>CM046046.1:6255766-6979308 GCA_025215565.1 Flaveria ramosissima | reverse complement strand
AAATAGGGAAATAGAGAGGCAGGGAGGCGAAGCAGGAACGTCTGGAAGGAGCGAAGTCATTGACGTGGTCAGGTTCGGGACTATTTGTCAACAAGAAGGATGGATCGTTCCGCATGTGCATCGATTACCGTGAACTGAACAAGTTGACGGTGAAGAACCGATATCCTCTCCCCAGGATCGACGATTTATTTGATCAGTTACAAGGAGCTTCGTATTTCTCAAAGATCGATCTTCGTTCTGGTTATCATCAGCTGAGGGTTTTCGAGGACGACATACCGAAGACTGCGTTCAGGACTCGTTATGGGCACTATGAGTTCTTGGTCATGCCGTTCGGGTTGACCAACGCACCAGCTGTGTTCATGGATCTAATGAATCGGGTGTGCAAACCTTACTTGGATAAGTTCGTGACCGTGTCCATAGACGATATACTTATCTACTCCCGATCGAAGGAGGATCACGAAGAACACCTTCGGGCAATTCTAGAGCTGCTACGGGAAGAAAAACTTTTCACCAAGTTCTCGAAGTGTGAGTTTTGGTTGCGGGAAGTGAAGTTTTTGGGTCATGTGGTTAATGAGGACGGGATTCATGTAGATCCCGACAAGATCGAAGCGGTGAAGAAGTGGGATACGCGCCAGACACCACCAGAGATACGGCAATTTTTAGGATTGGCCCGTTATTATCGTCGCTTCATCGCGAATTTCTCAAAGATCGCGCAACCGTTAACCCTGCTCACTCAGAAAGACAAGAAGTTTGATTGGGGATATGCACAAGAACAGGCGTTCCAAACGTTGAAAGAGAAGTTGTGCAACGTGTCTATATTGTCTCTCCCAGACGGAACTGATGATTTTGTGGTTTACTGCGATGCGTCACATCAAGGATTGGGATGTGTATTAATGCAGAAGGATAAGGTAAGTGCCTACGCTTGGCGACAGCTTAAAGTGCACGAAAAGAACTACACTACTCATGATCTTGAGTTGGGCGCTGTAGTATTTGCACTCAAAATTTTGAGGCATTACCTATATGGAACCAAATGCATCATCTTAACTGATCATAAGAGCCTCCAACACATCCTGGATCAGAAGGAACTTAATATGCGCCAGCGACGTTGGGTAGAGCTTCTTAGCGACTATGATTGTGAAATCCGGTATCATCCGGGGAAAGCTAACGTGGTGGCTGATGCTTTAAGCCGTAAGGATCGTGTGAAACCACTACGTGCACAAGTGTTGGGATTGACCATTCAAACCAACTTGAAAGCTCAAATCCAAAGTGCACAAAGTGAGGCGTTGAAAGAAGAGAACCTTGCGGGAAAAGAATTCCGAGGGTTAGATAAACAGATGATACGCAAGGATGACGGTATTCAGTACTTCATGGATCGCATATGGGTACCCAAATGGGGAGGTGTTCGAACCTTAGTCATGGATGAAGCCCACAAGACGCGATATTCTATTTATCCTGGTGCAGACAAGATGTATTACGATCTCAAGGATCTGTACTGGTGGCCAGGCATGAAGAAAGACATTGCCTTGTACGTCAGCCGATGCTTGACGTGTTCGAAAGTCAAAGCTGAACATCAGAAACCATCGGGATTATTACAGCAACCTGAAATTCCCGAGTGGAAATGGGAGAACATAGTTATGGATTTCATCACCAAACTCCCTAGAACAAGCAGCTGTCATGACTCGATATGGGTCATTGTTGATCGAATGACGAAATCAGCACATTTCTTGCCTATCCGAGAAGACTACAAGATGGATAAGTTGGCGAGATTGTACATCAAAGAGGTCGTGACACGGCACGGGGTGCTGGTGTCAATCATATCCGGCCGTGATAGTCGATTCACTTCACGTTTTTGGCAGACACTACAGAAAGCAATGGGCACTCCATTAGACATGATTACAGCCTATCACCCTCAAACAGATGGCCAAAGTGAACGAACTATACAGACGCTAGAAGACATGTTGAGAGCGTGTGTAATTGATTTTGGTGGTAGTTGGGATGCTCATCTACCGTTGATTGAGTTCTCCTACAACAACAGCTACCATACAAGCATTGGATGTGCTCCATTTGAAGCGTTGTATGGAAGGAAATGCAGATCTCCCGTTTGTTGGGCCGAAATTGGTGAAGGTCAGCTAACAGGCCCAGAGATCATTCAAGAAACAACAGACAAGATTTTCCAAATCGAAGATCGACTAAAAGCCGCACGAGATCGCCAAAAGAGCTATGCCAACAATCGTCGGAAGCCTCTAGAATTCAACGTTGGGGATCGTGTATTACTCAAAGTCTCCCCTTGGAAAGGAGGCGTTCAATTCGGAAAGAAAGGGAGGGAAGTTAGCCCCAAGATACGTTGGACCATTCGAGATCACTGAAAGAATCGGTCCAGTGGCTTACCGGTTAAGGTTGCCACAAGAGCTTAGCGGTGTGCATGATACTTTTCACGTGTCAAACCTCAAGAAGTGTTTGGCTGATGAATCCCTTCACGTGCCAATCGAGGAAATCAAGATTGACGAAAAGCTTCATTTTGTTGAGGAACCCATTGAGATCATGGATCGAAAGGTCAAGCAACTGAAGCGCAGTAGGATACCTATTGTTCGCGTAAGGTGGAATTCAAAACGAGGGCCAGAGTTTACATGGGAACAAGAAGATCAGATGAAACTCAAATATCCACATCTTTTCGAGGATGACACTCTTGGACCTAACTCCAGCTGAATTTCGGGACGAAATTCTCTCAACTGGGGGATACTGTGACATCCATCACCTTAAGGTCCGTCAATTAACGTGATTGCCCGTTATCTATTCTTTGATCGATCATTCCTCATCCTTATTTGACTCTTTATGTGGATATCATGTGTGCATTATCATCGTTGTGTGTGTATTGTTATAATCCGATGTCAACCTTAAAAGACTTTTAAAACTTTCATTTTCGAAACCGTCAAATATATCATTTTTATATATATATTAAATTTTTTAACATAACCATTTCTTAAGTCATAATGACATTAAATGTACTTTTACAATTAATATAAAACATCTAATAAAGTCGTTTTTCGACCGAACCAAATTTGGGAAAACTCGGGGGTTAAGTGCAGGGACTAAACTTGTAATTTTGCAAACTTGGGCTGGGTATAAATACCCCATACCAGCCCTAAGTCTTCATTTTCACCATCTTCTTCATCTTCATCCTCTCTACACACACAAAATCTTCATTCTAGCACCAAATCCAACCCGAGTGGTCTTGTTTTCTTCGTCTAGACTCCACCTACAGCTTAGACTACTCGTTTCTAGCAGGTTGTCGACTTTGGTTGTCCATTTTCTTGCCTTATCACGGCTATCCAAAACTAGGGTTTCGGGTGTTCGGGTTCGACCCGAACACACAAGGTTGTATGGGTGCGTGTGAGGTCTTTCTGCTTGTGTTTCATGTTTGTGTATGTTTGTTGAGTGTTTCTGGAAGTCCTTGTGGTGTAAAACCCGTGTTTAGAGCAGCTCGGGGGCTGCTCAGCCCGACCACAGTCGCGATTCTGCAGTTCAGGCGACTGGGTCTACCATGCGATTGAGCCGTGCGACTGAGTGGGTCATGCGACTGAATCATGCGTCTGAGTCAATCGTGCGACTGAGTGGTGCGACTAGGCATGTCGTGCGACTGAGTCGTGCAACTGAGTGTTGGTGTGCGATTGAGTCATGCGTACGAATGAGTGTATGCGATTGAGTCATGCGTATGAGTGATTGTGTGCGATTGAGTCAGGTGACCGACTGAATGTGTGCGATTGTGCGTGATTCACACGACTGGAGTCCAATCGCACGAATGAAGGTTCAATCGTACAAAAGTAGCTAATTCGCACGATTGAAGGTTGATTCGTGCGTATGGAGGTTGAGTCGTGCGATTGGGTGTTGTGTGGTACGACTGAATGCCAGTCATACGAACGAAGGTTCAATCGTACGAATGAAGCTGATTCGCACGATTGAGGGTTGATTCGTACGAATGGAGGTTGAGTCGAGCATCTGGTCTTGGCGTGCGACTGTAAATGTTGTGTTTGATTCCTTCTTGTGCGTGGTGTGAGTATGACGTGTGATGTTGAGGTAACATTAACACAATAGACATTGTTCGGCCACAAAGATTAAAGTCAACGTGAAAAAGGGCACAAATACTATTTTAAACAAATTGAACCGTCGCTTTACAACCATCAACCGACTTATAACTATTGACATATATTCAATACTTTTTCGATAACAATGAGACTTTTACTCAAACATCATCATCAATGGCGACAATGTCTTGTACATGGATCTACATAAGGTCTAGTACGTGTGTCTGTTTGTGTGAGTTACACGCAACCTAGCCGATACGACCCGAACCGACCAATCATTATTACGCGCTTATATCATATCATTAATGCTTACAATAACTGTCAATAGGTGTTTGACTGTTTATCTGCATTCTACATTTGGATACATCGATCATACATACTTACCACCAAACAAGTGAGTTTCGTGGCCCCTTTTTACATTTATACAATATTTCAATCATTTACAACTTGGGGGAAAAGTATGCTTACTCATTTTCAATGCTGTACAACTTACTTACATTTTACATACAAGGAATCAACGTGATATTGTGTTGCAAGTACTATTTGATACATGCTTGGGTCTGCTGTGTGGTTCTATCTTTGCGACTATTTAATTCCAGTGTGGGAACCGCGGTTAGGTATTGGTAGTACTACTGGGTTGACACCCCCACCCTCGTTCGATGGTATACTAGTTGGTACCATCAGTGGCCAGGAACGGGCCCTTGGGTGAATATATGCCGACAATTTTTTTGTGTACGTCGCTAGGTTTGGTTGCAAAGCTCATGTCATGTGATTTTACTTGTGTATATAACTGTATTCACAGTATTCCATTACGCTTACTTATACAGCATCACTTACATTTTATTACATAAACCTGCGAGCTCACCAACAATTATGTTGACCGTTTTAAGCATATCTTTTCAGGTGATCATGCAAGTCCAGGAATCTAGGTGTGCTGCCTTAGTGGAGACCCTAGGATGCATTTTTGGGACTTAACATGTTATGACAAACAATCTTATGAACAATGTTGATATGTGTAAACAATTATCATCTTTTGAAACTTGTTCCCGGGTTGTGGGAATTAACATTTACAATTTCATCTTTATGTGATTACGTGTATCAATATCATGTTATGCTTATGGCTATGTTGTCGTGAACACTGACTAAACACGACACAAGTCCTCTTGTTGTCGGGTGTCGTCACGACACGCATGTCATCATTTATTTATATTGCATCTCTATCGCTTACCATGTGTTATGACGATCCCGGTCTCATTACATCCCCGTGTTTTCGCTTTTAGCGGGGGTGTGACAATATGAGGCTTATGTTAAGACTCCCACCTCAAACTAGTTATAAAGCCGTTCCACTAAGTGTATCTTTATTGGATATCCTAGAGATTCTATGGGATATTATTTCTATGGTCTATTGGAACAAAAGGAGTTTGTTGCCAAGAAGGCTGAGTTCTTAGAAGCTAAGTTCCATATGGAAGGAGCTAGCAGTAGACCAGTGGATCTTGAGGAGGATCAAGAACCACAACCCAATACACATTTGGTTGACACTAGCACTCAACATGAGGATGTTGAGGATGATCAAATGGTTGATCAATACACACAAAACGTTCCCAGATCTGGTAGAATTAGTAATCCACCTGAAAGATATGGATTTTTCATAGATGGATGTTATGTGGTAGATTCCGATGAACCAACCACATACCGTGATGCAATGTCCAATTTGGATTGTGACAAATGGCTTGAAGCCATGAACGTTTAAATGCAATCCATGTATGACAACCAAGTGTGGAACTTGGTTGTACCACCTCTTAACTCCAAGGTAGTTGGAAGTAAGTGGGTTTTCAAGAATAAAACCGATATGCATGGAAACTTTGATACTTATAAAGCTAGACTTGTAGAAAAAGGTTTCACTCAAACTCAAGGGGTTGATTATGATAAGACTTTCTCGCCAGTTGCAATGCTAAAGTCTATTAGGATATTATTTGCCATAGCTGCTCATTATGATTATAAGATTTGGCAAATGGATGTCCAAACCACTTTTCTAAATGGATATCTTGAGGAAGATGTCTATATGGTTCAACCAGAAGGTTTTGTCGATCCAAAACATCTTGATAAAGTATGCAAGTTAAAGAAATCAATCTATGGATTGAAGCAAGCATCAAGAAGTTGGTATCACCGTTTTCATGAAGAGGTAATCAAATTTTGGTTCATCAAAAATGCTGATGAAGCATGTGTGTATAAGAAAGCTAGTGGGAGCATCATCACTTTCCTAGTATTGTATGTCGATGACATCCTACTATTTGGAAATGACATTCCAACCTTGGAAGGTGTAAAAACCTGGCTTGGAAGCTGTCTTTTCCATTAAGGATCTTGGTGAAGCCGCCTATATATTGGGAATAAAGATCTATAAAGGTAGATCAAGGCGGTTGACAGGTTTAAATCAAAGTGCATAAATTGATAAGATCTTGAAAAGGTTCAAGATGGAAAACTCTAAGAAAGGTACCGTACCTATTCAAAGAGGAAAGATATAGAGTACGACTCAATGTTCAAGCTCAAAAGACTAGGCACATTGAGCGGAGATTTAACTACATAAGGGATGAAGTTGAAAAAGGAAAGATATGTATTCGCAAAGTTCACACGGATCAAAACATTGCAGATCCACTCACGAAGTTCCTTGAAAAGGCAAAGCATGAAGGTCATACTTGTGCCATGTGACTTCAATATTCTAGTGACTGGATTTGATCTTTAATTTTGTATTTGGATATTGGAACCTTTTATTACTTGAATAAATTATTTGGTTATAATGTTTCAAAAAATGTTCCTATTTTGCATGTTTAAAAATCCATGAGTAAATTATTTACTCAAAACGATTGTAGTCATTCATTCTTGTGGGAACAAGTATGAGGGTAAGACTATTATGAACTTGGATTGGTGGAAATTCATATGAATGAATATAGAGCAAAGGGTTGCTACCAAGGTTACGAATATTGGACTGACCCGCATCTCAAATAATACTACATGGAATCTTCTTGATTGATCATAAGTAAATTTGAGTAAAGGCGAATATCATTGGTATCCTCTGATCTGAGATACATATTGTGTCTTGATATTCATAGATGTTATACTTTGACTTAGTTCTTCGCTGTTCTGAAACATGGCAGTACATACGGCTGATTTCAGGTAAAATATGAGGTGATTGTGGGAGACGTATGTATTAAAGATGGGATTTGTCCCTCTTATTCGCTGGAGTAAGATGTCTAAGGCCTGCTAAAGTTGAATCAAAGGAGAATGATCACTCTGTGTCTCCAGGATTTAACATGACATCTGTGACAAAAGGATAGATGATTAATTCACCTAAAACAATTCGAGTAAGGTACTTGAAGGGGATGATGTTATTGAATTGCTCTTAGTCATACGTATTAAGGGTAGTAAACCGTTGTTAGGCGGTATTTACTGCATGAATCAATCTTCTATGAATCTTGTGCAAGTGGGAGATTGTTGGATCGTATATGCCCAAGACGCATACAAGATTGATGTGGTTAGTACGTTATGATCCAAGTCGGGTCATACCCAATAACAAGATAAACAAACACCAATAAATATTTATTTGTTGATATGACCAAACAAATAAATATTGACACCAATTTAGAAAATGGATTTTTTTAGATTATTGCATTCGAAATAGAACAAATTATGTGGATATAAATGAGTGTGTTTCAAAAACAACAAATAAAGTGTGTTTAAGTTATAAAATTAAAAGGGTTTAATTTTATAAACTTATACATATTTAAATGCGTGTGAAAACTTTATAAAAAATGGGAGGGAACCTCTCCATTTTCGGCCACCCCTTGGTGTCCACCTTGGGATTCCTTTTGTCTTGTTTTAATACAAGACTTCAACCAATTTCCACTCTATTCCATACACACTCTCTCTCACACACATGCAAAGCTCTCTCTTCTTTCTTTCTTGGCTGAATTTCGAGTTTGAAGTGGCCGAATTTCGAGTTTGAAGTGGCTGATTTCGGATTTGCAGAAAGCCTAAGAAGAAGAGGTTTGGTGTTCAACTTCCTAACAAGTTAGGTGTGTGCAAGAGCTTGTGGGTATACAAGCTTGAGGTCTTCTTCTTTGGAGGCTTCCATTCAAGAACATCATCATCTTCATCTAACATCCACCTCATCTTCTTGTTCTTAGAAAGATTGTATTCTAAGAACACCCTATGGTTGTTTATGTTTGATAGCATTTCTTTTCACATATACATGATCCTTGTTCTTGGGTTTGTTATGTTGATTAATAAATGGTTTATTTTCAGCAACTAAAACAAGTTTTATATCACTTTATATCCGCTGCGTTGTTATTTAAACGGTTAAACTATCTTTGATACACTTGCAACAAACCCAACACAAACACCTTCGGAAGACTGAATTCCTTCGGAAGAACAGGTACCTTCGGAAGAACAAACACCTAAGAAGACTATGCAGCTGCGGAGTCCAAACACTTGTATTTAAATAATGCAAGTGTTACAAGTCAACAAGTCAACAAGACAATTGTGCGAATCCCAAGAGATCCGGTGTTTCCTTAACTGAAACACATGTGCCTATAAATATGAATCCTAGGTTTCACATCAAGGGACGACACACGAGCACAAACAACCATGCAACAATACGCCAAACCCAAACATCACATCAATTCACACAAACATAAACCCTAGCAGCCGTCACATCAATGTTCATTATTTATTCATCTGTAATCATTAATCAATTTAATGAAATACGTTTGAATAAGATCCTTTTTGCTTATTAATTGTGTTATTTTCATTATGTTCGTCATAACCATTAATCATTGTATTTGATTTTTATTTATTAAAGAATTAATCAAAGGTTAATATTGATTCCGCAAACATTAACTTGATTCCCTATTAACACCGATAATTCCTGATTGCGATCCTTGGATTCAAAATATCAAATTTTGTTACTAATATATTTAATTAATTAAGTGTAAATTTGAAAATTCAGATTAAGATTCTTGAGAAAAAAGACCATGTTGGGAGTTCAAATGAAGGAAATGAGGCATGCTGATTTTAGAGAAAGAAGACAATTGATTATCATGGTTAATAAAATTAGTAATTAACAAATAAGAAACTTTATCACAGAAGTTGAAAACAAACAAAGAACAGATTATATAACGATTATCGATTTTACAACAAAATTGACATAATTGGGGTTTTGGTATTTTTATCACCTTCAGACTCATATTAAAGTGGTTATGTAGGATCGGTTAAGGTTAATCAAACCAAAATTATCTCTCAAACTTACTTGGACACACTCGGATGATGATGCAAAATCTTCAAATGAGTTGATAAAATATACAGAGTTAAAGAACACAAGAGATGGTTTTCAAGATAGTTGTATATATTACTTCTCAACTCAAAGTTTACAAGACTCTTACAAGCATAATAACTGCGTTACAATGAGAAACCATATATACTACTATCTACAGTCGGTTATATTTTGATTACTATTGGAAACTTACTACTAAACAAATATTACATTGTTAGGAGTAAGGCATCTAGAATAAAATATTATCCTAGATTAGGTAGCCATGACAGGTCCATGACTTACCTTTGTCACCAACTAAGCATGGTAACTATACTAACTGAAAAATATGAACAGTGGAATAAAGTATGATCAGCTACATGGGCGTGGGAAAGTGCCATGCAGTATATCAGAGGTTGTAGCGGCTCTGTCAGACAAAGCATACTTATGTCCACTGGTTCATAGTTGGTTCTTTCGAATGTAAACTGGCTTAGGAAGAATAAGTTCTTCCAAAGCCAATTATACTTTAGAAAATCAACTTGTTCTGAGACTTCTGCTAGTCTTTAGGACTTTGTTCTTCGGAAGTCTTTGTCTTGAACTTTCTAAGTGTTTTATTTCGGAAAAGATATTACTTTGTCTTTGAAAGACTTAGTTTCTCTTTGGAAGTTCTTCTTGCTTAAGCTTTAGAAGTCCTTCAGCTTGGCTTCGGAAGTGCAGATAAGCTTCGGAAGACTTTCTTCAGTTGCACCAAAATTCTTCTAAGTGTTGTTTTGGTTGCACCAGCCTTATCTGACCCAACAAACTCCCCCTAGGTTAATGCTACCATAACTTCACTTTCTTTGGCTTCTCAAAACTTTAAGCACCAAGGAAAGAAGATACTTATTTGTTTCTCTGTTCTTTCCGGTGCTAAGAAGTTTGTACAAGTCATTGGTAGATAACAGGTCCAATCTGTTACTTTGAATGACATGTACCCTTTGTTGTGGCCCTCTGTAGAGAGTTAGTTGACGGGAGTTGTAGTCATAGTCCCATCTAACTATGGGTTCCAAATCAGGGCCTTCAACTATGTGAAAGAAGGTCTTTTCTGTGGTTGACCCTTCCTTTTCTTCCTTCTCTCTTAATTTCAACTCTTCTTCAATCTTTGCCTCTGTGGTTAGCTCAGCAAGATGAAGACCGCTCAGGTGATTCTGTTAGGTTTGTTACATGTTTATCAAAGATAGTTTAACCATTTAAACAAAAACGCAGTGGATAAAAGAACATATATAACATGTTTATATTCTGAAAATTAAACATTTTATATGTCAAGATAACAAACCCAAGAACAAGGATCAAATATATGTGAAAATAAATACTATCAAACATAAACAACCATAGGGTGTTCATAGAATACAACCTTTCTATGAACAAGAAGAGAGATGGATTTCAATGTAGAGGATGATGATGTTCTTGAATCCAAAGCCTCCAAAGGAGAAGGCCTCAAGCTAGTATACCCACAAGCTCTTGCTAACACCCCACTTGTTAGGAAGTGCAACACCAAAGCCCCCTTCTTGCTCCTCTTATCAAATCCGAATTTTCAGCAAACAACCACTTCTAATCCGAAAATTTCAGCCTCAAAACAAGAAGAGAGAGTTCTTATGTGTTAGAGAGAGAGTGTGTATCTTGGTAGAGTGTGGATATGGTTTAAGTCTTGCTTATAACAAGAAAAATAATCCCAAGGAGGGGATCCAAAGGGGCAGCCGAAAATCTGCCATTTGAAATGGGTTCCCACCCATTTTAATCTTATAAACTTACACTCCTTAAGCCTTAAGTTTGTATAATTAAAACCCTTTTAATTTTATAACTTGAACACACTTTTATTTGTTATTATTTAACCCACTTGTATAATAAAACAAATAATTTCTCATGAACAAATTATCCATATAATGTTGTTCTATTTCAACAGCAATGATTTAGAAAACCCATTTTCTAAATTGGTGTCAATATTTATTTGTTTGCTCTTATCAACAAATAAATATTTATTGGTGTTTGTTTAGCTTGTTATTGGGTATGACCCGACTTGGGTCATAACATACTAACCACATCAATCTTGTATGTGTCTTGGGCATACAAGATCCAACAATCTCCCACTTGCACAAGATTCATAGAAGATTGATGCAAGCAGTAAATACCACCTAACAACGGTTTACTACCCTTAATACGTATGAGTAAGTGCCATTCAATAACATTATCCCCTTCAAGTACCTTACTCGAATTGTTTTAGGTGAATCAATCATCTATCCTTTTGTCACAGATGTCATGTTAAATCCCTGAGATCAGAGTGGTCATTCTCCATTGATTTTACTTTATCAGGCCTTAGACATCTTACTCTCAACAAATAAGAGAGACAAATCCCATCTTGATTACATACGTCTCTCATAATCACCTCGTATTATACCCGAACTCAGCCTTATGTACTGCCATGTTTCAGTACAGTAAAGAACTAAGTCAAAGTATAATATTCAGTAAATATCAAGACCCAATATGTATCTCAGGGCAGAGGATACCAAATGATATTCGCCTTCACTCAAATTTACTTATGATCAATCAAGAAGATTCCATGTAGTAATATTTGAGATGCGGGGTAGTCCAATATTTGTGTCCCACAAATATCTATGAACCTTGGCAGCAATTCTTTGCTATATATTCATCCATATGAATATCTACCAATCCAAGTTCATAATAGTATTACCCTCGTACTTGTTCCCACAAGTATGAACAACTACGGACGTTCTGAGTAAATGATTTACTCATGGATTTTAAACATGCGAAATAGGAATATTAGTTGAACCATTATAACCAAATAATTCATTCAAGTAATAAAGGGTTACAATATCTAAATACAAAGTTAAAGATAAAATCCAGTCACTAGAATATTGAAGTCCCATGGCACAAGTATGACTTTCATGCTTTGCCTTTTCAAGAAGCTTCGTGAGTGGATCCGCAATATTTTGATCTGTGTGAACTTTGCGAATACATATCTTTCCCTTTTCAATGTGCCTAGTCTTTTGATATGCACGGGGTTCCTTGATTTGAGTAATCGCACCTCGTTATCACAAAAAATTTCTAGGGGGGTCCTGAATGGAAGGGACCACAACTAGATCGGCAATGAATTTCTTCAACCATGCAGCTTCTTGAGCTGCTAATGAAGCGGTGATGTATTCTGACTCTGTAGTTGATAATGCCACCACATCTTGCTTAGAGCGCTTCCAAAAGACCGCTCCTCCATTCAAGATGAAAATGTATCCCGATCGTGATCGTGAATTATCCCGATCTGTTTGGAAACTCGCATCCGTGTAACCTTTTACCACGAGTTCCTCCTCACCAGATCCATAGATTAGGAACATATCTTTAGTCCTCCTTAGGTACTTAAGTATGTTCTTGACAGCCATCCAGTGACTATTTCCACGATTTTGTTGGTATCGGCTTGTCATGCTCAAAGCGCATGACACGTTCGGCCTAGTGCATATCATTGGATACATGATGGACCCAATAGCAGACGCATATGGGATGCCCTTCATTTTGTCTTGCTCATCCTTTGATCTTGGACATTGAGTCGTACTCAGTATCGTTTCTCTTTGAATAGGTACGGTACCTTTCTTAGAGTTTTCCATCTTGAACATTTTCAAGATCTTATCAATGTATGCACTTTGATTCAAACCTATTTATCGCCTCGGTCTATCCCTATAGATCTTTATTCCTGAAATATAGGCGGCTTCACCATGATCCTTAATGGGAAAACAGCTTCCAAGCCAGGTTTTTAAACCTTCCAAAGTTGGAATGTCATTTCCAAATAGTAGGATGTCATCGACATACAATACTAGGAAAGTTATAATGCTCCCACTAGCTTTCTTATAAACACATGCTTCATTAGCGTGTTTGACGAACCCAAATTTGATTACTTCGTCATCAAAACGGTGATTCCAACTTTTTGATGCTTGCTTCAATCCATAGATTGATTTCTTTAACTTGCATACTTTGTTAGGATGTTTTGGATCGACAAAACCTTCGGGCTGAACCATATAGACATCTTCCTCAAGATATCCATTTAGAAAAGCGGTTTTGACATCCATTTGCCAAATCTCATAATCATAATAAGCAGCTATGGCAAATAATATCCTAATAGACTTTAGCACTGCAATCGGCGAGAACATAAGCAACTCCTTGAGTATGAGTGAAACCTTTTGCTACAAGTCTAGCTTTATAAGTATCCAAGTTTCCATGCCTATCAGTTTTCTTTTTGAAAACCCACTTACTTCCAACTATCTTGGAGTTAAGAGGTGGTTCAACCAGGTCCCACACTTGGTTGTCATACATGGACTGCATGTCAACGTTCATGGCTTCAAGCCATTTGTCACAATCTAAATTGGACATCGCATCATGGTATGTGGTTGGTTCATCGGAATCTACCACATAGCATCCATCCATGAAAAATCCATATCTTTCAGGTGGATTACTAGTTCTACCAAATCTGCGAACGTTTTGTGTGTATTGATCAACCATTTGATCATCCTCAACATCCTCATGTTGAGAGCTAGTGTCAACCAAATGTGTATCGGGTTGTGGTTCTTGATCTTCCTCAAGATCCACTATTCTATTGCTAGTCCCTTCCATAAGAAATTTAGCTTCTAAGAACTCAACCTTCTTGGCAACAAACTCCTTTTGTTCCAATGGACCATAGAAATAATATCCCATAGAATCTCTAGGATATCCAATAAAGATACACTTAGTGGAACGGCTTTCTAACTTGTTTGAGGTGGGAGTATTAACATAAGCCTCACAACCCCACACCTTTAAATATGATAGAGATGGAACCCTTCCATGCCATATTTCAAAAGATGTCCTTTCCAATTTCTTGGTTGGGGCCACATTCAAAATACCGGTCGTAGAGAGCAAAGCGAAACCCCAAAATGATAGAGGCAATGAGCTTCTAGCCATCATAGATCGAATCATATCCAAGTGGAGATAGTTGTGAGACAATCCCACAACTTCTAAAATGATTTCTAAAAGCATCACTTAGGTATTCACCTCCTCTATCGGTGAGGAGACATTTTATTGACTTGTTGAGTTGATTTTCTACTTCATTCTGGAAGATTTTGAACATTTTAAAAGCTTCATCTTTGTTTCTTAACAAGTACACATACCCATATCGACTATAGTCGTCGGTAAAGGAAATGAAGTATCTTTCATTGTACCTAGTCATTGGCTTAAAAGGACAACATACATCCAAATGTATGATACCTAATAAATCTTTTGCCCTTTCGGATTTGCCACTAAAAGGTTCCTTAGTCATTTTACCTTGTAAACAAGATTCATATACATCAAATGAATCATATTCACTTGCTTTTAAAAGACCAATCTTTTGAAGTGTTTGTATGCGCTTCTTGTTTATATGACCAAGACGGCAATGCCAAAGATAGGTGTTACTCAAATCCAATTTGAGCTTCTTGGTGGTGGTTTGGTACAATGAGCTATCATATAATGTGTTTTCACAAATCAATTCATAAATACCATTAATAGGAATAGCTTTAAAATAAAAGATGTCATTTAAAGAAACATGAATTTCATTTTCAATAAATGTCATAACATAACCATATTGTCTTAATTGGGAAACTGAAATAATGTTCCTAGTCAAACTAGGAGCATACAAAACATTGTTCAAAATTGCTTCCAAACCATTTGGAAGCTTCAAGATGTAGTCCCCTCGGTCTTCAACTTGAATTTTTGCCCCATTCCCCATGTAGAGGCTAACATCCCTTTTCTTGATGTCCTTACTTCTTTTGAACCCCTGAAATAAGTTGCAAATATGAGTTCCACATCCGGTATCCAATACCCATATGTTAGAGGATATTAAATTGAGATCAATATGAATCATGAAAATTGTACCTGAGGTTTGCCCGGCATCCCTCTTAGCTTGCAACTCTTTGAAAAGGACAGGACAATTTCTTACCCAATGTCCTAACTCCCCACACTTCAAGCATGGGTCATTTGAAGCAACCTTTTGCTTCTTCTCCGCTGGTTTTGGTGGTGGCGTTTTTACCACTCCCTTTCCCTTTCCCCGAACTTACCCTTTACCCTTGGCAACACTTGCCTTGGGTGCGGGGTGAGGCCTCTTCTTGTTCCCACCTTCATTGATGGTGAGAACGGGTAAAACCTTTTTACCCAAGACCGCCTCGGCAGTTTTGAACATAGAGTGAAGCTCACTTATGTTTTTGTCCCACCCGTTCATTATATAATTCTTAACAAAGTTGTGAAACCTTTTTGACAAAGAGTTGAGGAACAAATTCGTAGCCTTCGAGATGGGACAATTCAGCCTTTCGAGGCGGTCAATGTGGCTCTTCATCTTAAGTACATAAGATGAGACCGATTGGGTGTCATCCATACGACATGCATGGAGTGCTCGAACCGTTTCGAAGCGCTCTACTCTTGCTTGTTGTTGGAACGTTTCCTTCAACTGGGTAATCATGTCGTACGCTCCGTGATGTTTGTACTCCTTTTGGAGATCCGGAGTCATACTTGCAAACATGAGGCAAGACACTTGGACCGAGTCCTCAGTGTATTTCACCCAATTATTGAAGGCCTCCTCATCTTCTCATTGGGTTGATCGGGAATCGGATCATCTAAAATATATGACCGTTTCTCTTGCTTGAGAACAATTCTCAAGTTTTGAAACCTATCTATAAAGTTATTATAGTTTAGACGCTCTTGTTGGAGAATGCTCCTTCGTGATAGTGAGTGAGCAGACGGGATATCATTATTTTCATGTTGTTGGGGGCCATCTACAAAATTTAACAATGTTTAATTTTAGTATCTTCGATATTATCATATTTTAATTATTAATACCCTTTAATGTGTCTTACATAATTTTAAAATTCTAGAATCCAACATTACATTTAAATAGTGGTTAGGTGACCTTTATCCCATTATTTAAATTAACAAGGTAGTCAACGTTTGACAATTGCAACCCTTTGCAAGTTCCCTCAAATCACAAGTTCCCTCAAAATGGTTAGGTGACCTTTATCCCATTAAGAGTTTCCAAGTGACTCAAGTGTTGTGCAAAAGGACGGTGTTAAACTTGTTTTCAAAAGAAATTTTAAGTTTTCGTAATTCTAGTTTAAAAAACTCTATGTACCTTGTATTTGCATGCTTTCAAACACATGGTACCCTATGGTTCTCTTTTTAATAAAACCCCTTTTATTAAAATCATTAATCCTTTTAATAACCTTTTATTATCCACTTAATGATAAGGAACCATAATTTTTCAGCTTGTTATGTTTGTTAATAAGTTTGTTATGCATATCCATATATCAAACAACAACCATAAAACAAACAACCAAACAAGCATAATCATACAATCACAAGTGCATAACCATAGCCACTAAGTTGACTACACTTGTTTGCCATCACAAGTGTTGTCATTATGTCTTTCCTAAGGGTTAACAATGACACATCAAAAGGTTTCCATGAACTCCCACTTGAATCCACATCCAAATACTTCAAGTGTCCATGTCTCTTTTGTGTCCTTCCTTTGTGTCTTCCTTTGGGTCTTCCTCTTGTGCATCTTCTTCTACAAAAATTATATCCTAATACAATTTTTCTAATACAAGAAATGCACCTAATCTATTTATTACATAACCATAGAATGAATAAATTACAACCCAAGGTTACAAACACAAAATATTATTACAACCCTTTGGAAGAATAAAACCAAACATGGCAAACATTCAACTAAATCCAAAGCACACATGGTCAACGCTATGTTATGCACCAAAACATGTATCCAAATACAATATTCAAGAACAAAATGAACTCCCTTTTTAACCCTAAATTTTCAGCCAACATAAACCAAGATTTTAGGGTTTTTTTGTCCAAACAACATAATCAACCACTTGACTTTAATCTTTCAAGTTTAATTCTAAAGCATGTAAAATAAAACTTGAAAGACAAGAGATTCATATATTCATAACAAATCAGCCCCTAATAGGTTGAAAAAGTCCAACAAAACTAACTTTTCTTGGACTTTTCTTGGCAAACAATATCCTAATTGACTTTATCATTGCCACAGGGGAGAAGGTTTCATCATAATCAACCCCTTGAGTTTGAGTGAAACGTTTTGCTACAAGTCTTGCTTTGTAAGTATCCAAGTTTCCATGCATATCGGTTTTCTTCTTGAAAACCGACTTGCATCCAACCGGTTTGGAGTTAAGTGGAGGGTCAACCAATTCCCAAACTTGGTTGTCATACATGGATTGCATCTCTACATTCATGGCTTCCAGCCATTTGTCATAATCCGAATTGGACATTGCATCATGGTATGTAGTTGGCTCATCGGAGTCAACCACATAGCATCCATTCATGAAAAATCCATATCTTTCAGGTGGAATGCTAACTCTACCAGATCTGCGAATGTTTTGTGTATATTGATCAACCTCTTGATCATCATCAACTTCGTCCTCTTGATTGCTAGTGTTAACCAAACGTGTATCGGCTTGTGGATCTTGATCCTCATCAAATTCCACTGTTCTATACGTTATTCCTTCCATAAGGAACTTAGCTTCCAAGAACTCTGCCTTTCGAGCAATAAATACTTTTTGCTCTGTTGGATCAAAGAAGTAGTATCCTATACAGTCTTTAGGATATCCAACAAATATACACTTAGTGGAACGACTTTCCAACTTGTTTTGGGTGTTTAGCTTAACATAAGCTTCACAACCCCATACCTTTAAATATGATAGTGATGGAACTCTTCCATGCCATATTTCAAAAGGTGTCGAATTCACTTTCTTGGTCGGGGCCATATTCAAAATACAAGCCGCAGAGAGCAATGCGAAACCCCAAAATGATAGAGGTAGTGAGCTTACAGCCATCATAGATCGAACCATATCCAATAGGGTTCGGTTTCTCCTTTCAGACACACCATTATGTTGTGGTGTTCCAGGTGGAGTAAGTTTTGAGACGATCCCACAACTTCTTAAATGATCCTGAAAAGCCTCACTGAGATATTCACCTCCTCTATCCGAACGAAGAACTTTGATGGTTTTATTGAGTTGATTTTCTACTTCATTCTTGAAGATTTTGAACATTTCAAAAGCTTCATGTTTATGTGCCATCAAGTACACATAACCATAGCGACTATAATCGTCGGTAAAGGTAATGAAGTAACTTTCACCATTTCTTGTCATTGTCTTAAAAGGTCAACATACATCCGAATGTATGATTCCCAATAAGTCTTTTGCCCTCTCGTTAGTACCACTAAAGGGTGACTTGGTCATCTTCCCTTGTAAACAAGATTCACACTTACCAAATGAAACATTTTCATTTGTTTTCAAAAGACCATTCTTTTGAAGTGTTTGAATTCTATTCTTGTTTATATGACCAAGATGACAATGCCAAAGATATGAATCACTTAAACCGATTTTAAGTTTCTTGGTGCTTGATTGGTATAATGAGTTATTATAGGATGAATCATCATGAACCAATTCATAGATACCATTAAAAGGCATAGCCTTAAAATAAAACACATCATCCATACAAACATAAATACCATTGTTAACAAACTTTAATTCATAACCACATTGTTTTAAAAGGGAAACAGAAATTATGTTCCTAGTCAAACTAGGAGCATACAAAATGTAGAGACTTGTGTAGAGACTTGTGTCTCCCTTCTTGAAGTGCTTATTTCTTTTGAACCCCTACAACAAATTGCAAATATGAGTTCCACATCCGGTATCCAATACCCATGTGTTGGAAGAAATAACATTTAAACCAATGTGAATCATGAAGGTTGTACATGAGGTTTGCCCAACATCCCTGTTGTGTCTGAACTCTTTGAGATAGGTGGGACAATTCCTTTTCCAATGTCCTATCTCACCACACTCAAAGCATGGATCGTTCTCCGTTACCTTAGGCTTCTTAAGCTTAGGCTTTGGAGGTTCCGCTTTAGCCTTCCCTTTCCATTTATCTTTGATGTACCCCTTTCCTTTGGCAACATTTGCCTTGGGTTCGGGGAATGGCCTTTTCTTATTGCCTCCCTCATTGATCGAGAGAACAGGTAGAACCTTTCTACCCATCCCTGCCTCGGCTGTTTTGAGCATTGCATGAAGCTCACCAATGCTCTTGTCCCACCCGTTCATATTGTAATTCATTATGAACGTCTCAAACCTTTTGGTTAGGCCATTAAGGATCAAATCCGTGGCCAGCTCCTTTGAGACGGGACAATTAAGCCTTTCAAGGCGATCAACGTGGCTTTTCATCTTAAGAACATAAGATGATACCGATTGGGTTTCTTCCATGCGACATGCATGAAGCGCTCGAACCGTTTCGAAGTGCTCTACCCTAGCATGTTGACGGAACATTTCCTTCAACTGGGTAATCATGTCATATGCCCCATGATGCTCAAAGTCCTTTTGGAGTTCAGGAATCATGGTTCCCAACATGAGGCAAGAAACCTGCATGGAATCGTCAGTGTATTTATGCCAATCGTTATAGGCCTCAACATCCTCAGGGTCGGGTTGGTCAGGAATGGGATCGTCAAGTACATAGGCCTTTTTCTCTTGCTTGAGAACAATTATCAAGTTTCAGAACTAGTCCATAAAGTTATTATGGTTAAGACGATCCCTTTCTAAGATGGTTCTCAGTGATAGGGTAGGGGCGGTCTGGGTGGTAGCATTGTTGTTTGCTGACATTTCTACAAAATTACAAAGTTCATATTAGTATTTCTGAAAAAATACATTTTAATTATTAATACCATTTTTAAGTCTCATAGACAATTAATAATTAAAATCTAGAATCCAACGTTACATTTAAATTATGGTTATGTCACACCCCGGGCCCAGGTAGGGTGGGACGTCACAGACTAGCAACAACATATGGGAGCGGAAACAAACCATTACAAGAGCTCAAAGGAGAGAATATCACATGGCATTAATATTTTAAAAAAAAATACTGGGGCTAGAAACAATCAAGCCCCCAAATGAGTTTTACAGTCATCCATAGAAATAAATTGTACTTGTTCAACACAAATATAAAATTGGTCAAATGGTTCATTAAGGAAATATGCCAATGCCATGGTCACGGGATAAGTCTAGGTCTTCACAACAGCTAGGATCTCTTCATACATTACCTGAAACATGCTCAAAAGAAATTTGTGTCAACTAAAAAGTTGGTGAATTCAAGTGCTTAAAGTTTAAAACAAAAGGACTTAACAATCCTTCTTTGATTAAAAGAAAGTAATCATTGTTTAACATCGTGGGAAAAATCATAATCAACCCTGCACTCAGTCCCGGTTGGCCTCTTCTAAAGTTGTGTTTAACCGGATATTCCCGAAGGAAGAACTGAGCCCCAAACCAGTGAACCTTACCTGCCCGGATGGTTCACCATAGTTTCTTAACAAAACCTGTTACATGCCACAAACGACCCCTTAGGATCTCAATGGGGTAACCTTCCTGGAACGGAAGCCACTGTGTGTGGAGGATTCCCCAAATAGATCTATTCATATAAAACAAGCGGTTCACGAAAGAATTAATGATCATGACATAAGTATCAGCAGGTAATCCATAAATCCCACATACAATCATTAAGTAAAGAACAATTATAGTTCAAAAATAACACAGCATGCTTCACCCCAAAACAGTAGTAAAAAGGGGAAGTCACTAGAACTCACCTTAGGTTTCAAGTCAAATGTCTCTTGGTGTGCCGGGAGTGTCTCAAGTCTAGCACCCTAACATATACATATTAAGTAATAAGCTACTGCCCTAAACTCATTTAAGGTGCAAAAATGGTGTCAAGAGTTTAGCTATTGAGTAAGGCTTTGGTTTCGTGAAGGTTTGTTATAAAAAGTTTCCTTTTATGGCAGGTCAAGGCGTCTTCACGAAAATTGGGATTTTCACTTCATTAGGTTAAGTATATTAAGGAATTTTGTTGTTCAAGTGATGATTAGCTTCCTGGAAGTTGGTTATAAGGTTTAGAAAAATTTTACAGTTTGGTCCCTCAAGTTTCAAAATTGACAGTTTCTACCCTCAAGTTTGGTTTCTTGCTCTTTATGACATTTAAGACCAAAAATCAGATTCATAGAGTAAGTGTTTCAAAATTTTAGTTTACGGGTCCGAAAAAAAAAACTACGCGTTTAACGCTCCCGGTTACGGTAAAAGCCGGAGAGTTTTAACCGTAACTTAGGGTTTTCATATATTTGAATCTTGGACCAGTAGGTATTTTCTAAAAGCTATCTTTATAATTTTAAGTTCTTAAATTGTGAAATTTGGCCTTTTATGGTTGAAAATCTCGTTTTTACGTTTGACCCGTTAAAATGCGGTTTTGACCGTGTTTGACCATTTAAAGCTTGTCTGACCAATTTTTCAAATCTTTTAAGTCTTTTATTACTTAAATTACTGAAATCATATGATTTTTATAAATCTTAGCTTCGAACTCCATTTTTATGGATTTTTCTCATAAACGATGCTCGGTTTGTACCCGTTTTTGGTTAAAACGTCATTTATTTGTTCCTTTGACCATTTAAATTATCCATTGACTCCAGAACACTTTATTTATCATTTTTAAGCCTGGAATACTTTTCAAGAGTGTTAAATTCATATTCTTACTATTTTTAAGGTCGTTTTACCACGTTTTCGGGTCCCGAAAGTGACTAAAAGGGGCAAATCACAACATGTCCTTTATTCCAGAGATTAAACATTACTAACACTCTTAATATTCATCAAAACATACTGAAATTTCAATCCCAAAGAGTTGCCTAGTTGTTCTACACATTCATAGGCTTCAAATATGTAGAAAATGTCATAACCGACCATATCACTTGTGTAAATCATCTTAACTCGAGCTTAAACATTCCCAATACTTCATTTAACTTTATAAACAGATTGTTAAGGTGTCATAAAGTCGTTCATGAGTAGGTTAGGAGTCTTGGTTGAAAGGGTTTTTCAAACAAATGCTTAAAGGTGTTGATACATGTAGAAAGAAGGGTTTCAAGGTGTAATCCATGTATTAACCGTGGGTTCGAGTTATGTAGCCTTTTGGAACTTTTAAAACAGGTTCTTGGGAGTCCATTAAGCCATTAACATGCAGGTCACAAGTTTGGTTTACAAGAGTTGCAACATTCATAAGTTAGATGATACCAAAACACCCAAAAAGAGGATTTTCATGGTGGAAATCGGTTTCCACCCCAAGAATGACTATCATAACATGACATTTACCTTCAAGAACGTTGGGAACTCCTTAAGAACAAAGTGATGGTGAGAAGTTTCTGCTACAACAAGGAAAAAGCAAGGTTTTTAGGTGAAAAATGATGAAAACAAGAGAAATGTCCAAAACCGACAACATGGAGCTCACACTTGATGTAACTCACGGTTTGGAAGGTGTTGAGGGTCGTGGATGGCTAGAAACTCGTTGGACTTGGCTGTAGAAGCTCGAACCAAGGCTGGAAAAGTCGGACAAGTGCGGTTGTGAGTCCAAGGCTCGCGAATGAGGCCACCTCCTTGCGGTTTGCACTTGGCCGATTGTTGCTTGGTGTTGTTCTTCACGAATCTTGTGCTTGGCTTAGAGAGGATTTTTGAGAGAGTTGTGGTGTGAGTGTGTGTGTTTCCAGCTGAATTCGAATAAGAGGGAGAGAGGGAGAGAGTGGAAGGCTTGCATGGAGTGTGAGTGGTGGGTGTGGTGGTGGTGTAGAGAGGAGAAGAGTGGAGGGAGAGGGGCGGCCGAGTTTGGAGTGTAGTGGGAGGGTTTTTTGATTTAATTTTTAATTATAAATTGTTATTATGTAGTGTAGTTTTGTAGTATTGGGTATAATGTATTGTTTAGTGGATGGTGTAATTGAGGTATCTAGTGCATGTCCATGCATGCATGGCCGAAAATATGAGGGTGTGAGTGTGTATGCTCACATTTTAATTTCCTTCTCTTGAAATTAATTTTTGTAAGGGTGACTAGTCGACATTCCCGGAACACAAATTTTTTAAAAAGTAGAAACCTAAATTAGCTAAAAGTCAATAATAAAATCATATGAAACCATAATTTGAATCAAGTAGCAAGAATTGTTTCCAATTTCATGGTAGGGTTGAATAGTTTCAATTATTAGCACTCATAAGATGGATAATGATGCAAGTAATTTAGGGTTAGGATAACAACCTGGAGGTCGGTTGTCACATTCTCCCACCGTTTAGGAAATTTCGTCCCGAAATTTTAGCTTTGATTAGAGACTAAACGGGTGGGTTTGAAGAGGTGTGCATAATTCTTCCTCATTTCATCCTCACGCTCCCAAGTAAATTCAGGTCCTCGCTTGGAGTTCCATCTAACCTTAACCTTGGGTATGCGGCTCCGCCGGAGTTGCTTGACCAAGCGATCCGTGATCTCCACGGGTTCTTCCATAAAATTCAGTTTGTCGTTTATTCTTGCTTCTTTTAATGGTAGTTCTAGGGTTTTGTCTACCATGCTCTTCTTCAAGTTCGACACATGAAACGTGTCGTGTATGTGGCTCAACCCCGGGGGTAGTTTCAACTTGTACGCCACTGGGCCAATTCTTGCCAGTATTTCGAATGGTCCAATGTATCTTGGGCTTAACTTTCCTCTTTTTCCGAACCTCACAGTTCCCTTCCATGGTGCTACCTTTAGCATTACCCTGTCGCCCACTTGGAACTCTAGAGGTTTCCGTCTCCTGTCAGCCTACTTCTTCTGCCGATCTCTGGCTGCTTTCAGTCGCTCCTTTATCTTATAGATCTTGTCGGTGGTCTCCACACTATGTCGGGTCCCATCACTTGGCTATCACCAATCTCATTCCAACTCAAGGGTGATCGGCATTTCCTGCTATATAGGGCCTCATACGGAGCGGCTTTAATACTCGCGTGGTAACTATTGTTATAGGCGAATTCCACCAAAGGAAGATGGTAATCCCAGTTTCCGCCAAAGTCCATCACGCAAGCTCTTAACATGTCTTCCATCGTTTGAATAGTTCTTTCGCTCTGTCCGTCGGTCTGAGGGTGGTAAGCCGTGCTTAGATCTAAACGGGTTCCTAAAGCTTGCTGGAACGATTTCCAGAAACGAGAGGTGAAACGGCTATCACGATCGGAGATGATCGACAAAGGCACTCCATGCCTCGTTACAATCTCGTCGACATATAGTTGGTCCAATTTCGTCATGTCGTAGTCTTCTCTAATTGGCAAGAAGTGAGCTGATTTCGTTAGCCTATCTACTATCACCCAAATAGCATCGTGACCTTTAAACGTTCTGGGCAACTTGGTAACAAAATCCATCGTGACATTATCCCATTTCCATTCTGGAATTTCAAGTTGCTGTAACGTTCCTGATGGTTTTTGGTTCTCAGCTTTTACCATGGCACAGGTTAGGCATTTCCCCACATAAACGGCGATTGATTTCTTGATTCCCGGCCACCGGAAAAGTGCCTTTAGATCCTGGTACATCTTATCACTTCCAGGGTGAATTGAATACCTGGACTTGTGTGCTTCGTCGAGGATTACTTCTCGAATTCCTCCGTGTTTTGGCACCCAAGTCCTTCCTTCATATCTGTATGTACCATCGTCCCCTATCTCAAATTGCTTTTCCATTCCTGTCAATCCTTCTTCCTTTAATCTTCCTTCCTTTAATGCCTCGCTTTGAGCTTCTTTCAGTTTTGCAATAAGGTTGGTATACACACTCATCCTTAAGGCTCGTACACGAAGAGGTTTTTCTCTTTCCTTTCGGCTTAACGCATCCGCCACAACATTGGCCTTACCGGGATGGTAGCGGATTTCGCACTCATAATCGTTCAATAGCTCGACCTATCTTCTCTGACGCATGTTGAGCATTTTGGTCAAGGATATGTTGCAAACTTCTATGGTCAGTGTAGATGATGCACTTTGTGCATAAAGGTAGTGCCTCCACATTTTGAGAGCAAACACCACGGCACCCAACTCCAGATCGTGCGTCGTGTAGTTCTTCTCATGATCATTCAGCAGTCTAGATGCGTAAGCAATCACCTTGTTGCGTTGCATCAATACACATCCTAGCCCTTGACGCGAAGCGTCACAATAGACCACGAAGTCTTCTACTCCTTCTGGAAGAGCAAGGATAGGTGCACTGCATAACTTCTCCTTAAGCGTTTCAAACGCCTCGTTTGCTCTCGCTCCCACACAAAGGTTGTGTTCTTTTTGGTTAGTGCGGTCAAAGGTTGCACTATACGCGAGAAGTCCTTTATAAATCGTCGGTAGTAGCCAGCCAGTCCTAAGAATTGCCTTATCTCCGTAGGAGTTTCAGGAATCTTCCAATTCTTTATGGCCTCAATCTTGGAAGGGTCAACTTGAATCCCATCCTCATTCACCACATGACCTAAGAATTGGATCTGGCGCATCCAAAATTCACATTTAGAGAACTTGGCATATAGTTGCTCATTCTTGAGCAATTCAAGAATTAGCCTGAGATGCTTCTCGTGCTCGTCTTTACTTCGGGAATAGATCAGTATGTCGTCAATAAACACGATCACAAACTTGTCGAGGTAAGGGCGGCAAACGCGGTTCATGAGGTCCATGAATGCTGCTGGAGCATTAGTCAGTCCAAAGGGCATGACCAAGTACTCATAGTGTCCATACCTAGTTCGGAAGGCTGTTTTGGGTATGTCTTCTTCTCTTATCTTCAGTTGGTGGTATCCTGACCTCAAGTCTATTTTGGAGAAATAACTTGCTCCTTGCAGTTGATCAAATAGGTCATCTATTCTCGAAGCGGAAGAGGGTAACGGTTCTTTATGGTCAGCTGTTCAATTCCCTGTAATCAATACACATTCGCAGGGTTCCGTCTTTCTTTTTCACGAATAGTACCGGGGCACCCCATGGAGAGACACTCGGACGTATAAATCCCTTGTCCAGTAGTTCTTGAATTTGTACCATTAGCTCCTTCATCTCAGGTGGGGCGAGTCGGTATGGTGCCTTGGCTACCGGTGCAGCACCAGGCAACAAGTCTATCTGGAATTCGACTTGCCGATTCGGGGGGAGTCCTGGTAGGTCTTCGGAAACACCTCTGGGTATTCAGAAACCACGGGAATATCTTCGATCTTCTTCTCCTTTTGGGTTTTCATCACATAAACTATAAAAGCTGGACATCCCTTCATTAAGCTCTTGGTAGCTTTTAAGTGGGATATTATAGGGTATAGGGTGTTACTCCTTTCACCCTCTACCACTAACACTTCTTCGTCGCTCAACGGTATCTTGAGTAGTCGCTCATCACATATGATTTCGACTCTATGCTTCGCTAGCCAGTCCATACCCACAACCACATCAAATCCTCCTAACTTAATGGGCATCAAGTTAATCCTAAACGTATTCCCCTTTAGATTCAGCGGGCAATCCCTAATGATTTCGTTAGCTTCTAAAATATTACCGTCAGCTAATTCTACGGTAAACGTATCAGTCAAGGTACACACGTCTAAGTCAATCAATGGCCTAAAAGTACTAGAGATAAAACTAGCAGTCGCTCCAGTATCGAAAGTACAGTAGCGGGATGATTGTTTACAAGGAACGTACCGTTGACCACGTCGGGTTCCCTACGAGCTCCTGCTGGGTCCATTACGAAAGCTCTTCCCTTAGGCTTGTTGTGCTTGGCATCCTTGTCTCTACCCAGCTTAGGACACTTGTTCCTCATGTGCCCTGGATCTCCACATTCATAGCATTGTTTTCCTGGTGCGTAAGTACAGTCTTTAATTAAATGGCCTGTTCTCTTGCACCTAAAACAGGGCATCGGGTTACATTCCCCTTGATGATGTAACTTGCACTTGTTGCAAAATGGGCTTGTCCCCGAATACAATCTCCGGTTTTTGCTTCCCTGATCATCGCGCCTCGCACCTTCAGAACTCTTTCTACCTGACCCACTACTACTTCCAACCGCTCTTTTCACTTCAAACCACTCCTTTTCTCACAACAACAAACTTCCTTTCATCAGCCCTTGCTTGATCGTCCATCCAGCCCTAATTAAGTCATCAGTCAAACTGCTGGTAAGGTCGACAGCAGCTTGTAGGGTTACAGGCTGGGAGGAACGGACCATTCCCTAACTCTTGGGTGTAGTCCCCAGATGAACCGTGCTACACCTTTGGCTTCTTGGCGTCACCAGATGTGGCACAAGTCGGGATAGGGCTAAGAAACGATTGATATATTCTGTGTAGTTGGGACCTTTCATCTCCAAGCTTAAAATTCTGTCTCCAGCTTCTCGAGTTGATTGATGGGGCAATATTTGTTGGTCATTAGCTCTCGGAATTCAGTCCAGCCCATTCGATTAGCCACATTTCTTCCACGGCTTTGAGTAATTGACTTCCACCATTCAAGAGCTGATCCCTTGAGAGATTGTGATGCAAACCTCACCATATGCTCCATCTTGCACTCGCTAATGTCCAAGACAGCTTCCATTTCGTCAATCCACCTGTAAGTCTCTATAGCACCCTCGGTGCCATAGAAGTCCTTAGGCTTACATGCCATGAAGGTCTTATAGGAGCATCCATTCCTTAACGCCTCGGCTTCTTCGTCGTGGCCCTCATCGTTCACCGGCCGTTCATTACCAGTAGTGTTATCCCGGTCTGCATTTATCTGTGCAATAATAGTCGGAATGGCGTTAGCCAGTTGCTGAGCTACGAGGTTAGCAATTCTTTCGTCACTCTCTTGATTAGCATTTTCCCCGTGGGGAGTCCCTGGTGGAGTAGGTTGGCTTCCAGTCTGCCTTGCTTCCTCACGGCGGCCCCTGGTGGCTCCTCGCCGTCCAAATCGTGTTCCTCTGCGAGTCGGCATTCTGATAGTATCACAAATAGATTCGTTTAGCATCTCAAAATTTGTTTCGAATAGCCTATGCATCATTATCCTATTACACCATGCCTCGGAAGGAGGGATCATGGCATGCACATAGTATTTACAACCCACTAAGGAAACCTTACAAAGTCCAAATCAAAACATGACATAACAGTTAGGCAACCATTTAGAAAAAGGCACAGACCAATTTCAAGGCACAACACAACATATAGCAATTTAATACAGACAGTTTATAAATCTAGCATCCCAACAACAGTTCATGATAGTATCATCCAACAAAGTAGAATCAGAGTCAAGCTCTTACAATTTGGAAGGTGCCATCACCCCCATGATAATAAAAATAATAGTATCGAATAATAATTCAAATAGTTTCCTTCTACTGTCCAGAGACAGATAATCCCGCTGAGTACTCCTACTCTCACATCCACTTTTTCTTCAGCCATCCGAACCATCCTGTACCCTTCTTCTGCTCCTGCTCCAAACGCTTCACTCCTTGCGTAGCCATCATAGCCTGGAATTGAGCAGACTGGGAGGTTCGAGTGGCGTGCTGAACAGTCAACTCATGACGGCGAACAGTCCTCAAGATCTCATCCAATGTCGCATCAGAGGGTCCTACATCACTTGCCCGGCGACTCGACTGGGAGTACCTATCACCAGCCAGTACGCTAGGGCCGTCATACATACTATGTCTCGGCGGCATCAGGCGTTCGTCACGTGGGTCAAACAGTGGAGGTACCGAAGTCGGAATCCTAACAGGCGGGGGAGGAGGAGGCATCCTAAAGGATACGGAGGATCCTGGCCTAACGCTTTTGCGAGGTCGGGTGACAGTACGCGCACCCTATTCCAATAGGTGGGATGGGTGAGAGGGTCGGAGCAGCTACTTGAGGAGAGTGGGAACGCGTTCGGCTTCGGGAAGGTGATGTGGAGGAAGAGTCCTCGGAAGCTTCAGTGTCTTCGGACGTGACGGATATCCACCCTGGATGTCCGCATCTCCGGAGGTACGCTTCATACTCTGTCTGGGGCTTCTCCTCCTCAGGGTTCCGGTAGGAGTGGTCTCAGTGTCGGGGTGAGCAGGCGCTTTCCTTTATCAGCCATAGACGTTGTCCTGTAAGAAATACATCATGAGTAATTTGGTTTCTCATAGCTCATGATTATAATAATAGTACTAGTAATAGTAGTGATGGCAATAGTATCTGTTATTCCAACATATAGCTGTCTGTTTGCCCAAATCAATAGTCTCTTCAAGTAGTATCGGATAACATAGTTCATCATAAAAATCATTTAAATCCCCTTTTTGAAATTAGTTTCAAAATCATCAATATAAATCAGAAAAAGTCCAACCATAACCTAAAGATCAGTGATGGAAATTACGCGTCCGGTAAATTCATGATTACGTTGATCAAGTGTAATCATCAATTTACCCAACCCGATCATCCCAACACTTCCCACAAGGACAGTCCTAGGGTATCAGGGTTGTAGCCTAGGGTCTACTATGGTATTCCCGACTTCTCTACAACCTTTGGCTCTGATACCAATCTGTCACACCCCGGGCCCAGGTAGTGGTGGGACGTCACAGACTAGCAACAACATATGGCAGCGGAAACAAACCATTACAAGAGCTCAAAGGAGAGAATATCACATGGCATTAATATTTAAAAAAAAATACCGGGGCTAGAAAAATCAAGCCCCCAAATGAAGTTTTACAGTCATCCATAAAATAAATTGTACTTGTTCAACACAAATATAAATGTGTTCAAATGGTTCATTAAGGAAATATGCCAATGCCATGGAATCGGGATAACTCTAGGTCTTTACAACAGCTAGGATCTCTTCATACATTACCTGAAACATGCTCAAAAGAAATTTGTGTCAACTAAAAAGTTGGTGAATTCAAGTGCTTAAAGTTTAAAAACAAAAGGACTTAACAAATCCTTCTTTGATTAAAAGAAAGTAATCATTTTTTAACATCGTGGGAAAAATCATAATCAACCCTGCACTCAGTCCCGGTTGGCCTCTTCTAAAGTTGTGTTTAACCGGATATTCCCGAAGGAAGAACTGAGCCCCAAACCAGTGAACCCTACCTGCCGGATGGTTCACCATAGTTTCTTAACAAAACTGTTACATGCCACAAACGACCCCTTAGGATCTCAGTGGGGTAACCTTCCTGGAACGGAAGCCACTGTGTGTGGGGGATTCCCCAAATAGATCTATTCATATAAAACAAGCGGTTCACGAAAGAATTAATGATCATGATATAAGTATCAGCAGGTAACCATAAATCCCACATACAATCATCAAGTAAAGCACAATTATAGTTCAAAAATAACAGAGCATGTTTCATCCCAAAACAATAGTAAAAAGGGGAAGTCACTAGAACTCACCTTAGGTTTCAAGTCAAATGTCTCTTGGTGTGCGCGGGAGTGTCTCAAGTCTAGCACCCTAACATGTACATATTAAGTAATAAGCTACTGCCCTAAACTCATTTAAGGTGCAAAAACAAGTGTCAAGAGTTTAGCTATTGAGTAAGGCTTTGGTTTCGTGAAGGTTTGTTATAAAAAGTTTCCTTTTATGGCAGGTCAAGGCGTCTTCACGAAAATTGGGATTTTCACTTCATTAGGTTAAGTATATTAAGGAATTTTGTTGTTCAAGTGATTATTAGCTTCCTGGAAGTCGGTTATAAGGTTTGGAAAAATTTTACAGTTTGGTCCCTCAAGTTTCAAAATTGACAGTTTCTACCCTCAAGTTTGGTTTCTTGCTCTTTATGACATTTAAGACCAAAAATCAGATTCTTAGAGTAATATTATACTTATTATAGAGTAAGTGTTTCAAAATTTTAGTTTACGGGTCCGAAAAAAAAACGACGCGTTTAACGCTCCCGGTTACGGTAAAAGCCGGAGAGTTTTAACCGTAACTTAGGGTTTTCATATATTTGAATCTTGGACCAGTAGGTATTTTCTAAAAGGTATCTTTATAAATTTTAAGTCCTTAAATTGTGAAATTTGGCCTTTTATAGTTGAAAATCTCGTTTTTACGTTTGACCGTTAAAACGCGGTTTTGACCGTGTTTGACCATTTAAAGCTTGTTTGACCAATTTTTCAAATCCTTTAAGTCTTTATTACTTAACTTACTGAAATCATATGATTTTTATAAATCTTAGCTTCGAACTCCATTTTTATGGATTTTTTCTAAAAACGATGCTCGGTTGTACCCGTTTTTAGTTAAAACGTCATTTATTTGTTCCTTTGACCATTTAAATTATCCATTGACTCCAGAACACTTTATTTATCATTTTAAGCCTGAAATACTTTTCAAGAGTGTTAAATTCATATTCTTACTATTTTTAAGGTCGTTTTACCATGTTTTCGGGTCCCGAAAGTGACTAAAAAGGGGCAAATCACAACATGTCCTTTATTCCAGAGATTAAACATTACTAACACTCTTAATATTCATCAAAACCTACTGAAATTTCAGTCCCAAAGAGTTGCCTAGTTGTTCTACACATCCATAGGCTTCAAATATGTAGAAAATGTCATAACCGACCATAACACTTGTGTAAATCATCTTAACTTGAGCTTAAACATACCAACACTTCATTTAACTTTATAAACAGATTATTAAGGTGTCATAGTCGTTCATGAGTAGGTTATGAGTCTTGGTTGAAAGGGTTTTTCAAACAAATGCTTAAAGGTGTTGTTACATGTAGAAAGAAGGGTTTCAAGGTGTAATCCATGTATTAACCGTGGGTTCGAGTTATGTAGCCTTTTGGAACTTTTAAAACAGGTTCTTGGGAGTCCATTAAGCCATTAACATGCAGGTCACAAGTTTGGTTTACAAGAGTTGCAACATTCATAAGTTAGATGATACCAAAACACCCAAAAAGAGGGTTTTCATGGTGGAAATCGGTTTCCACCCCAAGAATGACTATCATAACATGAGATTTACCTTCAAGAACGTTGGGAACTCCTTAAGAAAAAAGTGATGGTGAGAAGTTTCTGCTACAACAAGGAAAAAGCAAGGTTTTTAGGTGAAAAATGAAGAAAACAAGAGAAATGTCCAAAACCGACAACATGGAGCTTACACTTGATGTAACTCACGGTTTAGAAGGTGTTGATGGTCGTGGATGGCTAGAAACTCCTTGGACTTGGCTGTAGAAGCTCGAACCAAGGCTGGAAAAGTCGGACAAGTGCGGGTTGTGAGTCCAAGGCTCGCGAATGAGGCCACCTCCTTGCGGTTTGCACTTGGCCGATTTTGCTTGGTGTTGTTCTTCACAATCTTGTGCTTGACTTAGAGAGGATTTTTGAGAGAGTTGTGGTGTGAGTGTGTGTGTGTTTCCAGCTGAATTCGAATAAGAGGGAGAGAGGGAGAGAGTGGAAGGCTTGCATGGAGTGTGAGTGGTGGGTGTGGTGGTGGTGTGGTGAGAGAGGAGAAGAGTGGAGGGAGAGGGGCGGCCGAGTTTGGAGTGTAGTGGGGAGGTTTTTGATTTAATTTTAATTATAAATTGTTATTATGTAGTGTAGTTTTGTAGTATTGGGTATATGTATTGTTTAGTGGATGGTGTAATTGAGGTATCTAGTGCATGTCCATGCATGCATGGCCGAAAATATGAGGTGTGTGAGTGTGTATGCTCACATTTTAATTGCCTTCTCTTGAAATTAATTTTGTAAGGGTGACTAGTCGACATTCCCGGAACACAAATTTTTAAAAAGGTAGAAACCTAAATTAGCTAAAAGTCAATAATAAAATCATATGAAACCATAATTTGAATCAAGTAGTAAGAATTGTTTTCAATTTCATGGTAGGGTTGAATAGTTTCAATTATTAGCACTCATAAGATGGATAATGATGCAAGTAATTTAGGGTTAGGATAACAACCTGGAGGTCGGTTGTCACATTCTCCCACGTTTAGGAAATTTCGTCCCGAAATTTAGCTTGATTAGAGACTAAACGGGTGGGTTTGAAGAGGTGTGGATAATTCTTCCTCATTTCATCCTCACGCTCTCAAGTAAAATTCAGGTCCTCGCTTGGAGTTCCATCTAACCTTAAACCTTGGGTAGCGGCTCCGTGGAGTTGCTTGACAAGCGATCGTGATCTCCACGGGGTTCCATAAAATTCAGTTTATCGTTTATTCTTACTTCTTTTAATGGTAGTTCTAGGGTTTGTCTACCATGCTCTTCTTCAAGTTCGACACATGAAAGGTGTCGTGTATGTGGCTCAACCTAGGGGGTAGTTCAACTTGTACGCCACTGGCCAATTCTTGCCAGTATTCGAATGGTCCACTTTATCTTGGGCTTAAATTCCTCTTTTTCCGAACCTCGCGTTCCCTTCCATGGTGCTACTTTAGCATTACCCTGTCGCCCACTTGGAACTCTAGAGGTTTCCGTCTCCTGTCATGGTACTTCTTCTGCCGATCTTGGCTGCTTTCAGTCGCTCCTTTATCTTATAGATCTTGTCGGTGGTCTCCAACACTATGGGGTCCCATCACTTGGCTATCACCAATCTCATTCCAACTCAAGGGTGATCAGCATTTCCTGCCATATAGGGCCTCATACGGAACGGCTTTTGTGACACCCCGTATATTTCAGGTTAATCTCATGCCAATATTATTAACATTGCTCCACAAATCGCTAGTTAGTCATCTTATTATCATTTAAGGATATCAATTTTAGTATTATGTTATTACAATTATTACTATATTATTATCATTAACAATAATTTACAATTAACTAAATTAAGTTAGTTAACTTAATTGTAAATTAGACTAATTTAGAGGGGCCATTGTGTTATTTAAAGAAATTCAATTATCATATAATAACCAAACCCCCACCCATTCGGCCCTTCCTTCATCACCGTTACCACCTCCGAAACCCTAAACCACCCCACCCATCGGCGATATACACCATCGGGAGCAACCCCGACGATCTTTCTCTCTTCCGACGTTGAACCCGACGAGAGAACTCACGACAACCGTCACCGATAGAACTCCCCATTGTGAACCGCATCACCGACAATTCATTCGGTATGAATCTCCTTTGTTTGTTCAATGTTTCAGTCCGGGTACGGTTTCTTTCGTTCTTGATTCGCGATCATTGTGGCACCGGTTCGGGTTTTATATGTGCGTGTGTCGGTTATATGTTTGTGTATGTATACGTATTCTGCGCATGCGATGTTGATATATAGATAGATGTATATATATATATATTCTACGGAATATATATATATGTATGGTTATGTGTGTGTATGCGTTGATGTATATACACATACGTTTTCTGCCTAATATATATGTGTATATCTCCTGTGTGTGTGCGTGAACCCCAAGGCTTGGCAGCCCTTGTGGGCGCATGGAATATGATAATACACCAAATTGAAATGTGTAGGTAATTATGTATGTATGCATGTAAATGTGTGTCATGGTGTATGTTGTTATATTTATATATATGCTGCATATAAGTTTTCTATGAATTTACGTATGTATATGTTCTACATTTGTATGTGAATGTACTTTAGTTATGAATTATATGTGATTATCTATGATGTATATGTGTGTGTTTGGCATTGTTGGGTGCGTGGTTTCGTTTTATACAAACGCATGATTATATAGATACATATTATGTATTTTATCCATTCATTATATATATATATATATATATATATATATATATATATATATATATATATATATATATATATATATATATATATTGATATATACGAGACGGTTACGTTTGGAAAAAAAAATTTACACGTTTGTGAAGTTAACAAATAATATATATATATATTGTGACGTAACATCTATTATTTGTAAAAGCTTTGTAGTATATACTTGTCATAAAATACAAGTATCTCGCCAATGCGTGGCTATTGCATTTGAGCGTGTTTGTGTGGGAATGAAAATCATAGACAACCGACGTCGAACCGAACCGTGATCGCGAAACCGTACGACCCTAAACTTTGTAATTAATAACTAACATTAATTATATTCACATTAAATAAAATCAGGTTAATTGGAGACCCAAATCTTTTGTGCTTACATTTACGTGTTGCTGTGCATTCAAGGTGAGTCTTCACGGCCCCTATTTTATTTTCTTTCCTTTTTGGGGGAGAAAACATGCAAACGTATTTACAAAATGGTTTTAGTATTATTGATATCGCCTGTTACGTTAGTGCAAACATTCTTGAAAAGTCCTTACATTCTCGAACCGTTAGTAATGTGTAGCGAGGTAATTCTGAGTAGTACTACTGGGTTTGACAAACCCCCGCCCGGGCTAGTCGCGCTAGCTTGATTGGAGGTCAAACGGGTGCGTTATTGACCTAACATTGTCATTGTCTAGTGAGACGTGACGGGAAGGCAACAAACATACGAACATACAAACAGTCAGTCTCGGTTCGAAACGCTAAGTAACTTGTTTATAGGCTAGCTACCTATCGATATGCTTTAATTACTATACCATTCGAACAGTTACAAACATTTTCATCTGTCATTAAACCTGTGAACTCACCAACTTTATGTTGACACACTTAGCATGTTTTCTCAGGTAACAGGAACGCTTAAGCTTATGATGCACGATAAGGAACGCACTCAGGACATGCATCATCAAACATATTTACTTGCATTGAACATTTTGTTTTGACTTAGCACTTATAACTTTCAGTATGTTTACATTTGTTATTCGCTTCCGCACTGTTATTCATTTCAGTTTTATGCTTCCGCACTGATGTTTATTCTTTTATGCTACTCTGATTTGAGTCAAACATTTATTTTTAAATTCATTTAGTGTCGTTGATATGACCGTGTCTGAGATCCTGGTTTGTCACACGCCTCGCGGTCAAACCCCGCACGTGGAATTTGAGGGTGTGACAGATTGGTATCAGAGCCACTGGTTATAGAGAACTAGGAGTGCATTGCATCTAGACTATAGCGTAGAACACAACACTAGCATTGCACAGACACTCTTACATGATTATAACTGTGAACGAACATTCTCCCGACATGCTAACATTTGCATTACTAAACGAACATAACATCATTTGCACTACCTATAACACTGCATCATCCTCTACGAACAGAGGGGCGGAGGTCCCGCTCGCTCACTTCCAACATCTACATCTGTTTTCTTCACTCTCGTAGTTGAAGCAACGACGACTTGGATCGAACATTATCAATTTGGAACACGAAACACTATTCTAGCACACACGACAAACCTAACGACGACGAACAAGGAGAACAACGCACATTACTCTTTCAAACTCCATCGTACTTGTCTCTATTCCACACTGCCCTATCATCTTCACTCGTCTGAACAGTAAAACGTGGGACAACCCAGGGATTTGAAGTCTATCAGATGATCAGGCTTAGACATGAAGACGCTTAGAGCTTCAAAGGGAAAAGGCCAGATCGTCTTAATTCCCGTTGTTACTAACCGAATCCTTTGTACAACCTTAGTTATTTGACCATTAGTATAATAAACATATCCTTGATATCTCTATCATTGATAACACTCGGTACTTGACAACGCATGCTATCTCGAATGGGAGGAACCATGGGTGACCATGCAAAGCAAATTAGAATCACGGGTGCACACGTAATTGTAATTTGTCGTGCATGAGAACTCTGGCAACTCTATTGGTGATAACGGTCATAATCAGTACAATTTTTCATTTGCTATACTTGGAGACATGAGGTCTCGGTGCTCATATAAAACCTCACTATCGATATGCAAACAAATCCTCCATTCTACCAGTATGAAACAATTCATTTTTTATCATAGTTATTATTTGATAGTAACTGTCGTGTATTGTGAATTGAAGAAATCTGTCTGGAAGAAGAATTGGACGCCCGAGTGGACGAGGAAACATCAAACATGACTCAGCTGAATTGGATGCCATCATCAATGAGGTGTAGCTGACGCGCTTGCAGCTTATGAGCAGACCCGCAATCAGAACCAGAACAATCAAAATCTGAATCAAGGAGGGTAAAACTAGAATCAGCAGACACGTTAGTTTTCCCTATGATAACATATATTGATTCTAAACAATTATTTCCTCTTGATTCAAGTCCAACTATCTGTACCTTCAAGATGTTATGGACTGAAAAACCCCACTCTTTCAGTGGTTCTGAGGTGCTGTCACATTACTTCGCTGGCTGGAGAAACTTGAGTCAGTATTCGCCATGTGCACTGTCCTTTGAGAGTCGTGTCAAATACGCCTCCGGCACATTGGAAGGACCCGCTCTGACATGGTGGAACTCACAGGTCCAGACCTTAGGACTTGATGCTGCTAATAGTCTGCCATGGGATGACTTCAAGAAATTGATGAAGGAAGAATATTGCCCAGGAACGGAGTCCAGAAGCTGGAAAGTGAATTCTGGAATCTTAAAATGGTTGGCTCCAACATTGAGGAATATACGACTCGTTCGCACGAGTTGGCTACTTTATGTCCTCAGATGGTAGACCCAGCTACAAAAGGATTGAGAGGTACATTGATGGGTTAGCTCCTCAGATCCAAGCTAGTGTCATCGCTGCGGACCCTGAGACTATTCAACATGCTATCCGACTAGCTCACAAACTCACCGATCACGTCAGGCAGTGGCGCAGGGCACTCTGCCTAAACGTAGTAGCACTACTCTGGCTCATCTGACTACAAGCGAAAATGGGGAAAGTACCACCAGCAAATCCTCGAACTCGAACAACACTCCACAACAACAAGCCAGAAAGTTTGACTCTTCCCAAAGCTTCACCAATAATAATCAGAACAACAACAACAGCAATGGTCAGGGATCAAGTAACTATGTGGGCAGTATCCAAGGTGCAACAAATGTAATTTCATCATCATGGCCAGTGTGATCGTTTTCGTTGTCTAAGTGTGGAAAAATGGGCCATGCTGCTAAAGACTGTAGGGGTGAACTGAGACCCACAACAACTCATCACAACAACGACAGGGTGATGAAGCGACTAGAGGTGTTTTGAGTGGGTAAAGAGGGCCATTACCGGAAGGATTGCCCACAACTGAAGAATGGGAACAGGGGCAATAATGGAATAAATAACACAACGGAGGAAATGGCGCCAGAGGTCGAGCTTTCGTGATTGGTTCTGGCAAGGCGAGAAACGATCAAAATGTGGTTACCGGTACGTTTCCTCTGAACGATTGTTTTGCTTCTGTGTTATTCGATACCGGCGCTGATAGAGTTTTATATCTACTAAGTTTAGCAAGCTTTTAGATGTAACCTTGACTGAAATGGACCCTAGTTATGCGGTAGAACTAGCTGACGGTAAAGTGATCGAGGCAACTCCATATTCTTAAAGGATGTAAATTAGAGCTATCAGGACACAGTTTGAGATAGACCTTATGCCAGTTTACACTTGGTAGTTTTGACGTGGTCGTTGGCAGGACTGGTTATCTAAGAACCAGTTGAGATATTTTGTCGCGAGAAAATTGTCGTGTGTACCACTTCTCCTAGTGGTGAAGTCTTATCCGTACAGGGTGAGAAAAGTGGTGTCGTTTCTAGCATCATTTCGTATATGAAAGCCCAGAGGTGTTTACGCAAAGGCCATCCCGCTATCCTAGCTATAATCACCGAAAAGACCACTGAAGAAAAAAGAAGATCGAAGATATCCCTATCGTTCGCGACTTTCCTGAAGTTTTTCCCTGAAGACTTACCTGGTCTTCCACCGCACCGTCAAGTCGAGTTCCAGATTGATTTGACACCTGGAGCCGCACCTATTGCTAGAGCACCATACAGATTAGCTCCGAAGGAATACAAGAACTGTCTACTCAATTGCAAGAGCTCCTGGATAAAGGATTCATCAGGCCTAGTTCATCACGTGTGGGAGCCCAGTCAGGTTGTCAGAAAAAGGATGGGACTTTTCGCATGTGTATCGATTATCGTTTGAACTAAACAAAGTGACGGTTAAGAACCGTTATCCTCTACCTCGCATCGATGATCTGTTTGATCAACTGCAAGGGTCGAGCTTCTATTCGAAGATAGATTTAAGATCAGGGTATCACCAACTGAGAGTCGAGAGGAGGACATATCAAAGACGGCATTCAGAACCCGATACGGACACTATGAGTTTCTGGTAATGCCATTTGGTCTGACTAATGCACCAGCGGTTTTTCATGGATCTTATGAACCGAGTGTGCAAACCCTACCTGGACAAGTTTGTTATCGTTTTCATTGATGACATTCTGATCTATTCAAGGAACAAGGAGGAACATGAGGAACACCTTCGGCTTATCTTGCAACTACTAAAACAAGAGCAGCTCTACGCCAAATTCTCGAAGTGCGACTTCTGGATTCGAGAAGTCCAATTCTGGGTCTGTAGTCAACGAGAAGGGCATACATGTCGATCCAGCAAAGATAGAAGCTATCAAAAACTGGGCTACGCCAAAGACTCCGACGGAGGGTACGACAGTTCCTTGGATTGGCTGGCTATTACCGACGATTTATCGAGGGTTTTCGAAAATTCGCCTCAACACTTACCGCGTTAACTCAGAAGGTGCACTGTGTACAGTTGGGGGGTGACAAGCAGGAATCAGCCTTTCAGTTCTTAAACAGAAACTCTGCCGGCACCGATATTGTCTTTACCCGAGGGAACCGAAGACTTTGTGGGTGTATTGCGATGCTTCTATTCAGGGTCTCGGTTGTGTGCTAATGCAACGCGAGAAGGTGATCGCATACGCTTCCCGACAGTTAAAGGTTCACGAGAAGAACTACACGACACACGACTTAGAGTTGGGAGCCGTTGTGTTTGCTCTCAAGATATGGAGACACTACTTGTACGGTACCAAGTGCACCATTTATACCGATCACAAGAGTCTCAGCACATTTTCGAAAGAGGAGCTGAACATGAGGACAACGTCGCTGGGTCGAGGTGTTTGACTGACTATGATTGTGCGATCAAGTTCATCCGGGTAAGGCTAATGTAGTAGCTGACGCCTTAAGCCGAAGGAAACACCTAAGCCAAGCGCAGTTCGGCATTGCAACTCACCATTCACATGGATTACCCGACCAAATACGTAATGCACAACTTGAAGCTTTGAAAGACGAGAACCTGAAAGCTGAATCACTAGAGGCATGGGGAGAAACAACTAGAAACCAAATCGGACGGTATCCGCTAATTTATGGACCGAATATGGGTTCCTTTGTATGGAGACCTACGAGAGCTGGTAATGGACGAAGCTCACAAGTCCACGGTATTCTATTCATCCGGGCTCAGACAAGAATGTATCACGATCTAAAAGTCCTTTACTGGTGGCCAAACATGAAAGTGACATTACCACTTACGTAGCCGATGCTTAACCTGTTCTAATGTAAGGGTGAGTATAGTATCAACGACCGTCTGGTTTACTACAAACAACCAGAAATTCCAGTATGGAAGTGGGAGCAGATATCTATGGGACTTCATCACGAAACTGCCTACGAACACCTAGCGGATGCGATACCATTTGGGTAATTGTAGATCGATTGACGAAATCCGCACACTTCTTACCAATCAGAGAGACTGATAGAATGGAGAAGTTAACACGTATTTACCTAAGGAAATAGTCTCCCGGCACGGTGTACCAATTTCTATCATCTCCGATCGTGACGCTCGATTCACTTCACATTTCTGGCAATCATTACAACGAGCATTGGGAACACGGTTAGACATGAGCACTGCATATCATCCTCAAACGGATGGCCAGAGTGAGCGTACGATCCAGACTTTAGAAGACATGTTACGCGCTTGCGTGATTGATTTCGGCAGCAGTTGGGAAACTCATTTACCGTTGGTTGAGTTTTCTTACAACAACAGCTACCACACATCGATCAAAGCTGCTCCATTCGAGGCACTGTATGGGCGTAAGTGCCGATCACCTATTTGTTGGGCGGAAGTTGGAGAAAGTCAACTTACCGGTCCCGAACTCGTGCACGAGACGACTGAGAAGATCGTGCAGATTCGTAACCGCATGGCGGCAGCACGTGATCGACAAAAGAGCTACGCTGATAAACGTCGCCGACCGTTGGAATTTCAAATTGGCGACAAAGTACTTTTGAAAGTGTCACCCTGGAAGGGCATGATTCGTTTCGGAAACGTGGAAAACTAAGCCCTAGATACGTGGGACCGTTTGAGATTGTCAAACGGGTTGGCCCCGTAGCCTACCAACTGAACCTACCCGAAGAACTCAGCGGAGTACACAATGTGTTTCACGTTTCAAACCTGAGGAAATGCCTTGCAGACGAAACTCTCGTCGTTCCGTTAGACGAGATACATGTGGACGAACAACTACATTTCATCGAGGAACCGGTGGAAATTATGGACCGAGAGGTGAAGACACTCAAACACAGTCGGATTCCTATTGTCAAAGTCCGATGGAACTCAAAGCGTGGACCAGAGTTCACCTGGGAACGTGAAGATCAGATGAAGGAGAAGTACCCACAACTGTTCAATGATCAGACACCTACTTCTTAAGGTAATCATTCTTGAGATATCTCTTCTTTAAATTCGAGACGAAATTTCCTTCAACAAGGGGATGATGTCACAACTCTGTCAAAACCTTATGACTCTCACACGTTACAAATCGTTGAATCTCATGTAATTAACTGAACCTAACACTTTAATTTTCGGGACGAAAATTCTTTCAACAAGGGGATGATGTGACACCCCGTATATTTCAGGTTAATCTCATGCCCATTATTTAACATTGCTCCACAAATCGCTAGTTAGTCATCCTTATTATCATTTAAGGATATCAATTTTAGTATTATTGTTATTACAATTATTACTATTATTATTATCATTAACAATTAATTTACAATTAACTAAACTAAGTTAGTTAACTTAATTGTAAATTAGACTAATTTAGAGGGGCCATTGTGTTATTTAAAGAAATTCAATTATCATATAATAACCAACCCCCCACCCATTCGGCCCCTTCCTTCATCACCGTTACCACCACCGAAACCCTAAACCACCACCACCCATCGGCGCTATACCACCATCGGGAGCAACCCCGACGATCTTTCTCTCTTCCGACGTTGAACCCGACGAGAGAACTCACGACAACCGTCACCGATAGAACTCCCCATTGTGAACCGCATCACCGACAATTCATTCGGTATGAATCTCCTTTGTTCTGTTCAATGTTTCGGTTCCGGGTACGGTTCTCTTTCGTTCTTGATTCGCGATCATTGTGGCACCGGTTCGGGTTTTATATGTGCGTGTGTCGGTTATATGTTTGTGTATGTATATGTATTCTGTGCATGCGATGTTGATATATAGATAGATGTATATATATATATGTTCTACGGAATATATATATATATGTATGGTTATGTGTGTGTATGTGTTGATGTATATACACATACGTTTTCTGCCTAATATATATGTGTATATCTCCTGTGTGTGTGCGTGAACCCCAAGGCTTGGCAGCCCTTGTGGGCGCATGGAATATGATAATACAAAATTGAAATGTAGGTAATATGTATGTATGCATAAATGTTGTCATGGTGTATGTTGATATGTATATATATGTGCATATGTATGAATTGTATGTGTATGTTGTATATTGTATATATGTTATGTATTATAGTGTTATTATGAATTATCTGCTAGTACTATGTTTGTATTTATTTATGTATGTATTTATTATAATTATGTTATGATATGATATATATGTGTGTTGTGGTACATTGTTGGGTGCGTGGTTTCGTTTTATTAATACTAATTAATATGATTATATATATATATTTTATCGTTTTATCCATGATTATATATATTATATATATATATATATATATATATATATATATATATATATATATATATATATATATATATATATATATATATATTGATATATACGAGACGGTTACGTTGGAAAAAAAAATTTACACGTTTGTGAAGTTAACAAATAATATATATATATATTGTGACGTAACATCTATTATTTGTAAAAGCTTTGTAGTATATACTTGTCATAAAATACAAGTATCTCGCCAATGCGTGGCTATTGCATTTGAGCGTGTTTGTGTGGGAATGAAAATCATAGACAACCGACGTCGAACCGAACCGTGATCGCGAAACCGTACGACCCTAAACTTTGTAATTAATAACTAACATTAAATATTCACATTAAATAAAATCCTGGTTAATTGGAGACCCAAATCTTTTGTGCTTACATTTACGTGTTGCTGTGCATTCAAGGTGAGTCTTCACGGCCCCTATTTTATTTTCTTTCCTTTTTGGGGGGAGAAAAACATGCAAACGTATTTACAAAATGGTTTTAGTATTATTGATATCGCCTGTTACGTTAGTGCAAACATTCTTGAAAAGTCCTTACATTCTCGAACCGTTAGTAATGTGTAGCGAGGTAATTCTGAGTAGTACTACTGGGTTTGACAAACCCCGCCCGGGCTAGTCGCGCTAGCTTGATTGGAGGTCAAACGGGTGCGTTATTGACCTAACATTTGTCATTGTCTAGTGAGACGTGACAGGAAGGCAACAAACATACGAACATACAAACAGTCAGTCTCGGTTCGAAACGCTAAGTAACTTGTTTATAGGCTAGCTACCTATCGATATGCTTTAATTACTATACCATTCGAACAGTTACAAACATTTTCATCTGTCATTAAACCTGTGAACTCACCAACTTTATGTTGACACACTTTAGCATGTTTTCTCAGGTAACAGGAACGCTTAAGCTTATGATGCACGATTAAGGAACGCACTCAGGACATGCATCATCAAACATATTTACTTGCATTGAACATTTTGTTTTGACTTAGCACTTATAACTTTCAGTATTGTTTACATTTTGTTATTCGCTTCCGCACTGTTATTCATTTCAGTTTTATGCTTCCGCACTGATGTTTATTTCTTTTATGCTACTCTGATTTGAGTCAAACATTTATTTTTAAATTCATTTAGTGTCGTTTGATATGACCGTGTCTGAGATCCTGGTTTGTCACACGCCTCGCGGTCAAACCCCGCACGTGGAATTTGAGGGTGTGACAGCTTTAATACTCGCGTGGTAACTATTGTTATAGGCGAATTCCACCAAAGGAAGATGGTTATCCCAGTTTCCGCCAAAGTCCATCACGCAAGCTCTTAACATGTCTTCCATCGTTTGAATAGTTCTTTCGCTCTGTCCGTCGGTCTGAGGGTGGTAAGCCGTGCTTAGATCTAAACGGGTTCCTAAAGCTTGCTGGAACGATTTCCAGAAACGAGAGGTGAAACGGCTATCACGATCGGAGATGATCATCAAAGGCACTCCATGCCTCCTTACAATCTCGTCGACATATAGATTGGCCAATTTCGTCATGTCGTAGTCTTCTCTAATTGGCAAGAAGTGAGCTGATTTCGTTAGCCTATCAACTATCACCCAAATAGCATCGTGACCTTTAAACGTTCTGGGCAACTTGGTAACAAAATCCATCGTGACATTATCCCATTTCCATTCTGGAATTTCAGGTTGCTGTAACGTTCCTGATGGTTTTTGGTTCTCAGCTTTTACCATGGCACAGGTTAGGCATTTCCCCACATAAACGGTGACTGATTTCTTGATTCTCGGCCACCAGAAAAGTGCCTTTAGATCCTGGTACATCTTATCACTTCCAGGGTGAATTGAATACCTGGACTTGTGTGCTTCGTCGAGAATTACTTCTCGAATTCCTCCGTGTTTTGGCACCCAAGTCCTTCCTTCATATCTGTATGTACCATCGTCCCCTATCTCAAATTGCTTTTCCATTCCAGTCAATCCTTCTTCCTTTAATCTTCCTTCCTTTAATGCCTTGCTTTGAGCTTCTTTCATTTTGCAATAAGGTTGGTATACACACTCATCCTTAAGGCTCGTACACGAAGAGGTTTTCTCTTTCTTTCGGCTTAACGCATCCGCCACAACATTGGCCTTACCGGGATGGTAGCGGATTTCGCACTTGTAATAGTTCAATATCTCGACCCATCTTCTCTGACGCATGTTGAGCATCTTTTGGTCAAGGATATGTTGCAAACTTCTATGGTCAGTGTAGATGATGCACTTTGTGCCATAAAGGTAGTGCCTCCACATTTTGAGAGCAAACACCACGGCACCCAACTCCAGATCGTGCGTCGTGTAGTTCTTCTCATGATCATTCAGCAGTCTAGATGCGTAAGCAATCACCTTGTTGCATTGCATCAATACACATCCTAGCCCTCGACGCGAAGCGTCACAATAGACCACGAAGTCTTCTACTCCTTCTGGAAGAGCAAGGATAGGTGCACTGCATAACTTCTCCTTAAGCGTTTCAAACGCCTCGTTTTGCTCTCGCTCCCACACAAAGGTTGTGTTCTTCTTGGTTAGTGCGGTCAAAGGTTGCACTATACGCGAGAAGTCCTTTATAAATCGTCGGTAGTAGCCAGCCAGTCCTAAGAATTGCCTTATCTCCGTAGGAGTTTCGGGAATCTTCCAATTCTTTATGGCCTCAATCTTGGAAGGGTCAACTTGAATCCCATCCTCATTCACCACATGACCTAAGAATTGGATCTGGCGCATCCAAAATTCACATTTAGAGAACTTGGCATATAGTTGCTCATTCTTGAGCAATTCAAGAATTAGCCTGAGATGCTTCTCGTGCTCGTCTTTACTTCGGGAATAGATCAGTATGTCGTCAATAAACACGATCACAAACTTGTCGAGGTAAGGGCGGCAAACGCGGTTCATGAGGTCCTTGAATGCTGCTGGAGCATTAGTCAGTCCAAAGGGCATGACCAAGTACTCATAGTGTCCATACCTAGTTCGGAAGGCTGTTTTGGGTATGTCTTCTTCTCTTATCTTCAGTTGGTGGTATCCTGACCTCAAGTCTATTTTGGAGAAATAACTTGCTCCTTGCAGTTGATCAAATAGGTCATCTATTATCGGAAGAGGGTAACGGTTCTTTATGGTCAGCTTGTTCAATTCCCTGTAATCAATACACATTAGCAGGGTTCCGTCTTTCTTTTTCACGAATAGTACCGGGGCACCCCATGGAGAGACACTCGGACGTATAAATCCCTTGTCCAGTAGTTCTTGAATTTGTACCATTAGCTCCTTCATCTTAGGTGGGGCGAGTCGGTATGGTGCCTTGGCTACCGGTGCAGCACCAGGCAACAAGTCTATCTGGAATTCGACTTGCCGATTCGGGGGGAGTCCTGGTAGGTCTTCCGGAAACACCTCTGGGTATTCAGAAACCACGGGAATATCTTCGATCCTCTTCTCCTTTTGGGTTTTCATCACATAAACTATAAAAGCTGGACATCCCTTCATTAAGCTCTTGGTAGCTTTTAGGTGGGATATTATAGGGTATAGGGTGTTGCTCCTTACACCCTCTACCACCAACACTTCTTCGTCGCTCAACGGTATCTTGAGTAGTCGCTCATCACATATGATTTCGACTCTATGCTTCGCTAGCCAGTCCATGCCCACAACCACATCAAATCCTCCTAACTTAATGGGCATCAAGTTAATCCTAAACGTATTCCCCTTTAGATTCAGCGGGCAATCCCTAATGATTTCATTAGCTTCTAAAATATTACCGTAAGCTAATTCTACAGTAAACGTATCAGTCAAGGTACACACATCTAAGTCAATCAATGGCCTAAAAGTACTGGAGATAAAACTAGCAGTCGCTCTAGTATCGAATAGTACAGTAGCGGGATGATTGTTTACAAGGAACGTACCGTTGACCACGTCGGGTTCCCTACGAGCTCCTGCTGGGTCCATTACGAAAGCTCTTCCCTTAGGCTTGTTGTGCTTGGCATCCTTGTCTCTACCCAGCTTAGGACACTTGTTCCTCATGTGCCCTGGATCTCCGCATTCATAGCATTGTTTTCCTTGTGCGTAAGTACAGTCTTTAATTAAATGGCCTGTTCTCTTGCACCTAAAACAGGGCATCGGGTTACATTCCCCTTGATGATGTAACTTGCACTTGTTGCAAAATGGGCTTGTCCCCGAATACAATCTCCGGTTTTTGCTTCCCTGATTATCGCGCCTCGCACCTTCAGAACTCTTTCTACCTGACCCACTACTACTTCCAACCACTCTTTTCACTTCAAACCACTTCCTTTTCTCACCAACAAACTTCCTCCTCTCATCAGCCCTTGCTTGATCGGTCCATCCAGCCCTAATTAAGTCATCAGTCAAACTGCTGGTAAGGTTGACGACAGCTTGTAGGGTTACAGGCTGGGAGGAACGGACCATTCCCTAACTCTTGGGTGTAGTCCCCAGATGAACCGTGCTACACCTTTGGCTTCTGGCGTCACCAGATGTCACAAGTCGGGATAGGGCTAAGAAACGATTGATATATTCTGTGTAGTTGGGACCTTTCATCTCCAAGCTTAGAAATTCTGTCTCCAGCTTCTCGAGTTGATTGATGGGGCAATATTTGTTGGTCATTAGCTCTCGGAACTCAGTCCAGCCCATTCCATTAGCCACATTTCTTCCACGGCTTTGAGTAATTGACTTCCACCATTCAAGAGCTGATCCCTTGAGAGATTGTGATGCAAACCTCACCATATGCTCCATCTTGCACTCGCTAATTTCCAAGACAGCTTCCATTTCGTCAATCCACCTGTAAGTCTCTATAGCACCCTCGGTGCCATAGAAGTCCTTAGGCTTACATGCCATGAAGGTCTTATAGGAGCATCCATTCCTTAACGCTTCGGCTTCTTCGTCGTGGCCCTCATCGTTCACTGGCCGTTCATTACCAGTAGTGTTATCCCGGTCTGCATTTATCTGTGCAATAATAGTCTCAATGGCGTTAGCCAGTTGCTGAGCTACGAGGTTAGCAATTCTTTCGTCACTCTCTTGATTAGCATTTTCCCCGTGGGAGTCCCTGGTGGAGTAGGTTGGCTTCCAGTCTGCCTTGCTTCATCACGGCGGCCCCTGGTGGCTCCTCGCCGTCCAAATCGTGTTCCTCTGCGAGTCGGCATTATGATAGTATCACAAATAGATTCGTTTAGCATCTCAAAATTTGTTTCGAATAGCCTATGCATCATTATCCTATTACACCATGCCTCGGAAGAGGGATCATGGCATGCACATAAGTATTTACAACCCACTAAGGAAACCTTACAAAGTCCAAATCAAAACATGACATAACAGTTAGGCAACCATTTAGAAAAAGGCACAGACCAATTTCAAGGCACAACACAACATATAGCAATTTAATACAGACAGTTTGATAAATCTAGCATCCCAACAACAGTTCATGATAGTATCATCCAACAAAGTAGAATCAGAGTCGAGCTCTTACAATTTGGAAGGTGCCATCACCCCCATGATAATAAAAATAATAGTATCGAATAATAATTCAAATAGTTTCCTTCTACTGTCCAGAGACAGATAATCCCGCTGAGTACTCCTACTCTCACATCCACTTTTTCTTCAGCCATCAGAACCATCCTGTACCCTTCTTCCTCTGCTCCTGCTCCAAACGCTTCACTCCTTGCGTAGCCATCATAGCCTGGAATTGAGCAGACTGGGGGGTTCGAGAGTGGCGTGCTGAACAGTCAACTCATGATGGTGAACAGTCCTCAAGATCTCATCCAATGTCGCATCAGAGGGTCCTACATCACTTGCCCGGCGGCTCGACTGGGAGTACCTATCACCAGCCAGTACGCTAGGGCCGTCATACATACTATGTCTCGGTGGCATCAGGCGTTCGTCACGTGGGTCAAACAGTGGAGGTACCGAAGTCGGAATCCTAACAGGCGGGGGAGGAGGAGGAGGCATCCTAAAGGATACGGAGGATCCTGGCCTAACGTTTTGCGAGGTCGGGGGTGACAGTACGCGCACCCCTATTCCCAATAGGTGGGATGGGTGAGAGGGTCGGAGCAGCTACTTGAGGAGAGTGGGAACGCGTTCGGCTTAAGGAAGGTGATGTGGAGGAAGAGTCCTCGGAAGCTTCAGTGTCTTCGGACGTGACGGATATCCACCCTGGATGTTCGCATCTCCGGAGGTACGCTTCATACTCTGTCTGGGGCTTCTCCCTCCTCAGGGTTCCAGTAGGAGTGGTCTCAGTGTCGGGGTGAGCAGGCGCCTTACCTTTATCAGCCATAGACGTTGTCCTGTAAGAAATACATCATGAGTAATTTGGTTTCTCATAGCTCATGATTATAATAATAGTACTAGTAATAGTAGTGATGGCTATAGTATCTGTTATTCCAACATATAGCTATCTGTTTTGCCAAAATCAATAGTCTCTTCAAGTAGTATCGGATAACATAGTTCATCATAAAAATCATTTAAATCCATTTTTTGAAATTAGTTTCAAAAACATCAATATAAATCAGAAAAAGTCCAACCATAACCTAAAGATCAGTGATGGAAATTACGCGTCCGGTAAATTCATGATTACGTTGATCAAGTGTAATCATCAATTTACCCAACCCGATCATCCCAACACTTCCCACAAGGACAGTCCTAGGGTATCAGGGTTACAGCCTAGGGTCTACTATGGTATTCCAGACTTCTCTACATACTTGGCTCTGATACCAATCTGTCACACCCCGGGCCCAGGTAGGGTGGGACGTCACAGACTAGCAACAACATATGGCAGCGGAAACAAACCATTACAAGAGCTCAAAGGAGAGAATATCACATGGCATTAATAAATTTAAAAAAAAATACCGGGGCTAGAAACAATCAAGCCCCCAAATGAGTTTTACAGTCATCCATAGAAATAAATTATACTTGTTCAACACAAATATAAAATTGTTCAAATGGTTCATTAAGGAAATATGCCAATGCCATGGTCATGGGATAAGTCTAGGTCTTCACAACAGCTAGGATCTCTTCCTACATTACTTGAAACATGCTCAAAAGAAATTTGTGTCAACTAAAAAGTTGGTGAATTCAAGTGCTTAAAGTTTAAAAACAAAAGGACTTAACAAATCCTACTTTGATTAAAAGAAAGTAATCATTGTTTAACATCGTGGGAAAAATCATAATCAACCCTGCACTCAGTCCCGGTTGGCCTCTTCTAAAGTTGTGTTTAACCGGATATTCCCGAAGGAAGAACTGAGCCCCAAACCAGTGAACCTTACCTGCCCGGATGGTTCACCATAGTTTCTTAACAAAACCTGTTACATGCCACAAACGACCCCTTAGGATCTCAGTGGGGTAACCTTCCTGGAACGGAAGCCACTGTGTGTGGGGGATTCCCCAAATAGATCTATTCATATAAAACAGGCGGTTTACGAAAGAATTAATAATCATGACATAAGTATCAGCAGGTAATCCATAAATCCCACATACAATCATCAAGTAAAGCATAATTATAGTTCAAAAATAACAGAGCATGCTTCACCCCAAAACAGTAGTAAAAAGGGGAAGTCACTAGAACTCACCTTAGGTTTCAAGTCAAATGTCTCTTGGTGTGCCGGGAGTGTCTCAAGTCTAACACCCTAACATATACATATTAAGTAATAAGCTACTGCCCTAAACTCATTTAAGTGCAAAAATGGTGTCAAGAGTTTAGCTATTGAGTAAGGCTTGGTCGTGAAGGTTTGTTATAAAAAGTTTCCTTTTATGGCAGGTCAAGGCGTCTTCACGAAAATTGGGATTTTCACTTCATTAGGTTAAGTATATTAAGGAATTTTGTTGTTCAAGTGATTATTAGCTTCCTGGAAGTCGGTTTATAGGTTTGGAAAAATTTTACAGTTTGGTTCCTCAAGTTTCAAAATTGACAGTTTCTACCCTCAAGTTTGGTTTCTTGCTCTCTATGACATTTAAGACCAAAAATCAGATTCTTAGAGTAATATTATACTTATTATAGAGTAAGTGTTTCAAAATTTAGTTTACGGGTCCGACAAAAAAAAACTACGCGTTTAACGCTCCCGGTTACGGTAAAAGCCGGAGAGTTTTAACCGTAACTTAGGGTTTTCATATATTTGATTCTTGGACCAGTATGTATTTTCTAATAGGTAACTTTATAATTTTAAGTTCTTAAATTGTGAAATTTGGCCTTTTATGGTTGAAAATCTCGTTTTAACGTTTGACCCGTTAAAATGCGGTTTTGACTGTATTTGACCAATTTTTCAAATCCTTTAAGTCTTTTATTACTTAACTTACTGAAATCATATGATTTTTATAAATCTTAGCTTTGAACTCCATTTTTATGGATTTTTCTCAAAAACGATGCTCGGTTTGTACCCGTTTTTGGTTTAAACGTCATTTATTTGTTTTTCCTTTGACCATTTAAATTAACCATTGACTCCAGAACACTTTATTTATCATTTTTAAGCCTGGAATACTTTTCAAGAGTGTTAAATTCATATTCTTACTATTTTTAAGGTCGTTTTACCACGTTTTCGGGTCCCGAAAGTGACTAAAAGGGGCAAATCACAACATGTCTTTTATTCCAGAGATTAAACATTACTAACACTCTTAATATTCATCAAAACCTACTGAAATTTCAGTCCCAAAGAGTTGCCTAGTTGTTCTACACATTCATAGGCTTCAAATATGTAGAAAATGTCTTAACCGACCATATCACTTGTGTAAATCATCTTAACTCGAGCTTAAACATTCCCAATACTTCATTTAACTTTATAAACAGATTGTTAAGGTGTCATAAAGTCGTTCATGAGTAGGTTATGAGTCTTGGTTGAAAGGGTTTTTCAAACAAATGCTTAAAGGTGTTGATACATGTAGAAAGAAGGGTTTCAAGGTGTAATCCATGTATTAACCGTGGGTTCGAGTTATGTAGCCTTTTGGAACTTTTAAAACAGGTTCTTGGGAGTCCATTAAGCCATTAACATGTAGGTCACAAGTTTGGTTTACAAGAGTTGCAACATTCATAAGTTAGATGATACCAAAACACCCAAAAAGAGGGTTTTCATGGTGGAAATCGGTTTCCACCCCAAGAATGACTATCATAACATGAGATTGACCTTCAAGAACGTTGGGAACTCCTTAAGAACAAAGTGATGGTGAGAAGTTTCTGCTACAACAAGGAAAAAGCAAGGTTTTTAGGTGAAAAATGAAGAAAACAAGAGAAATGTCCAAAACCGACAACATGGAGCTCACACTTGATGTAACTCACGGTTTGGAAGGTGTTGAGGGTCGTGAATGGCTAGAAACTCCTTGGACTTGGCTGTAGAAGCTCGAACCAAGGCTGGAAAAGTCGGACAAATGTGGTTGTGAGTCCAAGGCTCGCGAATGAGGCCACCTCCTTGCAGTTTGCACTTGGCCGATTGTTGCTTGGTGTTGTTATTCACGAATCTTGTGCTTGACTTAGAGAGGATTTTTGAGATAGTTGTGGTGTGAGTGTGTGTGTGTTTCCAGCTGAATTCGAATAAGAGGGAGAGAGGGAGAGAGTGGAAGGCTTGCAGGGAGTGTGAGTGGTGGGTGTGATGGTGGTGTAGAGAGGAGAAGAGTGGAGGGAGAGGGGCAGCCGAGTTTGGAGTGTAGTGGGAGGGTTTTTTGATTTAATTTTTAATTATAAATTGTTATTATGTAGTGTAGTTTTGTAGTATTGGGTATAATGTATTGTTTAGTGGATGGTGTAATTGAGGTATCTAGTGCATGTCCATGCATGCATGGCCGAAAATATGAGGGTGTGAGTGTGTATGCTCACATTTTAATTGCCTTCTCTTGAAATTAATTTTTGTAAGGGTGACTAGTCGACATTCCCGGAACACAAATTTTTTAAAAAGTAGAAACCTAAATTAGCTAAAAGTCAATAATAAAATCATATGAAACCATAATTTGAATCAAGTAGCAAGAATTGTTTCCAATTTCATGGTAGGGTTGAATAGTTTCAATTATTAGCACTCATAAGATGGATAATGATGCAAGTAATTTAGGGTTAGGATAACAACCTGGAGGTCGGTTGTCACAGGTTAGGTGACCTTTATCCCATTATTTAAATTAACAAGGTAGTCAACATTTGACAATTGCAACCTATTGCAACTTCTAGCTTTATGGGATCGGTTAAACATCTTATGTTTAGTCGGCATGTAAAATCCCATCAACACCATTGTACGCCATGCTTCGGTGACCCTATGCACATGGTTTTCAATTCAAGTCGTCCTACTTACACATACGTGCGAATTTACACATACAAGTGGTTAGGTGACCTTTATCCCACAAATATATGAAGCCCACCTCAAACACAGAAGTTCCCTAAAAGTGGTTAGGTGACCTTTATCCCACAAGTAGTTCTCAAGTGATTCGAGTGTCGTGTAAAAGGATGGTGTTTAACTTGTTTCCAAATGGATTTTAGTTTTCATTAATTCTAGTTATGAAAACTCTATGTACCTTGTATTCGCATGCTTTCAAATACAAGATACCCTACGGTTCTTTTTAATAAAACCTCTTTTATTTGAAATCATTAATAATAACTTTTATTAACAGATTAATGATTAAGAACCAAGAAAATTTAGCTTGTTATGATCATTTATTAAGATTGTTAAGCATATCCACATATCAAACAATCAACATAAAATGAATAATCAAACAAGCATATAAGAAACAACCACATGTGCATAACCATAGCCACTATGTTGACAACACTTGTTTGCCATCACAAGTGTTGTCATTAGGTCTTTCCTAAGGGTTGAACATAACACAAAATATGAGGTCTCCAAAGACCCCCACTTGAAGTTTCATCCAAATGCTTCAAGTCCTTCTCTTTGTGTCTTCCTTTTGTGCTTCCATCTTGTGCATCTTCTTTTACAAAATTTATATCCTAATACAAATTTTCTAATAAAAGAAAACACACTTAATCTATTTATTACATCACCATTGAATGACCAAATAAATTACATCCAAATCCAAGCACAAAGGAATAAATATTACAACCCATAAAGAATAAAAAACAACCAAAACAAATCATTCATCCAAAACCAAACCAACACAAGGTCAAGGCTAGGTTAGGCACCAGTATGAAACAACATCCAAAAACCAAAATAAATCCCCATTTGACCCTAAATTTTCAGCCAACATAAACCAAGAATTTAGGATGTTTTGTCCAAACAAAACACAATCAACCATTTTGATATCTTTTCTTTCAAGGTTTAATCATAAGCATGTAAGATATAACCTTGAAAGGTCGGGGATTCATCATAACATCACAAAACAGCCCCTATTAGGTTGTTAAAACCCCATAAAACCAATTTTTACAAGGATAATTGTCACACCCCCGGGCCCAGGTAGGGTGGGACGTCACAGACTAGCAACAACATATGGCAGCGGAAACAAACCATTATAAGAGCTCAAAGGAGAGAATATCACATGGCATTAAAGTTTTGAAAAGATAGCAGGGCTAGAGACACATCAAGCCCCCGAATGAGTTTTACAATCATCCATAAAAATAAAATTGTACTTGTTCAACACAAAATATAAATTGTTCAAATGTTTCATCAAGGAAATAAGCCAATGCCATGTCACGGGGATAAGTCTAGGTCTTCACAACAGCTAGGATCCCTTCATACATTACCTGAAACATGCTCAAAAGAAAATTGTGTCAACTAAAAAGTTGGTAAATTCAAGTGCTTAAAGTTTAAAAACAAAGGACTTAACAAATCCTTCTTTGATTAAAAGTAAATAATCATTGTTTATCATCGTGGGGGAAAAATCATAATCAACCCTGCACTCAGTCCCGGTTGGCCTCTTCTAAAGTTGTGTTTTACCGGATATTCCCGAAGGAAGAAACTGAGCCCCAAACCAGTGAACCCTACCTGCCCGGATGGTTCACCATAGAATCTTAACAAAACTTGTTACATGCCACAACGACCCCTTAGGATCTCAGTGGGGTAACCTTCCTGGAACGGAAAGCCACTGTGTGTGGGGGATTCCCCAAATAGATCTATCCATATAAATCAAGCGGTTCACGAAAGAATTAATGATTATGATATAAGTATCAGCAGGTAACCACAAATCCCACATAGAATCATCAAATAAAGCACAATCATAGTTCATAAAAAGTAGAGCATGTTTCATCCCAAAACAATAGTAAAAAGAGGGATCACTAGAACTCACCTTAGGTTTCCAATCAAAAGTCTCTTGGTGTGCCGGGAAGTGTCACAGGTCTAGCACCCTAACATGTACATATTAAGCAATAAGCTACTGCCCTAAACTCATTCAAAGTGCAACAATGGTGTCAAGGGTTTAGCTATTGAGTAAGGCCTTGGTTTCGTGAAGGTTTGTATAAAAAGTTTCCTTTTATGGCAGGTCAAGGCGTCTTCATGAAAAAAGTTTCCTTGCATAAAAAGTTTCCTTTTATGGCACTCGCTAATGTCCAAGACAGCTTCCATTTCGTCAATCCACCTGTAAGTCTCTATAGCACCCTCGGTGCCATAGAAGTCCTTAGGCTTACATGCCATGAAGGTCTTAAAGGAGCATCCATTCCTTAACGCTTCGGCTTCTTCGTCGTGGCCCTCATCGTTCACCGGCCGTTCATTACCAGTAGTGTTATCCCGGTCTGCATTTATCTGTGCAATAATAGTCGGAATGGCGTTAGCCAGTTGCTGAGCTACGAGGTTAGCAATCCTTTCGTCACTCTCTTGATTAGTATTTTCCCCGTGGGGAGTCCCTGGTGGAGTAGGCTGGTTTCCAATAGGCCTTGCTTCCTCATGGCGGCCCCTGGTGGCTCCACGTCGACAAAACGTGTTACTCTGCGAGTCGGCATTCTGATAGTATCACAAATAGATTCGTTTAGCATATCATAAATTTTGTTTTGGATAGCCTATGCATCATTATCCTATCACACCATGCCTCGGAAGAGGGATCATGGCATGCACATATGTATTTACAACCCACTAAAGAACCTTACAAAGTCCAAATCAAAACATGACATAACAGTCGGGCAACCACTTAGAAAAGGCACAGACAAATTTCAAGGCACAACAACACATATAGCAATTCAATACAGACAGTTTATTAATTCTAGCATCCCAATAGCAGATTACGATAGTATCATCCAAACAAATAGAATGAGAGTCATGCTTTTACAATTTGGAAGGTGCCATCACCCACATGATAATAATATAATAGTATCGAATAAGAATTCAAATAGTTTCCTTCTACTGTCCACAGACAGATAATCCCGCTGAGTACTCCAGCTCTCATATCCACTTCCTCTTTAGCCATCCAAACCATCCTGTACCCTTCTTCCTCTGCTCCTACTCCAAACGCTTCACTCCCTGTGTAGCCATCATCGCCTGAAATTGAGCCGACTGAGAAGTTCGAGTGGCGTGCTGAACAGTCAACTCATGACGGCGAACAGTCCTCAAAATCTCATCCAATGTCGCATCGGAGGGTCCTACATCACTTGCCCGGCGACTCGACTGGGAGTACCTATCACCAGCCAGTACGCTAGGGCCATCATACATACTATGTCTCGGCGGCATGAGGCGTTCGTCACGAGGGTCAAACAGTGGAGGTACCGATGTCGGAATCCTAACAGGCGGGGGAGGAGGAGGAGGCATCCTAAAGGATACGGAGGATCCTGGCCTAACGCTTTTGCGAGGTCGGGTGACAGTACGCGCACCCCTATTCCCAATAGGTAGGATGGGTGAGAGGTTTGGAGCAGCTACTTGAGGAGAGTGGGATCGCGTTCGGCTTCGGGAAGTGATGTGGAGGAAGAGTCCTCGGAAGCCTCAATGTCTTCGGACGTGACGGATATCCACCCTGGATGTCCGTATCTCCGGAGGTACGCCTCATACTCCGTCTGGGGCTTCTCTCTCCTCAGGTTCCCGGTAGGAGCGGTCTCTCAGTGCGGGGTGAGCAGGCGCCTTTCCTTTATCAGCCATGACGTTGTCCTGTAAGAAATACATCATGAGTAATTGGTTTCTCATAGCTCATGATTTACATAATAGTACTAATAATAGTAGTGATGGCAATAGTATCTGTTATTCCAACATATAGCTGTCTGTTTCGCCCAGATCAATAGTTTCTTCAAGTAGTATCGGATAACATAGTTCATCATAAAAATCATTTAAATCCCCTTTTTTAAAAAAAAAAACTTAATTTCAAATCATCAATATAAACCAGAAAAAGTCCAACCATAACCTAAAGATCAGTGATGGAAATTACGCGTCCGGTAAATTCATGATTACGTTGATCAAGTGTAATCATCAATTTACCCAACCCGATCATCCCAACACATCCCACAAGGACAGTCCTAGGGTATCAGGGTTGTAGCCTAGGGTCTACTATGGCATTCTCGACTTTTCTACACCCTTTGGCTCTGATACCAATCTGTCGCACCCCCAGGCCCAGGTAGGGTGGGACGTCACAGACTAGCAACAACATATGGCAGCGGAAACAAACCATTATAAGAGCTCAAAGGAGAGAATATCACATGGCATTAAAGTTTTGAGAAGATAGCAGGGCTAGAGACACATCAAGCCCCCGAATGAGTTTTACAATCATCCATTAAAATAAAATTGTACTTGTTCAACACAAAATATAAATTGTTCAAATGTTTCATCAAGGAAATAAGCCAATGCCATGTCACGGGGATAAGTCTAGGTCTTCACAACAGCTAGGATCTCTTCATACATTACCTGAAACATGCTCAAAAGAAAAATTGTGTCAACTAAAAAGTTGGTGAATTCAAGTGCTTAAAGTTTAAAAACAAAAGGACTTAACAAATCCTTCTTTGATTAAAAGAAAATAATCATTGTTTATCATCGTGGGAAAAATCATAATCAACCCTGCACTCAGTCCCGGTTGGCCTCTTCTAAGTTGTGTTTTACCGGATATTCCCGAAGGAAGAAACTGAGCCCCAAACCAGTGAACCCTACCTGCCCGGATGGTTCACCATAGAATCTTAAAAAACTTGTTACATGCCACAACGACCCCTTAGGATCTCAGTGGGGTAACCTTCCTGGAACGGAAGCCACTATGTGTGGGGGATTCCCCAAATAGATCTATCCATATAAATCAAGCGGTTCACGAAAGAATTAATGATTATGATATAAGATCAGCAAAGGTAACCACAAATCCCACATAGAATCATCAAATAAAGCACAATCATAGTTCATAAAAAGTAGAGCATGTTTCATCCCAAAACAATAGTAAAAAGGAGGATCACTAGAACTCACCTTAGGTTTCCAATCAAAAGTCTCTTGGTGTGCCGGGAAGTGTCACAAGTCTAGCACCCTAACATGTACATATTAAGCAATAAGCTACTGCCCTAAACTCATTCAAAGTGAAACAATGGTGTCAAGGGTTTAGCTGTTGAGTAAGGCCTTGGTTTCGTGAAGGTTTGTATAAAATGTTTCCTTTTATGGCAGGTCAAGGCGTCTTCATGAAAATTGGGATTTTCACTTCATTTGGTTAAGTATACTAAGAAATTTTGTTGGTCAAGTGTTTATTAGCTTCCTGGAAGTCGGTTATAAGGTTTGGAAAAATTTTACAGTTTGGTCCCTCAAGTTTCAAAATTGACAGTTTCTACCCTCAAGTTTAGTTTCTTGCCCATTTATGTCATTTAAGACCAATAATCAGATTATTAGAGTCATATTATAATTATTATGGAGTAAGTGCTTCAAAACTTTAGTCTACGGGTTCGATTTTAAAAACTGCGTGTTTAACGCTCCCGGTTACGGTAAAAGCCGGATAGTTTTAATAGTAATTTGGAGTTTTCATATATTAAAATCTTGGACCAGTAGGTATTTCTAAAAGATTTCTTTGTAAATTTTAAGTCCTTAAATTGTGTAAATTGGCCTTTTATAGTTAAAAATCTTGTTTTTACGTTTGACACGTTAATACGCGGTTTTGACCGGGTTTGACCATTTAAAGCTTGTTTGACCGAATTTTTAAATCCTTTAAGTCTTTTATTACTTAACTTACTGAAATCATATGATTTTTATAAATCTTAGTTTTGAACTCTATTTTTATGGATTTTTCTAAAAAACGATGCTCGGTTTGTACCCGTTTTTAGTTAAAACGTCATTTATTTGTGTCTTTGACCATTTAAATTATCCATTGACTCCAGAGTACTTTATTTATCATTTTTGAGCCTGGAATTCTTTTTCAAGAATGTTAAATTTGTATTCTTACTATTTATAAGTCATTTTACCATGTTTTCGGGTCCCAAAAGTGACTAAAAGAGGGTAAATCACAACATGTCCTTTATTCCAGAGATTAAACATTGCTAACACTTCTAATATTCACTAAAACCTACTGTAATTTCAGTCCCAACATGTTGCCTAGTTGATCTATACATCCATATGCTTCAAATATGTAGAAAATGTCATAACCGACAATTACACTTGTGTAACCCATCTTAACTTGTGTTTAAATGTTACCAACACTTCCTTTAACTTCATAAAAAGATTGTTAAGGTGTCATTAAGTCTTTCATGAGTAGGTTATGGGTCTTGGTTAAAAGGATTTTTCAAACAAATGCTCAAAAGGGTGTTGTTACATGTAGAAAGGAGGGTTTCAAAGTGAAATCCATGTATCAACCATGGATTTGAGTATGTAGCCACTTGGAACTTTAAAAACAGGTTCTTGGGAGTCCATTAAGTCATAAAAAATGCAGGTCACAAGTTTGGTTTACAAGAGTTGAAGCTTTCACAAGTTAGATGATACCAAAACACTCAAAATGAGGGTTTTCATGGTGGAAAATCGGTTTCCACCTCAAGAATGACTAACTTAACATGAGGTTTACCTTCAAGAACGTTGGGAACTCCTTAAGAACAAGATGATGGTGAGATGTTTCTGCTACAACAAGGAAATACACGGTTCTTAGGTGATAAATGAAGAAAACAAGTGAAATGTCACAAAACCGACAACATGAGCTTACACTCGATGTAACTCACGGTTTAGAAGGTGTTGATGGTCGTGAATGGCTTGAAACTCCTTGACTGAATGGAGAAACTCGAACCAATGCTGGAAAGGTGGAACAAGTACGGTTGTGTGACCAAATCTCGCGAACAAGGCCACTCTTTGCGGTTTTGCTCTTGGCCGATTGGAACTTGATGTGTTCTTTGAATTTTCTTCACACGACTTAGAGAGAATTGATTAGGAGTGTTGGTGTGGTGTGTGTGTGTGGGTGTGTTGGATCAGATGGATTCGAATAAAGGGAGAGAGGGAGAGAGGGAGAGATGTGCATGAAAGGTGAGTGGGTGTGTGGGGTGGTGGTGAAGAGAGGAGGGGAGTGGTGAGAGGGGCGGCCGATTTGGAGTGTAGTGGGGAGGATTATTTAATTTTTAATTGTAAATTATTATTATGTAGTGTAATTTTGTAGTATTGGGTATTATGTATTATTTAGTGGATGGTGAATTGAGGTATCTAATGCATGCCCATGCATGCATGGCCGAAAATTATGTAAGTGTGAGTGTGTATGCTCACATTTTAATTGCCTTCTCTTGAATTTAATTTTGTAAGGGTGACTAGTTGACATTCCCGGGACACTAATTTTTAAAAAGGTAGAAACCTAAATTAGGTAAAAGTCAATAATAAAAATCACATAAAATCATAATTTACATCAAGTAGTAAGAATTGTTTCCAATTTCATAGTAGGGTTGAATAGTTTCAATTATTAGCACTCATAACATGGATAATGATGCAAGTAATCTAGGGTTAGGGTAACAACCTGGAGGTCGGTTGTCACAATAATGAATCTAGTCATCCACATATCCGGCTCTGATGCCAATGTTGGGTTTGTTGGACCATTATCTAAGTAGTTTAACCATTTTAAACATGAAAACGCAGCGGAATAAAACCTTAATCTTAGATTTATAAGCTGAAAATTAAGGTTAAAAACATAACATCAACAAACCCAAGAACATAGGATCATATATATGTGTATGAACTAGCTATCAAGAGCAAATAACAACCAAAACAAGATAAACAAACCACCTTTGTGAACCTGCTGAAAAACGAGATTTGGATGAAGAAGATGAGGTTCTTGAATGGCCAAAACACCAAGGACAGGTGTCCTCAAGCTTGTATACCCGCAAGCCTCAAGCAAACACCTTGTTGCTAGGATTTCTCCACCAAAAACGAACCAAAGAGGGCTGAAAATCCGATTTTCAGCTATGAACTCTTCAAGAAAACTAGAGAGAAAAGTTTGGTTCTTGCATGTATGAGAGAGAAGAGAGGATGTGTGTGTTTTCAAGAAGTCAAGTAAACAAAACAAAAGGCCAATGAGCCCTCTAAAGGGGCGGCCGAAACTCAAAGACCTTTGGGGTTTTCCCGCCAAAAAGTCTTTTACAAATTGTTTAACTAATAACAATTATAAGTTATCTAATTAACCTTTTAATTATATAACTTATACACACACTATTATTATTTGATGTTATTTAACCAACTAAAATAACATAACAAATAATGTCCATAAACAAAATATCCTTATAAGTTGTTTAATCTCATATGCAATTTATTTAGAAAACCCATTTTCTAAATTGGTGTATTTATTAATTGCATGATCATATAATCAATTAAATATTTATATTGGTGTTTGCTAAGCTTGTTATTTGGTATGACCCGACTTGGATCATTACGTACTAACCACATCAATATTCTATCTGTCTTGGGCATAAAGAATCCAACATTCATAGTTGTCATTTTGATTAAGTTAATGTATTTTTGAGGCAAGAATCTACAGAATTGGTTTTGAAGTGTTGTGGATAAGTATTGGGAAGGAGGGAATGGATTTTCAGGGTTATTTGTATGTTGTGGTGTTTGGTTTTGGTTTCGACTTAAACAACATATCCTCTGTTCCATGTGTAATTGATTAGTGTGATTCCAAGAAAGATTACAATCTGATTTGATTAGATTGGTTCGGGAGTTTGTATAGAAGGCTTGTGAATCAAAACTTTATAGCATTTGAGGTTGTTACAAAAATCAAAAAGTATCCATGCGAGAACGATTGTTGTTTAATTTATTTCTATAAATAGTTCCTTTTCTATTTATTTAGTTATGCTTTCATTAATACACTGATGCACCAATATGCTGTTACATAATTTTGATTAAATTAAAAGTAAATCTTTTTTAATTGGTCGTGCTACCTTGATTTGATTTTTTTTATCAATCACACATTATGTTTCTCGTTTGATATCTGATTAGTTTCATTTCCATTGTAATTTGACTATCTATTCTTTTCAAATGAAATACAAGTAGTTTCTTGGTGCTTTCTAACTCGTTTCCTTCTCTTCATGCTCGAAAAAGGATTCGGTGGATTCATAGTTGTCATTTCGATTAGTTTAATGGATTTTTGAGTCAAGAGTCTACAGAATTGGTTTTGAAGTGTTGTGGATAAGTTTTGGGAAGGAGGGAATTGATTTTAAGGGTTATTTGTATGCTGTGGTGTTTGGTTTTGGTTTCGACTTAAACAACAATGCTCTATTCCATGTGTGATTGATTAGTGTGATTCCAAGGAAAATTACAATCAGATTTGATTAGATTGGTTCGGGAGTGTGCTTGTGAATCAAAACTTTATAGCATTTGAGGTTGTTACAAAAAGCACAAAGTATCCATGTGAGAACGATTGTTGTTTAATCTATTTGTATTAATAGTTCCTTTCCTATGTATTTAGTTATTCTTTTATGAATACACTGATGCGCTAATATGTAGTTGCACAATTTTGATTAAATTACAAGTAAATCTTTTTTAATTACTCGTGCTACCTCGATTTGACTTCTTTTTGTTCATTCACACATTATGTTTCTCGTTTGACGTCTGATTAGTTTCATTTCCATTGTAATTTGACTATCTCTTCTTTTCTAATGAAATACAAGTAGTTTCCTAGTGCTTTCTAACTCGTTTCCTTCTTTTGATGGTCGAAAAAGGATTCAGTGGATGCATAGTTGTCATTTTGATTAATTTAATGGATTTTTAAGGCAAGAATCTATGGAATTGGTTTTGAAGTGTTGTGGATAAGTTTTTGGAAGGAGGGAATTGATTTTAAGGGGTATTTGTATGCTGTGGTGTTTGGTTTCGGTTTCAACTTAAACAACATATCCTCTGTTCCATGTGTGATTGATTAGTGTGATTCCAAGAAAGATTACAATCTGATTTGATTAGATTGGTTTGGGAGTTTGTATTAAAGGCTTGTGAATCAAAACTTTAGAGCATTTGAGGTTGTTACAAAAATCAAAAAGTCTCCATGCGAGAACGATTGTTGTTTAATTTATTTGTATAAATAGTTCCTTTTCCATTTATTCAGTTATGCTTTCGTTGATACACTGATGCACCAATATGTTGTTACATAATTTTGATTAAATTAAAATTAAATATTTTTTAGTTAGTCGTGCTATCTTGATTTGACTTCTTTTTTATCAATCACACATTATGTTTCTCGTTTGACGTCTGATTAGTTTCATTTCCATTGTAATTTGACTATCTCTTCTTTTCTAATGAAATACAAGTAGTTTCTTGGTGCTTTCTAACTCGTTTCCTTCTCTTGATGCTCGAAAAAGGATTCGATGGATTCATAGTTGTCATTTCGATTAGTTTAATGGATTTTTGAGGCAAGAGTCTACAGAATTGGTTTGAAGTGTTATGGATAAGTTTTGGGAAGGAGGGAATTGATTTTAAGGGTTATTTGTATGCTGTGGTGTTTGGTTTTGGTTTCGACTTAAACAACAATGCTCTATTCCATGTGTGATCGATTAGTGTGATTCCAAGGAAGATTACAATCAGATTTGATTAGATTGGTTCGGGAGTGTGTATAAAAGGCTTGTGAATCAAAACTTTATAGCATTGAGGTTGTTACAAAAAGCACAAAGTATCCATGTGAGAACGATTGTTGTTTAATCTGTTTGTATAAATAGTTCCTTTCCTATGTATTTAGTTATTCTTTCATGAATACACTGATGTGCTAATATGTAGTTGCATAATTTTGATTAAATTACAAGTAAATCTTAATTGGTCATGCTACCTTGATTTGACTTCTTTTTGTTCATTCACACATTATGTTTCTCGTTTGACATCTGATTAGTTTCATTTCCATTGTAATTTGACTATCTCTTCTTTTCTAATGAAATACAAGTAGTTTCCTAGTGCTTTCTAACTCGTTTCCTTCTCTTGATGGTTGAAAAAGGATTCAGTGGATGCATAGTTGTCATTTTGATTAATTTAATTGATTTTTGAGGCAAGTGTCACACCCCGAGCCCAGGTAGGATGGGACGTCACAGACTAGCAATACTTATGGCAGCGGAAACAAACCATCATAAGAGCACGAAAGGAGAGAACATCACATGTCATTATCGTTTTAAAAATAAATAAACCCGGACTAGAAACAGATCTAGCCCCAAAATTTTTGTACATCCAACATAAGGACAAAATGTATAAATTACCAATAATTAAAAATTGTTCAGATAGCTTTAGAATTCAGACAAGCCCCGGCACTCAGCCCCGGCTAGAATTCAACACTTTATTAAGAAGTCTTAGTATCATTGTTGTGGGGATCACAATCAACCCTGCACTCAGCCCCGGCTAGCCTCTTCAAAAATTGTTGATACATATGTACCTAGTTTAGGAGCTTAATGTAAAATGTCTTTCATGTCTTACTTATATGTAATGAATGAGTTGAATGAAATGAAATATGTGGTTGATGATTATATTGTTTAATGTTTCATTGTTAATTGTATCGTAACACATATTGAACTAACTATATAGGTTTGTGGTTGTTTACATAGTTCTTAGTCAAGAATGGTTGAGAAATGTGTTTAAACTTAATCGTATGAAGTATTCATGCGAATGGACCATGCTAATGGACCATACGCATGAACACTTCATGCTAATGGACCAGTCGCACGATTGAACCAGGAGACTGGATCAGTCGCACGATTGAGACAAAAGATTAGCTCAGTCGCACGACTGAACCTTTAGTCATGCGTATGGAGCAATCTTATGATTCAGACTGAACCATACTAATGGTTCAGTCACACGATTGACAAACCCTAACCTATAAATACCAGTTAATTCGTGAAAAAAAAAACTTGAAGAATTTCGACTCACAGACGTACCATAGCCGTCTAGAGACTCCAGAAAACCTGTTCCAACTTCATAGATCGCAGTTGATCGTGTTCTAATCGTTCATAACGTTTCTTTAATCTCTAGATTGATCAAAACTGCTTTCTCACTGATTGGATCGCCAATCAAATAGGATTCCGCACTATTTGACTAGGTATACACGCATTATCAGTTAGTACTCCATCCGTACACGGTCCTAACAAGTGGTATCAGAGCCTTGGCTCTTGATTTTGTGTGATCAAGTTCTCGAGCCTTCTTTGCTTTCCTCTTGCTCTTCCTGATCAAGTTCTTTCTCTTGGACTTGGTCATCACAGTAGATTTCTTCTCCTCAGAAGGATAGTGGCCCTTGGAAGAATCCTCTTCTTCACTCTTCTCAGAGGAATTCTTCAGTATCACTTCTTCATCATCCTCACTTATAGGATCTATGAGAGGAAGCTCATCTTCACAAGTTCCACACCTAGGATATCTTACAGACAAGATTGTGTGTGGAGGAGCTATCTCATTTGATCCCAGTCCCTGTCTATTTTGATAGCACACTTTGTTGTGCAGGGATGAGGATATCATGTTCTTGAAGGTCTCTTCTTCAAGAACACTCTTCTCTGCCTTGGCTTTGCTGATCACAAGCTCAGCCTGGCACTCAGTCAACTTAGTTATGAGATCTTGGATCTAAGTTCTAAAATCTTGTAAGGCCCCGTTCCCGGGAAGCCTCACAGTTGGTTAATCATAGCATAAAATCAGTTTAATAATAAAACATTGCAGCGGAAATAATTAGACATTCATTTAAAACTTAGAAACCATATTGTACTCATACATTTGTCCTTTAATTTCAAACAAAACATGTTACTTGTTCTTAAATTACAATAAAGATTTCATAAATAAATGCCATCCATAGCTCCCCAAGTAGCTCCATGTGCCATCCTCAGCATCAACGTTTACCTGCCAACTATTATGCATAAAAGTCAGCTTCGCTGAGTGAGTTCTAGTTTTAAATAATATAAGAAAATATAAACTTTATCATTCATATAATGACCATGCATACATCATAGTACATAACATTACTTGCATCATAATAAGCATGTTCATTATCTTTCATTCTTTCATTATCTTTCACTTTCATCATAAACGAGATTGCACAAAGCAAGGGCTCCATGTTGATTGACAACAAATGCCAATCCCTGTCGGTACACATGAAAACGGTAGCTAACCCCCGACAGTTGATCCACACTGCAAGGCACATAGCCCGCTCATGAATACAGATCCATCATCATACATCAGACTCACATAAGTTAAGTCTATCATAGTGCTTGCAAGACTTTTCATCATCATACGGGCCCGGGGTTAACATTCATTAAGTTTCGCTTTTCATTAATATCATCTTCCACTTTAATATATATAATACTTAACTTATTAAGTACACATCATGCCAAGTAAAATCATCATAAAACATAACCGAACCGCCGCGGGACAGCGGGGGTTCGGGGGCGGCAGACCCTGACAGCGGGGTCCTAGGGGCAGCAGCCCCTAGTGGGGTCCAAGGGGCAACGCCCCTGGCTGGAAAAACTTAAAATCTTGGTCATTTAAAAACGTGAATTTAGTATGCATAATAGCCCCAAAACATGGAAAAACTTATAAATAGGGGATCTAGAACTCACCTGGATACCACGAATAACTCCTAGGCTAAGCTTACAAGGCTAGGATCACTCTACACAGCCTGCAGAATAGCTAACACTTATAGAGGTTAATTTCTGCCTAAATTCGCTGCTAATTTCGCTGCAAGATCAGCAATTTCGCAGCTAGGTTCGCCAACACTTTCGCTGCTAGTTTCACCAGCAGTTTCGCTGCTAGTTTCGCTAGCACCCTCGCTGGCAGTTTCGCTGGCATCTTCGCTGCCAGCTTTGCTGCCAGTTTCGCCCAACTTTCGTTGGAAAAACATGTCTGCGAAACTACCTGCGAAACAATAATTTCGCAGGAAGATCCACAGTTTCGCTAGTTGAATATACAAATTCGCTGGATGAACACGCAGTTTCGCAGATCGCATAAAAATTACGGACCAGACCGTTTTTAACCCAAAATCATAACTTTTTACGTCCAATCTCTTAGTTTATCATCCATGAGGCTAAATCTAAGCTTTATACATGTTTTCATACGTAAAAATGTGACCTTTATGCGATTCTTTGCAACTTTTCAAAACCCAAAACCCTAAAATCCGGGTTTGATCTACAGAAGGGTTTAGAGGTCGATTCTTACCTGGATTTGTTGCTTCTTTCTTAGATCTTGATGCTCCAACACCCAGATCTTCAACCTCTTCACCTTGGAAGCTTCAAATCTTGAGTTTTCTCCACTTTCTCTCTCTACGAATTTTGGTGGCTAGGGTTGTAATGATGGACATGGAGGCTGATTTGGGGTGGTTAAGGGCTGATTATGGGCCTTAATCACTTAGGCTCTTGCCCATAAACCCAATTTGGCCCATAACCCATTTCCTTCTTTTATTAAATACCCATTATTTAAGCCCATTATCCTTAATGACTCGTTTTGACTTTTCGGGGTGTTACAAATCTGTATGTTCATGTTTTAGTACTGAAATGGTTTTCTCCAAGTCCTCTATCTTTAACTTGTAATCATTTTCAGACTTTCTAAAATCAGATTTCAATATGTTTAATGACTCAAGATCGGATCTCATCTCTAAGTTGTAGGACATGTATCTATTTACTTTAGCAATGCATTCAGGAGTACAGAGATGTTCCAATACCTTGGCTTCATCATGGTCAGCCATCAGTGCTTGGTTTGGAGAAGCATCTTCCACCTGAAAGCTCCAGTCAAAGCCTCCCTCTTCAACAGCAACAGCAGCATGTTGCTTTGGCTTCTCAGTCTGAGGGTTTGTAGTTTGGTCTGGGTTGTGTTTGGCCCCCATTTGCTTTAGGTGCCTTACACTCCCTAGTAAAGTGGCCCATAAGATTACAGTTGTAACACTTAACTTTGCTTTTATCCAGCCCAAACTTTCCACTGGTAGCATTGCTTGGAAATCTTCTTCCTGTTCTCTTGTAGAACTTCTTGGCTCTGTGAGTGAGGAGAGCCATCTGCTGAACTATCTCCATGTATTCCAGGTCATCTGGATGGATACAGTCCAGGTCTTCCTGAGTGAAGTGGTAATTCCCACAGCTTTCATTAGTAGACACAAAGGCTTGAGAAGAACTTGTCTCTTGGAATGGGCTTCCTTGAGTAAAGTTCTCCCTTGTTGTCTCCGGGAAAGTGATGAAAGGACCCTTTTGTGAGTTGTCAGGGTAGCATATGAGATGATGTTGGGGTTCTATGCTGTCCCTTTCAACCACAAGAAGGGCTGAACCCATTTGATTGTTGGAGTTGCAAGATGAACCTTGCATGTTCATCTCCATCTGGTATCCACTGAGAATCCCATACAACTCTGTCAGAGTAAGAGTTTTAAGGTTCTCAGTCCTCTTGATCACCACACAATAGTGTGTCCATTGCCTAGGAAGTGAGGACATGAACTTCCTTACAATGTCCCTGTTCTCAAGAGGAACTCCTCCATCCACTAGGGTATCCACAATCTTAACATATCTGAAGTATTGTTGAGTCATGGTTTCACCTGCTTTGAAGGTGAAGTTTTCAAACTGCTGCTTCAGAAGATCTTTCTTGTTCTCCGTGGCTTCAGAGGAGCCTTCATACATCAGCTTCAGTGCATCCCACAGCTGTTTGGCTGTCTTGCACTTCTTAAAACCTCTGTATACAGAGTTTGGGAGAGCAGTCTGAAGAGCAGTCATGGCCTTCCTATCAATCTCTACTCTTTTTCTATCTTCATCTGAGTAGTTGGCCACATCTTTTGTAATCATACCAGCACCAGTAGCAGAGGGGGTGTTGGGTATGAAAGGTCCATGCTCAACAGATTCCCACATTCTTGAATCAAGAGACCTGATGAAGCCTTCCATTCTCATGCACCAGGTGTCAAAATCATCAAGAGTGATCAGTGGGGATTTGTTCATGGTTCCAGTCTCCATATCAGTCTTTGAGATGGAAGCCATTTGAAAGGTTTAGTTTTTTGTGTGTGAGGGATCTTAAGATGGTTAGATCTTATATCAAGAGCCTGAAAAGCTCTGATACCAATTGCAGGACCGTTTAAGGGCTTTAACACACAATTACAACACAACAGCACAATGAGGAGATTACTAAACTTTAATCAAACAGTGAACTGGTTTAACCAAGTATGATACTAAGAACACAAGTAAAGCAAGGAGACAGAACAATAGAGTTTGGGTTTCAAGGAGGCAGTATATTGCTTTCTCAAGTTCTTTTACAAGTGTTACAAAGCATAAGAAAGATACAAGAACTTGGAATACTTATACTACAACCTACAGCTGGCTATACTTTGAAAGCCAGCTGGATACAATTGACTAGACACTAACAAAATCAATTGTAGGATCAAAAGGCATATCTGCCTTTTGACCTTGTGACTATGACATGCCATAGCTCACATCCTTATATATTACAAAAAGGATAAAGTACATAAAGTGGAAAGTTACAGACTCAAGACCTCAATGTACAGTTACCAAAAGCATGGACCTTTTCACCAACTCATGTAAGTTGGTGACTTTACAGAGATGCAGCGGAAAAGATGCTTTATGGAACAGTACATCAGATAAAGCATGTGTACTAAAAGTCTTCGGAAGAAATCTGTCTTCATAGGTTGAAGCTTCGGAAGACTTTGTCTCTGAGGCTTTGGAAGACTTCATTTTTGGCTTCGGAAGATATTGGTCTTGGCTTCCAAAGATTTTACACTTAGAGTATTTTCTAATGCGTTGTGTAAAACTTCCGAAGCATTCTTCACTTCAGTACTTAGTGCATGTTGCAGAGACACTTTGGATGTTTTGGGTTGCATCAGACTTAAGAAATCCTTACAAACTCCCCCTAGGCCGATGCTACCAAAACACTTGGAAGATCTTTAGATGTTTGTAGTCTTCAGTACAATCATGACCATTCCTTTCTTCATTAGATGGTCAGGATCATCAAGACTCTCATAGTATCTTCTCATTTCAAAGAGATCATGCAGAGGTAAGTTGATTATGTCTTGCCAGGAGTAGACATTCTCAACACCTTGATCTCTGATAACATGCCATCTTTCTGGATTAGTAGAGTAAGTCCAGGACAAGATGGGTATCTCAGTTGTTAGAGGAGCCACTTGCATAGGAGTTGATTGGGCTGCCTCATCATGCACTTCCTCAGGTTGATCTGATTCAGCCTGAGGTGTAGAGGTAGATGACTTAGGCTTCTTCTTCTTTGTCTTTGGTTTAGAAACCATTCTCTTCTTCCTCTTAGATGACTTTAACTCAGAAGACTGGCCTGCAGCACCATGTTGATCATCATTGTCTTTCTCAGTTGGGTGTTCCTCCCTCACAGGTTCAGAAGGAGAGGGAGTTTGACCCTGCCTTGGATCAGAAGATGAAGCTTGCTGAGGCTCAGCTGGAGGTTCTGGTTGAGGTGTCTCAGGTTGTTCAAACTTGACCTCCACTTCAGGTGGGACTTGACTTGGAAGAGAGTGCAAGTCAATCAGTTCTCCACTTTTAATCTTCTGCTTGATCACCCTTATATGCTCATCCATTGTGGATAGAGACATGGGGCCAGGTCTCCTTCTAGAGAATCCATACAGCTTCAAGAAGCTCATCATTCTTTGTCTGTCAGCAGACTTTTTTACACTCTTTTGAATGATGGCTCTTGACTTTGCAGCTTCTTCCCTTAGCTTCCTTTTGGTTGTCTTTCTTTCTTTGACTAGCTCAAGCTCAAGTTGCTTTAGGTACTCAAACTCAATGAAGTCATAGGACAGGGGAAGAAGTGCATCTGCCTGATAGAAGCCTGTGGCACTCAGGTAGTTGATCATCTTGATCCTATCTTCTTCTTTATCTACCTGAGGTTCTTGTGGAGCCACATTTCCTGTGCAGGATTTTCTTGAACTGGAGAGAGAGTGGGAGCATGCTTGTAGAGTCTTTTCTGTCTCTTCTCCTCTTTGAATTGGAGAAGTAGCCTTGCATCTTCTTTCTCCTTCATCTCTCTTGACACTTCCATGTCAGCCAGTTCATTTAACTCTTCTAAGGGGAGGGAGATGATTTCATCAATATCATAGTTCCTGGTCTGTAAATAGGTAATCCTGACAGCCCTTAACTCATCATCTGAGTATTTGGTCTGGGGGCAGCCCTGATTGCAGCTTGCATAAAGCTAGATGACCCAGAAGAACTTTCTCCCCTTAGCCTCCTTTTCCTCTCTCTCTCTCTTCCTCCTCAATTTCCTCAGGAGTCATTATCCTTTTCCCTTTGTCACCAACAGACCTTTGTGACTCAGGGTGGATTGAGGCTTGGCCTTCATTGCTTGGTGTAGCTTCCATGCTCTGGCCAGAGAGAGGCTGAGAAACACCTTCACCAGCAGGTGTCTCAGAAGGAGTTTGGACCTCTGCAGCAGTTGTTGATGATAGACAGGGGTCTCAGGTTCTGCCACTGGGCTTCAGTCAAGGTTTCCCCTATGAAACTAATCTTAGGGTCCACCTCAACATCCAGTTGACCGATGACATTGCCTGATTGCCTAAGTCTCCTTCTTAGAGAGAACTCTGCAAGGATCCTATCTTGGATTCTTTGAGCCAGCCTGTCAGCTTGTCTTGAATTGCTTGGATTGACAAGTGGCATGTTGACTAAATCCAAACTTTCATAGAATTCAGGCTTTGGAAATTAAACACTTCTTGTTGCCTTGAACTCTGTGAAGGATAAGGGCTTTTCTGTCAGCATCATACCTCCACCTTATGATGTGTTGCCAGTTCTTGTGTGGTGGAGATGAGACAGCCCTTGGTATCCTTCCTCAAAGAGACTCCTGATGATTGAGTCTATAGAGTCCACATTAATGTGAACTTGAGGAAGTTGCTGAGAATGCACACAGCAAGTGAGGATGGTGAGTCCTCTATGTCCATTCTCTGTGAAGAACTCCCAGGTTCTGTGGTTGTAATAACTTTCTCCCCCTTTTTGGTAGCATCACCCACTTGCATAGGTGAGCTGGAGGATAAGTCAATCACCTCCACAGGTTCTTGTGTTCCTGGTTGAGCTCTCCTTAAAGGTCTCCCAGCTAGTTTTTCCTTTAGATATGAAATCTGAAGTTGCTGATCATTGACCCTGTTATGTAAGGTAGTCACCTGAGATTCAAGGTGACTAACCTTAGAGACTAAATAGGAGCATGTTTTTGACAGTTTCTGCACCTTTAGTCTCAAATTCCCCTCATCTTCATCAGAAGACATTGGGGGATGAGATGATTGGACCAAAGTCCTCTCTCTCACCACCAGCTTGAGTTTCTTGGCTGCTGGTTTTCCTCTGCTCACTGGCACCTCAGTTGAGATGCCAGTGAGCTGAGTTGCCATGGTTGAGGTCTTAATGATGTAATCACTTTAAAAAGTGAGAGCCTCTTCCATATGGACATCCTGAACATGTTCAGAAGTGTCCACCTCAGTAGTAGGTGACTGATGTGGGATAGACTGAGGAGAGTCAGAGGTACTCATCTCTCTTTGAGTAGGGGAGGAGAAGAGAGACTCATGGTACTCACTGAATCCTAAGTCTTCATCAGTATAGAAGGATAGGTTGGGAATTGGTTGGTTGAGATCTAAAGGCTGGGGATGGTAACTGTCCCCTGAAGGTTGTTCACTTGAGTGTTGAGACTCAGAGTGAAGGCTTAAGGCTGTTGGGCTTGTGAGCTCATCAGGGTGAGCATGAGGAACCTCAGCCCTGATAGGTGAAGACAATGGGAGTGGTTTGCTCCTCAGGAGAAGTGGGAGCTCTAGTGTCCACTTCTCCTGTAAGGTTGAGTATATGGGGGCCTGCACAGACTCAATAGCCTGAGCAGGGGTTCGTTTGGATTTTCTTTGGTAGGTGAGGGTGATTTCTGGTCTTTTTAGAGGTAAGGATAAAAGAGGTGTGGGTTCAACACTAGCTTGTGTTGCTAGGTTGTCACCTTGAGCAATGAGCTCTAACATTTTGTGGACTAGGGCTGTTTCTACCCCTGAGAAGCCTACAGTTGGCTTCTTCATTATTTTAAAGATGTCGGGCTTCATCTGTCCCAATTTAAGAATATTACTTGTTTCCCTCAACTGTGAGCCCAGTTCACAGTTGAGAATGTGTTGAACATATCTAGGAAACATGTAATACTCTAAGGAGTCTAAGTTTGCAAGTAAATTAGTATAAACAAATTGTGAATACCTGAACTTGACCCCCTGAACCATTCCATGAACTATAAAGGAGAGATCCTCAGGAATCTGGTCCCATCCACCATGCTTGTTTGATAAGCTGTGGATAACCACATGGAGCAGGTATTTCCACTGGGATGAGACCTTCCCTTTCCTGAAGGTCTTTACAGAGAAATCTCCCTCATAGCCCATCTGCTCAAAAGAATGATTAACAGCTTCTTTTGGGAAGGACACCTCACCTTCTTCATCATCCAGCTGCAAGTGTTGGTTAATGATGGCCGGAGTGATGAAGATTGTCCTCCCTTGCACTGTGGCAGACAGTGCCTTCTCCCCATCCATAATGACCTCTTGGCAGGTCTTCCAGAATTCAAGCAAGTGATCCTCATATAGAGTAGGATCAATGGTCAGGGAGGTGAAATAGTTTGACAGAGTCAAGAATTGGCAAATCTCTGAGAAACTTGCATCTTTCTCAGAGCTTAACAGAGCAACTTGATTATGTTGCCTGTGAAGTTGCATGGAGAAATCTGGGTTGTTTCTGCGGTTAGGTTGGCCATTTCAGAAGCTTAAGGGTGAAGAAAGGTAGAAAGCAAAGGCGGTTTAGAGAATTAGGTTAGAGGAATAGTGGAATTGAGGAAGATAGTGGGAAAGAGGGGGAACCGTTGGGTATTTATGTGAAAAGGGATTTGAACAAAGTTAATGAAAGAGGATAAACTTTGAAATCCGGAAGTCGGTCCCACCTCTGAAAAGGTAGTTTACTTTTGCTCAAAAAGTAGTTTTCTTGGAATTCGAAAAGCTTCCGAAGGTAAATTGTCTTCGGAAGTTTTAATTGAAAAAGCTCCGAAGCTAAAATGGCTTCGGAAGATTTTCTGAGAGTCTTGAAAATTTATGCTTCGGAAGAGAAATAAACCATTGGATGCTTTGTATAGAATAAACAAAGCTTCTAGAGTTAATTTTGCTTCGGAAGGAAAAAGTCCTTAAAAATGAATAAGTGTCTGAGATAAGAATTTTAAGCTTCGGAAGATGAATTTGACTTCTTCCGAAGGTAAAATCTCTTAGACAGTTATTTATTTTGAAGACATATTTTTCTTCCGAAGATAAAACTTTATCTTCCGAAGTATCAGAAATTTTCAAGAATCTAAGGAAAGTCTTCAAAAAGAATTTTACATCCAAAGAAAACATGAGCTTATGAAAGTGATGAACTAGACAACTTAGGACACACATATTTTAAGAAGAAATAATTAGAATTAGTTTTAAGAAAAAGTCTACTCAAAGTTAATCATCCCAATAGCTGATATCAGATACTTAAATCTCTGTTCATCAAAAGCTTTTGTGAACAGATCAGCATATTGTTCATCTGTATGAACTTTGACTAGTTTAATTAATCCCTTTTCATAGTTATCTCTTATTAAATGATACCTGATGTTGATGTTTTGGTCCTTGAGTGCTGCACAGGGTTCTCAGTGATAGAGATAGCACTATTGTTGTCTATGTGGATAGGAGTCTCTTTGAAGTTAAATCCATAGTCCAGCATCTGATTTTGAATCCAAAGCACTTGAGCACAGCAGCTTGCAGCAGCAATGTATTCAGCCTCAGCAGTTGATGCAGACACACAGGATTGTTTCTTGCATTGCCATGAGACAACCCTTCCACCAAGGAATTGACATCCCCCAGATGTAGACTTTGCAGTCATGTTGCAACCACCATAATCACTATCTGTATAAGCATACAGATTGAAATTAGGATTCTTTGGATACCATAGACCAAGTGTTGAAGCACCTTTGAGGTATCTTAAAATCCTTTTCACAGTGATTAAGTGAGACATCTTAGGGTTGGCTTGATATCTTGCACAAATACATGTAGCAAACATGATATCAGGCCTGCTAGCTGTAAGATACATAAGAGACCCAATCATAGCCCTGTATAAGTGTTCATCTACACACTCCCCCTCAAGATCAGGTCCAAGGGAGTGGTTTCTGGCTATGGGTGTCTTAGCAATCTTACAATCAGTCATGTTGAACCTCTTGAGTATGTCTTGAACATACTTTGACTGACTTATGAAGATGCCATCTTCAACCTGCTTCACTTGAATTCCCAGAAAGAAATTGAGTTCTCCCATTGAACTCATTTCAAATCTGTCTTTCATCAGCTTCTCAAAGTCTTTGCAGAGCTTTGGATTAGTTGAACCAAAGATGATGTCATCTACATATACTTGAACCAGCAATAAGTCATTTCCCTGTCCTTTGATGAAGAGAGTTCCATCTATAGTACCTCTCCTGTATCCATGTTTACAAAGATACTCAGATAGTGTCTCATACCACTTCCTGGGTGCCTGATGCAGCCCATAAAGAGCTTTGTCAAGCTTGCAGACATAATCAGGATGATCAGGGTCTACAAAACCAGGTGGCTGTTTGACATAAACCTCTTCATCAATCACTCCATATAAGAAAGCACACTTTACATCAAGTTGAAAGACCTTGAAGTTCTTGGATGCAGCAAATGCCAGGAATATCCTAACAGCTTCTAGTCTTGCTACAGGAGCAAAGACATCAGTGTAGTCAATCCCTTCTTCTTGTGTGTATCCTTGAACAACTAGTCTTGCCTTGTTCTTGATGATGATTCCTCTATCATCCTTCTTATTCCTAAAAACCCATTTGGTTCCAATGGTAGTCTTCCCATGAGGAAGAGGACAAAGGTTCCAAACTTTCTGCCTTTGAATTGAAGCAGCTCTTGTTGCATAGCTTCAACCCAACTTCCATCCTTTAGAGCTTCATCAACTTTCTTTGGCTCTATCTGAGATAAGAAACAAGAGTGAAGACAAACATTTGCTTCATGGGTTGTCCTCTTGTTCTTACCCCTGTGACAACATCTCCAATGATGTTTTGTGGGGTGAGACTTGTGGATCCTTAGCTGAGGGATCACAGCAAGTTGCTGAGAAAGATCCAAATTTGAGAAATTTAGATCTGGCCTGGAAGATTCACCCTCCACATTATCACACTTATCAAGATTAACTTGATCCAATGAGTGTGTGACATCATTGATGTTGTCATCTATGGTATGGTTATTAGCATCAAGAAATTCCTGATCACTATCACCATCACCATTGTTGTCTTCTACAATTGAGGTGTCTTTATCTGGTTGAGAGCCTCTGAGCTGGATTTGAAGGCATACCAGATGTATCAGCTGAATTTGTCATTGTTGTGCTGATAGAAACCACCTCATTTGCTGAAGTAGTTCAACTAGAGCTGAGATGTAGATTTGAGGGTCTTCCTAGCTCCAATCTTGGATCAGGATCACCTGTATTTAAATTTTCTGCAGATCCTGAAACATGCTCACAAGATTTGTTAAAACAGTTGGTAACTAAATCAAGATCAAACAGCCAATCCGGACCAGAACCAGCCACACAGGGTGTGTGTTCATTGAAAGTCACATTGGCTGACTCCTCAACAATTCTAGTTCTGAGATTGTATACTCTATAAGCTTTAGCTTGGGAAGAGTATCCAATGAAGTGTCCATCATCTGATTTCTCAGCAAACTTGGCAATTTGATCTTTGGTATTCAAGATGGTGCAGGGACATCCAAATGACCTGAGAAAACCAATGAAAGGTTTCCTCTTGTGCCAAAGTTCATAAGGAGTCTTACCATGTGTCTTAACTACTAAAACTCTGTTTTGCACATAGCAAGCAGTATTAACTGCCTCTGCCCAGAAGGTGATGGGCAGTTTAGAGTCAGACAACATAGTTCTTGCAGCTTCAATAAGTGTCCTGTTTCTCCTTTCAGCAACTCCGTTTTGCTGAGGAGTCCTGGGAGCACTATATTGTCTTGTAATACCTTTTTCATCACAAAATGTATCAAGGATTTGGTTCTTGAATTCAGTCCCTTGATCACATCTTATGGTTTTGACCTTGTGATCACATTGATTCTCAACTTTTAAGATGAAATTCTTCAGAATCTCAGGGGTTTCATCATTAGTTCTAAGGAAGAAAACCCAAGTGAATCTTGTAAAATCATCTGTGATCACCAAACAGTAAGAGGTCCTTCCTAAACTCATTACACTGGTGGGGCCAAAAGATCCATATGTAACAAGTGTAGGGGAGTAGTGATGGAGTTCTTTCCTTAGGCTTGTGAGATACCTTGTGTTGCTTCCCTTTCAGGCATGCAACACAATGATCATCACTTGTAAACTCTTTCTTTGGCATTCCAGTTACCAGATCATGTTTAATTAATTTATTCATGTTCTTAAAGTTTACATGGCACATTCTTTTATGCCATAGGAAAGACTCATCACTATTTGCTTTAGATAGAAAGCATGAAACTTCTCTAGAGGGAGATGTTTCTTGCAAATCCATCTTGTACATGTTCCCTTTCCTGGGGGCTCTGAGCAGGATATGCTCATGAGGAATGACCACTCCAGGCTTGAGAACAATGCACTCATGCTCAGTAAAGAGCATGTTATGACTCTGATCACAAAATTGGGATACACTCAGAAGATTGTACCCAAGCTCCTTGAACAAAGTTTACCTTCTCAATGCTGAGCTTACCATTTGTGACCTTGCCCCTTCCAGAAATGTAACCACCTTCATCTCCTCCAAAAGCAACTGGTCCTCCATCAATTCTCTCAAAATTATGGAGTAGAGACCTATTGCCTGTCATGTGCCTGGAACAGCCACTGTCAATTATCCAGACATTCCTGTTTGTCTTGAGCTGTTCCTGCACAAAGAAAATGATTAGTTACATTTGGAAACCCAAGCCTTACTTGTCTTGGGCTCACTAAGTGTAATAGAAGGTAATGCAACAGTAATAGATCCTATGGTTGTACTATGGGGATCTTCAGCTGTTGTTGATGGAGAAACTTCAGTCATTTGGTCTTTCTTAGACTTCCACACCACCTTTGGAGTCTTGGACTTGACCTTCAAAACCTTAGAAGCTTTTGGGACTTCACAAGTTTTGATGACTGAACCTTCGGAAGAGTCTACAGTCACTGCAGCAGACTTCAGTGCTTCGGAAGAACTCCTTTCTTCCGAGACCAATTTTACTTCCGAAGGTAATTTTCCATTTACCTTCTTTTTGATTTGGAGCTTCCGAAGGAAACAGACTTTCCTTCCGAAGCTTGAGACTTCTTGGAAGTCTTTGTATTGGTCATGTGGACAGTACTTTTAGGATTGTATGGGCAATCCTTAGCAATGTGAGAAGTACTTTCACACATGACACATAACATTTCTTTTTCAAAAGAGTCTCCCTTTGAGAGCAAGACTGGCTTTGGTCACATCCCTACTCCACCTTCATCTTGGAAGATGCTGAGACAGTTCTTTTGGGCTGTGAACTGTTCTTGGAGTTTGATGGTCCAGGCTGTGCAGCAGTGGTACACAGCAGCTCAGTCTTCTTCTTTGCACTGAGATGATTTGAACAAGAACCAGGACTCTTAGCTGAGGAGTCTTGGTTGATGTCTTCAATCCTTACTACTTTGAAACCTGCAGAGATAAAAACTTGTTTCTGCTTAGCATCAAAAGTAGCCTTGATCTCTTGCCTTCTTTGCTTTCCTCTTGCTCTTCCTAATCAAGTTCTTTCTCTTGGACTTGGTCATCACAGTAGATATCTTCTCCTCAGAAGGATAGTGGCCCTTGGAAGAATCCTCTTCTTCACTCTTCTCAGAGGAATTCTTCACTATCACTTCTTCATCATCCTCACTTATAGGATCTATGAGAGGAAGCTCATCTTCACAAGTTCCACACCTAGGATATCTTACAGAAAAGATTGTGTGTGGAGGAGCTATCTCATTTGATCCCAGTCCCTGTCTATTTTGATAGCACACTTTGTTGTGCAGGGATGAGGATATCATGTTCTTGAAGGTCTCTTCTTCAAGAACACTCTTCTCTGCCTTGGCTTTGCTGATCACAAGCTCAGCCTGGCACTCAGTCAACTTAGTTATGAGATCTTGGATCTGAGTTCTAAATCTGTATGTTCATGTTTTAGTACTGAAATGGTTTTCTCCAAGTCCTCTATCTTTAACTTGTAATCATTTTCAGACTTTCTAAAATCAGATTCAATATGTTTAATGACTCAAGATCAGATCTCATCTCTAAGTTGTAGGACCTGTATCTATTTACTTTAGCAATGCGTTCAGGAGTACAGAGATGTTCCAATACCTTGGCTTCATCATGGTCAGCCATCAGTGCTTGGTTTGGAGAAGCATCTTCCACCTAAAAGCTCCAGTCAAAGCCTCCCTCTTCAACAGCAACAGCAGCATGTTGCTTTGGCTTCTCAGTCTGAGGGGCTTTGTCAGTGTAGTTTGGTCTGGGTTGTGTTTGGCCCCCATTTGCTTTAGGTGCCTTACACTCCCTAGAAAATTGGCCCATAAGATTACAGTTGTAACACTTAACTTTGCTTTTATCCAGCCCAAACTTTCCACTGGTAGCATTGCTTGGAAATCTTCTTCCTGTTCTCTTGTAGAACTTCTTGGCTCTGTGAGTGAGGAGAGCCATCTGCTGAACTATCTCTATGTATTCCAGGTCATCTGGATGGATACAGTCCAGGTCTTCAAGAGTGAAGAGATAATTCCCACAGCTTTCATCAGTAGACACAAAGGCTTGAGAAGAACTTGTCTATTGGAATGGGCTTCCTTGAGTAAAGTTCTCCCTTGTTGTCTCCAGGAAGGTGATGAAAGGACCCTTTTGTGAGTTGTCAGGGTAGCATATGAGATGATGTTGGGGTTCTATGTTGTCCCTTTCAACCACATGAAGGGCTGAACCCATTTGATTATTGGAGTTGCCAGATGAACCTTGCATGTTCATCTCCATCTGGTATCCACTGAGAATCACATACAACTCTGTCAGAGTAAGAGTTTTAAGGTTCTCAGTCCTCTTGATCACCACACAATAGTGTGTCCATTGCCTAGGAAGTGAGGACATGAACTTCCTTACAATGTCCCTGTTCTCAAGAGGAACTCCTCCATCCACTAGGGTATCCACAATCTCAACATATCTGAAGTATTGTTGAGTCATGGTTTCACCTGCTTTGAAGGTGAAGTTTTCAAACTGCTGCTTCAGACGATCTTTCTTGTTCTCCTTGGCTTCAAAGGAGCCTTCATACATCAGCTTCAGTGCATCCCACAGCTGTTTGGCTGTCTTGCACTTCTTAAAACCTCTGTATACAGAGTTTGGGAGAGCAGTCTGAAGAGCAGTCATGGCCTTCCTATCAATCTCTACTCTTTTTCTATCTTCATCTGAGTAGTTGGCCACATCTTTTGGAATCATACCAGCACCGATAGCAGAGGGGGTACTGGGTATGAAAGGTCCATTCTCAACAGATTCCCACATTCTTGAATCAATAGACCTGATGAAGCCTTCCATTCTGATGCACTAGGTGTCATAATCATCAAGAGTGATCAGTGGGGATTTGTTCATGGTTCCAGTCTCCATATCAGTCTTTGAGATGGAAGCCATTTGAAAGGTTTAGTTTTTGTGTGTGTGATGGATCTTAAGATGGTTAGATCTTATATCAAGAGCCTGAAAAGCTTTGATACCAATTGCAGGACCGTTTAAGGGCTTTAACACAATTACAACACAACAACACAATGAGGAGATTAACTAAACTTTAATCAAACAGTGAACTGGTTTAACCAAGTATGATACTAAGAACACAAGTAAAGCAAGGAGACATAACAAGAGAGTTTGGGTTTCAACGAGGCAGTATATTGCTTTCTCAAGTTCTTTTACAAGTGTTACAAAGCATAAAGAAAGATACAAGAACTTGGAATACTTATACTACAACCTACAGCCGGCTATACTTTGAAAGCCAGCTGGATACAATTGACTAGACACTAACAAAATCAATTGCAGGATCAAAAGGCATATCTGCCTTTTGACCTTGTGACTATGACATGCCATAGCTCACATCCTTATATATTACAAAAAGGATAAAGTACATAAAGTGGAAAGTTACAGACTCAAGACCTCAATGTACAGTTACCAAAAGCATGGACCTTTTCACCAACTCATGTAAGTTGGTGACTTTACAGAGATGCAGCGGAAAAGATGCTTTATGGAACACTACATCAGATAAAGCATGTGTACTAAAAGTCTTCGGAAGAAATCTATCTTCATAGGTAGAAGCTTCGGAAGACTTTGTCTCTGAGGCTTCGAAAGACTTCATTTTTGGCTTCGGAAGATATTGGTCTTGGCTTCGGAAGATTTTACACTTAGAGTATTTTCTAATGCATTGTGTAAGACTTCCGAAGCATTCTTCACTTCAGTACTTAGTGTATGTTACAGAGACACTTTGGATGTTTTGGGTTGCATCAGACTTAAGAAATCCTTACAATATTCCACAAGTTTTCTAAGAACACATAGGCAAAGAAGCTATGGGAAGCCTTGGAGAAACAATACGACGGGAATGCATCGTTGAAAGCTCTAAAGGCAAAGGCTTTGAAGAAGGAGTTTGATAACTTCTCTCCAATGGGTAAAGAGAGCTTAGATGATGTCATAGACAGATTCTACCATTTAATGAGTGAGCTGCACACTCATGGAGTCACAACGTCAATGGAAGATAAGGTCTCAAGCTTTGCTGATGGTCTGCCAGAGAAGTAGGACTCGTTTGTGTCAAATTTGAGACAGAACAAGTTACTAGAAAAATAAGACATAAACGACTTCATCCTGAAATTGAGAGAGGAGGAACTGAGGATGAAATACAGGTCACAAAAAGGATCCTATGACCAGAATCCTTCACTTTATAGATCCTCTTCCACTTCAACAAGTTCAGGAGCACCGCTTCAAACGGCATTTGTGTCTAGTTCAGCTGTTCCTTCCTAAATCCACGGCTTCGGGATCTGAAATGTCAGGGTCATTTTGTACCCAATATATCACACCGGAAGCAAATTCTACTAAGTTGAAGATCGAGAATTCGGGAATATCACTGTGGAGGTTGCAAAGGAGCATATGGACCTTTTAGCTACGGTCGTTCATTCTTATGATGGTCTAGTTGCAGGAAAGATCGGGAATTGCCATCTGGATGATAAGGATTACGAGCAGGTGGACGAGAATGATTAGAAAGAATGGACATTATGTGGGCTCTTGCAAGTGTTGTTCGAAGGGCTAAAAAGTTTGTGAAGAAGACAGTACATAACTTGATAGCCATAAAGGATACAACTTTTGGTGATGATAAAACCAAAGTTACATGTTTTAACTGTGCAGAAAAGGGGCATTTCAAACGTGAATGTGTGAAGCCCAAGAAAACAGGTAACGGGAATCCATTCTCGTCCTTCAACCGTCAAGACAAACCTACGAGTGGAGGTGCATCGTCAAGCAAAGATACAAAGGCCTTGACTGCTCAAGATGACGAAGGACAAGATTGGACCTTCAAGTTTGTGTATCTGGGAGAATGGAACATTGCTAATGTTGAAGGTCTGGATGTTGATACTGCAAGTGAAGGTGAAATAGTAGTTGAACTACTGATGTCAGATCATGAAGATACTGCTAATATGGTCAACCACCTGACTGAAGAAGATCTTAGAATGACAAGATCGGAATCTCCACCATCCGAGGAATCAAAGTCTACGCTGATGGCTAATTCAGCCGAATCTTCACAGGTAAGTACCAAAGACCAACTGTTTGAAAGTCATGCTTGTATTGAATGTAATAAGTTTAGAGAAAGCATTGATCTTAAATTTGCTAGGTTATTAGATCATAATGATAGCTTAGTAAATGATTTAAAACTGTGCACAGAAGCTAATCGGATTTTAAAACAAAATGAGTGAAGTTATAAAGAGAAAATAGAACTTTTAAATAAACAACTAAGGGAAACCAAGGTTGTTGCTTTTAATCATGCAAATGACATAAAGTTTTATTTGAACTCTTTAGAAGAAACTAATAAAGAAAAAGCAGTTTTAGAAGTCGAAGTTAACTCATTAAAACAAAAACTGCACAGTTGGACCAGTTCTTCTCACATAGTTCAAAACTTAGTCAAAGAACGAAACAACGGGGAAGGGTTGGGTTACAAAGTAGTTCCACCACCACATGAGATATTGTTAAATGCTAAATGTATAGCAGTAAATAACAATCCTATTAAGGATCATGTGAAGTTAACTCCTCTACTTAGTGATCCAGATTCCACGTGTAAACCGATGGAATCTGTCACGAAACAGAAGGAGGCTACTTTGAAGTCTAAGGGCAGATGCCTATTATGAATTTGGAAGAACAATTTGAAAAGGTTAATGTAAAGTCAGGTTCAAACATGTCTTCTTCAGAATCCAAACTGACCAAACCAGTTATCCAAACACGTGCTTCACGTCAAAGTCCAAATAAACAAAAGGTTAAAGATGTTAAAAACGTTCAAACAATAAATTTTGTTAAAGAAACAAAAAATTCTAAACAAGAAGTGTCAAAACCCAACCAGACTAAAGTCGCACGTGTGTCACACACTTCCCCACAGAGAAAATTTTCCCAATATGTAGAAGGTAGATCATGCTACAATTAGGAAAGAGAGGACACATTGCTTCTAATTGTCCTCATTATCAGACACCAAGAAAGAAAATTGAACTTTATGAAACTAAACCAATTTCTTCAAAAAGGAGTTCTATTACTCCACCAAAAAGAAGCAATGAACCTAAAGTTCAAACCCTAAGCCAGTCGTCTGTTTATCACAAACAAGCCTTACACAAAACTGGCTTATGGAAAGAAAAGTCAAGTTCAGTGTCTAATACTAAGAACAGTAAGAAGCATGATATGCCCTCACCCTCAAATGGATAGTGGGATGAATTTATGATGTGTGATTCCTCCGGGTAACCCAAGCCAGTTAAGGCTTGGGTCCCACACCTAACTGATCATTTCCTTTTAATGTGCAGGGTGTCCATTACAGTGCTATCACAAACACCTGGATTGTTGATAGTGGGGCGTCTAGGCACATGACCGGGAACTTGTCTCTCCTTTTCAATGTCAAACAAATTAAAGGGGGACATGTATCATTTGCTGGAAACAAAGGAGGATACATCACGGCTCAAGGCGAAGTGGAAAACCAGAAAGTCAAGTTTGACAAGGTCAACTACGTTCAACAACTACAAAACATCTTGCTTTCTGTATCCCAGATCTGTGACAAAGGATTCAAGGTACTCTTTGACAACAAGAGGTGCTAGGTGTTGAAGATGGAGTATGTGATCCCGGAGGACCAAGTCTTAATGTCAGCTTCAAGATATAATGATTTATATGTCTTGGACCTATCAAAGGCCTCCACTACCGATCATCAAGTTCAATGCTTCTTGTCAAAGACAACAGAGAAAGACTCCATTTCCTGGTATAGGAGAATGGGACACATTAATCGACGAAAGATGAATCACTTGATCCAGAATAATCTAGTGCGTGGAGTAAATGTTAAGAACTTTCAATTACCGGATTTTTGTGTCGCGTGTAAGAAAGGGAAACAGACAAAGAAGTCTCATAAGGAAAAGAAAGTTCACTCAATTGACCTACCTCTTGATCTTCTTCACATTGATCTGTTTGGGTGATGTTTCTGAAATCCAAATCAAAGACATTTGAATCATTCAAGGAGCTGGTAACTACATTGGAGTTACTCTACAAGCTGAAGGTAAGACAAGTTCGCTCAGACAACGGCCCCGAGTTCAAGAACCAATGGATGCAGGCATTCTGCAAAGAAAAAGGAATTGTACACCAGTTCACATCTGCCTACACTCCTCAAATGAATGGAGTTGCTGAGAGAAAGAATCAAAGCTTGATTGAGACAGCCTGGACAATGCTAGCAGACTCAAAATTGCCTATCCAATTTTGGAACGAGGAAGTAGCTAACGCATTTTACACCCTAAATCGAGTCCTGGTGGTCAAACGTCATGGTAAAACGTGTTACGAGTTGCTGCAACGACGTAAACCTAATCTAGAGTACCTCGAACTATTTGGTGCACCATGTACGTTGCTGAAGAAAAATCAGTCAGGGAAGTTCTGTGAAAAGGCTGAAGAAGGAATTTTTCTTGGATACAACATACCAAATAAGAGAGTTTACAACAACTCAAAGGGTCAAGTAGAAGTGTGGTGCAACGTCGACGTTCAGAGATACACCACCCCTCTTGCTGGAAAAGGACCCGCATTCTTCTTCGATTATGATGGATTCTTTAATTCCTTCAACATCCTTCTCTCCCCTTCTGATGATGATTTAGCGACCAGAATGATGTACGATGTCTTAAACACACCGTCCCTAGACTCGACAACATCAGTTCCACACGGGGAGTCTTCTAGTTCTTTAGGGGGAGCACTTGATGTAAGCGACTCCTCCTCTGACGATGAAAAAGTGGAGACTGAACAGGTGAACCAGGAGGAACATGTTCCTGTTACAGCAAGTACACAAGCATCAAACCCTGATGCCTCTGTATTTTCGGAACCTCAAACTCCAACAGCTTCAGTATCTGAAGCTGTGGTTCACAATCTGGAAAATGAGGTAGTTGTTCCCACCACTCCTGGATCACGACTAAATGTTTATCATCCTTTAGACAACGTCATTGGAGATGTTCGATCAGGAGTTCAGACTAGAAATCAGCTATACTCAGCTGATTATGCCTTAGTCATGGAAAAGGGATATCTTCACGACGGTGCTTATCGATGTTTTGTGTCTCAATTTTAGCCAAAATATGTTAGTGAAGCATTAAACGAGGAGGCATGTGTAAGGCCCCATTCCCGGGCACCTCACAGTTGGTCATTCATCGCACATAGAACATTTTAAAACGTACATTTATTTTGCAGTGGAATTTAAAACTTTCATTAATAACTAAAAACATATCATTTCATTCATTTACAACATTCGTTTTCATCTCAAAATACAATGACATGTCAAAATATGGATGCCAGCCTCAAAACGCTCCTAGTAGCTTATGCATCCATGCCTGCAACTCCTCAGCATCAACAAAATACCTGCCAACTATCATGCATACAAAAGTCAGCGAAACTGAGTGAGTCTAGTTTTTATAATAAAATACTTTACTTTCATTAAAATCGTTCTTTACTTTATTTCAAATCATACTATACTTTCGTACATGCTCACACATCATACGTATGTACTGATAATAATTATTATTATCTTCATCATCTTTCGTTCATTCATTCATTTCTTCGTTCATTACTCTTCATTACTCGAATCTTGTCTCATGCAATATCCCCGACTCATGCTCGAAAGCTGATGTTGTGCCGGGGCCTGTACACAAACCCCCGACTCATGTCCGAAGACTGACACAGCACCGGGATACGCGACAAAGATTTCATTCGAGTCAATCACAGGGATTGAACTCTATCCGAGTCTGTTGCAACACAAAGTCGCTCACCTCAATATGTCGTCTCATGCAATACCCCCGACTCATGTCCGAAGACTGACACAGTATCGGGGTACGCGACATGGATCTCATCATCCGTCACGTTCATGTATCGTTATCTTTCACTTTGATACATAATACTTTACGTTCGTTTATTTATTCGTTCATACATCACACCACGTAAAGTCATACATAATGTATTATAAAACATAATACGTACGTTTTGAAAACTCTTTGACGAAGAAAGATAACACATCACTCACACATATACACATCATAATTTCATCACATCACCATGCACACATCAAGCATAAGTCATCATATCATAACAAGGCCTATCTCCCTATTTTACCCCTTAAAACCACTTAGTAAATCCTAAGTCCAAAATGGGTGCATGGGACTTTTTAGGCGCATGAGCATAAAAATTGTGTAAAACAGTCTGGGCGCATGGGCACTGTTTAGGCGCATGGCCCACTCTTGGGCGCATGGCTAACACTTAGGCGCATGACCAACACTTAGGCGCATGGCCAACATGCTGGGTGCATGGGAACACTGTTTAGGCGCATGGCCTACTCTTGGGCGCATGGCCAACACTTAGGCGCATGGCCAACATGCCGGGTGCATGGGCCACTGTTTAGGCGCATAGCACACTCTTGGACGCATGTCCAACACTTGCATGGCCAACATGCTGGGCGCATGGGCAACTGTTTAGGCGCATGGCCCACTCTTGGGCGCATGGCCAACACTTAGCGCATGGCCAACATGCTGGGTGCATGGGCCACTGTTTAGGCGCATCAGAACATTCTGAAATGTTTTCTATGCTACTAACATCACCCGATTATCATTCTAATAATACCCAAGCACAGATCTAACATACTAAGGGCACCTAAACATGCTAAACATCAACACTAACCCATAAACCAACTCTAAAACATACATACACAGAACCTCGACGAACAATAAGCTGAAACTCACGGTTTTACTTGAAAACATTTTCTTGGTATGCATAATAGCCCCAAACAAGTTGAAAATCAGTAAAGAGGGGTTCTAGAAACTCACCTTGAGCAGCCTTTGAGCAACACACTTCAAGTTCGAGACCCACGTAAATTCAGCTCTTAAATCCCGAAAACAAACACTGAACACCAAGAACTTCGGTCAAGAACTCGAAACCCAGCTGAAACCGAGCTCATATAAGAGAAAACTCACCTTTGCAGCTGCTTCTTCCTCTTTCTCTCTCTAGAACCGAGAGTTTTCTTCTTCTTCTTCTTCCTGTGAAAGTAAAAGCAGTTTTCTGCTTTTAATATGGGCGGCCATACCCATTTATAATATAAAATATTAGACTTTGTACTTTGTACACTTTATCCCCCTCCACTTGCGCCCATTATCTATTCTTTCTATTTACTTTTCTTTTCCTTTCCTTTAAATAAAAATTCGGGGTGTTACAAGTCTACCCCCCTAAAGAGGTTTCGTCCCCGAAACTTGTCGCTTCTCGAACAGTTATGGGTAACACTGTCTCACCTCTTCCTTATCCCTTTAGGCTTCACTGCACCCGCACAAGTGAAACCATCATCCTCCTTAGCCCATTCTCTTCTCCTTATCAATAATGGCTACCAGTTGCTTCTCGTAGTTGAATACTTTGTCCATCTTAGTGTTCTCTAGAGGCATGATCATATTCTCATCGATCGAACACTTTCTTAGACGAGATGCATGGAACATCAGATGAATTCCACTTAACTCATCGGGTAGCTCCAGTCGATGTGTCACTTCTCCTACCTGAGCAACAACTGGGAATGACCCTCTATACTTTAGTATTAGCTTTACTCGATTTCCAAATCAAACAATCGACTTTCCTGGTCGAAGCCTTCATCATAATTCGGGGTGTTACAACATGGGTAAGTGCGATGCAAGAAGAACTCCTACAGTTCAAGAAGCTAGGAGTATGGACCCTTGTGAACAGACCAAAAGGTGCTAAAGTCATTGGAACTAAATGGGTCTTGAAATGCAAGATTGACGATAAGGGGTCATAATTTGCAACAAGGCTCGACTTGTTGTTCAAGGTTTTAGAAAGTCGAAGGAATCGATTATAATGAAGTGTTTGCACCTGTGGCAAGGATGGAAGCAATTCATATCTTCCTAGCCTATGCCTCTTACATGAAGATAAAAGTTTATCAGCTGGATGTAAAGAGTGCATTCCTTCATGGTGAAATCCGGGAGATAGTGTATGTCAGTCAACCCGAATGATTTGAGGATCCATATCATCAGGACAGAGTTTACAAGCTGGATAAGGCTCTCTACGGGCTCCACCAAGCCCCAAGAGCATGGTATGAAAAACTCTCAACTCATCTTGTGAAACACGGCTTCTGCAAAGGAGTGATTGATTGTACACTGTTCATCAAAGAAAAGGATGGTGACTTACTGTTGGTATAGATTTATGTTGATGACATAATATTCGGCTCCAAAAACGAAGATCTATGTAAAGAATTTGAAGCGGTAACCAAGATTTTTATATTTGTTAGAGGTCAACGGTGTGAAAAAAAATGCGAAGTGATTCAAAAAGATGACAATACTTAGTCAGACGAGTAAAGTTATTTTTTATTTTTTATTTTCTTTTATTTTTTGTATTTTAATTTCATGTTTCTATAAAATCCAAAAACTCAAAAGAAAATTTCGGTTTTAGAATTTTAGGGGGAGAATAGGTTATAGTAGTATTAAATTAGGTGTTTTAATTTCAGTACTTAAAAAAACCAAGGAGAAGGACAACATAGCTAAAAGGATAGAAATCAAATCTGTGATACTGATTCAACGTATTTGGAAAATGATAGTACACGGGGAACAAATTATTTGGGACTTCAAAAATTTAAATGATAAAGATGCAAAATTCAAAGTATAAATCTGAGAAGTCTAAGCAAAATAAAAGGAAAAATGATAGTAAAACTGGTATGCTACTAAGGTAACATAGAGAAAGTAGGCCTAGAGGTTGCAAGTTCATTATATGATGTGTCGGTAGATTCAACACAATAGATGAGTAGACCTCATCGGTGACTTAAATTCAAACTAAATTGTTCAACTTGCTATGGGTTCCCATCTTATCCCTGGTTAACACAATCAACATAGTTCCAATAAGGGGTGACGAGCAAATAAACACCACAAATGTCTGCGGATGACCATAAAAAGAGAAAAGCACGAGAAAAAAAAAGTGTAATCGCTATCAAGCTGATAACAAATGTTGTTGGTGCGTTATGTGCAAAAAGAAAAAAAATGCTCCCACAAGAAGATAGGTTGTGTGCCTCTCTGCTGTGCGATGGCACTGACTTGAGTATAAGCATAACCTAAATATTCTAGAATTCATTGTTGTTTGCGCCTCTCTGCTGTGCGATGGCACTGACCTGAGCACTAGTATGATTTCCTAAACTTGCTAATGACTCTCGATAAAAACAAGAATCTAGCATCAAAAGGTTTTGGTAACATGTCCCAAATGATTCTGGAATACCTGTATGATTCCAAAATGAATCGTACTAGAAATGATTAACTGGAATTGAAGCTGTGATGTCCATGAAGTAAAATCAATTAGAATTATTCTAATAGGTCGTATTTCATCTGTAATAAAAAATTCAAAAATATGTCTTGTCTTTGTTTTATTTCTAGTTGTTTAATTTAGTTAATTTCAGTTAATTTAGTAGTTAAATATCAGACTACGTATCGGAAGTCAATCTGGGATTCACTCACTAAAAGGGTCACGTTTGAGGTGACCAATGGGGTTTTCAAATGTAAAAAGATCACGTCTGAGGTGATCAACAGTTTTTCTAAGTTAAAATGGTCATGTCTGAGATGATCAATGGTCAAATGTCTTATCAACAAGTAAAAGGGTTAAGTGTATGAATGGTCATAAGGTCAAACTCATAAGCATGAGCCATTCGCATGACTGGACCATGAGTATGGACCAGTCGTACGATTGGACCATACGTATGAGCCCAATCGCACGACTAAACCACACGTATGGACCAGACGTGCGATTGGACCATAAGCATGGGTCAATCCATACGATTCGTTCATCAGAATGAACCAATCACATGAATGGAGGTGACCGAATGAGTCAGTCGCACGACTGAAACCTAGTCGCACGACTGAAGGTGAACGACTGAGCCTCAGTCGCACGAATCAACAGTGCGATTAGGTTCAGTCGCACGACTGAAGGAAACCCTAGTATAAATAGAGGGGGAGTCGGTCGCAGTCATTCATCACCCCCAAATCGCCCCTAAATCATACGACTGTAATACCACTTTGCCTAAATTTCATTTCACTGATTTAGCACCATATTTGTGATTCGTACTGATTCCACATCATTTCTACAGGTAATGCGGGACTAGAATTGATCCAAGTGCTCAGATTAATCAAGCCCTAAGTGTTAAAATCGGTCCAAAACTTATACCGAGATATAACCACTAAATAAACCACTAATATGTACTTAAATGTCAAATTATTTAGTACTAAGAGTTATGTTGATGAATTACGAGTCGAATGAGACTAACCTGAATGTTTAACATCAAGTATTGATCAAAAATCGATCCTACTGTACAAAACAGAGACGTTATGCGATTGGACACACTGATGAACTTCAATCGCACGCTTGAATTGGGCGAATGACTCAATCATACGAATAAACCATGTGCATGAACTCAGTCGCACGACTGATTCAACCGCATAGAACAGCATACAACTCAGTTGAGTCGCAGGTTCATTCGCACGACTGAGCTCATTCGTACGACTGAGACTCAGTCGGATTGTCCATTCGCACGACAGAACAGAAGGATTCAAGTCCAACAAATTCAAATATCATTCACTTACACACACTCTAACGTTATCTATCTTGTGTTACAGCAGCATGGCGAGTCGGTGGACGATGAGCACTAAGCACAACATATGTGCTCATCTAGACACTACGTCCCGGAACGCGTCTGAGTTCGCGGGCATTATTTCATTTCTACAGAGATCGAGGATTTTCAGAGCTATCTCCACGCCTTGCACACCATACAGGTCAATACAGCAGGCTTTCTGGGAAAGCGCTATTGTAGATAGATCCTTAGAGCCTCACCGTATTCGGATTTCCATCTTTGGCCAGGCCATTGACATCAGTGAGGAGGATCTGAGGACGGTCTTAGAGTTGGGAGCTGATGGCGATTGCCCTACCAGACTGCATCCGTTGACTGTCCAAGGTTGCTTTCTTCAGGCTAAGTACGCAGGTGTGCTCAACAAGAGCAACCTGTGCCCCCAATTCAAGTACTTAGCCCATGTGCTACTGAAGTGCATTGCCTCGAGGAAGGGCGGATTTGATGAGTTATCAGATCAGATCCAAAACACATATGTAGCTCTGGTGTTGAACCACCCGTTTAGCTTTTCGAGGATGATCTTCACCTACTTGGTAGAGAACATAGAGGCCAAAGGCAAGGAAGGCTTCTGCATGTACCCACGTTTCATTCAGATGATTATCGACCAGAAGCTTCCGTCACTGCCCAAGGAGAAAGAAGATACTGTGGTGCTTGAGGTGATGGATGATACCACCTTAGGTAGGATGAAGGTCTACCGGGGCAAGCAGGTGAAGCCCCTGCGTGGCGCCAGCTAGGAGAAAGTGGCATCACGATGATAGTGACTCATATTCTTAGCCGATTGTGCTCCCATCCGACGATTCTGATGATGATGATAATGGTGATAGTGGAGATATTGGCCCCACCCAATCTAGGGCCACTACCACAGATGTTATATCTCCATCATCCATCCACGGAGGAGCTGAGACTGCAGGATTCCATCAGGACTTTCGGCCTGATAACGAGGAGGAGTCCGATGAGGAACCATTAGTTCGGACGGTGGGCAGCTGGGTGGTTGCCACCGAGCGAGGCATTAGGGCGGTAGGTGGATGCCAGGGTGAGTCTGGGGAGGCTGCTACTGATCCATCTTACACCCCAGACCAGCCCAGCAGCCAAGGGGGAGTATCCTCCTCGAAGGGATCGAGGAAAAAGAGGATGGCTCAGCCGCACGGGATGAAGAGTAAGAGACGGAGATACACTTTGATCACCACCTCTACCACCACCACCACCACAGCTACCACCACCACTACCACACCCTCTACCACTACTACCACACCACCCACCACTACTATCATACCACCCACCATTACTACAACACCCTCCACCACTACTACCACACCACCCACCATTACTACCACACCTCCACCCTCCACTACTACAGCCATACCTCCACCAGTTATACCTATACCACCACTACCACCACTCATCGAGCTGGGACATCATCTCAGGTCCCACTGAGTTTTGGATCCTCTCTGCCCTGCGTTGGGTTAGAGGAGCAGCTGGCCAATCTAAACGGATTGTGCTTAAGTTGCTTGCTACTGATGAGCAATGAGCTACACAGCTAAACCAGCTGATGGAGCTCAATGTTGCTCAGGCTCAGCAGATAGCAGCTCAGAGTCAGGAGATTGCTAAGCTTCATGAGCTGCAGACTTCTTCTGTATAGAGGATAGATGATCTTGAGGCGAAGAACAAGAAGTTGATGCTATGACTCAAAGGCTCCAAAGATGAGCCCCTCAAGATCAGAGAAGGAGACGACGATGGTGATGATGACGATGATGAGGATGATGATGATGAGACGGATGAATAAGGTGATGGAGCTGAAGGAGAGGAGAAGGGAGAAGATGAGGATGAAGGAGATGATGCTGCAGCATCAGCATCCACACAAGCTAGAGAGCGACAGTCAAAGAAGGCTCAAGATCAGGGAGACTCATCCTCAGCCCCTCCGGCTGACGAGCCTGCTATTCAAGACAAAAGTAATGCTTAGAACTTTATGTATTTGAAAGCTTTTGTACTTGAATCATGTATTAAATTTTTTTACTTAATGTTTATGTATATTCAATGTTTAATTGTCTTGATTATTGACTAATGATTGTCGACTTACATGTTTAAATCAAGCAGATCAAACATATCAGCAAGATGAATACGATGTTGCTCCCCTTTGGCAAATCAAATCTCAACTCATAATGATTCTTGATTTGCAAGGGATTGTCAGATGGTCAGTGAGCTATACTCCCGAAGAAGGAGAAATCATTCATGACCTGACTGACGAGCAACATGCTGAGATGTTCAAGCTGAACCCGGATGAGATTGTCAAGGATGCTCCTATTTTTGAGGTGACAAGTGATGATGAGCTCAACAACATAGATGAAATCGAGATAGAGGATGTCACTGCTGACCATTATCGAGAGTACACTGGCCGAGAGGGAAATGTAGTCCCTAATTTTGGTGATACTCTCGGCAGTGATACATTTGACAAGCTGGATCAGATGGAGAAAGAGGCTTAGAAGACCGAGGGTCAAGCCCAAGCCTCAGACACTGATGTTGACATCAAAAAGGCTGAATGGGCGGCCTGTTTTGCTAAGATCCGAGCCATGCGTTCTGCACAAAGGCCAAATGTCTACACCAAGCTATACAAAGTCAAGAAACACTTAAAGGTGTCAGGAAAGATCATTGCATGGGCTTAGTTTGAGGATCTGAATGTGTATGCAGTGAAAAGAGAAAAAGGGCATAAAGTACTTTAGATACCCACATGATCGAAAGACTCTCCCTAGTTTTGAGCTCAACCAGCTGGCACGCCTAAAGTTGTTGTATGCTGACCCAAGAAAGATGTCAGGCTGGCTTGAGGCTGCACTGAGGAAAGAATACCATACCAGGTGGGTTAACTTCAGACCTCAACAACCAAAGAGGTACATCAGACGGTCTGAAGTTGATCCCATTACTGGAAAGCCTAAGGTAGTGCTAAAGTGGAGTCCTCTGCATACAATGTCCAAAATCCCTCTAAGGGAAATGCCACAGGACTTCACTCCACACTTCAAGTGGTGGTACTACGATTGGAGAACAGGTGAAGCGGTCATAGTCTTACAGAAGGAGAGCCAAATGGATACTATCCGGGTGTTTGATCCTATGTGTCTGACCAACTTGTCTGCTGACGATGTCTATACCTTATACAAGTGGCCGCTATTCTATGACTCGCGGGATATTGTACAAGCCCTCCAGTTCCAAAATGTCATACGACACTGTTTCGCATTCGAGATACATGCCGGAGTTACAAGAGAGGAAAAGTACAAGAAGTTTGAGGAGCTAATGAAGAATGTTAGACAATGATGTAAACTAGGTCCAAGGGGGAGTTTGTTGATACACATGTACCTAGTTTAGGAGTTTAATGTAAAATGTCTTTCATGTCTTACATATATATAATGAATGAGTTGAATGCAATGAAATATGTGGTTGATGATTATATTGTTTAATGTTTCATTATTAATTGTATCATAACACATATTGAACTAACTATATAGGTTTGTGGTTGTTTACATAGTTCTTAGTCAAGAATGGTTGAGAAATGTGTTTAAACTTAATTGTATGATGTATTCATGCGAATAGACCATGATAATGGACCATACACATGAACACTTCATGCTAATGGACCAGTAGCACGACTGAACCAGGAGACTGGATCAGTTGCACGATTGAGACATAAGATTGGCTCAGTCGCATGACTGAACCTTCAGTCGTGCGTATGGACCAATCGTATGATTCAGTCGCACGATTGACAAACCCTAACCTATAAATACCACTTAATGCATGAAAAAAAACACTTGAAGAATTTTGACTCACATACGTACCCTAGCCGTCCAGAGACTCCAGAAAACCTGTTCCAACTTCACAGATCGCAGTTAATCGTGTTCTAATCGTTCATAACGTTTCTTTAATCTCTAGATTGATCGAAACTCTTTCTCACTGATTGGATCGCCAATCAATTAGGATTCCGTACTATTTGATTAGGTATACACGCATTATCAGTTAGTACTCCGTCCGTACACGATCCTAACAAAAGTTAAGTTACCAGTTAAATCCCCGTGCGGAGAACTGAGCCCCAAACCAGTGGACCGTACCTGCCATATGGTCCACCATAGTATCTTATAAAACCTGTTACATGCCACAAACTACCCCGCAGGATCTCAGTGTGGTACCCTTCCCGTTCATCACAGGAGGCACTGTGTGTGGGGGATTCCCCAAGTAGATCTACCCATATAATCAAGCGGTTCACACAAGAATTAATGATTGTAATACAAGTATCAGCAGGTCTCAACAAAACCACAACATATAGCATCATAATATAGCACAAATATAGTTCAGTTTAAACAGAGCATGCTTCATCCCAAAAACAGTAGTAAAAAGGGGAAACACTTAAACTCACCTTAGAATTCAAGCAAAAGGGTTTCTTCGTATGCCGGGAAAAGTCTCAAGTCTAGCACCCTACCATTAAGATTTAAGTGTTAATCCACTAATTCTAGGGTTATGAAGATGCATTAGATGTGTCATGAGGTTAATTACTTAATAGCATTTGAATTGCTAAGTCTTTATATAAAAAGTTTCCTTTTATAGAAAGTTAGGGTTTCTTAGGAAAGAATACATGAGTTACCATATTTAATCACCTACATAAGTGAGTTTTTGTCTTTTAAGTGATTCTTAGTTCAAGGGGTAGGTTTATTGAAGTTTAGCAAAATTTACTGTTTAGTCCTCCAAGTCTTTAAAATTACAATTTCCACCCCAAAGTTTGATTTTCTGCATTTAATGACCTTTATGGCCAAATATTAGTTTCTTAAGGTTAGGTAACTGATTTTAAGTAGGTTTCTCCCAAAATTTCAGAATTTAGTTACGGATTATATTTATTTATGTTTTCTGTTACCGGTTACGGTAAAACCGAAGGTTTTTAACGGTTAAGTGTTGATTTCTATATTAATGGTCTTGGATTCATTAAATATCATTTTAGTGACTTTATATAAGTTTTTAATCTGCTAAATATGTATTTCAAGCTCCTTTTAGGTGAAAGTCTATATTTTAAGTTTTTACCCGTTAAAACGCGTTTTTACCCGAATTTGACCATTTAAAAGCTCGTTTGAACAATTTTTCAACTCCTTTAGATCTTATAGCACATAAATTACTGAAAAAACATGGTTTCCATGGATTTTGGTTTCATACCATTAAATCTAAGATTATCTTCCAAACGTTACCCGGTTAAAGCCCGTTTTTCACTAAAAATTCCATTTAACCCATTCTTTGACCATTTATTCAACAAAACCGATCCAAATAATTTGTTAACCCTTTCAGAACCTGGAATACTTTTTAAGATGGTTAATATCCGTGTTTTCTTGTTTTTAAGCCATTTTACCTCTCTTCGGGTCCCCGAATATGTCTAAATTGCCTATGAGTCTATGACATTATACTTTTCAGACTTTAACATCTCATCACATGCCCAAAATCATCCAAAACTTACTGAAATTCATTGTCAAACTCACGGGTTCAACAATCCAACTAAGAACAAGATGGAAACTATAAGATTACACCATTTTCATCCATTACACATGTGTAAAACATTATATCTTGTGTTAATATATTACCCAAACCCCTTGGTAACTTAAAATCAGGTTGTTAGGTGGTCAGAAGACTCATTTTGAGCAGGTTACACGTTTAGCTTCAAAAGGTTTCAAGTTTTGCAAGTTGGATGGTGTCAATACCCCTAAAAAGAGGGTTTTCTAGGTGTAAACCGGGTTACAACTTTAGAATGACATATGTTACGAGTGAGATACCTTAAAGAACGTGAAAAGCTCCTTAGGTACAAGGTTGTAGCAGCAAGTTTCTGTTAGATATGAGCATGGTAAGGTTTTGTATGAAAAATGAATACAAACACATGAAATAACCGAAAATTTTAGTGTGTAGGCACACAATTTAATCGTTTCAACCATGATTAATTTTGCAAGGGTGACAAATAAACTTTCCCGGGACACTAAAATTTCCATAACAAATGCTTGATCTAGACAAAGACTTTACAAAACACAAGTTGAAAGGGTCATACAAGGTGAAATGCGACTGAAGAAGTTCATTTGCATCAACCAGATACGACCGAATGAATAGGTCCATTCGCATTAACCAGATACGACCGAATGAAGAGGTCCATTCGCATTAACCAAATACGACCGAATAAAGAGGTACATTCGTATTAACCAAATGCGACTGAGCCAGGAGGAAATGCGGCCGATTAAGACAAGAGTACCAAAACACATAGCATGTAGGAAAGAATAGTATCAATAGTAATAGTAATAAAGTTAGTAGAATGAGAAAAGATGTAGGTCGATAGGGTAAGAATTATGACCTAGAGGTAGGTTGTTACATTCTCCCACTGTTTAGGAAAGTTCGTCCCGAAATTTTAGCTTCGCTCAGATTCGGTACGTGTGGGTTTGAAGAGATGCGGGTAACTCTTCCTCAGTTCATCTTCTCGCTCCCAAGTGAATTCAAGTCCTCGCCTAGAATTCCACCTTACTTTGACCTTGGGTATGCGACTTCGTCTTTGTTTCATGACCAGCCGGTCAGTGATCTCTATGGGTTCTTCTATGAAGTTTAACTTATCGGTTACCCTAACTTCCCTCAATCATATCTCCAAGGTCTTGTCTACCAGGCACTTCTTCAGGTTTGACATATGGAAGGTGTCATGTATGTAACTTAACCCCTGCGGCAGCTTTAACTTATATGCCACGAGTCCAACTCTTGCTAGTATCTCGAATGATCCAATGTATCTCGGGCTTAGTTTTCCTCTCCTTCCAAACCTCACGGTGCCTTTCCATGGTGCCACTTTCAACATTACCTTATCACCCACTTGAAACTCTAAAGGTTTTCTTCTTCTGTCAGCGTATTTCTTTTGACGATCCCTGGCTGCTCTCAAACGCTCCTTAATTTTGAATATCTTTTTGATGGTTTCCAACACGATGTCGGGTCCCATTACTTGGCTGTCACCAATCTCATCCAATTTAATGGTGATCGGCATTTTCTACCATATAGGGCCTCATACGGAGCTGCCTTTATACTTGTGTGGTAGTTATTATTATAGGAGAACTCTACCAAAGAAAGATGGTTGTCCCAGTTTCCGCCAAAGTCAATCACGCAAGCCCTTAGCATATCCTCCAGGATTTGAATAGTTCTTTTGCTTTGTCCATCAGTTTGTGGGTGGTATGTAGTGCTTAAGTCTAAACGAGTTCCTAACGCTTGTTGGAGTGATCTCTAGAAACGTGAAGTGAAGCGGCTATCACGGTCAAAGATGATTGACAAAGGCACACCATGCCTGGTCATTATTTCATCAATATACAACTGAGCTAGTTTCGTTAGGTCGTAGTCTTCCCTAATCGGCAAGAAGTAAGCTGATTTGGTCAACCTATCCACTATTACCCAAATGGCGTCATGACCTCTAAAAGTTCTGGGTAGTTTTGTGACGAAATCCATTGTGCCGTTATCCCACTTCCATTCTGGAATTTCGGGCTGTTGCAACGTCCCTAACGCTTTCTGGTTTTCAGCCTTCACCATGGCACACGTCAAACACTTGCTCACATATATGGGGATGGATTTCTTGATCCCAGGCCACTAGAAAAAGGCCTTTAGATCATGGTACATCTTGTCACTTCCGGGGTGAACCGAGTACCTAGACTTGTGGGCTTCGTCGAGGATTACCTCTCTTATTCCCCCGTGCCTTGGTACCCACGTTCTCCCTTCATACTTATAGACACCATCGCTGCTCAACTCTAATCGCTTCTCCATTCCTGTCAACATTTCCCCCGCTAGCTAATCTTCCTTTAGCGCTTCGCCTTGTGCTATCTTCAGTCTTGCGATAAGGTCCATGTACACACTCATTTTTAAGGCACGTACGCGCAAAGGTTTCTCCCTATCTTTCTGGCTCAAGGCATCGGCCACTACATTGGCGCTTGTTCAACATCTTTTGATCCAGAATGTGCTGCAAACTCCTATGGTCAGTGTAAATAATGCACGTCATGGCATAGAGATAATGCCTCCACATTTTGAGTGCAAACACCACGGCACCCAATTCTAGATCATGCGTTGTGTAGTTCTTGTCATGATCGTTTAGTAGTCTCGAGGTGTAAGCGATTACTTTGTTGTGTTGCATTAGCACACATCCTTGTCCTTGGCGCGAAGGGACACAGTAGACCACGAAATCCTCAATTCCTTCTGGGAGAGCTAGGATAGGTGCACTACACAACTTCTCCTTGAGTGTTTCGAATGCATCATTCTGCTCTTGTTCCTACACGAAGGTTGTGTTCTTCTTCATCAGAGCAGTCAATGGTTGCACAATGCGCGAGAAGTCTTTGATAAACCTTCTGTAGTATCCGACCAATCCAAGGAATTGCCTTATCTCGATAGGAGTTTCAAGAATTTTCCAGTCCTTAATCGCCTCAATTTTTGAAGGTTCAACTTGAATCCCATTCTCATTTACCACATGCCCTAAAAATTAGATCTCTCGCATCCAAAATTCACATTTGGAGAACTTGGCATATAATTGTTCATTCTTGAGCAACTCAAGAATCAATCTAAGGTGCTTCTCATGCTCTTCTTTACTATGGGAGTAGATCAAGATGTCATCGATAAACACGATCACGAGCTTGTCAAGATACGGGCGACATACACGGTTCATGAGATCCATAAACGCCGCTGGTGCATTAGTCAGTCCAAAGGGCATGACTAGATACGCATAATGTCCGTATCTCGTCCTGAAAATTGTTTTGGGTATGTCTTCTTCCCTTATTTTCAGCTAATGGTATCCCGATCTTAAATCTATTTTAGAGAAGTAGCTAGCTCCCTGCAATTGATCGAATAAGTCATCAATCCTTGGGAGAGGATAAGGATTCTCTATCGTCAGCTTGTTTAGCTCCCGGTAATCAATGCACATCCGTAGAGTTCCATCCTTCTTCTTCACAAATAAGACTGGTGCACCCCATGGAGAAACACCCGGTCGGATGAATCCCTTGTCGAGTTGTTCTTGGATCTGCAACATTAGTTCCTTCATCTCGGGAGGAGCGAGTCGATAAGGTGCCTTAGCCACTGGCGCAGCACCAGGCAGTAGATCTATTTGGAATTCAACTTGTCGGTTCGGAGGGAGTCCCGGTAGATCTTCGGGAAACACTTTGGATATTTAAAAACTACTGGAATATCCTCAATCTTCTTCTCCTCTTTTGCTTTCATTACGTAGACCATGAAAGCTGGACGTCCCTTCTCAAGGCTCTTAGTAGCTTTCAGATGGGATATCATAGGGCATAGCGTGTCACTTCCCTCACCACGAATCACTAATACTTTCCCGTTGCTCAACGGTATCCTAAGCAGGCGTTTCTCACAGACGATTTCGACTCTATGCTCAGCCAACCAATCCATACCAACAACCACATCAAATCCTCCTAACCTAATAGGAATCATGTTTATATTAAATGTGATACCCTTTAGATTCATTGAATAGTCCTTGATGACTTCATTAGTTTCTATAATGTTACCGTCGGCTAATTCTACGGTAAACGGATCAGTCAGGGTACAAGCACTCAAGTCAATCAAAGGTCTAAAATCACTAGAGACAAAACTAGCAGTTGCTCCAGTATCAAAGAGTACGGTCGCAAGATGATTGTTTATAAGAAACGTACCATTGACCACATCAGGTTCCTTGTGAGCATCAGCTGGTCCCATCACAAATGCTCTTCCCTTAGGCTTGTTAGGTCTCGCATCCTTGTCTCTTGCAAGCTTAGGGCACTTGTTCCTCATGTGCCCTGGGTCTCCACATTCATAAAATATGCAATCCTTGATCAAGTGGCCGGTTCGCTTGCACCTTAAACAAGGCATTGGGTTGCACTCCCCTTGGTGGTGCAATTTGCACTTGTTGCAGTAAGGGTTTGTGCCTACATACAACCTTCGTCCCTTCCACCTTGATCGTCACGCCTCACACCTTCACTTGCTTTCCTGCTTGAACCACTACTGTTACCCATTACCTTCTTGGCATCAACCCAATTTCTCTTTCTTTCTTCACATCCACTTCTTTTTCAACCATCCTAGCCACCCCAAGTTCTTCTTTTTCTGATCTTGCTCCAATCATTGTACCCCATGTGAGGCCATCATGGCCTGATATTGGGCAGATTGTGAGGTCCGAGTGCCGTGCTGAATAGTCATCTCCTAATGACGGACGGTCCTCCAAATCTCGTCCAGTGCCGCGTCGGAGGGACCTGCGTCACTTGCCCGACGGCTAGACTGGGAATAGCGATCACCAGCCAGTACACTAGGGCTGTCATACATTCTGTCCCTAGGTGGCATTCAGTGCTCGTCACGCGGTTGGTGTCAGAGTGGGTCAAATGGTTGTGGGACCGGTGTCGGTCTCCTAACTGGGGGAGGCGGAGGAGGAGGCATCCTGAAAGAAACTGAGGTTCCCAGCCTAACGCTCTTCCGTGGGCGGGTAACAGTCCGCGCACCCCTGTCCCCGATAGGAGGGAGAGGTGAGTGAGTGGGTGCGATGACATGCAGTGAGTTGGAGCGCGTTCGGCTCCTGGTTGGGGACGTCAAAGTGGAGTCTTTTGATGGCTCTGAGTCGTCCGAAGTCGCAGATAAAAATCCAGGGTGTCCACACCTCCTGAGGTAAGCCTTGTATTCCGTCCGAGGAGTGATCCTTAAACTGCTCTCGTTCGAAGTAGCCTCGTGGACTGGGTGAGCTGGCGCCTTACCTTTTCCTGCCATAGTCTCGGACAACCTGTAAAATCATCATGAGTAATTTGGTTTCTCATAGCTCATGGTAGTAATAGTACATGTAATACTAGCAATACTTATAGTACTGATGGCAGTAGAATCAGTGATCAATAGTGTCAATAATAGTATTAGAAGTCAATAGTCTTGTCAAACGACAACAATAAATAAATAAAAAGGTTCTTCTAAATAAAACTCTTAGACCACACAAAGAAAATTTTATAAATCATAAATTTCAAACAGAGAAGGGTCCAAACACGACCTTAGGTCCATGCTGGGATTTACACGTCCGGTAAATTCATGATTACGTTGATCAAGTGTAATCATCAATTTACCTAACCCGATCATCCCAACACTTTCCATAAGGGTGGTCCTAAGGCATCAGGGTTGTAGCTTAAGGTCTACTATGGTATTTCTGACTTCTCTACAACCTTTGGCTCTGATACCAATCTATCACACCTCGGGCCCAGGTAGGGTGGGACGTCATAGACTAGCAATACTTATATCAGCGGAAACAAACCATCATAAGAGCACAAAAGGAGAGAACATCACATGGCATTATCGTTTTAAAAATAAACCCAGACTTGAAACAGATCTAGCCCCAAAATTAAATTGTACATCCAACATAAGGACAAAATCTATAAATTAACAACAATTAAAAATTGTTTAAATAGCTTTGAAATTCAGCCAAGCCAATTCCATGGTAATGGTGCTAGGTCAAGGTCTTCAACAATAGCTAGAGTCTCTTCATTGATTACCTTAAACATGCTAAAAAGAATTTGTGTCAACCACAAGGTTGGTGAATTCAAGTGCTTAAAGTTTAAAAACAAAAGGATTCATTAGAATCAACACTTTATTGTAAAGTCTTGGTATCATTGTTGTAGGGATCACAATCAACCCTGCACTCAGCCCCGGCTAACCTCTTCAAAACTTAAGTTACCGGTTAAATCCCCGTGAGGATAACTGAGCCTCAAACCAGTGGACCGTACCTGCCAGATGGTCCATCATAGTATCTTATAAAACCTGTTACATTCCACAAACGACCCCGCAGGATCTCAGTGTGGTACCATTCCCGTTCATCACAGGAGGCACTGTGTGTGGGCGATTCCCCAAGTAGATCTACCCATATAATCAAGCGGTTCACAGAAAAATTAATGATTGTAATACAAGTATCAGCAGGTCTCAACATAACCACAACATATAGCATCATAATATAGCACAAATATAGTTCAGTTTAAACAGAGCATGCTTCACCCCAAAAACAGTAGTAAAAAGGGGAAACACTTAAACTCACCTTAGAATTCAAACAAAAGGGTTTCTTCTTATGCCGGGAAAAGTCTCAAGTCTAGCATCCTACCATTAAGATTTAAGTGTTAATCCACTAGTTCTAGGGTTATGAAGATGCTTTATTAGGTGTGTCATGAGGTTAATGACTTAATAGCATTTGAATTGCTAAGTCTTTATATAAAAAGTTTTCTTTTATAGAAAGTTAGGGTTTCTTAGGAAAGAATACATGAGTTACCATATTTAATCACCCACATAAGTGAGTTTGTGTCTTTTAAGTGATTCTTAGTTCAAGGGGTCGGTTTATTGAAGTTTAGCAAAATTTACTGTTTAGTCCTCCAAGTCTTTAAAATTTATAATTTCTACCCGAAAGTTTGATTATCTGCATTTAATGACCTTTATGCCAAATATTAGTTTCTTAAGGTTAGGTAACTGATTTTAAGTCAGTAGAAGTCAGTAGAAGAAAAGCCTAATTACAAGCTATCCGCATCCATCGATGCGGGTAAGTAGAGACAAACACGGCCAAGACTTGTTCTTTCACATTTAGAAATGCGAGCGTCTTAGGACAAATGCGGATGACGACCTCCTATCCGCACTTGTCAATGCGGTTGATATTACCGATTGATGATCACCCTATGGAGTTTGAACTAGTATTCTAATGGGTAGTCGGGAGACTAGTACAGCTAATGTATCCGAATGCATATTTTATTTTGTAAAAGTCGCGCCCCATAGTTCCAGTTTTCTGTATAATGTAACTCTTCACGTGTTTCTTAAATTGTCGGGCGGCTAGAAGCTTGTCTTGTCTTACATCATTGCACCAACACACATCTGAAGCCTTCTGATCCGTGTCCAAACGGACTTGGCATATTCCTGGGATTACGATGCCAGTTGTATAGCTGCACGAGTGAAGCTTTTATTGATCCTCCTAAAATTTTCGCTTAACCCTAAACGTTGACATAACTCAGTGAGTTTTTACTACTTCTCAGACTTAGATAGCCCCAAATTTTAGCGAATTGTCTCGAATTCCATGCTTATTAGCAATGTCGAGATAACAAGCATGCCTAAGTATGACTTACTGAATCCCATTCATCAGGCTCATCAATACCGTGGGTGTGTGAGCCAGCCCAAACAAGCTTGAATGTGATTTTCCTATTGACTCTAATGTATTTTAAATGCAATCCTTGGTAATGTCTTTTTCCACTTATATACCCGGCTGATAGCATTAGAAGTGTAGTCAGTATCTTACAACTGATTAAACAGGTTAACAATTCTAGAAAGGGGTTATCACTTCTTCTAGGTAACTGTATTCAATTCTTGATAGTTTGTCCATATTAAGAGCATTCCATTCCACTTCCTACCAAGTGTATTAGGGTTCTTCAAGGTGACACACTATGTCTTATGAACCGTTTATCTAACAGTCGTCGGATCTCTCTTCCTTCTACAAGCTTCTTAACATGTTTCGAATTTCATACCACCATACATTACTACTTCTCTCCGATTCACCTTCCTTTAGGGCAACTCCAGCTGTCATCTTATCTACAGAATCGTTGTATATTCTTCCACTAATTCCCTTGTAGTGCTTCCCAATCAAGGTCAACCTTCTAGATGACCTCTTTCTCGCTTCCCTTTCTCCAAAGTAACCGTACCCTGTGGGGGTCCATTCGTGCAACGAGTAATCCTCAATTAAAACCTAATTACTTATAGGCTTATCAATTGTTCCACTGAAATATGATAGTAAGCCTTCTGGCTCGGATTTCATCGTACGGAGTTTACTAGGGTATGCTATTGGTGAATTGCTCTATAAAAGGTTTAGAAATTTAGAGGGGAAAATATTTAATGCTTACGACTGGTGATTGCTGTGCTGGTCTTTCTCGCCTACTATCTTCTGCATGTTCATTACTACGTCGTAGTTGGACCTCAAGTGATTTAACACATGAGATTTCTTGTAGCTGATCTTCTATGCTTCTTAATACATCTTTTGGAGCAACACATTTCTCCCAGCTCCAACTGACAGTCTTCCCGCATGAACTATTTGTTATCACCGGCATCTTGACTTGATAGGGTTCTAAAACTTCGTTAAGGTGCTTATTAGTAGAGAGGGAACTATCTACCACTCTATTACCCTCTTATATAACATCAGGATTGTAATCTAACTTTGTGATCTTTGCTCTAGCCTCACGAATTCATCACCCAAATAGTAGAACTCTCGAGGTAGAGATGACTCACGGATTCATCACCATTCATTAGTCCAAGAGTTTAATAAAGAATAAGTCCGGAACAAAATGTGTGAAAACAGGGAATTCACCAACATTGTAGACTCAGATTTTTGTTTCGAAAGCTCGAGATCAAATTTTCTCGGCGAATAACTTTGGCACTCGGGCTATTTATCTTTGCGGAAATCGGGGCTATAGGATGAGGTTTCATTCCCTACTTATTCTGGCACTCGAAAGGTTACCAAGAACACGGCCTGTTAAAAGCATAGTCAAAATAGTTCAACTTATGTTACGATCGAAGTTTGTCACCGGGTGACTAACGGTTGAGGATGATGAAGGATTTCACAAGCATAGTACTATGAAAAACGATGGTTAATTACTATCGAAGCGGATAATAAGAATAGTGCTTGGGTTAAGGGGTTCTATTACCATGAATAGGTGTAGAAAGTTATATTCATCAAGGACTTTAAGAAAAAGATCAGAGGTATTCTAGATTCCAGAATGTCCTATGAAGTGTGAGCTACTAGGGAAGAAGGAAGTGACAAGTCCTCTATGCCATTGATCACAATAGGTGCTTCTCGTAATCTGTTACTCCGGTATATTCTCGGCTGCAACCATTATGTTATAGGGTCCCTTACTATGTTGAGGAAGTTTTGTCGAGTTTTATGCTAGGTAGGAAGAAATTTTCAGACATCGCGAACAATAGAGCGGCTAAAGTACACAGACAACTTAGGTGAAGTGCCATACATTCGGCACCAAACTAGATGGGTTTGAAACAACATTTGATGATCTCCTAGGTTGGATAGTTGTATCATTATACTTCCAATAGGAGGGCAGAACAAAGAAAGAGAGAGAAAGAAAAGGGATAATTACTACAATATCGTCCTTGGTAGCTCTTCAAGAGTTAAATGTTTTCTCTCAGCATGAAAGTTTTAAATTTATAATTTTTGAGTATATATTAGATATTGGTGTTTAATCTGGTATGTACTAGTTCCTTGAGTGTTATACCTTGACATTAGTTTACATGACAGGGCCCACCAGAATTCAAGGGTACCTGTAAATTCACCATTACGTGTGCACCCGTAATCGTCAATTTACCTTACACTATCATTCTAGTTGTTCCCATCATAAGTTTCAAGTTTTGTGTAATTAGGTCCTGGAGATTATTTTCATTTGGTCATCATCTGCAATTAAGCACATTTAGATTCTAGTTACGCTATCATTCTTGCTAACCCAACCATTTTCAAAGTACAGTTCAACAAACCAGGTAACGAGCAATCAGGTACAAGCTATAATAGGGAGCAGATCAAACAAAAAGGCATCATGGTTGCTATCCTATCACTGTATTCCAGCAAGTATCATCATATGAATGAAGCATATAAACAAGTATCACTAAAGCAGTTGTCTCATGTAACGACACATGTGGTATCAAGTATTAAAAATAATAGCTGTTGTTTCATATAGTGTCAAAAGTCAGTTGTGCAATCAGATAAGTATCTCCCAAGAATTTAAGTCTTAATATACCTGCACATCATTGATTCATAATATACCTAGTTCCAGTGCTCAGGGGTCTTAGTAGTCAACTCTGGAAGATTTCAAATATTCTTAGTTTTACTCGGGTGCACCTATCATAGGTAGTACCCTAATGCAACAAGGTTTCTTATAGGGTAGGGAATTCTTAACAGTATCTATCCCATGAGGTATATGGATTAAAGACGAGTGTCCTTAATGGAATCTATTCTGTTGTAAGCTTTAGATCACTAATTCATGGAAACAACCTACCAGGCTGGTCCTATTTATGGTTGTAGCTTAGGTATCTCGAAGTAAACCCACTTTCCTATAACCTTGGCTTAACTAAACTTGGAAAAGTCTTCTTATAATGGTGGTCCTATAGGGTTCATATGGTTGTAGTTTAGGTCTCGCGAAGCAGACCTACTTCTCTACAACCTTTGGCTCTGATACCAATCTGTCACACCCCGGGCCCAGAGAGGCGGGACGTAACGGTTGGTAAACAACAACCAAAGTTCAGCGGAAACTAAATGGTTTAATACAATGCATCTCACAATATTTACATTAGGATATGGGTTTAGTTTCAGTTTACAAGTTGCCTCAATCTACAATCCATGGGTATCATGACCTATCTCTTTGTCAATATTTCTTGAGGCTTCAGTAACTAAGGCTTCTAAGCTCGACCTTTTTCCTTCAACACCTACCCTCACTTCTTGCTTCGGATTTGGATATCTTCTATAGCTCGGCTAATCTACCTAGCTGTACCTGAAAGACATGCTCAAAAGATTTTGTGTCAACATAAAGTTGGTGAGTTCAAGTGCTTAAATTTTAAAAACAAAAAGAATTTAACAAATCCTCATTTGATAAAAATGAATGAATCATAGTTTCAACATCGTGGGAGAAAAATCATAATCAACCCTGCACTCAGTCCCGGTTGGCCTCTTCTAAAGTTGTGTTTAACCGGATATTCCCGAAGGAAGAACTGAGCCCCAAACCAGTGAACCCTACCTGCCCGGATGGTTCACCATAGTTTCTTAACAAAACCTGTTACATGCCACAAACGACCCCTTAGGATCTCAGTGGGGTAACCTTCCTGGAACGGAAGCCACTGTGTGTGGGGGATTCCCCAAATAGATCTATTCATATAAAACAAGCGGTTCACGAAAGAATTAATGATCATGATATAAGTATCAGCAGGTAACCATAAATCCCACATACAATCATCAAGTAAAGCACAATTATAGTTCAAAAATAACAGAGCATGCTTCACTCCAAAACAGTAGTAAAAAGGGGAATCACTAGAACTCACCTGGTATCCTTATATAATTTCTGAGCTCGGTAAAGAAATGTGAAGGTCACCAACAAAGCAATCCTAATTAGAATATATGAGATTCATGTTTAGAATTAGCACGATGTCATTACATGCGTGCAGTTGAGCTCTTTAGTTAACTTAAAGTTAACGATTAGTATCATTGTTGTACATTAGCTCTTGTGAAATTATCATTTGTTATGTACTAATTCGCACTTATTAGGTTAATAAGTGCCTTTATTCGAGTAATGATTCTTTGTACAATGATTGTAACAATATTCGGTCGATAATAGGGACTCCAATCTTTATAGATAATTATTATTGATGATATTAGAAATCTTTAGTGTTCCAGTTATTGTATTTGATGTTCTAATAATATTTATCTTGTTTATGCTGATTCTTTAAATGTGTGATACTTGCATAGGTATGAGTGTAGTCATACCTATAAATGTTTGGTAGTAATAGCAATCTAAAATGAATCAAATATTATGAATTAAACTCTTATGTCATGATGTTATGTTATTTTCACATGCATAGCATATATATACTTTTTAAGATCGCCTAACTTAGGCTGTTAAAATGCTTAGCTTATAAATTATTTGGTACTTAGGTGGTTCAAGGATAGATATGCTTATATTCCGCTTAACTCGTTTAATGCAAACCAAAATTATATTTTTATCAATAAGTGTAAGTACATCTTCAAAGATCATCCATATTCCATAATTATATAGATATATTTCTACCAATAATGTAGTTAATATAATGTTAGAATAATTTGGATATCAAATAATAGTTGTCGTTATATTGAATAAAAAGAGTGATACAATTAATATTTATTCCAATAATAACAAGATTATCGATTATTAATAATAATAAGACGATGGATTAGTATAGAATTATAAGTCTTAAATAATTATGAGTGAACATCGGTTAACCTAAATTATCCATTGTATATATATATATATATATAAACATAGGTATGTACAATTGCATTTTATATATATATTAATCATCTATACGTCTTGTAAGGATTTTTATATGTCACGGGATTAGATAACTTCATATATATATTTCTAATATCTTTGTTCATATGAATACTTTTCCAATGTTGTTTTTCATTATGCGATGCTCACGTTATTTATATTTTTACATCCATTCATGATGATTTATAAGCTAGTTAACATTTTATACATTTTTCAAGCTCAACCCACACAAGTTAATATATATATATATATATATATATATATATATATATATATATATATATATATATATATATATATATATATAACCATTATATTCACGTATATGGATGTCTAACGCACGATTATACCTAACGCTCCCGCATCGCGTCCTAGAATTCGCTTGATCCGACCCGCATCGCGTTGACTATCCATTGACCAGTTTGACCAGCCATGACCAAAGTTAAACCTAACCAAAACGAAACCAAGATTACATACATCACTATTATTTTGTTATCTAGCAACCAAACACAACCATAACCACACTATTCGTTACCAAACACCTCGGTTGAGGCTTCTACCACCGTTGTCCATCACTTGCAGCCAAGATCAACCATGGATAGCCACGGGGCACCACCGGCAGCCCTAAAGCCGCCGTATAACTCGCCGGAGAACAACTCCAAACCACCAATTCACGAAGATCTTGCTTTGAATCCAACATGCAGCCACCAATACTGCATGAAACGGCTCTATTTCTCCTCAAACAGCAGCAACCACCACGACCACTGCTGGCCCCTTCCTCCGGCCTGTACAGCCACGGCCAACAGCCACCAAAAACTCCAAAACCCTTCTGCCGTCATCTTCAAATGCCCATAACTTTCAAACCGTTAAGAGTTAGACAACGCCGCTACCACCGTTGGAAAGATCTCGTCGAGCCGAAGAAGAGCATGGGCAGCACTTGCCGCCACTCGCCGCCAGTCGCCGGCGCCGGCGGCCTGAAAACTCGCCGGAACCCTAGCCGCCTCTGCCTTCTTTCTTCCATATCTTCCACAGCGTTGCGAATTAGAAGAAACCGCCACCACCATCGTGATCGGTCGAGATTAGGGGGGGTAGGCCAAGACTTGGCCGGAAACCGCCGCGCCGCCGCCGTGCCGCCGTGCCGCCGCCTGCTCTGGCGAAGTCGGCTGCAGTAGGTCTTGAGAGCATTTTAATGTATTTTTAGGGTTTTCAATTGAGAAATGAGGGATTAGTTTGCTTTTATACCTAGGGTTTTTGAGTGGGCTTGATTTAAAAATCGCGTATACGTCCTGAAACTACGTTATCGCGTATTGAACGGTCTTTTGGATAAAACCTCGTTAGAAAACCTATATTAGATTTATCTAATTACTTCAGCTTGAAATAAAACAATTCGGTATTTTTATGGTCAAACTCTCGGGTTTGACCTATTCTCAGGCCGGTTCACGCTTCAGTCGCGTCTCGAACCACATTGCTCCTCGATAACCGTCTCACTCTCTAATTTAGAATATGATAATAAATATACAATAATTAGATAAATATTTATGACATTATAGGGCTCGGTTGTCGTGTCAGATGTCATTTAAATGCCGGTGTATCCGGTATTCGCGTTTTTCCGACGTATCATAGCTGATTATACACGTTTGGTTAGGATCTTTTAGCAAGTACTGTTTACAGTATGCATCATGATTAACAATGATTTTAAAAGAGTATAAACCATTATAAGTATGCTCAGATGTAGATTAGACGTTAGTACGCGTTAGATTACCGGACTTTACACGGTATAGGTTTTGAATCTGTTTTTGGTTTGGATTCTTATCGTAGTTGCTTCGAATCACAATTTAATTTATTATCTTATGATCACTTATTTAATTAGATGGTAAATGGGTATTGGGCCTTAAATGGGCCTTGTTTATAAGTTTGGGCCCTTATTGGGCCTATTGGGCCTAAAAAGGCTAGTGTGTTACACTCGTAGTATGAGTCTTGAGGATTTTAAAGTTATTCAGCTGAACATTCCAAGACGAAAGTTGTCGATTAGGCATCAAACAACCGGGTTTGATTTAGATTCAAGTAATTATCCCAACATTAGAATAGGTTTGACAAGATCAGTGAGTCGTTTCATGAATAGATTTTTGGCTTCACAATCAGGTCATTTAACATTTGAACAAAATTAACAAGAAGAGATTCTCCACTGAGGTTCAATGCACAATCCTACTAGGTAGATCTAGCAGGGAAACAAATACTAAAAATCCAGGCAATATCACAGTCCTCACGGAGAGTCTTGCGAAAGGTTGTGAAGTATCAGAGGTTGATGTGTATGCCTTCAATTGGACTTAATAGTCAAGTCGGCTACACGGCACTATTAACTCCTTAGAATCATAAGGTAATAGGTCATAAGATGTCATAGATTAAAGTCTTCAGATCAAGGAGGATGTGGGTTCCCCCAAGAAGTATAGATTAACATTTAGGAACCGCACAATTATTCTCATAAAGCTAAAACTAAGAAGTTTTCACGATTAATAGGAACGAAGAGGTTTGGTCACACAAAAAGGTCACTACTTTTCCAACCTTCCTACTCTGGAACGATACCGCAGGCGATAATTCTAGTCTTCGAGTAGTTCCATCTATCTTAACTTACATATGTCGAGAGTTTTCCCATACAGGATGTGCCATAAGCTCTTGTGAACTGACGTTGGAAGAATTCGCAAGTTCACGATGTGATACGGGTGAAGTCAGTAGAAGAAAAGCCTAATTGCAAGCTATCCGCATCCATCGATGCGGGTAAGTAGAGACAAACACGGCCAAGACTTGTTCTTTCACATTTAGAAATGTGAGCGTCTTAGGACAAATGCGGATGACGACCTCCTATCCGCACTTGTCAATGCGGTTGATATTACCGATTGATGATCACCCTATGGTGTTTGAACTAGTATTCTAATGGGTAGTCGGGAGACTAGTACAGCTAATGTATCCGAATGCATATTTTATTTTGTAAAAGTCGCGCCCCATAGTTCCAGTTTTCTGTATAATGTAACTGTTCACGTGTTTCTTAAATTGTCGGGCGGCTAGAAGCTTGTCTTGTCTTACATCATTGCACCAACACACATATGAAGCCTTCTGATCCGTGTCCAAACGGATTTGGCATATTCCTGGGATTACGATGCCAGTTGTATAGCTGCACGAGTGAAGCTTTTATTGATCCTCCTAAAATTTTCGCTTAACCCTAAACGTTGACATAACTCAATGAGTTTTTACTACTTCTCAGACTTAGATAGCCCCAAATTTTAGCGAATTGTCTCGAATTCCATGCTTATTAGCAAGGTCGAGATAACAAGCATTCCTAAGTATGACTTACTGAATCCCATTCATCAGGCTCATGAATACCGTGGGTGTGCGAGCCAGCCCAAACAAGCTTGAATGTGATTTTCCTATTGACTCTAATGTATTTTAAATGCAATCCTTGGTAACGTCTTTTTCCACTTATATACCCGGCTGATAGCATTAGAAGTGTAGTCAGTATCTTACAACTGATTAAACATGTTAACAATTCTGGAAAGGGGTTATCACTTCTTCTAGGTAACTGTATTCAATTCTTGATAGTTTGTCCATATTAAGAGCATTCCATTCCACTTCCTACCAAGTGTATTAGGGTTCTTCAAGGTGACACACTATGTCTTATGAACCGTTTATCTAACAGTCGTCGGATCTCTCTTCTTTCTACGAGCTTCTTAACATGTTTCGAATTTCATACCACCATACATTACTACTTCTCTCTGATTCACCTTCCTTTAGGGCAACTCCAGCTGTCATCTTATCTACAGAATCATTGTATATTCTTCCACTAATTCCCTTGTAGTGCTTCCCAATCAAGGTCAACCTTCTAGATGACCTCTTTCTCGCTTCCCTTTCTCCAAAGTAAACGTACCCTGTAGGGGTCCATTCGTGCAACGAGTAATCCTCAATTAAAACCTAGTTACTTATAGGCCTATCAATTGTTCCACTGAAATATGATAGTAAGCCTTCTAGCTCGGATTTCATCGTACGGATTTTGCTAGGGTATGCTATTGGTGAATTGCTCTATAAAAGGTTTAGAAATTTAGAGGAAAAAATATTTAATGCTTACGACTGGTGATTGCTGTGCTGGTCTTTCTCGCCTACTATCTTCTGCATGTTCATTATTACGTCGTAGTTGGACCTCAAGTGATTTAACACATGAGATTTCTTGTAGCTGATCTTCTATGCTTTTTAATACATCTTTTGGAGCAACACATTTCTCTCAGCTCCAACTGACAGTCTTCCTGCATGAACTATTTGTTATCACCGGCATCTTGACTTGATAGGGTTCTAAAACTTCGTTAAGGTGCTTATTAGTAGAGAGGGAACTATCTACCACTCTATTACCCTCTTATATAACATCAGGATTGTAATCTAACTTTGTGATCTTTGCTCTAGCCTCACGAATTCATCACCCAAATAGTAGAACTCTCGAGGTAGAGATGACTCACGGATTCATCACCATTCATTAGTCCAAGAGTTTAATAAAGAATAAGTCCGGAACAAAATGTGTGAAAACAGGGAATTCACCAACATTGTAGACTCAGATTTTTGTTTCGAAAGCTCGAGATTAAATTTTCTCGGCGAATAACTTTGGCACTCGGGCTATTTATCTTTGCGGAAATCGGGGCTATAGGATGAGATTTCATTCCCTACTTATTCTGGCACTCGAAAGGTTACCAAGAACACGGCCTGTTAAAAGCATTGTCAAAATAGTTCAACTTATGTTACGATCGAAGTTTGTCACCGGGTGACTAACAGTTGAGGATGATGAAGGATTTCACAAGCATAGTACTATGAAAAACGATGGTTAATTACTATCGAAGCGGATAATAAGAATAGTGCTTGGGTTAAGGGGTTCTATTACCATGAATAGGTGTAGAAAGTTATATTCATCAAGGACTTTAAGAAAAAGATCAGAGGTATTCTAGATTCCAGAATGTCCTATGAAGTGTGAGCTACTAGGGAATAGGCTTGTGAATCAAAACTTTATAGCATTTAAGAATAGTGCTTGGGTTAAGGGGTTCTATTACCATGAATAGGCTTGTGAATCAAAACTTTATAGCATTTAAGGTTGTTACGAAAATCAAAAAGCATCCATGCGAGAATCATTGTTGTTTAATCTATTTGTATAAATAGTTCCTTTCCCATGTATTCAGTTATGCTTTCATGAATATACTGATGCACCAATAAGCAGTTGCACAATTTTGATTAAATTACAAGTAAATCTTTTTAACTGGTCGTGCTACGTCGATTTGACTTCTTTTTGATCAATCGCACATTAAGTTTCTCGTTTGACGTTTGATTAGATTCATTTTCATTGTAATTTGAGTATCTCTTCTTGTCAAATGAAATACAAGTAGTTTCTTGGTGCTTTCTAATTTGTTTCCTTTTCTTGATGGTCGAAAAAGGATTCAGTGGATCCATAATTGTCAATTTTATTGGTTTAATGGATTGTTGAGGCAAGAGTCTACGGAATTGGTTTTGAAGTGTTGTGGATAAGTTTTGGGCAGGAGGGAATGGATTTTAAGGGTTATTTGTATGCTGTGGTGTTTGGTTTAGGTTTCGACTTAAACAACATATGCTATGTTCCATGTGCAATCGATTAGTGTGATTCCAAGTAAGATTACAATCAGATTTGATTAGATTAGTTCGGGAGTGTGTCTAGAAGGCTTGTGAATCAAAATTTCATAGCATTTGAGGTTGTTACAAAAAGCAAAAAGCATTCATGCGAGAACAATTGTTGTTTAATCTATTTGTATAAATAGTTCCTTTCACATGTATTTAGTTATGCATTAATGAATACACTGATGCACCAATATGTAGTTGCACAATTTTGATTAAATTACAAGTAAATCTTTTTAATTGGTCGTGCTACCTTGATTTGACTTCTTTTTTATCAATCACACATTATGTTTCTCGTTTGACATCTGATTACTTTCATTTGTGTTGTAATTTGACTATCTATTCTTGTCTAATAAAATACAAGTACTTTCTTGATGCTTTCTAACTCGTTTCCTTCTCTTGATGGTCGAAAAAGGCTTCGGTAGATCCATAGATGTTATTTTGACTGGTTTAACGGATTTTTGAGACAAGTGTATACGAAATTGGTTTTTAATGTGTTGTGGATAAGTTTTGGGCAAGAGGGAATTGATTTTAAGGGTTATTTGTATGCTGTGGTGTTTGGTTTTGGTTTCGACTTAAACAACATATGTGATGTTTCATGTGCGATCGATTAGTGTGATTCCAAGGAAGATTACAATCAAATTTGATTAGACTGGTTCAGGAGTGTGTCTAGATGGCTTGTGAATCAAAACTTCATAGCATTTGAAATTGTTTCGAAAAGCAAAAAGCATCCATGCGAGATTGATTATTGTTTAATCTATTTGTATTAATAGTTACTTTCACATGTATACCGTTATGCATTCATGAATACACTAATGCACCAATATGTAGTTGCATAATTTTGATTAAATTACAAGTAAATCTTTTTAATTGGTCATGCTACCTTGATTTTACTTCTTTTTGATCAATCACACATTAGGTTTCTCGTTTGACGTCTGATTAGTTTCATTTGCATTGTAGTTTGACTATCTTTACTTGTCTATTGAAATACAAGTAGTTTATTTGTGCTTTCTAACTCGTTTCCTTTTTTTGATGTTCGAAAAAGGATTCAGTTGATCCATAGTTGTCATTTTGATTGGTTTTATTGATTGTTGAGGCAAGAGTCTACAGAATTGATTTTGAAGTGTTCTGGATAAGTTTTGGGCAGGAGGGAATTGATTTTAAGGGTTATTGTATGATGTGGTGTTTGGTTTTGGTTTCGACTTAAACAACATATGTGATGTTTCATGTGCGATTGATTAGTGTGATTTCAAGGAAGATTACAATCAGATTTTATTAGATTGGTTTGGGAGTTTGTCTAGATGGCTGGTGAATCAAAACTTCATAGCATTTGAGGTTGTTATGAAAAGCAAAAAGCATCCATGTGAGAATGATTGTTGTTTAATATATTTGTATAAATAGTTACTTTCACATGTATTCAGTTATGCATTCATGTATACACTGATGCACCATATGTAGTTGTAGAATTTTGATTAAATTACAAGTAAATCTTTTTAATTGGTCATGCTACCTTGATTTTACTTCTTTTTGATCAATCACACATTAGGTTTCTCGTTTGACGTCTGATTAGTTACATTTGCATTGTAATTTGAGTATCTTTACTTGTCTATTGAAATACAAGTAGTTTCTTTGTGCTTTCTAACTAGTTTCCTTTTTTTGATGTTCGAAAAAGGATTCAGTTGATCCATAGTTGTCATTTTGATTGGTTTTATTGATTGTTGAGGCAAGAGTCTACAGAATTGGTTTTGAAGTGTTCTGGATAAGTTTTGGGCAGGAGGGAATTGATTTTAAGGGTTATTTGTATGATGTGGTGTTTGGTTTTGGTTTCGACTTAAACAACATATGTGATGTTTCATGTGCGATTGATTAGTGTGATTTCAAGGAAGATTACAATCAGATTTTATTAGATTGGTTTGGGAGTTTGTCTAGATGGCTGGTGAATCAAAACTTCATAGCATTTGAGGTTGTTACGAAAAGCAAAAGGAATCCATGCGAGAACGATTGTTGTTTAATCAAATTGTATAAATAGTTCCTTTCCCATTTATTCAGTTATGCTTTCATGAATATACTGATGCACCAATATGTAGTTGCACAACTTTGATTAAATAACAAGTAAATTTTTTTAATTGCTCGTTCTACCTAAATTTGACTTCTTTTTGATCAATCACACACTATGTTTCTCGTTTGACGCCTGATTAGTTTCATTTCCATTGTAATTTGACTATCTCTTATTGTCTAATTAAATACAAGTAGTTTCTTGTTGCTTTCTAACTTGTTTCCTTCTCTTGAAGGTCGAAAAAGGATTCGGTGGATTCATAGTTGTCATTTTGACTGGTTTAACGGGCAAGGGTATACGGAATTGGTTTTTAAGTGTTGTGGATAAGTTTTGGGCAGTAGGGAATTGATTTTATGGGTTATTTGTATGCTGAGGTGTTTGGTTTTGGTTTCGACTTAAACAAGATATGCTATGTTCCATATGCGATTGATTAGTGTGATTCCAAGGTAGATTACGATCAGATTTGATTAGATTGGTTCGAGATTGTGTCTAGAAGGCCTGTGAATCAAATCTTCATTGCATTTGAGGTTCTTCCGAAAAGCAAAAAACATCCATGCGAGAACGATTGTTGTTTAATCTATTTGTATATTTAGTTCCTTTCACATGTATTCAGTTATGCTTTCATGAATACACTGATGCACTAATATGTAGTTGCAGAATTTTGACTAATTTACAAGTAAAACTTTTTAATTGGTCGTGCTACCTTGATTTGACTTCTTTTTGATCAATCACACATTATGTTTCTCGTATAACATTTGATTAGTTTCATTTCTATTGTAATTTGACTATCTCTTCTTGTCGAATGAAATACAAGTATTTTCTTGGTGCTTTCTAACTCGTTTCCTTCTCTTGATGGTCGAAAAAGGATTCGATGGATCCATAGTTGTCATTTTGACTAGTTTAACGGATTTTTGAGGCAAGTGTATACGGAATTGGTTTTTAAATGTTGTGGATAAGTTTTGGGTAGGAGGGAATTGATTTTAAGGGTTATTTGTATGCTGTGGTGTTTGGTTTTTGTTTCGACTTAAACAGTGCGATCGATTAGTGCGGTTCCATAGAAGATTACAATCATATTTGATTCGATTGGTTCGAGAGGGTGTCTAGATAGCTTGTGAATCAAAACTTCATAGCATTTGAGGTTGTTACGAAAACCAAGAGACATCCATGCGAGAACAATTATTGTTTAATGTACTTGTATAAATAGTTCCTTTCCCATGGATCCAGTTATGCTTTCATGAATATACTGATGCACCAATATGTAGTTGCACAATTTTGATTAAATTACAAGTAAATATTTTTTAATTGGTCGTGCTACCTTGATTTGACATCTTTTTGATCAATCACACATCATGTTTCTAGTTTGACGTCTGATTAGCTTCATTTCCATTTTAATTTGAATATCTCTTCTTGTCTAATGAAATACAAGTAGTTTCGTGGTGCTTTCTAACTCGTTTTCTTTTCTTGATGGTCGAAAAAGGATTTAGTGGATCCATACTTATCATTTTGATTGGTTTAATGGATTGTTGAGGCAAGAGTCTACGGAATTGGTTTTGAAGTGTTGTGGATAAGTTTTGGGCAGGAGGGAATTGATTTTAAGGGTTATTTGTATATTGTGGTGTTTGGTTTTGGTTTCGACTTAAACAACATATGTGATGTTTCATGTGCGACCAATTAGTGTGATTCCAAGGAAGATTACAAACAAATTTGATTAGATTGGTTCGGGAGTGTGTCTAGACGGCTTGTGAATCAAAACTTCATAGCATTTGAGGTTGTTACAAAAAGCAAAAAGCATCCATGCGAGAATGATTGTTGTTTAATCTATTTGTATAAATAGATACTTTAATATGTATTAAGTTATGCATTCATGAATACACTGATGCACCAATATGTAGTTGCACAATTTTGATTAAATTACAAGTTAATCTTTTTTTAATTGGTCATGCTACCTTGATTTGACTTCTTTTTGATCAATCACACATTATGTTTCTCGTTTGACGTCCGATTAGTTTCATTTGCATTGTAATTTGACTATCTCTTCTTGTCTAATGAAATACAAGTAGTTTCTTTGTGCTTTCTAACTCGTTTCCTTTTCTTAATGGACGAAAAAGGATTCAGTGGATCCATAGTTGTCATTTTGATTGGTTTAATTGATTGTTGAGGCAAGAGTCTACGGAATTGGTTTTGAAGTGTTGTGGATAAGTTTTGGGCAAGAGGGAATTGATTTTAAGGATTATTTGAATGATGTGGTGTTTGGTTTTGGTTTCGACTTAAACAACATATGTGATGTTTCATGTGCGATTGATTAGTGTGATTTCAAGAAAGATTACAATCAGATTTAATTAGTTTGGTTCGGGAGTGTGTCTAGATGGCTTGTGAATCAAAGTTTCATAGCATTTGAGGTTGTTACGAAAGGCAAAAGGCATCCATGCGAGAACGATTGTTGTTTAATCAATTTGTATAAATAGTTCCTTTCCCATGTATTCGGTTATGCTTTCATGAATATACTGATGCACCAATATGTAGTTGCACAACTTTGATTAAATTACAAGTAAATCTTTTTTAATTGGTCGTGCTACGTTGACTTGACTTCTTTTTGATCAATCACACATTATGTTTCTCGTTTGACGTCTGATTAGTTTTATTTCCATTGTAATTTGATTATCTCTTATTTTCTAATGAAATACAAGTAGTTTCTTGTTGCTTTCTAACTTGTTTCCTTCTCTTGATGGTCGAAAACGGATTCGGTGGATCCATAGTTGTCATTATGACTGGTTTAACGGATTCTTTAGGCAAGTGTATACGAAATTGGTTTTTAAGTGTCGTTGATAAGTTTTGGGCAATAGGGAATTGATTTTAAGGGTTATTTGTATGCTGAGGTGTTTGGCTTTGGTTTCGACTTAAACAAGATATGCTATGTTCCATATGCGATTGGTTAGTGTGATTCCAAGGAAGATTACAATCAGATTTGATTAGATTGGTTTGGGAGTGTGTCTAGAAGGGTTGTGAATCAAATTTTCATAGCATTTGACGTTGTTACAAAAAGCAAAAAGCATCCATGCGATAACGATTGTTGTTTAATTTATTTGTATATTTAGTTCCTTTCACATGTATTCAGTTATGCTTTCATGAATATACTGATGCACTAATATGTAGTTGCACAATTTTGATTAAATTACAAGTAAATCTTTTTAATTGGTCGTGCTACCTTGATTTGACTTCTTTTTGATCAATCACACATTATGTTTCTCGTATAACATTTGATTAGTTTCATTTCTATTGTAATTTGACTATCTCTTCTTGTCTAATTAAATACAAGTAGTTTGTTGGTGCTTTCTAACTCGTTTCCTTCTCTTGATGGTCGGAAAAGGATTCGGTGGATCCATAGTTGTTATTTTGACTGGTTTAACGGATTTTTGAGGCAAGTGTATACGGAGTTGGTTTTTAAGTGTTGTGGATAAGTTTTGGGCATGAGGGAATTGATTTTAAGGGTTATTTGTATGCTGTGGTGTTTGGTTTTGGTTTCGACTTAAACAACATGTGCGATCGATTAGTGTGATTCCAAGGAAGATTACAATCAGATTTGATTCGATTGGTTCGGGAGTATGTCTAGATGGCTTGTGAATCAAAACTTCATAGCATTTGAGGTTGTTAGGAAAAGCAAAAGACATCCATGCGAGAACGATTGTTGTTTAATCTACTTGTAAAAATAGTCCCTTTCCCATGTATTCAGTTATGCTTTTATAATTATACTGATGCACCAATATTTAGTTGCACAATTTTGATTAAATTACGAGTAAATCTTTTTTAATTGGTCACGCAACCTTGATTTGACATCTTTTTGATCAATCACACATTATGTTTCTCGTTTGACGTCTGATTAGCTTCATTTCCATTGTAATTTGAATATCTCTTCTTGTCTAGTGAAATACAAGGAGTTTCGTGGTGCTTTCTAACTAGTTTCCTTTTCTTGATGGTCGAAAAAGAATTCAGTGGATCCATAGTTGTCATTTTGATTGGTTTAATAGATTGTTGAGGGAAGAGTCTACGGAATTGGTTTTGAGGTGTTGTGGATAAGTTTTGGGCAGGAAGGAATTGATTTTAAGGGTTATTTGTATGCTATGGTCTTTGGTTTTGGTTTCGACTTAAACAACATATGTGATGTTTCATGTGCGATCGATTAGTGTGATTCCAAGGAAGATTACAAGCAGATTTGATTAGATTGGTTCGGGAGTGTGTCTAGATGGCTTGTGAATCAAAACTTCATAGCATTTGAGGTTGTTATGAAAAGCAAAAAGCATCCATGTGAGAATGATTGTTGTTTAATATATTTGTATAAATAGTTACTTTCACATGTATTCAGTTATGCATTCATGAATACACTGATGCACCATATGTAGTTGTAGAATTTTGATTAAATTACAAGTAAATCTTTTTTGGTCATGTTACCTTGATTTGACTTCTTTTTGATCAATCACACATTATGTTTCTCGTTTGACGTCTGATTAGTTTCATTTGCATTGTAATTTGAATATCTCTACTTGTCTAATAAAATACAAGTAGTTTCTTTGTGCTTTCTAACTCGTTTTCTTTTCTTGATGGAAGAAAAAGGATTCAGTGGATCCATAGTTGTCATTTTTATTGGTATAATTGATTGTTGAGGCAAGACTCTACATAAGTGGTTTTGAAGTGTTGTGGATAAGTTTTGGGCAGGAGGGAATTGATTTTAAGGGTTATTTGTATGCTGTGGTGTTTGGTTTTGGTTTCGACTTAAACAACATATGTGATGTTTCATGTGCGATCGATTAGTGTGATTCCAAGGAAGATTACAATCAGATTTGATTAGATTGGTTCGGGAGTGTGTCTAGATGGCTTGTGAATCAAAACTTCATAGCATTTGAGGTTGTTACGAAAAGAAAAAGGCATCCATGCGAGAACGATTGTTGTTTAATCAATTTGTATAAATAGTTCCTTTCCCATATATTCAGTTATGCTTTCATGAATATACTGATGCACCAATATATAGTTGCACAACTTTGATTAAATTACACGTAAATCTTTTTTAATTGGTTGTGCTACCTTGACTTGACTTCTTTTTGATCAATCACACATTATGTTTCTCGTTTGACGTCTGATTAGTTTTATTTCCATTGTAATTTGATTATCTCTTATTGTCTAATGAAATACAAGTAGTTTCTTGTTGCTTTCTAACTTGTTTCCTTCTCTTGATGGTCGAAAACGGATTCGGTGGATCCATAGTTGTCATTATGACTAGTTTAACGGATTCTTTGGGCAAGTGTATACGAAATTGGTTTTTAAGTGTTGTTGATAAGTTTTGGGCAATAGGGAATTGATTTTAAGGGTTATTTGTATGCTGAGGTGTTTGGCTTTGGTTTCGACTTAAACAAGATATGCTATGTTCCATATGCGATTGGTTAGTGTGATTCCAAGGAAGATTACAATCAGATTTGATTAGATTGGTTTGGGAGTGTGTCTAGAAGGGTTGTGAATCAAATTTTCATAGCATTTGACGTTGTTACAAAAAGCAAAAAGCATCCATGTGATAACGATTGTTGTTTAATTTATTTGTATATTTAGTTCCTTTCACATGTATTCAGTTATGCTTTCATAAATATACTGATGCACTAATATGTAGTTGCACAATTTTGATTAAATTACAAGTAAATCTTTTTAATTGGTCGTGCTACCTTGATTTGACTTCTTTTTGATCAATCACACATTATGTTTCTCGTATAACACCTGATTAGTTTCATTTCTATTGTAATTTGACTATCTCTTCTTGTCTAATTAAATACAAGTAGTTTCTTGGTGCTTTCTAACTCGTTTCCTTCTCTTGATGGTCGGAAAAGGATTCGGTGGATCCATAGTTGTTATTTTGACTGGTTTAACGGATTTTTGAGGCAAGTGTATACGGAGTTGGTTTTTAAGTGTTGTGGATAAGTTTTGGGCATGAGGGAATTGATTTTAAGGGTTATTTGTATGCTGTGGTGTTTGGTTTTGGTTTCGACTTAAACAACATGTGCGATCGATTAGTGTGATTCCAAGGAAGATTACAATCAGATTTGATTCGATTGGTTTGGGAGTATGTCTAGATGGCTTGTGAATCAAAACTTCATAGCATTTGAGGTTGTTAGGAAAAGCAAAAGACATCCATGCGAGAACTGTTTAATCTACTTGTAAAAATAGTCCCTTTCCCATGTATTCAGTTATGCTTTTATAATTATACTGATGCACCAATATTTAGTTGCACAATTTTGATTAAATTACGAGTAAATCTTTTTTAATTGGTCATGCAACCTTGATTTGACATCTTTTTGATCAATCACACATTATGTTTCTCGTTTGACGTCTGATTAGCTTCATTACCATTGTAATTTGAATATCTCTTCTTGTCTAGTGAAATACAAGGAGTTTCGTGGTGCTTTCTAACTAGTTTCCTTTTCTTGATGGTCGAAAAAGAATTCAGTGGATCCATAGTTGTCATTTTGATTGGTTTAATAGATTGTTGAGGGAAGAGTCTACGGAATTGGTTTTGAGGTGTTGTGGATAAGTTTTGGGCAGGAAGGAATTGATTTTAAGGGTTATTTGTATGCTGTGGTCTTTGGTTTTGGTTTCGACTTAAACAACATATGTGATGTTTCATGTGCGATCGATTAGTGTGATTCCAAGGAAGATTACAAGCAGATTTGATTAGATTGGTTCGGGAGTGTGTCTAGATGGCTTGTGAATCAAAACTTCATAGCATTTGAAGTTGTTATGAAAAGCAAAAAGCATCCATGTGAGAATGATTGTTGTTTAATATATTTGTATAAATAGTTACCTTCACATGTATTCAGTTATGCATTCATGAATACACTGATGCACCATATGTAGTTGTAGAATTTTGATTAAATTACAAGTAAATCTTTTTTGGTCATGTTACCTTGATTTGACTTCTTTTTGATCAATCACACATTATGTTTCTCGTTTGACGTCTGATTAGTTTCATTTGCATTGTAATTTGAATATCTCTACTTGTCTAATGAAATACAAGTAGTTTCTTTGTGCTTTCTATTTCGTTTTCTTTTCTTGATGGACGAAAAAGGATTCAGTGGATCCATAGTTGTCATATTTATTGGTTTAATTGATTGTTGAGGCAAGAGTCTACATAATTGGTTTTGAAGTGTTGTGGATAAGTTTTGGGCAGGAGGGAATTGATTTTAAGGGTTATTTGTATGCTGTAGTGTTTGGTTTTGGTTTCGACTTAAACAACATATGTGATGTTTCATGTGCGATCGATTAGTGTGATTCCAAGGAAGATTACAATCAGATTTGATTAGATTGGTTCGGGAGTGTGTCTAGATGGCTTGTGAATCAAAACTTCATAGCATTTGAGGTTGTTACGAAAAGAAAAAGGCATCCATGCGAGAACGATTGTTGTTTAATCAATTTGTATAAATAGTTCCTTTCCCATGTATTCAGTTATGCTTTCATGAATATACTGATGCACCAATATATAGTTGCACAACTTTGATTAAATTACACGTAAATCTTTTTTAATTGGTCGTGCTACCTTGACTTGACTTCTTTTTGATCAATCACACATTATGTTTCTCGTTTGACGTTTGATTAGTTTTATTTCCATTGTAATTTGACTATCTCTTATAGTCTAATGAAATACAAGTAGTTTCTTGTTGCTTTCTAACTCGTTTCCTTCTCTTGATGGTCGGAAACGGATTCGGTGAATCCATAGTTGTCATTAAGACTGGTTTAACGGATTTTTCGGGCAAGTGTATACGAAATTGGTTTTTAAGTGTTGTGGATAAGTTTTGGGCTGTAGGGAATTGATTTTAAGGGTTATTTGTATGCTGAGGTGTTTGGTTTTGGTTTCGACTTAAACAAGATATGCTATGTTCCATATTCGATCGATTAGTGTGATTCCAAGGAATATTACAATCAGATTTGATTAGGTTGGTTTGGGAGTGTGTTTAGAAGGCTTGTGAATCAAATCTTCATAGCATTTGAGGTTGTTACGAAAAGCAAAAAGCATCCATGCGAGAACAATTGTTGTTTAATTTATTTGTATATTTAGTTCCTTTCACATGTATTCAGTTATGCTTTCATAAATACACTCATGCACTAATATCTAGTTGCACAATTTTGATTAAATTACAAGCAAATCTTTTTAATTGGTCGTGCTACCTTGATTTGACTTCTTTTTGATCAATCACACATTATGTTTCACGTATAACATTTGATTAGTTTCATTTCTATTGTAATTTGACTATCTCTTCTTGTCTAATTAAATACAAGTAGTTTCTTAGTGCTTTCTAACTCGTTTCTTTCTCTTGATGGTTGAAAAAGGATTCGGTGAATCCATAGTTGTCATTTTGACTGGTTTAACGGATTTTTGAGGCAAGTGTATACGGAATTGGTTTTGAAGTGTTGTGGATAACTTTTGGGTAGGAGGGAATTGATTTTATGGGTTATTTGTATGCTGAGGTGTTTGGTTTTGGATTCGACTTAAACAATATATGCTATGTTCCATGTGCGATCGATTATTGTGATTCCAAGTAAGATTACAATCAGATTTGATTAGATTGGTTCGGGAGTGTGTCTAGAAGGCTTGTGAATCAAAACTTCATGGCATTTGAGGCTATTACGAAAAGCAAAAAGCTTCCTTGCGAGAAGATTGTTGTTTAATCTATTTGTATACATAGTTCCTTTCACATGTATTCAGTTATACATTCATGAATACACTGATGCACCAATATGTAGTTGCACAATTTTGATTAAATTACAAGTAAATATTTTTAATTTATCGTGCTACCTTGATTTGACTTCTTTTTGATCAATCACACATTATGTTTCTTGTTTAACATCAGATTCATTTCTACTGTAATGTGACTATCTCTCCTTGTCTAATTAAATACAAGTAGTTTCTTAGTGCTTTCTTACTCGTTTCCTTCTCTTGATTGTTGAAAAAGGCTTCGTGGATCCATAGTTGTCATTTTGACTTGTTTAACGAATTTTCAAGGCACTTGTATATGGAATTGGTTTTTAAGTGTTGTGGATAGGTTTTGGGCAGGAGGGAACTGATTTTAAGGGTTATTTGTATGTTGTGGTGTTTGGTTTTGGTTTCGACTTAAACAACATATGTGATGTTCATATGCGATCGATTAGTGTGATTGCAAGGAAGATTACAATTAGATTTGATTAGATTGGTTCGGGAGTGTGTCTAGATGGCTTGTGAATCAAAACATCATAGCATTTGTGGTTGTTACGAAAAGCAAAAGGCATCCATGCGAGAACGATTGTTGTTTAATCAATTTGTATAAATAGTTCCTTTCCCATATATTCAGTTATGTTTTCATGATTATATTGATGCACCAATATGTAGTTGCACAACTTTGATTAAATTACAAGTAAATCTTTTTTAATTGGTCGTGCTACCTCGATTTGACTTCTTTTTGATCAATCACACATTATGTTTCTCGTTTGACGTCTAATTAGTTTCATTTCCATTGTAATTTGACTATCTCTTCTTGTCCAATGAAATATAAGTAGTTTCTTGTTGCTTTCTTACTCCTTTCCTTCTTTTGATGGTCGAAAAAGGATTCAGTGGATCCATAGTTGTCATTTTGACTGGTTTAACCGATTTTTAAGGCAAGTGTATACGGAATTGGTTTTTAAGTGTTTGGGATAAGTTTTGGACAGGAGGGAATTGATTTTAAGGGTTATTTGTATGTTAAGGTGCTTGTTTTTGGTTTCGAATTAAACAAGATATGTTATGTTCCAAGTGCCATCGATTAGTGTGATTTCAAGGAAGATTACAATCAGATTTGATTAGATTGGTTGGGGAGTGTGTCTAGAAGGCTTTTGATTCAAAACTTCATAGCATTTGAGGTTGATACGAAAAGCAAAAAGCATCCATGCGAGAACGATTGTTGTTTAATCTATTAGTATAAATAGTTCTTTTCACATGTATTCAGTTATGCCTTCATGAATACACTGATGCACTAATATGTAGTTGCACAATTTTGATTAAATTACAAGTAAATCTTTTTAATTGGTCGTGCTACCTTGATTTGACTTCTTTTTGATCAATCACACATTATCTTTCATGTTTAACATTTGATTAGTTTCATTTCTATTGTAATTTGACTATCTCTTCTTGTCTAATGAAATACGAGTAGTTTCTTGGTGCTTTCTAACTCGTATCCTTCTCTTGATGGTCGAAAAAGGATTCGGTTGATATATAGTTATCATTTTGATTGGTTTAATGGATTGTTGAGGCAAGAGTCTAAGGAATTGGTTTTTAAGTGTTGTGGATAAGTTTTGGGCAGGAGGGAATTGATTTTAACGGTTATTTGTATGCTGAGGTCTTTGGTTTTGGTTTCGACTTAAACAACATATGCTATGTTCCATGTGGGATCGATTAGTGTGATTCCAAGTAAGATTACAATCAGATTTGATTAGGTTGGTTTAAGAGTGTGTCTAGAAGGCTTGTGAATCAAAACTTCATAGCATTTGAGGTTGTTATGAAAAGCAAAAAGCTTCCATGCGAGAACGATTGTTGTTTAATCTATTTGTATAAATAGTTCCTTTCACATTTATTCAGTTATACATTCATGAATACACTAATGCACCAATATGTAGTTGCACAATTTTGATTAAATTACAAGTAAATCTTTTTAATTGGTCGTGCTATCTTGATTTGACTTTCTTTTTTTATCAAACACACATTATGTTTCTCGTTTGACATCTTATTCATTTCTATTGTAATTTTACCATCTCTTCTTGTCTAATGAAAATACAAGTAGTTTCTTAGCGCTTTCTAAATCGTTTCCTTCTCTTGATGGTCGAAAAAGGCTTCCGTGGATCCATAGTTGTCATTTTGACAGGTTTAACGGATCTGAGGCAGGTGTATATGGAATTGGTTTTTAAGTGTTGTGGAAAAGTTTTGGGCAGGAGGGATTTGAATTTAAGGGTTATTTGTATGCTGTGGTGTTTGGTTTTGGTTTCGACTTAAACAATATATGTGATGTTCCATGTGCGATCGCTTAGTGTGATTCCAAGGAAGATTACAATCAAATTTGACTAGATTGGTTCGGGAGTGTGTCTAGATGTCTTGTGAATCAAAACATCATAGCATTTGAGGTTGTTATGAAAAGCAAAAAGCTTCCATGCGAGAACGATTGTTGTTTAATCTATTTGTATAAATAGTTCCTTTCACATGTATTCAGTTAAACATTCATGAATACACCGATGCACCAATATGTAGTTGCACCATTTTGATTAAATTACAAGTAAATCTTTTTAATTGGTGGTGCTACCTTGATTTGACTTCTTTTTTATCAATCACACATTATGTTTCTTGTGTGATATCTGATTCATTTCTATTGTAATTTGACTATCTCTTCTTGTCTAATAAAACACAAGTAGTTTCTTCGTGCTTTCTAACTCGTTGCCTTCTCTTGATGGTCGAAAAAGGATTCGGTGGATCCATAGTTTTCATTTTGACTGGTTTAACGGATTTTTGAGGCAAGTGTATACGGAATTGGCTTTTAAGTGTTGTGGATAAGTTTTGGGCAGGAGGGAATTGATTTTAAGGGTTATTTCTATGTTGTGGTGTTTGGTTTTGGTTTCGACTTAAACAACATGTGGGATCGATTAGTGTGATTCGAAGGAAGATTACAATCAGATTTGATTCGATTGGTTCGGGAGCGTGTCTAGATGGCTTGTGAATCAAAACTTCATAGCATTTGTGGTTATTACGAAAATGAAAAGGCATCCATGCGAGAACGATTGTTGTTTAATCTATTTGTATAAATAGTTCCTTTCCCATGTATTCAGTTATGCTTTCATAATATATATTGATGCACCAATATGTAGTTGCACAATCTTGATTAAATTACAAGTAAACCTTTTTTAATAGGTCGTGCTACCTTGATTTGACATCATTTTGATCAATCACATATTATGTTTCTTGTTTGACGTCGGAATAGTTTCATTTCCATTGTAATTGACTATCTCTTCTTGTCTAATGAAATTTAAGTAGTTTCTTGGTGCTTTCTAACTCGTTTCCTTTTCTTGATTGTCATAAAAAGATTCAATGGATCCATAATTGTCATTTTGATTCGTTTAATGGATTGTTGAGGCAAGAGTCTATGGAATTGGTTTTGAAGTGTTGTGGATAAGTTTTGGGTAGGAGGGAATTGATTTTAAGGGTTATAAGTATGCTGAGGTCTTTGGTTGTGGTTTCGACTTAAACAACATAGCTATGTTCCATGTGCAATCGATTAGTGTGATTCCAAGTAAGATTACAATCAGATTTGATTAGATTGGTTCGGGAGTGTGTCAAGAAGGATTGTGAATCAAAATTTCATAGTATTTGAGGTTGTTACAAAAAGCAAAAGGCATCCATGCGAGAATGATTGTTGAATAACTATTTGTATAAATAGTTCCTTTCCCCTGTATTCAGTTATGCTTTTATGAATATACTGATGCACCAATATGTAGTTGCACAATTTTGATTAAACTACAAGTAAATCTTTTTTAATTGGTCGTGCTACCTTGATTTGACACCTTTTTGATCAATCACACATTATGTTTCTCGTTTGACATATGATTAGTTTCATTTCCATTGTAATTTGACTATCTCTTCTTGTCTAATGAAATACAAGTAGTTTCTTGATGCTTTCTAACTCGTTTCCATTTCTTGATGGTCGAAAAAGGATTCAATGGATCCATAGTTGTCATTTTGATTGGTTTAATGGATTGTTGAGGGAAGTGTCTATGGAATTGGTTTTGAAGTGTTGTGGGTAAGTTTTGGACATGAGGGAATTGATTTTAAGGGTTATTTATATATTGTGGTGTTTGGTTTTGGTTTCGACTTAAACAACATATGCGGTGTTGCATGTGCGATCGATTAGTGTGATTCCAAGGAAGATTAGAATCAGATTTGATTAGATTGGTTAGAAGTGTGTCTAGATGGCTTGTGAATCAAAACTTCATAGAATTTGAGGTTGTTACGAAAAGCAAAAGGCATCCATGCAAGAACGATTGTTGTTTAATCAATTTGTATAAATAGTTCCTTTCTTATGTATTCAGTTATGCTTTCATGAATATACTAATGCACCAATATGTAGTTGTACAACTTTGTTTAAATTACAAGCAAATCTTTATTAATAGGTTGTGCTACCTTGATTTGACTTCTTTTTAATCAATCACATATTATGTTTCTCGTTTGACGTCTAATTAGTTTCATTTCCATTGTAATTTGACTATCCCTTCTTGTCTAATGAAATACAAGTAGTTTCTTGTTGCTTTCTAACTTGTTTCCTTCTCTTGATGGTCGAAAAAGCATTCGGTGGATCCATAGTTGTCATTTTGACTGGTTTAACGGATTTTTGAAGCAAGTGTATACGGAATTGGTTTTTAAATGTTGTGGATAAGTTTTGGGCAGGAGGGAATTGATTTTAAGGGTTATTTGTATGCTGAGGTGTTTGGTTTTGGTTTCGACTTAAACAAGATATGCTATGTTCTATGTGCGATCAATTTGTGTGATTCCAAGGAAGATTACAATCAGATTTGATTAGATTGGTTCGGGAGTGTGTCTAGAAGGCTTGTGAATCAGACTTCATAGCATTTGAGGTTGTTACGAAAAGCAAAAAGCATCCATGCGAGAACGAATGTTGTTTAATCTATTTGTATAAATAGTTCCTTTCACATGTATTCAGTTATGCTTACATGAATACAATGATGCACTAATATGTAGTTACACAATTTTGATTAAATTACAAGTAAATCTTTTTAATTGGTCATGCTATCTTGATTTGACTTCTTTTTGATCAATCACACATTATGTTTGTTGTTTGACGTCTGATTAGTTTCATTTGAATTGTAATTTGACTATCTCTTCTTGTCTAATGAAATACTAGTAGTTTCTTCGTGCTTTTTAACTCGTTTCCTTTTCTTGATGGTCGAAAAAGGATTCAGTTGATTCATAGTTGTCATTTTGTTTGGTTTAAGTGATTGTTGAGGCAAGAGTCTACGGAATTCGTTTTGAAGTGTTGTGGATAAGTTTTGGGGAGAAGGGAATTGATTTTAAGGGTTATTTGTATGTTGTGGTGTTTGGTTTTGGTTTCAACTAAAACAACATATGTGATGTTCCATGTGCGATCGCTTAGTGTGATTCCATGGAAGATTACAATCAAATTTGACTAGATTGGTTCGGGAGTGTGTCTAAATGTCTTGTGAATCAAAACTTCATAGCATTTGAGGTTGTTATGAAAAGCAAAAAGCTTCCATGCGAGAACGATTGTTGTTTAATCTATTTGTATAAATAGTTCCTTTCACATGTATTCAGTTAAACATTCATGAATACACCGATGCACCAATATGTAGTTGCACCATTTTGATTAAATTACAAGTAAATCTTTTTAATTGGTGGTGCTACCTTGATTTGACTTCTTTTTTATCAATCACACATTATGTTTCTTGTGTGATATCTGATTCATTTCTATTGTAATTTGACTATCTCTTCTTGTCTAATGAAACACAAGTAGTTTCTTCGTGCTTTCTAACTCGTTGCCTTCTCTTGATGGTCGAAAAAGGATTCAGTGGATCCATAGTTTTCATTTTGACTGGTTTAATGGATTTTTGAGGCAAGTGTATACGGAATTGGCTTTTAAGTGTTGTGGATAAGTTTTGGGCAGGAGGGAATTGATTTTAAGGGTTATTTCTATGTTGTGGTGTTTGGTTTTGGTTTCGACTTAAACAACATGTGGGATCGATTAGTGTGATTCGAAGGAAGATTACAATCAGATTTGATTCGTTTGGTTCGGGAGCGTGTCTAGATGGCTTGTGAATCAAAACTTCATAGCATTTGTGGTTATTACGAAAATGAAAAGGCATCCATGCGAGAACGATTGTTGTTTAATCTATTTGTATAAATAGTTCCTTTCCCATGTATTCAGTTATGCTTTCATAATATATACTGATACACCAATATGTAGTTGCACAATCTTGATTAAATTACAAGTAAACCTTTTTTTATAGGTCGTGCTACCTTGATTTGACATCATTTTGATCAATCACATATTATGTTTCTTGTTTGACGTCTGAATAGTTTCATTTCCATTGTAATTGACTATCTCTTCTTGTCTAATGAAATTTAAGTAGTTTCTTGGTGCTTTCTAACTCGTTTCCTTTTCTTGATTGTCATAAAAAAGATTCAATTGATCCATAATTGTCATTTTGATTCGTTTAATGGATTTTGAGGCAAGAGTCTATGGAATTGGCTTTGAAGTGTTGTGGATAAGTTTTGGGTAGGAGGGAATTGATTTTAAGGGTTATAAGTATGCTGAGGTGTTTGGTTGTGGTTTCGACTTAAACAACATAGCTATGTTCCATGTGCAATCGATTAGTGTGATTCCAAGTAAGATTACAATCAGATTTGATTAGATTGGTTCGGGAGTGTGTCAAGAAGGATTGTGAATCAAAATTTCATAGTATTTGAGGTTGTTACGAAAAGCAAAAGGCATCCATGCGAGAATGATTGTTGATTAATCTATTTGTATAAATAGTTCCTTTCCCATGTATTCAGTTATGCTTTCATGAATATACTAATGCACCAATATGTAGTTGCACAATTTTGATTAAACTACAAGTAAATCTTTTTTAATTGGTCGTGCTACCTTGATTTGACACCTTTTTTGATCAATCACACATTATGTTTCTCGTTTGACATATGATTAGTTTCATTTCCATTGTAATTTGACTATCTCTTCTTGTCTAATGAAATACAAGTAGTTTCTTGATGCTTTCTAACTCGTTTCCATTTCTTGATGGTCGAAAAAGGATTCAATGGATCCATAGTTGTCATTTTGATTGGTTTAATGGATTGTTGAGGGAAGTGTCTATGGAATTGGTTTTGAAGTGTTGTGGGTAAGTTTTGGACATGAGGGAATTGATTTTAAGGGTTATTTATATATTGTGGTGTTTGGTTTTGGTTTCGACTTAAACAACATATGCGGTGTTGCATGTGCGATCGATTAGTGTGATTCCAAGGAAGATTAGAATCAGATTTGATTAGATTGGTTAGAAGTGTGTCTAGATGGCTTGTGAATCAAAACTTCATAGAATTTGAGGTTGTTACGAAAAGCAAAAGGCATCCATGCAAGAACGATTGTTGTTTAATCAATTTGTATAAATAGTTCCTTTCTTATGTATTCAGTTATGCTTTCATGAATATACTAATGCACCAATATGTAGTTGTACAACTTTGTTTAAATTACAAGCAAATCTTTATTAATAGGTTGTGCTACCTTGATTTGACTTCTTTTTAATCAATCACATATTATGTTTCTCGTTTGACGTCTAATTAGTTTCATTTCCATTGTAATTTGACTATCCCTTCTTGTCTAATGAAATACAAGTAGTTTCTTGTTGCTTTCTAACTTGTTTCCTTCTCTTGATGGTCGAAAAAGCATTCGGTGGATCCATAGTTGTCATTTTGACTGGTTTAACGGATTTTTGAAGCAAGTGTATACGGAATTGGTTTTTAAATGTTGTGGATAAGTTTTGGGCAGGAGGGAATTGATTTTAAGGGTTATTTGTATGCTGAGGTGTTTGGTTTTGGTTTCGACTTAAACAAGATATGCTATGTTCTATGTGCGATCAATTTGTGTGATTCCAAGGAAGATTACAATCAGATTTGATTAGATTGGTTCGGGAGTGTGTCTAGAAGGCTTGTGAATCAGACTTCATAGCATTTGAGGTTGTTACGAAAAGCAAAAAGCATCCATGCGAGAACGAATGTTGTTTAATCTATTTGTATAAATAGTTCCTTTCACATGTATTCAGTTATGCTTACATGAATACAATGATGCACTAATATGTAGTTACACAATTTTGATTAAATTACAAGTAAATCTTTTTAATTGGTCATGCTATCTTGATTTGACTTCTTTTTGATCAATCACACATTATGTTTGTTGTTTGACGTCTGATTAGTTTCATTTGAATTGTAATTTGACTATCTCTTCTTGTCTAATGAAATACTAGTAGTTTCTTCGTGCTTTTTAACTCGTTTCCTTTTCTTGATGGTCGAAAAAGGATTCAGTTGATTCATAGTTGTCATTTTGTTTGGTTTAAGTGATTGTTGAGGCAAGAGTCTACGGAATTCGTTTTGAAGTGTTGTGGATAAGTTTTGGGGAGAAGGGAATTGATTTTAAGGGTTATTTGTATGTTGTGGTGTTTGGTTTTGGTTTCAACTAAAACAACATATGTGATGTTCCATGTGCGATCGCTTAGTGTGATTCCATGGAAGATTACAATCAATTTGACTAGATTGGTTCGGGAGTGTGTCTAAATGTCTTGTGAATCAAAACTTCATAGCATTTGAGGTTGTTATGAAAAGCAAAAGCTTCCATGCGAGAACGATTGTTGTTTAATCTATTTGTATAAATAGTTCCTTTCACATGTATTCAGTTAAACATTCATGAATACACCGATGCACCAATATGTAGTTGCACCATTTTGATTAAATTACAAGTAAATCTTTTTAATTGGTGGTGCTACCTTGATTTGACTTCTTTTTTATCAATCACACATTATGTTTCTTGTGTGATATCTGATTCATTTCTATTGTAATTTGACTATCTGTTCTTGTCTAATGAAACACAAGTAGTTTCTTCGTGCTTTCTAACTCGTTGCCTTCTCTTGATGGTCGAAAAAGGATTCAGTGGATCCATAGTTTTCATTTTGACTGGTTTAATGGATTTTTGAGGCAAGTGTATACGGAATTGGCTTTTAAGTGTTGTGGATAAGTTTTGGGCAGGAGGGAATTGATTTTAAGGGTTATTTCTATGTTGTGGTGTTTGGTTTTGGTTTCGACTTAAACAACATGTGGGATCGATTAGTGTGATTCGAAGGAAGATTACAATCAGATTTGATTCGTTTGGTTCGGGAGCGTGTCTAGATGGCTTGTGAATCAAAACTTCATAGCATTTGTGGTTATTACGAAAATGAAAAGGCATCCATGCGAGAACGATTGTTGTTTAATCTATTTGTATAAATAGTTCCTTTCCCATGTATTCAGTTATGCTTTCATAATATATACTGATACACCAATATGTAGTTGCACAATCTTGATTAAATTACAAGTAAACCTTTTTTTAGGGTCGTGCTACCTTGATTTGACATCATTTTGATCAATCACATATTATGTTTCTTGTTTGACGTCTGAATAGTTTCATTTCCATTGTAATTGACTATCTCTTCTTGTCTAATGAAATTTAAGTAGTTTCTTGGTGCTTTCTAACTCGTTTCCTTTTCTTGATTGTCATAAAAAAGATTCAATTGATCCATAATTGTCATTTTGATTCGTTTAATGGATTGTTGAGGCAAGAGTCTATGGAATTGGCTTTGAAGTGTTGTGGATAAGTTTTGGGTAGGAGGGAATTGATTTTAAGGGTTATAAGTATGCTGAGGTGTTTGGTTGTGGTTTCGACTTAAACAACATAGCTATGTTCCATGTGCAATCGATTAGTGTGATTCCAAGTAAGATTACAATCAGATTTGATTAGATTGGTTCGGGAGTGTGTCAAGAAGGATTGTGAATCAAAATTTCATAGTATTTGAGGTTGTTACGAAAAGCAAAAGGCATCCATGCGAGAATGATTGTTGATTAATCTATTTGTATAAATAGTTCCTTTCCCATGTATTCAGTTATGCTTTCATGAATATACTAATGCACCAATATGTAGTTGCACAATTTTGATTAAACTACAAGTAAATCTTTTTTAATTGGTCGTGCTACCTTGATTTGACACCTTTTTGATCAATCACACATTATGTTTCTCGTTTGACATATGATTAGTTTCATTTCCATTGTAATTTGACTATCTCTTCTTGTCTAATGAAATACAAGTAGTTTCTTGGTGCTTTCTAACTCGTTTCCATTTCTTGATGGTCGAAAAAGGATTCAATGGATCCATAGTTGTCATTTTGATTGGTTTAATGGATTGTTGAGGGAAGAGTCTATGGAATTGGTTTTGAAGTGTTGTGGGTAAGTTTTGGACAGGAGGGAATTGATTTTAAGGGTTATTTATATATTGTGGTGTTTGGTTTTGGTTTCGACTTAAACAACATATGCGGTGTTGCATGTGCGATCGATTAGTGTGATTCCAAGGAAGATTAGAATCAGATTTGATTAGATTGGTTAGAAGTGTGTCTAGATGGCTTGTGAATCAAAACTTCATAGAATTTGAGGTTGTTACGAAAAGCAAAAGGCATCCATGCAAGAACGATTGTTGTTTAATCAATTTGTATAAATAGTTCCTTTCTTATGTATTCAGTTATGCTTTCATGAATATACTAATGCACCAATATGTAGTTGTACAACTTTGTTTAAATTACAAGCAAATCTTTATTAATTGGTCGTGCTACCTTGATTTGACTTCTTTTTAATCAATCACATATTATGTTTCTCGTTTGACGTCTAATTAGTTTCATTTCCATTGTAATTTGACTATCCCTTCTTGTCTAATGAAATACAAGTAGTTTCTTGTTGCTTTCTAACTTGTTTCCTTCTCTTGATGGTCCGAAAAAAGCATTCGGTGGATCCATAGTTGTCATTTTGACTGGTTTAATGGATTTTTGAGGCAAGTGTATACGGAATTGGTTTTAAATGTTGTGGATAAGTTTTGGGCAGGAGGGAATTGATTTTAAGGGTTATTTGTATGCTGAGGTGTTTGGTTTTGGTTTCGACTTAAACAAGATATGCTATGTTCTATGTGCGATCAATTTGTGTGATTCCAAGGAAGATTACAATCAGATTTGATTAGATTGGTTCGGGAGTGTGTCTAGAAGGCTTGTGAATCAGACTTCATATCATTTGAGGTTGTTACGAAAAGCAAAAAGCATCCATGCGAGAACGAATGTTGTTTAATCTATTTGTATAAATAGTTCCTTTCACATGTATTCAGTTATGCTTTCATGAATACAATGATGCACTAATATGTAGTTACACAATTTTGATTAAATTACAAGTAAATCTTTTTAATTGGTCGTGCTATCTTGATTTGACTTCTTTTTGATCAATCACACATTATGTTTGTTGTTTGACGTCTGATTAGTTTCATTTGCATTGTAATTTGACTATCTCTTCTTGTCTAACGAAATAATAGTAGTTTCTTCGTGCTTTCTAACTCGTTTCCTTTTCTTGATGGTCGAAAAAGGATTCAGTTGATTCATAGTTGTCATTTTGTTTGGTTTAAGTGATTGTTGAGGCAAGAGTCTACAGAATTCGTTTTGAAGTGTTGTGGATAAGTTTTGGGGAGAAGGGAATTGATTTTAAGGGTTATTTGTATGTTGTGGTGTTTGGTTTTGGTTTCAACTAAAACAACATATGTGATGTTCCATGTGCGATCGATTAGTATGATTCCAAGGAAGATTAGAATAAGATTTGATTAGATTGGTTCAGGAGTGAGTCTAAAGGGCTTGTGGATCAAAACTTCATAGCATTTGAGGTTGCTACGAAAATCAAAAGCATCTATGTGAGAACGATTGTTGTTTAATCTATTTGTATAAATAGTTCCTTTCACATGTATTTAGTTATGCTTTCTTGAATACACTGAAGCATTGATATGTAGTTGCACAATTTTGATTAAATTACAAGTAAATCTATTTAGCTAGTCGTGCTACCTTGATTTGACGTCTTTTTTGTCAATCACACATTATGTTTCTCGTTTAACATTTGATTAGTTTCATTTCTATTGTAATTTGACTATCTCTTCTTGTCGAATGAAATACAAGTATTTTCTTGGTGCTTTCTAACTCGTTTCCTTCTCTTGATGGTCGAAAAAGGATTTAGCGGATCCATAGTTGTCATTTTGACTAGTTTAATGGATATTTGAGGCAAGTGTATACGGAATTGGTTTTTAAGTGTTGTGGATAAGTTTTGGGCAAGAGCGAATTGATTTAAGGGTTATTTGTATGGTGTGGTGTTTGGTTTTGGTTTCGACTTAAACAACATATGCAATGTTCCATGTGCGATCGATTAGTATGATTCCAAGGAAGATTACAATCATATTTGAATAGATTGGTTCAGGAGTGTGTCTAGAAGGCTTGTGAATCAAAACGTCATAGCATTTAATGTTGTTACGAAAAGCAAAAAGTATCCATGCGAGAACGATTCTTGTTAATCTATTTGTATAAATAGTTCCTATCACATGTATTTAGTTTTGCATTCATCAATACACTGATGCACCAATATGTAGTTGCACAATTTTGATTAAATTACAAGTAAATCTTTTTAATTGGTCGTGCTACCTTGATTTGACTTCTTTTTGATCAATCACACATTATGTTTCTCGTGTGACATCTGATTAGTTTCATTTCTATTGTAATTTGACTATCTCTTCTTGTCTAATAAAATGAAAGTAGTTTCTTGGTGCTCTCTAACTCGTTTCTTTCTCTTGATGGTCGAAAAAGGCTTCCATGGATCCATAGTTGTCATTTTGACTGGTTTAACGGATTTTTAAGGCAAGTGTATACGGAATTGGTTTGTAAGTGTTGTGGATAAGTTTTGGGTAGGAGGGAATTGATTTTAAGGTTTATTTGTATGATGTGGTGTTTGGTTTTGGTTTTGACATAAACAACATATGTGATGTTCCATGTGCGATCAATTAGAGTGATTTCAAGGAAGATTACAATCAGATTTGATTAGATTGGTTCGGGAGTGTGTCTAGATGGCTTGTGAATCAAAACCTCATAGCATTTGAGGTTGTTACGAAAAGAAAAAGGCATCCACGCGAGAACGATTCTTGTTTAATCTATTTGTATTAATATTTCCTTTCCCATGTATTCAGTTATGCCCTCATGAATATACTGACGCACCAATATGTAGTTGCACAATTTTGAAAAAATTACATGTAAATATTTTTTAATTGGTCGTGCTACCTTTATTTGACTTCTTTATGATCAATCACATATTAAGTATCTCGTTTGACGTATGATTAGTTTCATTTCTATTAGGATCTGGTATTTGAACGAAACACCAACTGATTAACGTGTTAACCAAACCAAATAGTGCGGAATTCTATTTGATTGGCGATCCAATTAGTGAGAACGCATGTAGAAACAATAATGTATTGAATCTAACGTCAAGAATCGATTAGGAATCGATCTACAGCGTTCTATGAACTTGGAGTATGAACTTGGAGGTTTCTGGATGGCTAGGGTACGTCTGGAGTCGAATTGGAATGAATGCTTACGTTTTTCCACGAATTAGGTGGTATTTATAGGTTAGGAATGCTTATTCGGGCGACTGAACCATTAGTATGGTTCAGTCGTGCGATTGAGCCATGCGGTTGATCCATTCGCACGAGCGAGTGTTCAGTTGTGCGACTGAGCCAATCTCATGTTACAATCATACGACTGATCCAGTCTCCTGGTTCAGTCGTGCGACCGAGTCATTCACCTGAAGTTGTTCATGCGTATGGTCCATTCGCATGGGCCCTTTGCATGAGAATTTCATGTTACTAAGTTTGAATGTATTCATTTATATAACATTATGTGTATCAATTCAAACAATCACAAACCTATATAACCAATTCAATATCAACTCATTAATGAAATATTAAACATTATAAATCACAATCAAACATTCTCATTTCATTAATATCCCAACCATTACATAAGTGTAAGACAAACAAGACATATTACATTCATATCAGGATCTAGGTATATATGTATCAACAAACTCCCCCATGGACCTAGATCTATCTAATGTCTTACCTTCTGCATCACCTCTTCATACTTCTTGTACTTTTCCTCTCTTGTGACTCCTGCGTGTATCTCAAACGCAAAGCAGAGTCTTATGACATTTTGGAATTGGAGGGCTTGTACAATATCTTGCGTGTCATAGAATAGTGGCCACTTGTATAATGTGTATACATCATTAGCAGACAAGTATGTGAGCCACATCAGGTCAAACACCCTAAAGGTATCCATTTGTCCCTCTTTATTTAGAACTATGAACGCCTCCCCGGTTCTCCAATCATAGTACCACCATTTAAAGTGTGGAGTGAAATCCTATGGCATTTCCCTGAGAGGCAGTCTTGACATTGTCCTTGGGGGACTCCACTTCAGCACTATCTTGGGCTTACCAGTTATGGGATCAACTTCAGAATGTCTGATATACCTTGTAGGTTGTTGAGATTTGAAGTTGACCCACCTGGTGTGGTACTCTTTCTTCAGGGCAACCTCAAACCAGCCTGACATTTTCCTTGGGTCAGCATATAGTAGCTTCAATTTAGCCAGCTGGTTGAGCTCAAAACCAGGTAGAGTCTTTAGATCATGTGGGAATCTAAAGTACTCAATGCCTTCTCCCTCTTCATGGCATAAACATTAAGATCCTCAAAGTGTGCCCAAGCAATAATCTTGCCTGACACCTTGTGATGTTTCTTCACTTTGTAGAGTTTGGTGTAGAGAGTCTCTTTAGGAGCGGTGCGTTGGGCTCGGATTTCCTCGAAACATGCAACCCATTCTGCCTTTCTGATATCAACCTCGGTGTTTGAGGCTTGGGCTTGTCCTTTAATCTTCTCAGACTCTTGCTCCATCTGATCCAATACCTCAAATGTATCACTGACTAGGGATTCACCCAGATTGGGAACCACATTTCCCTCGTTGTCAGCGTACTGAGGATAATGCTCTGCTGTGACGTCTTCGATTTCTATCTCATCAATGTCGTTCAACTCTTCGTCACTGGTAGACTCAAAAGTTGGAGCATCCTTAATGATCTCATCTGGATTCAGCTTGAACATCTCAGCCAGTTGCTCGTTTGTAAGATCATGAATTATTTCCCCCTCTTCAGGGGTATAACTCACAGATCTCCTAACGATCCCTTGCAGATCAAGAATCATAGTCAGTTGAGTCTTGACCTGCTGAAGGGGAGCAACATCATATTCGTCCCTTTGAAAGTTTGGATTTTGTCCTGAATAGCTGGATCATCACTAGGTGAGGCAGAAGAAGAAGCTCGTTGGTCTTGATTTCTCTTCGATCGTCTTTCTTGACCCTGAGCTGAGGCAGATGCAGCTGCATCTCCTCCTTCATCATCATCATCCTCCTGCCTTTCCTCTGTCTTTTCTTCATCATTCCCTTCATCATCATCACTTTCTTCATCTTCATCCTCATCCTCATCCTCATCATCGTCATCACCATCATCATCACCATCTCCTTCCTTTATCTTCAGAGGCTCTTCTTTAGTTCCTTTGAGCTTGAGCATGATAGTCTTTTTGGCATCCTCCAACTCCTCAATCTTCTTTGCTGATATGACTTTATGCTCCTAGAGTTGGGCAATCTCTTGGCTCTGAGCAGCCATTTGCTGTGCCTGCTGCTCAATCAGCTGAGCTTGCTGAGAGATCTGCTGGGATTGTGCAGCTGCAAGATCTGCCAACTAACGAATCTGTGTTGTCTTCTCGTCATCGGCTGCTAACAGACGCATCACCATACGGTTCAGCGCTGATAGCTGTTCCTCTACCCCAATGGGAGGTAGAGGTGATCCATATAGATGGGTGGCATGTGATGATGGCCCGGCTTGGTGGCTAGTGGTGGTGGTGGTGGCAGTGGTGAAGATTGGGTAAGGTCTAGATGATAGTGGTGGTGATGTAGGTGTGAATGATATGGTGGTAGATGGAAGGGTGGTAGCAGTGTTAGAGGTTGTGGTAGTGGTGGTTGTAGCTGTGGTGGTGGCTGTGGTGGTGGCTGTGGTTGTGGTTGTGGTAACAGATGGTGTGGATGTAGAGGTGGTAGCTGTGGTGGTGATGTAGGTGAGTCTGCGCTTCTTCTTCTTGATGTCGTGGGGCTGAGCCATCCTCTTCTTCCTAGTTCCCTTTGAGGAGGATGCTCCCCCTTGGCTGCTGGGTGGGTCCGGGGTATATGATGGATCTGTATCAGCAAATGCAGCATCCCTGGACTCCCCCTGGCGTCCACCAACCGCCCTAATACCTCTCTCAGTGGCAACCACCTTGCTTCCCACTGTACGTACCAGAGGTTCTTCATCTGACTCCTCCTCCTCTTCCATTTGGAAGTCAGGGTGAATAGGAGCTGATTCGGGGCCACCCTGAACATCTCCTTCCTGATCAGCATCAAGATCATCGTTGTCGGAGTCATCGGAGGGTAGCGCAATCTGCTCAACGTCTGAGTCACTGTCATCGTGGCGCCACTCCTTTCTAGCCGGCGCCACATAATCCTCACGGGCCAGATGCCCAAACAGTCGCCTGACAGGGGGTTTCACCTGCTTCCCCCTGTACACCTTCATCCGGCCTAAGGTGGTAACATCCATCACCTCAAGAGCCACGGCATCTTCCTTCTCCTTCGGCAAGGAAGGGAGCTTCTGGTCAATAAACATCTGCATGAATCGAGGGTATATGCAGAAGCCCTCCTTCCCTTTCCCCTCAATGTTCTCCACCAAGTAGGTGAAGATCATCCTAGAGAAGCTGAACGGATGGTTCAGCACCAACGCTACATATGCGTTCTGGATCTGATCCGATAGCTCATCAAATCCTCCCTTCCTAGACGCTATGCACTTCAGCAGTACGTGAGCAAGGTACTTGAGCTGGGGACACAGGTTGCTCTTGTTGAGCACCCCTGCATTGATGTCCCCAGAGTACTTAGCTCATAGGAAACATCCTCTGACAGTAAGGGGGTGTAGTCTAGTAGGACAGTCAGCATCGTCCCCAAACTGCAGCACAATCCTGAGATCCTCCTCCGTGATCTCAATAGCCTCTCCAAAGATAGTACTCCTGATACAATGAGGCTCAGAAGATCTGTCAACTACTGCACCTTCCTAGAAGGCCTGCTGTATAGAGTGATACGGTGTACATGGAGCAGATATAGCATGAGCAATCCTCGATCTCCTCAGAAAAGTGATAATGCCAGAAAAGTCTGAAGCATTTCTGGATGTCAGATCCAGATGAGCACAAATGTTGTGCTTAGTACTCATGGTCCAGCGACTCGCCATCTATTACACAATGAAAATAAACTTTTGTATCCGTTGGCTAAAATGTCTTGAATCACTTGGACTTGAAAACATTCTTTTCTGTCATGCAAATGAGGTTGTGCGACTGAGATCATGTGGTGCGAATGAGCAGTGCGACTGAGATCCAGTCGTGCGAATGACCCATACGTATGACTGAGTGTGCGATTGAACTCATACGTATGTAAACTCATGCGTTTACACCAGTCGTGCGACTTAACTCATACGCATGGTTCAGTCGTGCGGTTTAGCTATTCGCACGCCTTAGTCGTGCGACTGAAGTTCATCAACCTGTCCATTCGCATGGTTTTCTGACTGCTCAATTCAAATTCAAATTTTCACCAATTTTGAAGTTTAGACTTCGTGTTCTGGTTCATTAGACTCGCAATCCATTAGTTTAACACCTAACCACTTTAATTTCATTTGTTTACTTCGTTTCGTTAGGTTATTTGGCCACACATGTTTCGGTTTTTCGAATGAGTCCGATTGTCAAGATTAGGTCTCAAATTGAATGTAATTACGATGGATTTGCACCGCAAAGTACCTGTAGAATCAGTGCAGAGAGTTAGTACACGAAAATTAGGGGTTTATTGTGATCAAACGAAAATTTTGGGCAGAGTAACACTAGTCGTGCGAATTAGGGCAAATATGTGGGTGATGAGCCTCTGCGACCGACTCCCCCTCTATTTTATACTAAATCTGAATTCAAACGTACGACTGGGCTCATACACTCATTTCATTCGGGCGAATGGGCCTCAGTCGTGCGATTGGTTCAGTCGCCCATCTTCAGTCGTCCGACTGGAGTTCAGTCGTGCGACTTACTCATTCGCTCGCTCTTAATCATCCGACTGGGTCATTCATATAGGCCATTCGGTTGAATGGTCCATACTCATGTCCATTCGGTGGCCCATACGCACGATTGGCCCAAACTCATGGTCCAGTCATGCGACTGGGTCATACTTATGAATTTTTCTGCATTTCTTACCATTTAACATTTAAACCCTTTTAAGCTGTAGAATTAACATTATAAGCATTTGATCATCTCAGACATGATCATTTTAACTTGTAAAACTGTTGATCACATCAGACGTGATCCTTTTACACACTTTGTCACCTCAGACGTGACCCATTTACCTTTTGAAAATACATGTGGTCATCTCAGACATGACCCTTTTAGGTGATTTAATCCCTTACTGAATTCCATGATGTAGTCCAACAACAAACAAACTGAAATGACTATGTAAATAGAAAATTAAAGTGAAGTACAAAAAATTAAACTTGTTTTTGTCTTTTTATGGGAGGTAAATCCTAAGATAGAAATCTACTGGATTCGGTTCCGGAATAGGCAGCTTCTATTTAGTTTGACCATAACTGGACCAATTCAATTTTGGAATCGTACAGGCAAGTCAAATCATTTGGGACATGTTATCAAAACCTTTTGATGCTCACTTCTTGGTGTTCATCCAGAGTCGTTAGCAAATTTAAGAAATCATACTGGTACTATTAGATTCCCACATTGATTTGGACTTTCAAGAATTGTAGCCATGATGATTGTCAGTATATTTGTCCCCCTAAATCCATACACAGACTTTTTACACAGATTGGTGATAGTTTAAGGTTTAATTATTTCAACCAACATTTGTGGATCCCACACTTATATGGTACTCAACATTCCTATGGAGCATTTGAGCGGTCTACGGGTATTTTGACAAGAAGAGACTATTCTTAGAGCTTTCAAAGAGAAGCCAATCCTCAGGTTAGTGCCATCGCACAGCAGAGAGGCGGCAAACAACAATGAATTCTAGAATATCTAGGTTATGCTTATCCTCAGGTCAGTGCCATCGCACAGCAGAGAGGCACACAACCTATCTTCTTGTTAGAGCATCTTTAATTTTCTTTTGCACATAAAGCACCAACAACATAAGTTATTAGCTTGATAGCATTTGCTTTTCATTTTTTTCGTGCTTTGCTCTATTTATGGTCATCCGCACACATTTGTGGCGTTTACATGCTCGTTACCCCTTATTGGAATATTGTTGATTGTGTTAACCAGTGATAAGATGAGAGCCCAGAGTTAGTTGAACAACTTAGTTTGATCTTGAGATCACCAGTCAGGTCTAATCATCTATTGTGTTGAATCTACCGACATATCATCTGTGGTCTAGCAACCTCTAGGTCTACTTTTGTTGTGTTATCTTAGTAGTTACCAGTTTTTCTATCATATTTCCTTTTATATTGCTCAGACTACACAGACTTATACTTTGAATTTTGCATCTTGTCTAAATTAAGTTTTAAAATCCCACTTGATTTGTTCCTGTGTACTATCATTTTCCAAAGTATTTGAATCGGTATCACAGATACGATCTACCTTTTATCAGCTAGCCTCTCCTTCTCCCTCGTTTTTTTTTTGTTTTTTTTAAAGTTATTGGCTGACCTATTCTCCCCCTAAAATTTTAAAATCGTAACTGATTTACGTATTTTAGGATTTTAATAGACAGCTAAATAACATGAATTTAAATTAAACAGAAAATTGAATAAATAAAGGAAATAAAAAGAAACAAATTAAAAAATAGACTAAACTGCATCGGACTACACATGGTCATCATCTGGAATGACATCACTTTTCTTTTTAACTCCGTTGACCTCTAACAGATATAAAAAACGTGGTTTGTCAAAAGCTTTTGTATAGAGGTCAGCGCGTTGAAAATCAGTATTTATTTTTACCACATCGATTAAATTTTTTTCAAAACAGTCCCGTATAAAATGATATTTTATACCGATGTGTTTGGTCTTAGGATGTTGTACTGGATTTTTAGTTACTGCAATTGCAGCAGAGTTATCAACAAAAATAGGAGTAGAAGAGAAAATTAAACCATAGTCCCGCATTTGCTGTTGAATCCAAATGATTTGTGAACAGCAACTTGCAGCAACAACGTATTCGGCTTCACAGGTTGACAATGCAACCGAGGTCTGCTTCTTACACTGCCAGGTCACTAATCTCCTCCCAAAGATTTGACACCCTGCTGATGTAGACTTGTAATTCATCTTGCAGCCCCCGTAATCCGAGTCACTATACGCCGTGAGCTCAAAGTCATCATCATGAGGATACCACAACCCAAGTGTGGGTGTGCCCTTCAGATAACGAAATATCCTATAACCTTTGGCTTAGCCTGATATCTAGAACATAGACATGTAGCATACATGATGTCAGGTCTTGAGGTAGTGAGGTACATGAGGGATCCAATCATTCCTCGGTACATGGTTGCATCGACCAGATCTCCATTTTCATCAGGTGCTATATCATGGTTTGTAGCAAGTGGAGTCCCAACTGCAGAAGCATTCTCCATGTCAAACCGACTGAGAATGTCTCCCACATACTTGGTCTGATGTAGGAAAATTCCTTTGGCACTCATGGCACTCATGGCACTCATGGCACTCATTACTGCTTCATTACTGCTTCAATTCTTTGCATAATTCTTCGTTCTTTGAACCGAAGATTATGTCATCAACATAGATTTGTACTAGTAGTAAGTCTCCATCATTTTCTTTGATAAACACTGTGCAGTCAATGACTCCCCTGCGAAAGCCGTGTTTCACAAGATGAGTCGAGAGTTTCTCATACCAGGCCCTTGGAGCTTGATGAAGCCCGTATAAGGCCTTGTCGAGTTTGTAAACCCTGTCCCGATGATAAGGATCTTCAAATCCCTCGGGTTGACTAACATAAACTGTCTCTCGGATTTCACCATGAAGGAATGCACTCTTCACATCTAATTGATAGACTTTGATCTTCATATACGATGCATAGGCAAGGAAGATGCGGATGGCTTCCATCCTTGCCACGGGTGCAAACACTTCATTGTAATCAATGCCCTCGACTTGTCGAAATCCCTGAACTACCAGTCGAGCCTTGTTCCTGATAATGACGCCTTGGTCATTCTCTTGCATTTCAAGACCCATTTGGTGCCAATGACCTTAGCACCTTTAGGTCTGTCTACCAGAGTCCATACACCTAACTTCTTGAACCGAAGAAGTTCTTCTTGCATGGCACTCACTCATGCCTCATCATTCAGTGCTTCACTGACGTATTTTGGCTCAAACTGCGAGACAAAACACCGATAAGCACCATCGTGAATGTATCCTTTTTCCATTACCGAGGCATAATCAGCTGAGTACAACTGATTTCTGGTCTGCACTCCTGATCTGACATCCCCAATGACATTGTCTAGGGGATGATAGACATTTAGACGTGATCCTGGAGTGGTAAGAACAACTACCTCAGAGCCAAGATTATGAACATTTGGTTCTGCATCTGAGGTAGAAGGAGTTTGATGTTCCGAAGTCGAAGAGGCATCACTGTTAGATGCTTGTGGACTTGCAGGAATTGGAACCTGTCCCTCCTGATTGTTCTGGTCTTCTTCAACTTCATCTTCTGAGGAGGAGTCACTGTCTTCGAGTGCTCCCCCTGAGTGGTGAGATGATTCTCCCTGTGAGCTCGATGATGTTGAATCAAGCGATGGTGTATTCAAGATATCATACATCATCAACTCGTCATCAGAAGGGGAGATAGGTATGTTGAAGGACTTGAAGAATCCATCATAGTCGAAAAAGTAAGCGGGTCCTTTTCCAGTAGGTGGTGTGGTATATCTCTGAACATCAACATTACACCACACTTCTACTAAACCCGTTGAGTTGTTGTAAACTCTCTTGTTCGGTATGTTGTATCCTAGGAAGATACCTTCATCAGCCTTCTCGCTGAATTTTCCTTCTCGAGTCTTCTTCAGAAGTGTGCACGGCGCGCCAAATGGTTCGAGATACTCCAAATTAGGTTTGCGTCGTTGTAGTAACTCGTAACATGTTTTGCCATGGCGCTTGACTACCAGAACTCGATTTAATGTGTAACATGCATTTGCTACTGCCTCATTCCAAAATTGGATAGGCAATTTCGAGTCTGCTAGCATTGTTCGTGCTGTCTCTATCAAGCTTCGATTCTTTCTCTCAGCAACACCATTCATCTGAGGCGTGTAGGCAGAAGTGAACTGGTGCACAATTCCCTTTTCCTTGCAGTAAGCCTCCATCCACTGATTCTTGAATTCGGTCCCGTTGTCTGAGCGTACCTGTCTTACCTTCAGCTTGTAGAGAGATTCCAGTGTGGTTACTAATTCCTTAAATGACTCAAATGTTTCTGATTTGGACTTCAGAAACATTACCCAAGAGAATCTTGAGTAGTCATCAGTAACCACATAACAGTACAAGTCACCTATAATGCTTTTTGTACTGACTGGACCAAACAGATCCATTGGAAGAAGTTCAAGAGGAAGCTCGATAGAATGAACTTTCTTTTCCTTATGAGACTTCTTCGTCTGTTTTCCTTTCTTGCATGCTACACAGAAATCCGGAAGTTGGAAATTTATGACGTTAACTCCTCTCACGAGATCCTTCTGGATCAAGTGATTCATCTTCCGTTGATTAATGTGTCCCATTCTCCTATGCAAGGTAATGGAGTCCTTCACAGTAGCTTTTGATAGGAAGCACTGAACTTCATGATCCGTTGTAGAAGCCGTTGAGAGATCCAAAACATAAAGGTCTTTATATCTTGAAGATGTCATCAAAACTTGGTCCTCCGGAATCACATAATCTTTCTTTAGGACATAACACTTCTTGTTATCAAATATGACCTTAAATCCTTTGTCACATATTTGGGAAACATAAAGTAAGTTGTTTTGAAGTTGTTGAACGTAGTTCACTTTATCAAACTTAACTTTCTGATTTCCAACCTCTCCCTGAGCTGTGATATAACCTCCTTTGTTACCGGCAAAAGAAACATGCCCTCCTTTTATTTGTTTGACGTTTGATAAAAGAGCCCTGTTTCCTGTCATGTGCCTGGATGCTCCGCTATCTACAATCCATGTGTTGGTTTTACCACTGTAGCGAACACCCTGCACATACAATTTAAAACATTAGTTTAGGTTAGGAACCCAAGCTTTTACTGGCTTGGGTTTCCCAGAGGCATCACATATCATGAATTCAACCCATTGACCCTTAGAAGGTGAGGGTAGCTCAGGTGCCTTCTTGGCATTATTATCAGACACAGAGGATGACTTTTCTTTCCATAAGCCAGATTTTTGTAAGGCCTGTTTGTGATAAACAGACGACTGGCTAATGGGTTGAACTTTGGGTTCACTAGTTCTTCTAGGCGGAGTTAAAGAACTCCTCTTAGAAGACCTAGGTTTTGAATCCTGAAGTTCAATTTTCTTCCTAGGTGTCTGATAGTAAGGACAAAAAGAAGCAATGTGTCCACACTCTCCACAGTTGTAGCATGACTTGCTATCAACTTTATGATTAAACTGTCTATATGGAGATATGTGTGACACCCTAGTGACATCATTATGTTTGGGTTTTGACGCTGCTTCTTTAGATGTTTTCTCTTGTTTAACAAACTTAATTGTTTTAACATTTTTAACATCTTTTCCATTTTGGTTAACTGGACTTTGACATGAGACTCGTGAAAGGTTAACATTAACAGTCTTTTTAGGTTCAGATTTGACTTTGTTTGACCCTGACTTTATATTAACCTTTTCAAATTCTTTTTCCAGATTAACACAAGGCATTTTACCCTTTGCCTTTGAAGTGGCCTCCTTTTGTTTTGTTCCAGATTCAATTGAAGAACATGAGGAATCTGGATCACTTACAAGAGGAGTAGACACCACATGATCCTTGATGGGATTGTTATTTATTGGTCTACTCTTAGTGTTCATCAAGGTCTCAGGTGGTGGTGGAAACACTTTATAACCCAAACCCTCCCCATTGTTACGCTCTCTCACTAAGTGTTGGACAATATGAGATGAACTTGTCCAATTGTGCAGTTTTTGCTTAAATGAGTTGACTTCTACTTCTAAAACTGCTTTTTGTTTCTTAGTGTCTTCTAGTGAGTTAAGATAGTACCTAATGTCATTAGCTTGGTTAAAGGCTACTACTTTAGTTTCCCTAAACTGTTTATTCAAAAGGTCTATCTTTTCTTTGTAACTATGCTCATTTTGTTTTAAAACTCTATTTGCCTCAGTGCACAGTTGCAAATCCTTTACTAAGCTATCATTATGATCTAATAACCTAGCAAATTTCTGATCTATGCTTTCTCTAAATTTATTACAATCAAAACAAGCATGATTTTTAAAAACTTGGTCAGTAGTACTTACCTGAGGAGGTTCTGATGAATCAGCCATCAACGCAGCATCTGATGTCTCTGGTTCTGGTGATTCTGTCTTTGTTGTAGATGTCCCTTCTTCAGGCTTGTAGCTGACCTCAGTTGCAGTCTCTTCACTGTTTGACATTGCTAGCTCAACTGCAATATCTCCTTCACTCGCGGAATCATCATCTAAGTCTTCCACGCTCGCAATATTTGATTCCCCCGGAGAGACAAACCGAAAGCTCTAGTCCTGTCCTTCATCATCATAGGCAGTCCAGGCTTTTGGATCCTTGCTTGATGAAGTAGAACTGCTAGCTTGCTTGTCTTGACGAGTGAAGGACGAGAATGGATTCCCGTTTCCAGTCTTCTTTGGCTTCACACACTCTCTTTTGAAGTGCCCCTTTTCTCCACAGTTGAAGCAAGTCACCTTGCTCTTGTCAAAGCCAAAAGTAGTGTCCTTAGTAGCAACCAAGTTTTGTCCGGTCTTCTTCACAAACTTCTTCGCTCTCCGGACAACACTTGCTAAGGCCCACATAATATCCATCCTCTCCAGTTCAGTCTCATCTACCTGCTCATATTCCTCATCTGCTAGATGGTAGTTTCAAATTTTCCCAGCAACAAGTCCATCATAGGAATGGACCACTGCTGCTAAAAGATCCATGTGCTCTCGTGCTACTTCTACCATCACGTTTCCGAGATTCTTGGTCTTCAGTCTTGTAGCATTTGCTTCTGATCCAATGTATTGGGTACTAGAAGACCCTCACGTTTCTGATCCTGAAGGAGAGGCTTGTGAAGGACCAGATGAGCTTGACACAAAGGCGGTCTGAAGAGGTGCTCCAGACGTCTTAACTTGACGAGTGGCATTGTACAAAGCTGGATTCTGAGTGTACGAAGACTTCTGAGCTTGGTACTTTATCCTAAGTGCTTCTTCTCGCAGCTTTAGAATGAAATCAATGATGTCCAACTTTGCTAACATTCCATTCTGTCTCAGATTTGACACAAAAGAAGCCCATTTTTCTGGCAACCCGTCAGCAAAATTCGACACTTTATCTTCCATGGTAGTTGTGACACCATGTGTGTGCAGCTCGCTCATCAAATGGTAGAATCTATCAATAACATCGTCTAAACTCTCATTTCCCATCGATGAGAAGTTGTCAAATTCTTTGTTCAACTCCTTAGCTTTAATGGCCTTCAACGAAGCATTCCCGTCATATCTCTTCTCCAGCTCATCCTATAACTTCTTGGCTTGCTTATTCTCAGAGAATTGGTAAAAAATATCCTTAGGGATAGACTGTGTTAGCAATGCATATACTCTCTTTTCAGCATTATATTTAACTTTCTGTGCATCAGTCATTCCTCCTAAAGTAAGTTTCACCCCATCAACTCCCACCGGCATACTGTACCCCGTCTCAATAGCTTCCCACATATTTGGATCCACTCCATTTAGGTAGATCTCAAAATGTTGTTTCTAGTGAGGAAACTCATTTAACGTTATAAGCTTCGGGGGTTTATTGTGATTCCCCACCTCACTCTCCAGTAGCAGTAAGTTCTGAATCCGTGAGTCCTTCCCGGCTGTAAACGCTAAAAACTGATCCTCCATCTCGATTAACTTTAAGTCTCTTAAGCAATCTGTTTAACTGGTGCGAATGGGCTACCCGTGCGAATGAACTATGCGACTGGTTCAATCGTGCGGCTGAACTAAGCGATTGGTCCAGTCGTGTGAATGAAACTGATGCGGATGAACAATGCGAACGGTTTGCTTAGTCGTACGAATGAAGATGTGACTGAGTCCAATGGTACGTCTGGGGATGCGAATGAAGTCCAGTCGTGCGATTGGGTCAATCGTGCGACTGAAGCTGCTGTATTTCGAAAATTTCTAGGTTTAACATGTTTTGGCCGTAAAAACCCGAATTTTCACCAACCCTAATTGCCTTATGCCGGATAAACCAAAACTTGATGAGCAGGGGACGTCCAAGACAACGTTTGACACAAAAAGATTGCGTTTTTAGAGAAAAAACACAACCTTTGTATCAAAATTGATTGAATCACACGTAATCAAGAGCCAAAGCTCTGATACCACTTGTTAGGATCTAGTATTTGAACGAAACACCAACTGATTAACGTGTTAACGAAACCAAATAGTGCGGAATCCTATTTGATTGGCGATCCAATCAGTGAGAACGCACGTAGAAACAATAATGTATTGAATCTAACGTCAAGAATCGATTAGGAATCGATCTACAGCGTTCTATGAACTTGGAGTATGAACTTGGAGGTTTCTGGATGGCTAGGGTACGTCTGGAGTCGAATTGGAATGAATGCTTACGTTTTTCCACGAATTAGGTGGTATTTATAGATAGGGTTGCTCATTCGGGCGACTGAACCATTAGTATGGTTCAGTCGTGCGATTGAGCCATGCCGTTGATCCATTCGCACGACTGAGTGTTCAGTCGTGCGACTGAGCCAATCTCATGTTACAATCATACGACTGATCCGGTCTCCTGGTTCAGTCGTGCGACTGAGTCATTCGCCTGAAGTTGTTCATGCGTATGGTCTATTCGCATGGGCCCTTCGCATGAGAACTTCATGTTGCTAAGTTTGAATGTATTCATTTATATAACATTATGTGTATCAATTCAAACAATCACAAACCTATATAACCAATTCAATATCAACTCATTAATGAAATATTAAACATTATAAATCACAATCAAACATTCTCATTTCATTAATATCCCAACCATTACATAAGTGTAAGACAAACAAGACATATTACATTCATATCAGGATCTAAGTACATATGTATCAACAATTTCCATTGTAATTTGACTATCTCTTCTTGTTTAATGAAATACAAGTAGTTTTTTGATGCTTTCTAACTCGTTTCATTTTCTTGATGGTCGAAAAAGGCTTCGGTGGATCCATAGTTGTCATTTTAACTGGTTTAACGGATTTTTGAGGCATGAGTCTACAAAATTGGTTTTGAAGTGTTGTGGATAAGTTTTGGGCAGGAGGGAATTGATTTTAAGGGTTATTAGTATGCTGACGTGTTTGGTTTTTGTTTCGACTTAAACAATATAGGTTATGTTCCATGTGCGATCGATTAGTGTGATTCCAAGTACGATTAAAATCAGATTTGATTAGATTGGTTTGGGAGTGTGTCTTGAATTGTGAATCAAAACTTCATAGCATTTGAGGTTGTTACGAAAAGCAAAAAGCATCCAGATGAGAACGATTATTGTTTAATCTATTTGTATAAAGAGTTCCTTTCACATGTATTCAGTTATGCATTCTTGAATACTGATGCACCAATATGTAGTTGCACAATTTTGATTAAAATACAAGTAAATATTTTTAATTGGTCGTGCTACCTTGATTTGACATCTTTTTGATCAATCACACATTATGTTTCTTGTTTGACATCTAATTAGTTTCATTTCTATTTAATTTGACTATCTTTTCATGTCTAATAAAATACAAATAGTTTCTTGGTGCTTTCTAACTCGTTTCCTTCTCTTGATGGACGAAAAAGGCTTCGGTGGATCCATAGTTGTCATTTTAACTGGTTTAACGGATTTTTAAGGCAAGAGTCTACGGAATTGGTTTTGAAGTGTTGTGGATAAGTTTTGGGCAGGAGGGAAATGATTTTAAGGTTTATTTGTATGCTGACATGTTTGGTTTTGGTTTCGACTTAAACAATATATGCAATGTTCCATGTGCGATCGATTAGTGTGATTTTAAAGAAGATTACAATATGATTTGATTAGATTGGTTTGGGAATGTGTCTAGAAGGCTTGTGAATCAAAACTTCATTGCATTTGAGGTTGTTACGAATAGCAAAAGACATCCATGCGAGAACGATTGTCTTTTGATCTATTTGTATAAATAGTTCCTTTCCCATGTATTCAGTTATTCTTTCATGAATATACTGATACACCAATATGTAGTTGCACAATTTTGATTAAATTACAAGTAAATCTTTTTAATTGGTCGTGCTACCTTGATTTGACTTCTTTTTAATCAATCAGACATTATGTTTCTTGTTTGACGTCTGATTAGTTTCATTTGCATCGTAATTTGAGTATCTCTTCTTGTCTAATGAAATACAATAGTTTATTGGTGCTTTCTACCTCATTTCCTTCTCTTGATGGTCTAAAAAGGATTAACTGGATCAATAGTTGTCATTTTTATTAATTTAATGGATTGTTGAGGCAAGAGTCTAAGGAATTCATTTTGAAGTGTTGTGGATAAGTTTTGGGTAGGAGGGAATTGATTTTAAGGGTTATTTTTATGTTGTGGTGTTTGGTTTGAGTTTCGACTTAGACAACATATGTGATGTTCCATGTGCGATCGATTAGTGTGATTCCAAGGAAGATTACAATCAGATTTGATTAGATTGGTTCGGGAGTGTGTCTAGATGGCTTGTGAATCAAAACTTTATAGGATTTGAGGTTGTTACAAAAAGCAAAAGGCATCCATGCGAGAACGATTGTGGTTTAAAAATTTTTTATAAATAGTTCCTTTCACATGTATTCAGTTATGCTTTCATGAATATACTGATGCACCAATATGTAGTTGCACAACTTTGATTAAATTACAAGTATATCTGTATTAATTGGTGGTGCTACCTTGATTTGACTTCTTTTTTATCAATCACACATTATGTTTCTCGTTCGACATCTGATTAGTTTCATTTCCACTGTAATTTGACTATCTCTTCTTATCTATAAAATACAAGTAGTTTCTTGTTGCTTTCTAACTCGTTTCCTTCTCTTGATGGTCGAAAAAGGATTCGGTGGATCCATACTTGTCATTTAGATTAGCTTAATGGATTTTCAAGGCAAGAGTCTACGGAAATGGTTTTCAAGCATTGTGGATAAATTTTGGACAGGCTGGAATTGATTTTAAGGGTTATTTGTATGCTGTGGTGTTTGGTTTTGGTTTCTACTCAAACAACATATGTGATGTTCCATGTGCGATCGATTAGTGTGATTCCAAGGAAGATTACAATCAGATTTCATTAGATTGGTTCGGGAGTGTGTCTACATGGCTTATGAATCAAAACTTCATAGCATTTGAGGTTGTTACGAAAAGCAAAAGGCATCCATGCGAGAACAATCGTTGTTTAATCTATTTGTATAAATAGTTCCTTTCCCATGTATTCAGTTATGCTTTCATGATGCACCAATATGTAGTTGCGCAATTTTGATTAAATTACAAGTAAAACTTTTTTAATTGGCCGTGCTACCTTGATTTGACTTCTTTTTGATCAATCACACATTATGTTTCTCGTTTGACGTCTGATTAGTTTCATTTCCATTGTAATTTGACTATCTCTTCTTGTCTAATGAAATACAAGTAGTTTCTTGGTGCTTTCTAACTTGTTTCCTTCTCTTGATGGTCGAAAAAGGATTCGGTGGATCCATAGTTGTCATTTAGATTGGTTTAATGGATTTTCGAGACAAAAGTCTACGGACATGGATTTGAAGTGTTGTGGATAAGTTTTGGGTAGGAGGGAATTGATTTTAAGGGTTATTTGTATGCTGTGGTGTTTGGTTTTTGTTTCGACTTAAACAACATATGTGATGTTCTATGTGTGATCGATTAGTGTGATTCCAAGGAAGATTACAATCAAATTTGATTAGATTGGTTTGGGAGCTTGTGTAGAAAGCTTGTGAATCAAAACTTCCTAGCATTTGAGCTTGTTACGAAAAGCAAAAAGTATCCATGCGAGAACGATTGTTGTTTAATCTATTTGTATAAATAGTTCCTTTCCCACGTATTTAGTTATGCTTTCATGAATACATTGATGCACCAATATGCAGTTGCACAATTTTGATTAAGTTACAAGAAATCTTTTTAATTGGTCGGTGCTACCTTGATTTGACTTCTTTTTCATCAATCACACATTATGTTTCTCGTTTGACGTCTGATTAGTTTCATTTCCATTGTAATTTGACTATTTCTTCTTTTCTAATGAAATACAAGTAGTTTCTTGGGGCTTTCTAACTCGTTTCCTTTTCTTGATGGTCGAAAAAGGATTCGATGGATCCATAGTTCTCATTTTGATTGGTTTAATGGATTTTTGAGGCAAGAGTCTATGGAATTAGTTTTGAAGTGTTGTGGATAAGTTTTGGCCAGGAGGGAATTGATTTTAATGGTTATTTGTATGGTGTGGTGTTTGGTTTTGGTTTTGACTTGAACAACATATGCTATGTTCCATGTGTGATCGATTAGTGGCATTCCAAGGAAGATTACAATCAGATTTGATTAGATTGGTTTGGGAGTATGTCTAGAATGCTTGTGAATCAAAATTTCATTTGATTCGATTGGTTCGGGAGTATGTCCAGAAGGCTTGTGAATCAAAAATTCATAGCATTTGAGATTGTTACGAAAAGCAAAATGTATCCATGCGAGAACGATTGTTGTTTAATCTATTTGTAAAAATAGTACTTTTCATGTAATCAGTTATGCTTTCATGAATACATTGATGCACCAATATGTAGTTGCGCAAATTTGATTAAATTACAAGTAAATCTTTTTAAATTAGTCGTGCTACCTTGATTTGAATTCTTTTTGATCAATCACACATTATGTTTCTCGTTTGACGTCTGATTAGTTTCATTTACATTGTAATTTGAATCTCTTATTGTCTAATGAAATACAAGTAGTTTCTTGGTGCTTTCTTGATGGTCAAAAAAGGATTCGGTGGATCCATAGTTGTCATTTTGATTTGCTTAATGGATATTTTGAGACAAGAGTCTACGAAGTTGGTTTTCAAGTGTTGTGGATTTGTTTTGGGCAGGAGGGAATTGATTTTAGGGGTTATTTGTATGGTGTGGTGTTTGGTTTTTGTTTCGACTTAAACAACATATGTTATGTTCCATGTGGGATCGATTAGTGTGATTCAAAAGAAGATTACCATCGGATATAATTAGAATGGTTCGGGAGTGTGTTTAGAAGGTTTGTGAATGAATACTTCATAGTATTGAGGTTGTTACAAAAAGAAAAAAGTATCCATGCGAGAATGATTGTTGTTTATCTACTTTTATAAATAGTTCCTTTCCCATGTATTCAGTTATGGTTTCATAAATACACTGATGCACCAATATGTAGTTGCCCAATTTTGTTTGGATACATCTAAATCTTTTTTTGATTGGTCGGGTTACCATGATTTGACTTCTTTTTGATCAATCACATATTATGTTTTTTGTTTGACGTCTGATTAGTTTCATTTCCATTGTAATTTGAGTATCTCTTCTTGTCTAATGAAATAAAAGTAGTTTCTTGGTGCTTTCTAACTCATATCCTTCTCTTGATGGTCGAAAAAATGATTCGGTGGATCCATAGTTGTCAATTTGATTAGTTTAATGGATTTTTGAGGCAAGAGTTACGGAATTGGTTTTGAAGTGTTCTGGATAAGTTTTGGGCAGGATGGAACTGATTTTAAGGGTTATTTATATGGTGTGGTTTGGTTTTGGTTTCGAATTAAACAACATATGTTATGTTCCATGTGTGATCGATTAGTGTGATTCCAAGGAAGATTACAATCATATTTGATTAGATTGGTTCGGGAGTGTGTCTAGAAGGCTTGTGAATTAAAACTTCATAGCACTTGAGATTGTTACGAAAACCAAAAAGTATCCATGCGAGAACGATTGTTGTTTAATATATTTGTATAAATAGTTCTTTTCCCATGTATTCGGTTATGCTTTCATGAATACACTGATGCACCAATATGTTTGTAACACCCGGCCCCTCACACCAACATTATTGTCCGCTTTGCCCACGAGTAGCTCACGGATTTGTTTTTGTTTGCCCGGGTGAAAACTTCCCAGGGAGGTCACCCATCCCTGGATTGCTCCCACCTGAGCACGCTTAACTGTGGAGTTCTCCTATCATCCACTGCCAATACGCCCAAAACGTGTTTTTAATGTTAGAGGCAGGACATTCCTTATGAACCAGGAATCTCTCCTGTCCACGACCGATGTGGGATATGTGAAGGGTGTCACAAGCACCCCCTGTTTGGACTCATCGTCCTTGATGAGCCTGAGAAGTCACCATCCTTGGTGAGGTATGTCCCACCCTCAATTTCCACAAACGGGGTAATACCGTTAGGCGCGGGACATACCAGGATCTTAGCCATTAGTTACACCAAATGACGCAACAATTACAAAATATAATTTTTAAATTAAATAAAGTTTCTTAAAATCAGAATTAAGTACGAAACATGAAAATAAGCGCGGAAGCGTATAAACCATAATTTAAACGGCGCAAACACACGCAAACCAAATAAATATAATTTATTGAAAATCTAGATTGTTCATTTGACTCTACGATGATAAATGCAATGCGAGATACTCCTATTCGTGCGCAGCTTAAGAACTTGAAAGAAACATGCTAAAGTGTCAACACAAGGTTGGTGAGTTCACAGGTTTATTAGAAAACAGTAAGTAACAGTAATGAAATCCAGATTAAGTAATCAAAGCATATAAGTAGGTAGCTAGCCTACAACATGTCACTATGTGTATGAATTTCAAGACTGAGCTGACAGTAATAATATAATGAATGCCCCGGCTGTGGATAACAGATCACAACACTGTAAAACAGGCTAACCATTCACCCGTTTGACCTCCAGTCAAACTAGCGCGACTAGCCCGGGTGGGGTTTGTCAAACCCAGTAGATGTACTAACAATCACCTCGCTAATTCCATATTAATGGTCCGAAGCGGCGTAGTGGTATCACAATAGTAAACCAGTATATGCAGTACTACCAATCTAAGCATTGTATGTTTATGAAAACAGCATGTTTCTCTCCCCCAAAAGAGAGTATAATACAAAAGTGGGGCTGAGAACTCACCTTAAATGCACAGCAACAAAGTAATACAGGGAACAGGTAATTAGTTTTCCGAACAACCTGAATTTCAATTAATATATAATCTTAATTTTAATTATTAATTATAAATATAAAGAATGTATGGTTTTGCGTTTCATGACTCGGTTCGGTTGCCGACGGTTCTGTCACACCCCGGGCCCAGGTAGGGTGGGACGTCACAGACTAGCAACAACATATGGCAGCGGAAACAAACCATTATAAGAGCTCAAAGGAGAGAATATCACATGGCATTAATGTTTTGGAAAAGATAGCGGGGCTAGAAACACATCAGACCCCCAAATGAGTTTTACAATCATCCATAAAATAAATTGTGCTTGTTCATCACAAATATAAAATTGTTCAAATGTTTCATCAAGGAAAATATGCCAATGCCATGTCACGGGGATAAGTCTAGGTCTTCACAACAGCTAGGATCTCTTCATACATTACCTGAAACATGCTCAAAAGAAAATTGTGTCAACTAAAAAGTTGGTGAATTCAAGTGCTTAAAGTTTAAAAACAAAAGGACTTAACAATTCCTTCTTTGATTAAAAGAAAATAATCATTGTTTATCATCGTGGGAAAAATCATAATCAACCCTGCACTCAGTCCCGGTTGGCCTCTTCTAAAGTTGTGTTTTACCGGATATTCCCGAAGGAAGAAACTGAGCCCCAAACCAGTGAACCCTACCTGCCCGGATGGTTCACCATAGTATCTTAACAAAACCTGTTACATGCCACAACGTCCCCTTAGGATCTCAGTGGGGTAACCTTCCTGGGATGGAAGCCACTGTCTCAAGTCTAGCACCCTAACATGTACATATTAAGTAATAAGCTAATGCCCTAAACTCATTTAAGGTGCATCAATGGTGTCAAGGGTTTAGCTATTGAGTAAGGCTTTGGTTTCGTGAAGGTTTGTATGAAAAGTTTCCTTTTATGGCAGGTCAAGGCGTCTTCATGAAAATTGAGATTTTCACTTCATTTGGTTAAGTATACTAAGAAATTTTGTTGTTCAAGTGTTTATTAGCTTCCTGGAAGTCGGTTATAAGGTTTGGAAAAATTTTACAGTTTGGTCCCTCAAGTTTCAAAATTGACAGTTTCTACCCTCAAGTTTAGTTTCTTGCCCTTTATGTCATTTAAGACCAAAAATCAGATTATTAGAGTCATATTATAATTATTATGGATTAAGTGTTTAAAAACTTTAGTTTACGGGTTCGATTTAAAAACTGCGCGTTTAACGCTCCCGGTTACGGTAAAAGCCGGATAGTTTTAACAGTAATTTGGAGTTTTCATATATTTGAATCTTGGACCAGTAGGTATTTTCTAAAAGATATCTTTATAAATTTTTAAGTCCTTAAATTGTGTAAATTGGCCTTTTATAGTTGAAAACCTTGTTTTTACGTTTGACCCGTTAAAACGCGGTTTTGACCGGGTTTGACCATTTAAAGCTTGTTTGACCAATTTTTCAAATCCTTTAAGTCTTTTATTACTTAACTTACTGAAATCATATGATTTTTATAAATCTTAGCTTTGAACTCTATTTTTATGGATTTTTCTCAAAAACGATGTTCGGTTTGTACCCGTTTTTAGTTAAAACGTCATTTATTTGTTTCTTTGACCATTTAAATTATCCATTGACTCCAGAATACTTTATTTATCATTTTTGAGCCTGGAATACTTTTCAAGAGTGTTAAATTCATATTCTTACTATTTTTAAAGTCATTTTACCATGTTTTCGGGTCCCGAAAGTGACTAAAAGAGGGTAAATCACAACATGTCCTTTATTCCAGAGATTAAACATTGCTAACACTTCTAATATTCATTAAAACCTACTGAAATTTCAGTCCCAACAAGTTGCCTAGTTGTTCTATACATCCATATGCTTCAAATATGTAGAAAATGTCATAACCGACCATAACACTTGTGTAAATAATCTTAACTTGAGTTTAAATGTTACGAACACTTCTTTTAACTTCATAAACAGATTATTAAGGTGTCATTAAGTCGTTCATGAGTAGGTTATGGGTCTTGGTTGAAAGGATTTTTTCAAACAAATGCTTAAAAGGGTGTTGTTACATGTAGAAAGATGGGTTTCAAGGTGTAATCCATGTATCAACCGTGGATTTGAGTATGTAGCCTCTTGGAACTTTTAAAAACAGGTTCTTGGGAGTCCAATAATTCATAAAAATGCAGGTCACAAGTTTGGTTTACAAGAGTTGAAACTTTCACAAGTTAGATGATACCAAAATACCCAAAAAGAGGGTTTTCATGGTGGAAATCGGTTTCCACCTCAAGAATGACTAACATAACATGAGGTTTACCTTCAAGAACGTTGGGAACTCCTTAAGAACAAGATGATGGTGAGATGTTTCTGCTACAACAAGGAAATACACGGTTTTTAGGTGATAATGAAGAGAAACAAGTGAAATGTCACAAAACCGACAACATGAGCTTACACTTGATGTAACTCACGGTTTAGAAGGTGTTGATGGTCGTGGATGGCTTGAAACTCCTTGGACTTGAATGTAGAAGCTCGAACCAAGGCTGGAAAGGTGGAACAAATGTGGTTGTGTGACCAAAACTCGCGAACTAGGCCACTTCCTTGCGGTTTGCACTTGGCCGAATGGAACTTGGTGGTGTTCTTCGAATTTTTCTAGCACAAGACTTAGAGAGAATTGTTTTGAGAGAGTTTTGAGGTGTGTGAGTGTGTGATCAGCTGGTGGATTCGAATAAGGGGGAGAGAGGGAGAGAGGGAGAGAGTTGCATGAAAGGTGAGTGGGTAGTGTGGAGGTGGTGAAGTGAGGAGAGGAGTGGAGAGGGGGGGCGGCCGAAACTTGGAGTGTAGTGGGGGATTTCTCATTTAAATTTTAATTGTAAATTATTATTATGTAGTGTAATTTTGTAGTATTGGGTATAATGTATGATTTAGTGGATGGTGAATTGAGGTATCCAATGCATGCCCATGCATGCATGGCCGAAAATTATGTAAGTGTGAGTGTGCATGCTCACATTTTAATTGCCTTCTCTTGAATTTAATTTTGTAAGGGTGACTAGTTGACATTCCCGGGACACTAATTTTTAAAAGGTAGAAACCTAAATTAGCTAAAGGTCAATAATAAAATCACATAAAATCATAATTTACATCAAGTAGTAAGAACTGTTTCCAATTTCATAGTACGGTTGAATAGTTTCAATTATTAGCACTCATAACATGGATAATGATGCAAGTAATCTAGGTTAGGGTAACAAACTGGAGGTCGGTTGTCACATTCTCCCACCGTTTAGGAAATTTCGTCCCGAAATTTTAACTCTGATTAGAGACTGAACGGGTGGGTTTGAAGAGGTGTGGATAGTTCTTCCTGATTTCATCTTCACGCTCCCAAGTAAATTCAGGTCCTCGCTTGGAGTTCCATCTAACCTTAACCTTGGGTATGCGGCTCCGCCGGAGTTGTTTGACCAAACGATCCGTGATCTCCACGGGTTCTTCCACAAAATTCAGTTTGTCGTTTATTCTTGCTTCTTTTAATGGTAGTTCCAGGGTTTTGTCTACCATGCTCTTCTTCAAGTTTGACACATGAAAGGTGTCGTATATGTGACTCAACCCCGGGGGTAGTTTCAACTTATATGCCACTGGGCCAATTCTCGCCAATATTTCGAATGGTCCAATGTATCTTGGGCTTAGCTTTCCTCTCTTTCCGAACCTCACTGTTCCTATCCACGGCGCTACTTTTAGCATTACCCTGTCGCCCACTTGGAACTCTAGAGGTTTCCGCCTCCTGTCAGCGTACTTCTTCTGTCGATCTCTGGCTGCTTTCAGTCGCCTCCTTTATTTATAGATCTTGTCGGTGGTTTCCAACACTATGTCGGGTCCCATCACTTGGCTATCACCAATCTCATTCCAACTCAAGGGTGATCGGCATTTCCTGCCATAAAGGGCCTCATACGGAGCGGCTTTGATACTCGCGTGGTAACTATTGTTATAGGCGAATTCCACCAAAGGAAGATGGTTATCCCAGTTTCCGCCAAAGTCCATCACGCAAGCTCTTAACATGTCTTCCATCATTTGGATAGTTCTTTCGCTTTGTCCGTCGGTCTGAGGGTGGTAAGCCGTGCTTAGATCTAAACGGGTTCCTAACGCTTGCTGGAACGATTTCCAGAAACGAGAGGTGAAACGGCTATCACGGTCGGAGATGATCGACAAAGGCACTCCATGCCTCGTTACAATCTCGTCGACATAAAGTTGGGCTAATTTCGTCATGTCGTAGTCTTCTCTAATTGGCAAGAAGTGAGCTGATTTTGTTAATCTATCCACTATTACCCACCCGAATAGCATCGTGACCTTTAAACGTTCTGGGCAACTTGGTAACAAAATCCATCGTAACATTATCCCATTTCCATTCTGGGATTTCAGGTTACTGTAACGTTCCTGATGGTTTTTGGTTCTCAGCTATTACCATGGCACAAGTTAAACATTTCCCCACATAAACGGTGATTGATCTCTTGATTCCCGGCCACCAAAAAAGTGTCTTTAAATCCTGGTACATCTTATCACTTCCAGGGTGAATTGAATACCTAGACTTGTGTGCTTCGTCGAGGATTACTTCTCGAATGCCTCCGTGTTTTGGCACCCAAGCCCTTCCACCATATCTATATGTACCATCGTCCCCTATCTCAAATTGCTTTTCCATTCCAGTCAGTCCTTCTTCCTTTAGTTTTTCTTCCTTTAATGCCTCGCCTTGAGCTTCCTTTAGTTTTGCAATAAGGTTGGTATACACACTCATCCTTAAGGCTCGTACTCGAAGAGGTTTTTCTCTTTCCTTTCGGCTCAATCCATCCGCCACAACATTGGCCTTACCAGGATGGTAGCGGATCTCGCACTCGTAATCGTTCAATAGCTCGACCCATCTCCTCTGACGCATGTTGAGCATCTTTTGGTCAAGGATATGCTGCAAGCTTCTATGGTCAGGTAGATGATGCACTTTGTGCCATAAAGGTAGTGCCTCCACATCTTGAGGGCAAACACCACGGCACCCAACTCCAGATCGTGCGTCGTGTAGTTCTTCTCATGATCATTCAGCAGTCTCGATGCGTAAGCAATCACCTTGTTGCGTTGATCAATACACATCCTAGCCCTTGACGCGAAGCGTCACAATAGACCACGAAGTCTTCTACTCCTTCTGGAAGAGCAAGGATAGGTGCACTGCATACTTCATCTTCTTTAAGCGCTTAAAACGCCTCGTTCTGCTCTCGCTCCCCGCACACAAAGTTTGTGTTCTTCTTGGTTAGTGCGGTCAAAGGTTGCACTATACGCGAGAAGTCCTTTATAAATCTCCGGTAATAGCCAGCCAGTCCTAAGAATTGCCTTATCTCCGTAGGAGTTTCAGGAATCTTCCAATTCTTTATGGCCTCAATCTTGGAAGGTTCAACTTGAATCCTATCCTCATTTACCACATGACCTAAGAATTGGATCTGGCGCATCCAAATTCACATTTAGAGAACTTGGCATATAGTTGCTCATTCTTGAGCAATTCAAGAATTAGCCTGAGATGCTTCTCGTGCTCGTCTTTACTACTTACGGGAATAGATCAGTATGTCGTCCAATAAACACGATCACAAATTTGTCAAGGTAAGGGCGGCAAACGCGATTCATGAGGTCCATGAATGCTGCTGGAGCATTAGTCGTCCAAAGGGCATGACCAAATACTCATAGTGTCCATACCTAGTTCGGAAGGCTTTTTTGGGGTATGTCTTCTTCTCTTATCTTCAGTTGGTGGTATCCTGACCTCAAGTCTATTTTGGAGAAATAACTTGCTCCTTGCAGTTGATCAAATAGGTCATCTATTCTCGGAAGAGGGTAACGGTTCTTTATGGTCAGTTTATTCAATTCCCTGTAATCAATACACATTCGCAGGGTTCCTCTTTCTTTTTCACACGAATAGTACCGGGGCACCCCCATGGAGAGTCACTCGGACGTATAAATCCCTTGTCCAGTAGTTCTTGAATTTGTACCATTAGCTCCTTCATCTCAGGTGGGGCGAGTCGGTACGGTGCCTTGGCTACCGGTGCAGCACCAGGCAACAAGTCTATCTGGAATTCAACTGCCGATTCGGGGAAGTCCTGGTAGTTCTTCCGGAAACACCTCTAGGTATTCCGAAACCACGGGAATATCTTCGATCTTCTTCTTCCTTTTGGGCTTTTCATCACATATACTAAAAAGCTGGAATCCCTTCATCAAGCTCAGCTTTGGTAGCTTTTAAGTGGGATATCCTAGGGTATAGGGTGTTACTCCTTTCACCCTCTACCACTAACACTTCTTCGTCGCTCAACGGTATCTTGAGTATTCGCTCATCACATACGATTTCGACTTTATGCTTCGCTAACCATTCCATACCCACAACCACATCAAATCCTCCTAACTTAATGGGCATCAAGTCAATCTTAAACGTATTCCCTTTTAGATTCAGGGGCAATCCCTAATGATTTCATTAGCTTCTAAAATATTACCGTCAGCTAATTCTACGGTAAATGTATCAGTCAAGGTACACACGTCTAAGTCAATCAATGGCCTAATAGTACTAGAGATAAAACTAGCAGTCGCTCCAGTATCAAACAGTACAGTAGCGGGATGATTGTTTACAAGGAACGTACCGTTGACCACGTCGGGTTCCCTACGAGCTCCTGTTGGGTCCATAACGAAAGCTCTTCCCTTAGGCTTGTTGTGCTTGGCATCCTTGTCTCTACCCCGCTTAGGACACTTGTTCCTCATATGCCCTGGATCTCCACACTCATAGCATTGTTTCCCCGGTGCGTAAGTACAGTCTTTAATTAAATGGCCTGTTCTCTTGCACCTAAAACAGGGCATCGGGTTACATTCCCCTTGATGATGTAACTTGCACTTGCTGCAGAATGGGTTTGTCCCCGTATACAATCTCCGGTTTTTGCTTCCCTGATCATCACGTCTCACACCTTCAGAACTCTTTCTACTTGACCCACTACTACTTCCAACCGCTCTTTTCGCTTCAAACCACTTCCTTTTCTCACCAACAAATTTCTTCTTCTCATCAGCCCTTGCTTGATCGGTCCATCCAGCCGTAATTAGATCATCAGTCAAACTGCCGGTAAGGTCGACAACAGCTTGCAGGGTTACAGGCTGAGAGGAACGGACCATACCCCTAACTCTTGGGTGTAGTCCCCAGATGAACCATGCTACACCTTTGGCTTCTGGCGTCACCAAATGTGGCACAAGTCGGGACAGGGCTAAGAAACGATGATGTATGGGGTGTAGTTGGGTCCTTTCATTTCCAAGCTTAAAAATTCTGTCTCCAGCTTCTCGAGTTGATTGATGGGGCAATATTTGTTGGTCATTAGCTCTCGGAATTCAGTCCAACCCATTCGATTAGCCACGTTTCTTCCACGGCTCTGAGTAATGGACTTCCACCATTCAAGAGCTGATCCCTTGAGAGATTGTGATGCAAACCTCACCATATGCTCCATCTTGCACTCGTTGATGTCTAAGACGGCTTCCATTTCGTCAATCCACCTGTAAGTCTCTATAGCACCCTTGGTGCCATAGAAGTCCTTAGGCTTACATGCCATGAAGGTCTTATAAGAGCATCCATTCCTTAACGCCTCGGCTTCTTCGTCGTGGCTCTCATCGTTCACCGGCCGGTCGTTACCAGTAATGTTATCCCGGTCCGCATTTATCTGTGCAATAATAGTCGGAATGGCGTTAGCCAGTTGCTGAGCTACGAGGTTAGCAATCCTTTCGTCACTCTCTTGATTAGTATTTTCCCCGTGGGGAGTCCTTGGTGGAGTAGGTTGGTTTCCAATAGGCCTTGCTTCCTCATGGCAGCCCCAGGTGGCTCCACGTCGACCAAAACGTGTTCCTCAGCGAGTCGGCATTCTGATAGTATCACAAATAGATTCGTTTAGCATCTCATAATTTTGTTTTGAATAGCCTATGCATCATTATCCTATCACACCATGCCTCGGAAGAGGGATCATGGCATGCACATATGTATTTACAACCCACTAAAGAACCTTACAAAGTCCAAATCAAAACATAACATAACAGTTGGGCAACCATTTAGAAAAGGCACAGACAAATTTCAAGGCACAACAAAACATATAGCAATTTAATACAGACAGTTTAATAATTCTAGCATCCCAATAGCAGTTTACGATAGTATCATCCAAACAAATAGAATCAGAGTCATGCTCTTACAATTTGGAAGGTGCCATCACCCCCATGATAATAAAATAATAGTATCGAATAAGAATTCAAATAGTTTCCTTCTACTGTCCACAGACAGATAATCCCAATGAGTACTCCAGCTCTCACATCCACTTCCTCTTCAGCCATCCAAACCATCCTGTACCCTTCTTCCTCTGCTCCTGCTCCAAACGCTTCACTCCCTGTGTAGCCATCATAGCCTGGAATTGAGCCGACTGAAAGTTCGAGTGGCGTGCTGAACAGTCAGCTCATGACGGCGAACAGTCCTCAAAATCTCATCCAATGTCGCATCGGAGGGTCCTACATCACTTGCCCGGCGACTCGACTGGGAGTACCTATCACCAGCCAGTATGCTAGGGCCGTCATACATACTATGTCTTGGCGGCATCAGGCGTTCGTCACGAGGGTCAAACAGTGGAGGTACCGATGTCGGAATCCTAACAGGCGGGGGAGGAGGAGGAGGCATCCTAAAGGATACGAAGGATCCTGGCCTAACGCTTTTGCGAGGTCGGGTAACAGTACGCGCACCCCTATTCCCAATAGGTGGGATGGGTGAGAGGGTCGGAGCAGCTACTTGAGGAGAGTGGGATCGCGTTCGGCTTCGGGAAGGTGATGTGGAGGAAGAGTCCTCGGAAGCCTCAGTGTCTTCGGACGTGACGGATATCCACCCTGGATGTCCGCATCTCCGGAGGTATGCCTCATACTCTGTCCGGGGCTTCTCTCTCCTCAGATTTCCGGTAGGAGTGGTCTCAGTGTCAGGGTGAGCAGGCGCCTTTCCTTTATCAGCCATAGACGTTGTCCTGTAAGAAATACATCATGAGTAATTTGGTTTCTCATAGCTCATGATTATTATAATAGTACTAATAATAGTAGTGATGGCAATAGTATCTGTTATTTTAACATATAGCTGTCTGTTTTGCCCAGATCAATAGTCTCTTCAAGTAGTATCGGATAACATAGTTCATCATAAAAATCATTTAAATCCCCTCTTTAAAATTAGTTTCAAATCATCAATATAAACCAGAAAAAGTCCAACCATAACCTAAAGATCAGTGATGGAAATTACGCGTCCGGTAAATTCATGATTACGTTGATCAAGTGTGATCATCAATTTACCCAACCCGATCATCCCAACACTTCCCACAAGGACAGTCCTAGGGTATCTGGGTTGTAGCCTAGGGTCTACTATGGTATTCCCGACTTCTCTACAACCTTTGGCTCTGATACCAATCTGTCACCCCCGGGCCCAGGTAGGGTGGGACGTCACAGACTAGCAACAACATATGGCAGCGGAAACAAACCATTATAAGAGCTCAAAGAGAGAGAATATCACATGGCATTAATGTTTTGAAAAGATAGCGGGGCTAGAAACACATCAGACCCCCAAATGAGTTTTACAATCATCCATAAAATAAATTGTGCTTGTTCATCACAAATATAAAATTGTTCAAATGTTTCATCAAGGAAAATATGCCAATGCCATGTCACGGGGATAAGTCTAGGTCTTCACAACAGCTAGGATCTCTTCATACATTACCTGACACGCCCCCTCTTAAAATTAGTTTCAAATCATCAATATAAACCAGAAAAAGTCCAACCATAACCTAAAGATCAGTGATGGAAATTACGCGTCCGGTAATTCATGATTACGTTGATCAAGTGTGATCATCAATTTACCCAACCCGATCATCCCAACACTTCCCACAAGGACAGTCCTAGGGTATCTGGGTTGTAGCCTAGGGTCTACTATGGTATTCCCGACTTCTCTACAACCTTTGGCTCTGATACCAATCTGTCACACCCCGGGCCCAGGTAGGGTGGGACGTCACAGACTAGCAACAACATATGGCCAGCGGAAACAACCATTATAAGAGCTCAAAGGAGAGAATATCACATGGCATTAATGTTTTTGAAAAGATAGCGGGGCTAGAAACACATCAGACCCCCAAATGAGTTTTACAATCATCCATAAAATAAATTGTGCTTGTTCATCACAAATATAAAATTGTTCAAATGTTTCATCAAGGAAAATATGCCAATGCCATGTCACGGGGATAAGTCTAGGTCTTCACAACAGCTAGGATCTCTTCATACATTACCTGAAACATGCTCAAAAGAAAATTGTGTCAACTAAAAAGTTGGTGAATTCAAGTGCTTAAAGTTTAAAAACAAAAGGACTTAACAAATCCTTCTTTGATTAAAAGAAAATAATCATTGTTTATCATCGTGGGAAAATCATAATCAACCCTGCACTCAGTCCCGGTTGGCCTCTTCTAAAGTTGTGTTTTACCGGATATTCCCGAAGGAAGAAACTGAGCCCCAAACCAGTGAACCCTACCTGCCCGGATGGTTCACCATAGTATCTTAACAAAACATGTTACATGACACAACGTCCCCTTAGGATCTCAGTGGGGTAACCTTCCTGGGACGGAAGCCAGTGTGTGTGGGGGATTCCCCAAATATATCTATCCATATAAAACAAACGGTTCACGAAAGAATTAATGATCATGATATAAGTATCAGCAGGTAACCACAAATCCCACATAGAATCATCAAGTAAAGCACAATCATAGTTCATAAAAAGTAGAGCATGTTTCATCCCCAAACAATAGTAAAAAGGGGGATCACTAGAACTCACCTTAGGTTTCCAGTCAAAAGTCTCTTGATGTACCGGGAAGTGTCTCAAGTCTAGCACCCTAACATGTACATATTAAGTAATAAGCTAATGCCCTAAACTCATTTAAGGTGCAACAATGGTGTCAAGGGTTTAGCTATTGAGTAAGGCTTTGGTTTCGTGAAGGTTTGTATGAAAAGTTTCCTTTTATGGCAGGTCAAGCGTCGTCATTCAAAATTGGGATTTTCACTTCATTTGGTTATGTATACTAAGAAATTTTGTTGTTCAAGTGTTTATTAGCTTCCTGGAAGTCGGTTATAAGGTTTGGAAAATTTTACAGTTTGGTCCCTCAAGTTTCAAAATTGACAGTTTTCTACCCTCAAGTTTAGTTTCTTGCCCTTTATGTCATTTAAGACCAAAAATCAGATTATTAGAGTCATATTATAATTATTATGGAGTAGTGTTTCAAAACTTTAGTTTACGGTTCGATTTAAAAACTGCGCGTTTAACGCTCCCGGTTACGGTAAAAGCCGGATAGTTTTAACAGTAATTTGGAGTTTTCATATATTTGAATCTTGGACCAGTAGGTATTTTCTAAAATATCTTTATAAATTTTTAAGTCCTTAAATTGTGTAAATGGCCTTTTATAGTTGAAAACCTTGTTTTTACGTTTGACCCGTTAAAACGCGGTTTTGACCGGGTTTGACTATTTAAAGCTTGTTTGACCAATTTTTCAAATCCTTTAAGTCTTTTATTACTTAACTTACTGAAATCATATGATTTTTATAAATCTTAGCTTTGAACTCTATTTTTATGGATTTTTCTCAAAAACGATGCTCGGTTTGTACCCGTTTTTAGTTAAAACGTCATTTATTTGTTTCTTTGACCATTTAAATTATCCATTGACTCCAGAATACTTTATTTATCATTTTTGAGCCTGAAATACTTTTCAAGAGTGTTAAATTCATATTCTTACTATTTTTAAAGTCATTTTACCATGTTTTCGGGTCCCGAAAGTGACTAAAAGAGGGTAAATCACAACATGTCCTTTATTCCAGAGATTATGTTGATGCATGTATGTCCCTAGATCATGATTTGTAATGTAATAGACCTTGTCTGTCTGACTATGATGTAATATGAATTGATTAATGAAATGATATGGATTGTTTGTGATTTGTAATGTCTAATATTCATTAATGAGTCGTTATTGAGTTGATTAATTGGGTTTATGATTGTTTGAATGGTTACACATCAAGTTATATTAATTAAAACATTCAAATTTAACTTAATGAAGTTTTCATGCGAATGGCCCATGCGAATGGACCATACGCATGAATAACTTCATACGATTGACTCAATCGCACGACTGAACCAGGAGACTGGATCAGTCATATGATTGACACATAAGATTGGCTCAGTCGCACGACTGAACACTCAGTCGTGCGGATGAATCAACCGCATGGTTCAATTGCACGACTGAACCATACTTATGTCCAGTCGCACGATTGAGTAATACTAACCTATAAATAGACCCAATTCGTGGAAAAATGTAAGCATTCATACTATTACTACTCCAGACGTACCCTAGCCGTCTAGAAGCCTCCCAAATCGTTCTCCAAGTTCACAGAACACATGAGATTGATTCCTAATCGAATTCTAACGTTAGATTCAATTCTTGATTGATTCTTTGTGTGTTCTCACTGATTGGATCGCCAATCAAATAGGATTCCGCACTATTTGATCTGGTTTACACGCTAATCACTAGGTATTTCGTTCAAATACCAGGTCCTAACAAGTGGTATCAGAGCTTTGGCTCTTGATTACGTGTGATTCAATCAAGATTTCATAAAAGTTTGTGTTTTTGCACTAAAAACGCAATCTTTGGTGTCAAAAGTGATCTTGGACGTTCCCTGCTCATCAAAGTTTGGTTTCTATGGACTTAGGCGATTAGACATTGCGAAATTTCGAATTTTTACGGCTGAAACACGTCAAACCTAGAAAATTTTGCAAAACAGCAGCTTCAGTTGCACGAGTGACCCATTCGCACGACTGGACTCCATTCGCATTGCCCATTCGCACGATTGGACCTAGTCGCACCTTCATTCGGCCAACTGAACCGTTCGTTCGCATAGCTCATACACACCAGATTCATTCGCACGACTGAACCAATCGCCCAGTTCAGCCGCACGATTGAACCAGTCGCAGAGTTCATACGCACGACTAGACCATACGCATCCTTCAGTCGCATCAGTGAAAGTTTGGTTGATTAGACTTAAAGTTATTCGCCATGGAAGATCAGATGTCAGCCTTTACTGCTGGGAAGGACTCTAGGATACAGAACCTGTTGTTGCTTGAGAGTGAGGTGGGTAATCATAATAAACCACCAAAGCTCTTGACTTTAGATGAGTTTCCCCACTGGAAACAACGTTTTGAGATCTACCTCAATGGAGTGGATCCTAATCTGTGGGAAGCCATCGAGATTGGTTATAGTACACTGGTGGGAGCTGATGGAGTTAAGCTAACGTTAGGAGGGATGACGGACGCGCAGAAAGTCAAGTACAATGCAGAGAAAAGAGTTTATGCATTGATTACACAGTCTATCCCCAAAGACATATTCCACCAGTACTCAGAGAATAAGCAGTCAAAGAAACTGTCGGATGAGCTAGAGAAGAGGTATGATGGGAATGCTTCGTTGAAGGCAATCAAGGCCAAGGAGTTAAAGAAGGAATTCGATAACTTCTCATCGATTGGTAACGAGAGTTTAGACGACGTCATCGATAGATTCTACCATTTGATGAGTGAACTGCATACACATGGGGTGGAAACGACCATGGAAGAGAAAGTAACTTTGCAGACGGATTGCCTGAAAAGTGGGCTTCATTCGTGTCTAACCTGAGACAGAATGGAATGCTTGCAAAGCTGGATATTAATGACTTCATTCTTAAGTTGCGAGAAGAAGCACTTAGGATGAAGTACAGAGCTCAGAAGTCTTCGTACACACAAAATCCAGCTTTGTACAACGCCACGCCACAAGCTAAGACATCTGGAGCACCTCTCCAGACTGCATTTGTGTCTAGCTCGTCGGGTCCTTCACATGCTTCTCCTTCAGGATCAGACACGTCAGGGTCTTCTTGTACCCACTATATTGGATCAGAAGCAAGTGCTACTAAACTGAAGACCAAGAACCTCGGTAATGTGACTGTGGAAGTAGCTCGAGAGCATATGGATCTTTTAGCTGCAGTGGTTCACTCATATGATGGACTTGTTGCCGGGAAGATTGGAAACTGCCATCTGGCAGACGAGGACTATGAGCAAGTGGACGAAATGGAGCTTGAGAGGATGGACATAATGTGGGCCTTAGCTAGTGCTGTCCGGAGGGCGAAGAAGTTTGTCAAAAAGACCGGACAGAACTTGGTAGCTACTAAGGATACCACATTTGGCTTTGACAAGAGCAAAGTGACCTGCTTCAACTGTGGAGAGAAGGGGCACTTCAAGAGAGAATGTGTCAAGCCAAAGAAGACGGGTAACGGGAACCCATTCTCGTCCTTTACTCGCCAAGACAAGCAAGCTTCCAGTTCTACTTCATCAAGCAAGGATCCAAAAGCCTTGACTGCTCATGATGATGAAGGACAGTATTGGAGTTTTCGGTTTGTCTCACCAGGGGAATCAAACATTGCAAGTGTAGAGGATATTGATGATGATTCTGCGAGTGAAGGTGATCTAGCAGTTGAGATAGCGATGTCACACAGTGAAGAAGCAACTGCAACCGAGGTCAGTTACAAGCCTAAAGAGGAGACTTCCACGTCAGAAACAGAAAAGACAGAATCACCAGAACCAGAGACATCTGATGCTGCGTTGATGGCTAACTCTTCTGAACCAACTCAGGTAAGTACTACAGACCAAATGTTTTATAATCATGCTTGTTCTGCTTGTGATACTTTTAGGAATAGCATAGATGAAAAATTTGCTAGGTTATTAGATCATAATGATAACTTAGTAAAAGACTTGCAACTGTGCACTGAGGCAAATAGAGTATTAAAACAAAATGAGCATAGTTATAAAGAAAAGATAGACCTATTGACTAAACAGCTTAGGGAAACCGACGTAGTTGCCTTTAACCAAGCTAATGACATTAGGTAATATCTAAACTCCCTAGAAGACACTAAGTGTGACAACCGACCTTCAGGTTGTTACCCTAACCCTAGATTACTTGCATCATTATCCATGTTATGAGTGCTAATAATTGAAACTAATTAACCCTACTATGAAATTGGAATCAGTTCTTACTATTTGATGTAAATTATGATTTCATGTGATTTTTATTATTGACTTTTAACCAAATTAGGTTTCTACCTTTTTAAAAATTAGTGTTCCGGGAATGTCAAATAGTCACCCTTACAAAATTAAACTCAAGAGAAGGCAATTAAAATGTGAGCATACACACTCACACTTACATAATTTCGGCCATGCATGCATGGGCATGCATTAGACACCTCAAATCACCTTCCACTAAATAATACATAATACCCAATACTACAAAATTACACAACACAATATAAATTACAATTAAAATTAATTGAAAAACCCTTCCCCACTACCCTCCAAGAACGGCCGCCCTCCCTCACCACTCTCCTCTCCTCTTCACCACCACCCCTCACAACCACTTATCTTTCATGCATCTCTCTCCCTCTCTCTCCCTCTCTCCCTTTATTCGAACTTACCAGCTGATCCAACACTCACACACATCTCACAACACTCTCCAACAATTCTCTCTAGTCTTGTGAAGAAAAATTCGAAGACCACACCAAGATCCATTCGGCCAAGAGCAAAACCGCAAAGGAGTGGCCTTATTTGCAAGATTTGGTCACACAACCGTGTTTGTTCCACCTTTCCAGCCTTAGTTCGAGTTTCTCCCATTCATTCAGTCCAAGGAGATTCAAGCCATTCACGGCCATCAACACCTTCTAAACCGTGAGTTACATCGAGTGTAAGCTCAAGATGTCGGTTTTGTGACATTTCTCTTGTTTTCATCATTTAACATCTAAGAACCATGTATTTCCTTGTTGTAGCAGAAACATCTCACCATCATCTCATTATTAAGGAGTTCCCAACGTTCTTGAAGGTAAACTTCATGTCAAGTTAGTCATTCTTGAGGTGGAAACCGATTTCCACCATGAAAACCCTCATTTTGAGTGTTTTGACATCATCTAACTTGTGAAAGCTTAAACTCTTGTAAACCAAACTTGTGACCTGCATTTTTATGACTTAATGGAATCCTAAGAACCTGTTTTTAAAAGTTCCAAGTGGCTACTTACTCAAATCCACGGTTGATACATGGATTTCACCTTGAAACCCTCCTTTCTACATGTAACAACACCTTTTAAGCATTTGTTTGAAAAATCCTTTTTACCAAGACCCATAACCTACTCATGAACGACTTAATGACACCTTAATAATCTGTTTATGAAGTTAAACGAAGTGTTGGTAACATTTAAACTCAAGTTAAGATGGTTTACACTAGTGTAATTGTCGGTATATGGCATTTTCTACATATTTGAAGCATATGGATGTAAGATAACTAGGCAACATGTTGGGACTGAAATTAACAGTAGGTTTTAGTGAATATTAGAAGTGTTAGCAATGTTTAATCTCTGGAATAAAGGACTGTTTTGATTTACCCTCTTTTAGTCACTTTCGGGACCCGAAAACATGGTAAAATGACTTAAAAAGTAAGAATACAAGTTTAACATTCTTAAAGTATTCCATGCTCAAAATGATAAATAAGAGTAAATAAAGAGGTACTCTGGAGTCAATGGATAATTTAAATGGTCAAAGACACAAATAAATGACATTTTAACTAAAAACGGTTACAAACCGAGCATCGTTTTTGAGAGAAAAATCCATAAAAATAGTTTCAAAACTAAGATTTATAAAAATCATATGATTTCAGTAAGATAAGTAATAAAGGACTTAAAGGATTTGAAAAATTGGGTCAAATGAGCTTAAATGGTCAAACCCGGTCAAAACCGCGTATTAACGGGTCAAACGTAAAAACAAGATTTTTTACTATAAAAGGCCAATTTACACAATTAAGGACTTAAAAATTTATAAAGAAATCTTTTAGAAAATACCTACTGGTCCAAGATTTAAATATATGAAAACTCCAAATTACTGTTAAAACTATCCGGCTTTTACCGTAACCGGGAGCGTTAAACGCGCAGTTTTTAAAATCGAACCCGTAGACTAAAGTTTTTGAAGCACTTACTCCATAATAATCATAATATGACTCTAATAATCTGATTTTGGACTTAAATGACATAAAAGGCAAGAAACTAAACTAAGGGTAGAAACTGTCATTTTGAAACTTGAGGGACTAAACTGTAAAATTTTTCCAAACCTTATAACCGACTTCCAGGAAACTAATGAACACTTGAACAACAAAATCTCTTAATATACTGAATCTAATGAAGTGAAAATCCCCAATTTTCATGAAGACGCCTTGACTTGCCATAAAAGGAAACTTTTTAATACAAACCTTCACGAAACCAAAGCCGTACTCAATAGCTAAACTCTTGACATCATTGTTGCACTTTGAATGAGTTTAGGGCAGTAGCTTATTGCTTAATATGTACATGTTAGGGTGCTAGACTTGTGACACTTCCCGGCACACCAAAAGGTGAGTTCTAGTGATCCCCCTTTTTACTATTGTTTTGGGATGAAACATGCTCTACTTTTTATGAACTATGATTGTGCTTTATTTGATGATACTATGTGGGATTTGTGGTTACCTGCTGATTCTTATATCATGATCATTAATTCTTTCGTGAACCGCTTGATTTATATGGATAGATCTATTTGGGGAATCCCCCACACACAGTGGCTTCCGTTCCAGGGAGGTTACCCCACTGAGATCCTGAGGGATCGTTGTGGCATGTAACAAGTTTTGTTAAGATTCTATGGTGAACCATCCGGGCAGGTAGGGTTCACTGGTATGGGGCTCAGTTTCTTCCTTCGGGAATATCCGGTAAAACACAACTTTAGAAGAGGCTAACCGGGACTGAGTGCAGGGTTGATTATGATTTTATTCTTCCCACGATGATAAACAATGATTATTTTCTTTTAATCAAAGAAGGATTTATTAAGTCCTTTTGTTTTTAAACTTTAAGCACTTGAATTCACCAACTTTTTAGTTGACACAATTTTCTTTTGAGCATGTTTCAGGTAATATATGAAGAGATCCTAGCAGTTGTGAAGACCTAGACTTATCCCCGTGACATGGCATTGGCTTATTTCCTTGATGAAACAATTGAACAATTTATATTTTGTGTTGAACAAGTACAATTTCATTTTTATGGATGATTGTAAAACTTATTTGGGGCTTGATGTGTCTCTAGCCCTGTTACCTTTTTAAAAACTTTAATGCCATGTGATATTCTCTCCTTTGAGCTCTTATAATGGTTTGTTTCCGCTGCCATATGTTGTTGCTAGTCTGTGACGTCCCACCCTACCTGGGCCCGGGGTGTGACAGATTGGTATCAGAGCCAAAGGTTGTAGAGAAGTCGGGAATGCCATAGTAGACCCTAGGCTACAACCCTGATACCCTAGGACTGTCCTTGTGGGAAGTGTTGGGATGATCGGGTTGGGTAAATTGATGATTACACTTGATCAACGTAATCATGAATTTACCGGACGCGTAATTTCCATCACTGATCTTTAGGTTATGGTTGGACTTTTTCTGGTTTATATTGATGATTTGAAACTAATTTTTAAAGGGGATTTAAATGATTTTTATGATGAACTATGTTATCCGATACTACTTGAAGAAACTATTGATCTGGGCAAAACAGACAGCTATATGTTGGAATAACAGATACTATTGCCATCACTACTATTATTAGTACTATTATGTAAATCATGAGCTATGAGAAACCAAATTACTCATGATGTATTTCTTACAGGATAACGTCAATGGCTGATAAAGGAAAGGCGCCTGCTCACCCCGACACTGAGACCGCTCCTACCGGAAACCTGAGGAGAGAGAAACCCCAGACGGAGTATGAGGCGTACCTCCGGAGATGCGGACATCCAGGGTGGATATCCGTCACGTCCGAAGACACTGAGGCTTCCGAGGACTCTTCCTCCACATCACCTTCCCGAAGCCGAACGCGATCCCACTCTCCTCAAGTAGCTGCTCCGACCCTCTCACCCATCCCACCTATTGGGAATAGGGGTGCCCGTACTCCCCACCTCGGGGTCCTCGGGGATCCTCCTCCTCCTCCCCCGCCTGTTAGGATTCCGACATCGGTACCCCCACTGTTTGACCCTCGTGACGAACGCCTGATGCCGCCGAGACATAGTATGTATGACGGCCCTACTGTACTGGCTGGTGATAGGTACTCCCAGTCGAGTCGCCGGGCAAGTGATGTAGGACCCTCCGATGCGACATTGGATGAGATTTTGAGGACTGTTCGCCGTCATGAGCTGACTGTTCAGCACGCCACTCGAACTTCTCAGTCGGCTCAGTTCCAGGCGATGATGGCTACACAGGGAGTGAAGCGTTTGGAGCAGGAGCAGAGGAAGAAGGGTACAGGATGGTTTGGATGGCTAAAGAGGAAGTGGATGTGAGAACTGGAGTACTCAGTGGGATTTATCTGTCTGTGGACAGTAGAAGGAAACTATTTGAATTCTTATTCGAGACTATTATTTTATTATTATGGGGGTGATGGCACCTTCCAAATTGTAAGAGCATGACTCTGATTCTATTTGTTTGGATGATACTATCGTTAACTGCTTTGGGATGCTAGAATTATTAAACTGTCTGTATTGAATTGCTATATGTTTTGTTGTGCTTTGAAATTTGTCTGTGCCTTTTCTAAATGGTTGCCCAACTATTATGTCATGTTTTGAATTGGACTTTTTAAGGTTCTTTAGTGGGTTGTAAATACATATGTGCATGCCATGATCCCTCTTCCGAGGCATGGTGTGATAGGATAATGATGCCTAGGCTATCCGAAACAAAATTTATGAGATGCTAAACGAATCTATTTGTGATACTATCAGAATGCCGACTCGCAGAGGAACACGTTTTGTCGACGTGGAGCCACCAGGGGCCGCCATGAGGAAGCAAGGCCTATTGGAAACCAACCTACTCCACCAGGGACTCCCCACGGGGAGAATACTAATCAAGAGAGTGACGAAAGGATTGCTAACCTCGTAGCTCAGCAACTGGCCAACGCCATTCCGACTATCATTGCACAGATAAATGCAGACCGGGATAACACTACTGGTAACGAACGGCCGGTAAACGATGAGAGCCACGACGATGAAGCTGAGGCGTTAAGGAATGGGTGCTCTTACAAGACCTTTATGGCATGTAAGCCCAAGGACTTCTATGGCACCGAGTGCTATAGAGACTTACAGGTGGATCGACGAAATGGAAGCCGTCTTAGACATCAGCGAGTGCAAGATGGAGCATATGGTGAGATTTGCATCACAATCTCTCAAGGGATCAGCTCTTGAATGGTGGAAGTCCATTACTCAGAGCCGTGGAAGAAACGTGGCTAATCGAATGGGTTGGACTGAATTCCGAGAGCTAATGACCAACAAATATTGCCCCATCAATCAACTCGAGAAGCTGGAGACAGAATTTTTAAGCTTGGAGATGAAGGGACCCAACTACACCGAATACATCAATCGTTTCTTAGCCCTGTCCCGACTTGTGCCACATTTGGTGACGCCAGAAGCCAAAGGTGTAGCACGGTTCATCTGGGGACTACACCCAAGAGTTAGGGGTATGGTTCGTGCCTCTCAGCCTGTGACCCTGCAAGCTGCTGTCGACCTTACCAGCAGTTTGACTGATGATCTAATTAGGGCTGGATGGACCGATCAAGGAAGGGCTGATGAGAAGAAGAAGTTTGTTGGTGATAAAAGGAAGTGGTTTGAAGCGAAAGAGCGGTTGGAAGTAGCAGTGGGTCAAGTAGAAGGAGTTCTGAAGGAGTGAGACGTGATGATCAAGGAAGCAAAACCGGAGATTGTATACGGGGACAAGCCCACTCTGCAGCAAGTGCAAGTTACATCATCAAGGGAATGTAACCCGATGCCCTGTTTTAGGTGCAAGAGAACAGGCCATTTAATTAAAGACTGTACTTATGTACCGGGGAACAATGCTACGAGTGTGGAGACCCAGGGCATATGAGGAACAAGTGTCCTAAGCTGGGTAGAGACAAGGATGCCAAGCACAACAAGCCTAAGGGAAGAGCTTTCGTTATGGACCCAGCAGGAGCTCGTAGGGAACCCGACGTGGTCAACGGTACGTTCCTTGTAAACAATCATCCCGCTACTGTACTGTTTGATACTGGAGCGACTGCTAGTTTTATCTCTAGTACTTTTAGGCAATTGATTGACTTAGACGCGTGTACCTTGACTGATACATTTACCGTAGAATTAGCTGACGGTAATATTTTAGAAGCTAACGAAATCATTAGGGATTGCCCCCTGAATCTAAAAGGGAATACGTTTAAGATTGACTTGATGCCCATTAAGTTAGGAGGATTTGATGTGGTCGTGGGTATGGACTGGTTAGCGAAGCATAAAGTCGAAATCGTATGTGATGAGCGACTGCTCAAGATACCGTTGAGCGACGAAGAAGTGTTAGTGGTAGAAGGTGAAAGGAGTAACACTCTATACCCTATGATATCCCACTTAAAAGCTACCAAGAGCTTGAAGAAGGGATGTCCAGCTTTTATAGTATATGTGATGAAAGCCCAAAAGGAGAAGAAGATCGAAGAGATTCCCGTGGTTTCGGAATACCCAGAGGTGTTTCCGGAAGAACTACCAGGACTTCCCCCGAATCGACAAGTTGAATTCCAGATAGACTTGTTGCCTGGTGCTGCACCAGTAGCCAAGGCACCGTACCGGCTCGCCCCACCTGAGATGAAGGAGCTAATGGTACAAATTCAAGAACTACTGGACAAGGGATTTATACGTCCGAGTGTTTCTCCATGGGGTGCCCCGGTACTATTCGTGAAAAAGAAAGACGGAACCCTGCGAATGTGTATTGATTACAGGGAATTGAATAAGCTGACCATAAAGAACCGTTACCCTCTCCCGAGAATAGATGACCTATTTGATCAACTGCAAGGAGCAAGTTATTTCTCCAAAATAGACTTGAGGTCAGGATACCACCAGCTGAAGATAAGAGAAGAAGATATACCCAAAACCGCTTTCCGAACTAGGTATGGACACTATGAGTATTTGGTCATGCCCTTTGGACTGACTAATGCTCCAGCAGCATTCATGGACCTCATGAATCGCGTTTGCCGCCCTTACCTCGACAAGTTTGTGATCGTGTTTATCGACGACATACTGATCTATTCTCAAAGTAAAGACGAGCACGAGAAGCATCTCAGGCTAATTCTTGAATTGCTCAAGAATGAGCAACTATATGCCAAGTTCTCGAAATGTGAATTCTGGATGCGCCAGATCCAATTCTTAGGTCATGTGGTAAATGAGGATGGGATTCAAGTTGACCCTTCCAAGATTGAGGCCATAAAGAATTGGAAGATTCCTGAAACTCCTACGGAGATAAGGAATTCTTAGGACTGGCTGGCTATTACCGAAGATTTATAAAGGACTTCTCGCGTATAGTGCAACCTTTGACCGCACTAACCAAGAAAAACACAACCTTTGTGTGGGAGCGAGAGCAGAACGAGGCGTTTGAAACGCTTAAAGAGAAATTATGCAGTGCACCTATCCTTGCTCTTCCAGAAGGAGTAGAAGACTTCGTGGTCTATTGTGACGCTTCGCGTCAAGGGCTAGGATGTGTATTGATGCAACGCAACAAGGTGATTGCTTACGCGTCGAGACTGCTGAATGATCATGAGAAGAACTACACGACGCACGATCTGGAGTTGGGTGCCGTGGTGTTTGCCCTTAAGATGTGGAGGCACTACCTTTATGGCACAAAGTGCATCATCTACACTGACCATAGAAGCCTGCAGCATATCCTTGACCAAAAGATGCTCAACATGCGTCAGAGAAGATGGGTTGAGCTATTGAACGATTACGAGTGCGAGATCCGCTACCATCCTGGTAAGGCCAATGTTGTGGCGGATGCGTTGAGCCGAAAGGAAAGAGAGAAACCTCTTCGAGTACGAGCCTTAAGGATGAGTGTGTATACCAACCTTATAGCAAAACTGAAGGAAGCTCAAGGCGAGGCATTAAAGGAAGAAAAACTAAAGGAAGAAGGATTGACTGGAATGGAAAAGCTATTGGAGATAGGGGACGATGGTACATATAGATATGGTGGAAGGACTTGGGTGCCAAAACACGGAGGAATTCGAGAAGTAATCCTCGATGAAGCACACAAGTCTAGGTATTCAATTCACCCTGGAAGTGATAAGATGTACCAGGATTTAAAGACACTTTTCTGGTGGCCGGGAATCAAAGATCAATCGCTTTTATGTGGGGAAATGTTTAACTTGTGCCATGGTAAAAGCTGAGAACCAAAAACCATCAGGAACGTTGCAGCAACCTGAGATTCCAGAATGGAAATGGGATAATGTTACGATGGATTTTGTTACCAAGTTGCCTAGAACGTTTAAAGGTCACGATGCTATTTGGGTAATAGTGGATAGATTAACAAAATCAGCTCACTTCTTGCCAATTAGAGAAGACTACGACATGACGAAACTGGCCCAACTTTATGTCGACGAGATTGTAACAAGGCATGGAGTGCCTCTGTCGATCATCTCAGACCGTGATAGCCGTTTCACCTCTCGTTTCTGGAAATCGTTCCAGCAAGCTTTAGGAACCCGTTTAGATCTTAGCACGGCTTACCACCCTCAGACCGACGGACAGAGCGAAAGAACTATTCAAACGATGGAAGACATGTTGAGAGCTTGCGTGATGGACTTTGGCGGAAACTGGGATAACCATCTTCCTTTGGTGGAATTCGCCTATAACAATAGTTACCACGCGAGTATCAAAGCCGCTCCGTATGAGGCCCTTTATGGCAGGAAATGCCGATCACCCTTGAGTTGGAATGAGATTGGTGACAGCCAAGTGATGGGACCCGACATAGTGTTGGAAACCATCGATAAGATCTATAAGATAAAGGAACGACTGAGAGTACGCCGACAGGAGGCGGAAACCTCTAGAGTTCCAAGTGGGCGACAGAGTGATGCTAAAAGTAGCACCGTGGAAAGGAACAGTGAGGTTCGGAAAAAGAGAAAAACTAAGCCCAAGATACATTGGACCATTTGAGATAATGGCAAGAATTGGCCCAGTGGCATATAAGTTGAAACTACCCCCGGGTTGAGTCACATACACGACACCTTTCATGTGTCAAACTTGAAGAAGAGCATGGTAGACAAAACCCTGGAACTACCATTAAAAGAAGCAAGAATAAGCGACAAACTGAACTTTGTGGAAGAACCTGTGGAGATCACGGATCGTTTGGTCAAACAACTCCGGCGGAGCCGCATACCCAAGGTTAAGGTTAGATGGAACTCCAAGCGAGGACCTGAATTTACTTGGGAGCGTGAAGATGAAATGTGAAAGAACTACCCACACCTCTTCAAACCCACCCGTTCAGTCTCTAATCAGAGTTAAAATTTCGGGACGAAATTTCCTAAACGGTGGGAGAATGTGACAACCGACCTTCAGGTTGTTACCCTAACCCTATATTACTTGCATCATTATCCATGTTATGAGTGCTAATAATTGAAACTATTCAACCCTACTATGAAATTGGAATCAATTCTTACTATTTGATGTAAATTATGATTTCATGTGATTTTTATTATTGACTTTTAACCAAATTAGGTTTCTACCTTTTTAAAAATTAGTGTTCCGGGAATGTCAACTAGTCACCCTTACAAAATTAAACTCAAGAGAAGGCAATTAAAATGTGAGCATACACACTCACACTTACATAATTTCGGCCATGCATGCATGGGCATGCATTAGACACCTCAAATCACCTTCCACTAAATAATACATAATACCCAATACTACAAAATTACACAACACAATATAAATTACAATTAAAATTAATTGAAAAACCCTTCCCCACTACCCTCCAAGAACGCCCCCCCCCCCCTCACCACTCTCCTCTCCTCTTCACCACCACCCCTCACAACCACTTATCTTTCATGCATCTCTCTCCCTCTCTCTCCCTCTCTCCCTTTATTCGAACTTACCAGCTGATCCAACACTCACACACATCTCACAACACTCTCCAACAGTTCTCTCTAGTCTTGTGAAGAAAATTCGAAGACCACACCAAGATCCATTCGGCCAAGAGCAAAACCGCAAAGAGTGGCCTTGTTTGCAAGATTTGGTCACACAACCGTGTTTGTTTCACCTTTCCAGCCTTAGTTCGAGTTTCTCCATTCAAGTCCAAGGAGTTTCAAGCCATTCACGCCATCAACACCTTCTAACCGTGAGTTACATCGAGTGTAAGCTCAAGATGTCGGTTTTGTGACATTTCTCTTGTCTTTATTTATTCATTCATATTTGTGTATTTCCTTGTTGTAGAACATCTTTCACCTCTCTATTCTTAATTTCCATCAACATCTGTGTATTCCCTTGTTGTAGCAGAAACACTCACCATCATCTCGTCTTAATGATTTCCCAACGTTCTGAAGGTAACTTCATTTTTAGTCATTCTTGAGGTGAAACCGATTTCCACCATGAAAACCTCATTTTGAGTGTTTTGACATCATCTAACTTGTGAAAGCTTAACTCTTGTAACCAAACTTGTGACCTGCATTTTTATGACTTAATGGACTCCTAAGAACCTGTTTTTTAAAAGTTCCAAGTGGCTACTTACTCAAATCCACGGTTGATACATGGATTTAACCACCCTCCTTTCTACATGTAACAACACCTTTTAAGCATTTGTTTGAAAAATCCTTTTACCAAGACCCATAACCTACTCATGAACGACTTAATGACACCTTAATAATCTGTTTATGAAGTTAAACGAAGTGTTGGTAACATTTAAACTCAAGTTAAGATGGTTTACACTAGTGTAATTGTCGGTTATGGCATTTTCTACATATTTGAAGCATATGGATGTATAGATCAACTAGGCAACATGTTGGGACTGAAATTACAGTAGGTTTTAGTGAATATTAGAAGTGTTAGCAATGTTTAATCTCTGGAATAAAGGACATGTTGTGATTTACCCTCTTTTAGTCACTTTCGGGACCCGAAAACATGGTAAAATGACTTAAAAATAGTAAGAATACAAGTTTAACATTCTTAAAAAGAATTCCAGGCTCAAAAATGATAAATAAAGTACTCTGGAGTCAATGGATAATTTAAATGGTCAAAGACTCAAATAAATGACATTTTAACTAAAAACGGGTACAAACCGAGCATCGTTTTTGAGAAAAATCCATAAAAATAGAGTTTAAAACTAAGATTTATAAAAATCATATGATTTCAGTAAGATAAGTAATAAAGGACTTAAAGGATTTGAAAAATTGGTCAAACAAGCTTTAATGGTCAAACCCGGTCAAAACCGCGTATTAACGGGTCAAACGTAAAAACAAGATTTTTAACTATAAAAGGCCAATTTACACAATTTAAGGACTTAAAAATTTATAAAGAAATCTTTTAGAAAATACCTACTGGTCCAAGATTTAAATATATGAAAACTCCAAATTACTGTTAAAACTATCCGGCTTTTACCGTAACCGGGAGCGTTAAACGCGCAGTTTTTAAAATCGAACCCGTAGACTAAAGTTTTGAAGCACTTACTCCATAATAATCATAATATGACTCTAATAATCTGATTTTGGACTTAAATGACATAAAAGGCAAGAAACTAAACTTAAGGGTAGAAACTGTCAATTTTGAAACTTGAGGGACTAAACTGTAAAATTTTTCCAAACCTTATAACCGACTTCCAGGAAACTAATGAACACTTGAACAACAAAATCTCTTAATATACTGAATCTAATGAAGTGAAAATCCCCAATTTTCATGAAGACGCCTTGACTTGCCATAAAAGGAAACTTTTTATACAAACCTTCACGAAACCAAAGCCGTACTCAATAGCTAAACTCTTGACATCAATGTTGCACTTTGAATGAGTTTAGGGCAGTAGCTTATTGCTTAATATGTACATGTTAGGGTGCTAGACTTGTGACACTTCCCGGCACACCAAGAGGTGAGTTCTAGTGATCCCCCTTTTTACTATTGTTTTGGGATGAAACATGCTCTACTTTTTATGAACTATGATTGTGCTTTATTTGATGATACTATGTGGGATTTGTGGTTACCTTCTGATTCTTATATCATAATCATTATTCTTTCGTGAACCGCTTGATTTATTTGGATAGATCTATTTGGGGAATCCCCCACACACAGTGGCTTCCGTTCCAGGAAGGTTACCCCACTGAGATCCTGAGGGATCGTTGTGGCATTTAACAAGTTTTGTTAACATTCTATGGTGAACCATCCGGGCAGGTAGGGTTCACTGTTTGGGGCTCAGTTTCTTCCTTCGGGAATATCCGGTAAAACACAACTTTAGAAGAGGCTAACCGGGACTGAGTGCAGGGTTGATTATGATTTTATTCTTCCCACGATGAAATAATGAAAGATATAATTACAAGGATTAATTTATTTTAGATAACTAAGAAGAGTCCGGTTGTGAAGCAAGATGAACATTGAATTTGTGACATGAATTGTGAAATGGTTGAAGTAGTTAAATTATGAAGCTGTAAGCTTAAGGTTTGTAACATGTCTCCTGCTATCCAAGTTGATAACTATGGATATGTTAAAAGTTAGAAGATTAATCAAAGTAATATGATTCTAGATTATCTGCATGTTTCGAGTCATACATGATAAACAATGATTATTTTTCTTTTAATCAAGAAGGTTTATTAAGTCCTTCTTTTGTTTTTAAAACTTTAAGCCCACTTGAATTCACCAACTTTTTAGTTGACACAATTTTTCTTTTGAGCATGTTTCAGGTAAATATATGAAGAGATCCTAGCAGTTGTGAAGACCTAGACTTATCCCCGTGACATGGCATTGGCTTATTTCCTTGATGAAACAATTGAACAATTTATATTTTGTGTTGAACAAGTACAATTTCATTTTTATGGATGATTGTAAAACTTATTGGGGCTTGATGTGTCTCTAGCCCTGTTAACTTTTTAAAAACTTTAATGCCATGTGATATTCTCTCCTTTGAGCTCTTATAATGGTTTGTTTCCGCTGCCATATGTTGTTGCTAGTCTGTGTCGTCCCACCCTACCTGGGCCCGGGGTGTGACACTAAGAAGCAAAAGGCAGTTCTAGAAGTAGAAGTAAACTCCTTAAAACAGAAACTGCATAGTTGGACTAGTTTTTCACACATAGTTCAACACTTAGTGAGAGAAAGGAATAACGGGGAGGGATTGGGTTACAAAGTGGTTCCACCACCACCTGAGATCTTGATGAACACTAAGACTAGACCAGTAAATAATAACCCCATCAAGGATCACGTGGTGTCTACTAGGAGTTGTTAGTGATCCAGATACCTCATGTTCATCTATTGAATCTGGACACAAACAAAAGGAGGCCACTTCAAAGGCAAAGGGTAAATTGCCTTGTGTTAATCTGGAAAAGGAATTTGAAAAAATTAACTTAAAGTCAGGGTCAAACAGAGTCAAATCAGAACTTAAAAAGACTTCTAATGTTAATTTTTCACATGCTTCAAGTCAAAAACCAGTTAACCAAAAAGAGAAAGCTGTTAAACAGGTTAAAACAGTTAACTTTGTTAAACCAAAGAAAACATCAAAAGAACCAGAGTTAAAACCTAAAGTGATTGATGTTACTAGAGTGTCACACACTTCTCCACAAAGAAAGTTTAGTCATAAAGTTGATAGCAGGTCATGCTACAACTGTGGAGAATGTGGACACATTGCTTCCTATTGTCCTTTCTATCAGACACCTAGGAAGAAGATTGAACTTCAGGACTCTAAGCCTAGGTCTTCTAAGAGGAGCTCTCTGACTCCACCTAGAAGAACTAGTGAACCTAAAGTTCAACCTGTAAGCCAGTCGACTGTTTATCATAAACAGGCATTGCACAAATCTGGCTTATGGAAAGAGAAGTCATCCTACGTGTCTGATACTGATGACAAGAAGGAACCTGAGCTACCCTCACCCTCTAAGGGTCAATGGGTGGAGTTTATGATGTGTGATGCCTCTGGGAAACCCAAGCCAGTTAAGCTTGGGTTCCTAACCTAAACTAATTCTTTACTTTGTATGTGCAGGGTGTTCGATACAGTGCTGAGACTAACACGTGGATTGTAGACAGCGGAGCATCCAGGCACATGACAGGAAATAGGGCCCTTTTATCAAACGTCAAGCAAATAAAAGGAGGGCATGTTTCCTTGCTGCTGGAAACAAGGGAGGCTATCACAGCTTAGGGAGAAGTGGGGAATCAGAAAGTTAAGTTTGATAAGGTGAACTACGTTCAACAACTTCAAAATAACTTACTTTCTGTTTCCCAAATCTGTGATAAAGGATTTAAGGTCATCTTCGACAACAAGAAGTGTTACATGCTGAAGAAAGACTACGTGATCCCAGAGGACCAAGTTCTGATGACTGCTTCAAGATATAAAGACCTTTATGTCTTGGATCTGTCAACAGCTGCTACAACGGATCATGAGGTTCAGTGCTTTCTATCTAAAGCTACTGAGAAGGATTCCATCTCCTGGCATAGGAGAATGGGACACATTAGTCAAGGGAAGATGAATCATTTGATTCAGAAGGATTTGGTGAGAGGAGTTAATGTCAAGAACTTCCAGCTTCCTGACTTTTGTGTAGCTTGCAAGAAAGGCAAACAGACGAAGAAGTCTCATAAGGAAAAGAAAGTTCATTCAATAGAACTTCCTCTTGAACTTCTTCACATGGATCTGTTTGGTCCAGTCAGTACAAAGAGCATTGCAGGCGACTTGTACTGTTTTGTGGTCACTGATGACTACTCAAGGTTCACTTGGGTAATGTTTCTGAAATCCAAATCAGAAACATTTGAGTCATTCAAGGAGTTAGTAACCACACTGGAATCTCTTTACAAGCTGAAGGTTAGACAAGTACGCTCAGACAACGGGACAGAATTCAAGAACCAGTGGATGGAGACATACTGCAAGGAAAAGGGAATTGTGCATCAATTCACTTCTGCCTACACGCCTCAGATGAATGGCGTTGCTGAGAGGAAGAACAGAAGCTTGATAGAGACAGCACGGACTATGCTTGCAGACTCGAAACTGCCTATCCAATTCTGGAATGAGGCAGTGGCAAATGCATGTTATACACTGAATCGAGTCCTGATAGTCAAGCGCCACGGAAAGACATGTTACGAGCTACTACAAAGACGCAAACCGAATTTGGAGTATCTTGAACCTTTTGGCGCGCCGTGCACACTTCTGAAAAAGACACAAGAAGGCAAATTCAGCGAGAAGGCAGATGAAGGAATCTTTCTAGGATACAACATACCGAACAAGCGAGTTTACAACAACTCAACGGGTCTTGTAGAAGTGTGGTGTAATGTTGACGTTCAGAGATATACCACACCACCTACTGACAAAGGACCCGCTTACTTCTTCGACTATGATGGATTCTTCAAGTCCTTCAACATCCCTCTCTCTCCCTCGGATGATGAGTTAGCTACTAGGATGATGTATGATATCCTGAATACACCATCTAGCTCACAGTGAGAATCATCTACTCAGTCAGGGGAAGTAGTAGATGACAGTGACTCCTCCTCTGAAGATGAAGCTGAAGCAGATGACCAGAACAGTCAGGAGGAACAGGTTCCAGTTCCTGAAAGTCCACAAGCATCTACCAGTGATGCACCTTCGACTTCAGAACCTCAAACTCCATCTACCTCAGATGCAGAACCAAATGTTCATAATCTTGGCTCTGAGGTAGCTGTTCCTACTACTCCAGGATCATGATTAAACGTCTATCATCCCCTTGACAATGTCATTGGGGATGTTAGATCAGGAGTACAAACCCGAAATCAGCTATACTCAGCTGATTACGCCTCGGTTATGGATAAAGGTTACATTCATGATGGTGCTTATCGGTGTTTTGTCTCGGAGTTTGAGCCAAAATATGTCAGTGATGCACTAAATGATGAGGCGTGGGTGAGTGCCATGCAAGAAGAACTTCTGCAGTTCAAGAAGTTAGGTGTATGGACTCTGGGATAGACCTAAAGGTGCTAAAGTCATTGGCACCAAATGGGTCCTGAAATGCAAGAAGGATGTCCAAGGGGTCATTATCAGGAACAAAGCTCGATTGGTGGTTCAGGGTTTTCGCCAAGTCGAAGGGATTGACTACAATGAGGTGTTTGCACCCGTTGCAAGGATGGAAGCCATTCGTATCTTCCTTGCCTATGTATCGTACATGAAGATTAAAGTCTACCAATTAGATGTGAAGAGTGCATTCCTTCATGAGGAAATCAGAGAAACAGTCTATATCAGTCAACCCGAGGGATTTGAAGATCCTTATCATCGGGATAGAGTTTACAAGCTCGACAAGGCTTTATATGGGCTTCATCAAGCTCCAAGAGCTTGGTATGAGAAACTCTCGACTCATCTTGTGAAACACGGCTTTCGCAGGGGAGTCATTGACTGCACGCTGTTTATTAAAGAAAAAGATGGCGACCTACTGCTCGTACAGATCTATGTTGATGACATAATCTTCGGTTCAAAGAACGAAGAGTTATGCAAAGAATTTGAAGCAGTTATGAAGAAAGAATTTGAGATTAGTGCTATGGGGGAAATGAAGTTCTTTCTCGGATTACAGGTGGATCAGACACCAAATGGGATCTTTCTACATCAGACCAAGTATGTAGGAGACATTCTCAGTCGCTTTGACATGGAGAATGCTTCTTCTGCTGGGACTCCACTTGCTACGAACCACGACATAGCACCTGATGAAAATGGAGATCTTGTAGATGCCACGATGTACCGAGGAATGATTGGATCCCTCATGTATCTCACTGCCTCAAGACCTGATATCATGTATGCTACATGTTTATGTTCTAGATATCAAGCTAAACCTAAGGTCAACCATCTGATTGGGGTCAAGAGGATTATTCGTTATCTGAAGGGTACACCCACACTTGGATTGTGGTACCCTCATGATGATGACTTTGAGCTTACCGCGTATAGTGACTCGGATTACGGGGGCTGCAAGATGAATTACAAGTCTACATCAGCAGGGTGTCAATTCTTTGGGAGAAGATTAATTACCTGGCAGTGTAAGAAGCAGACATCGGTTGCATTGTCAACCTGTGAAGCTGAGTATGTTGCTGCTGCAAGTTGCTGTTCACAAATCATCTGGATTCAACAGCAAATGCGGGATTACAGTTTAAAGTTTTCTTCTACTCCTATTTTTGTTGATAACTCTGCTGCAATTGCAGTAACTAAAAATCTGGTCCAACATCCAAAGACCAAACACATCGGTATTAAATACCATTTCATAAGAGACTGTTTTGAAAAGAACTTAATTGATGTGGTAAAAATTAATACTGATTTTCAACGCACTGACCTCTATACTAAAGCCTTTGATAAACCACGTTTTCAATATTTGCTAGAGGTCAACGGCGTTAAAAAGAAAAGTGAGGTTATTCCTGATGATGAAAATGTGTAGTCCGATGTAGTTTAGTTAAAGTTTTTCCTTTTATTTTATTTTATTTTATCTTATCTGTTTATTTTAGTCTGTTTAATTTAAACTCATGTTATTTTGCTGTTTATTAAAATCCTAAAATAATTAAACCAGTAATGATTTTAGTATTTTAGGGGAGAATATGTCAGCAAGTTAACATTAAAAATATATATAAATAATATATATATATATATATATATATAGATAGATATATATATCTATATATATATATATATATATATATATATATATATATATATAAAATTGAGGGAGAAGGAGTGGATAGCTGATATAAGGTAGATCGTATCTGTGATACCGATTCAAAACCTTTGGAAAATGATAGTACACAGGAACAAATCAAGAGGGACTTTAAAAATTTAAGTTTAGAAAAGATGCACAAATTCAAAGTATAAGTTTGTGTAGTCTAAGCAATATAAAAGGGAAGATGATAGAAAACTGGTAACTCCTAAGGTAACACAAAGAAAGTAGACTTAGAGGTTGCTAGACCGCAAATGATATGTCGGTAGATTCAACACAATAGATGATTAGACCTGACTGGTGATCTCAAGATCAAACTAAGTTGTTCAACTGACTGTGGGCTTCCATCTTATCACTGGTTAACACAATCAACAATATTTCAATAAGGGGTAATGAGCATGTAAACGCCACAAATATGTGCGGATGACCATAATTAGAGCAAAGCAAGAAAAAAATTGAAAGACAAATGATATAAAGCTAATGACTGATGTTGTTGGTGCATTTGTGCAAAATAAAATAAGCTGCTCTAACAAGGAGATAGGTTGTGTGCCTCTCTGCTGTGCGATGGCACTGACCTGAGGATAAGCATAACCTAGATATTCTAGAATTCATTGTTGTTTGCCGCCTCTTTGCTGTGCGATGGCACTGACCTGAGGACTGGCTTCTCTTTGAAAGCTATAAGAATAGTCTCTTCTTGTAATAATACCTGTAGACCGCTCAAAAGCTCCTGAGGAATGTTGATTACCATATAAGTGTGGGATTCACAAATGTTAGTTGGAATAATTAAACCTAAAACAATCACCAGTCTGTGTCAAAAGTCTGTGTATGGATTTAAGTGGACAAATATATTGACAATCATTGTGGCTGCAATTCTTGAAAGTTCAAATCAATGTGAAAATCTAAGAGTTCCAGTATGATTCCCTAAGGTTGCTAATGACTCCGGATGAACATCTAGAATTGAGCATTAAAAGATTTTGATAATCAGTCCCAAATGATTTGACTTGCCTGTATGATTCCAAAATTGAATTGGTCCAGATGTGGTCAATCCAAGTTGAAGCTGTCTATTCCAGAACCAAATCCTGTAGATGTCCATCTTAGGATTTATCTCTCACAAAAAGCCAAAAACAAGTCTTGTTTTGAGTATTTAGTTTAAATTTTCTAATTTAGTTAGTAGTTTTAGTTTGTTAGTTTGTCGGACTACATCAGGAAAATCAGTAAGGAATCAACTCACTAAAAGGGTCATGTCCGAGATGACCACATGTGCTTTAATAGTTTAAAACAGTCACGTCTGAGGTGACAAAGTGTTTAAAAAGGTCACGTCTGAGGTGACTAAATTGTTTAAAAGGATCACGTCTGAGGTGATCAAAAGGTTTTCAAGTTAAATGATCATGTCTGAGATGATCAAAAGCTCATAATGTTAATTTCAAAAGTTAAAAGGGTTTTAAATGTAAATTGGTAAAAATGGCAGAAAATTAACTAAGTGTGACCCATCGCACGATTGGACCATGAGAATGGACCAACCATGCGAATGGCTTCCACTCGCACGAATGGACATAAGATTGAGCCATTCACACGAATGGCTTATCAGAATGACCCATTCGACCGATTGGAAGGGGACGAATGAGTTAGTCGGCCGACTGAGACTCATTCGGTCAACTGAACATGCGAATGAAAGGTACGATTGAGTCAGTCGACCGACTGAACCTCAATCGGTCAACAGCATGAGACTAACTGGGCCAATCGCACGATTGAGCCTCAGTTGCCCGAATGAACTGAGCGACTGAGGCCAGTCGGCCGATTGAACTCAGCTTCAGTATTTAAAGGGCACAGTCGATCGCATTTCATTCATCACACCCCAATCGCTCTCAAATCGCACACCCTACCGTTACGCTGCCAAAATTTCATTGGACTCTGTTTTCTTCTTGATCTTGATTCGCTGACTCTCGGTATTGATTATACAGGTAGTTTGAAGTTCCATCTTCCCAAAACTTGAAGGATTTAAACCCTAATTTGGGTATTCGACTGTAATACAAGAACCGAGACATAAAGGACCTAATAACCTACCAAAACTATGCAAAACGTTAAAATTAAGTTTAATAGGTTGTTAGTAACAAGAATGCGAGTCTATTGAACCGGTTATCTATGTTAAAACACTTGTTTTGTTAAAGATTCGAACGGTTGGCGACTGAACTATAGGACAGGCGACTAGTCGCCCGGATGAACTCCAATCGCACGATTGAAACTTGCGATTGGGTAAATCGCCCGAATGAACCATGCGATTGAGCTCAGTCGGCCGACTAAACCATTCGCAGACTCAGTCAGCAGACTGAACCCAATCGCATGTCACATTGACCAGAATGAGCTCAGTCGCATGAAAGGACATCCGACTGACTTCAGTCGCATGATTCATTCGCACAAATGAATCAGAATGAATTTCAACATTACACTTAGAACAGAATTTTCATGTATTATGTACTAATGGTTCTATGTCATGTTTTTTTTCCAGGATAATGGCTGAGATATGGTCCATAAATCCAAAGCACAACATCTGTGCTCATTTGGATCACATTACTAGGAACGGGGCCGAGTTCACCGATATAATAGCCTTCCTCAGACGGTCCCGGATCCATAAGGCTATCTCCACTCCTTGCACGCCCTATAGATCACTACATCAGGCATTCTGGGAGAATGCCTCTGTGGACCGCTCTCGTGAGCCCTACAGCATTAGGAGCTCTATACTGGGTCATGATATCGAGATCACTGCTGCTGACATCCAGAGGGTCCTAGAGTTTGGAGATGATACTGATCATCCTACCAGATTACAACCACTGACCGTGAGGGGATGCTTTCTGAGGATCAAGTACGCTGGGGACATAAACTCAGGTGTGCTCAACAAGAGCAACCTGTGCCCCCAGTACAAGTACTTAGCCCATGTCATCCTTAAGTGCGTTGCTTCGAGGAGGGGTGGGTTCGACGACCTCTCAGACCAGATCCAAAATACCTACGTGGCACTGGTGCTGAACCACCCCTTCAGCTTTTCTAGCATGATATTCTCCTATCTGGTGGAGAACTTGGAGGCAAAGGGAAAGGAGGGGTTTTGTATGTACCCCAGGTTTTTACAGCTCATCTTCAACGTGAAGCTGCCACATCTGCCCAAAGAGAGTGATGATACAGTGGCACTGGCGATCATGGATGATACGACTCTGGGTCGGATGAGGGTTTATAGGGGGAAGCAGGTGAAGCCCCAAGTTAAGAGATTGATTGGCCACCTGGCCAACGAGAGGTATGTGGCTCCAGGCAGACGCAAATGGCGTCATGAGGACAGTGACTCTGATGATGAGAGGCTGCTACTCCCAGAGATTGACTCAGATGATGATGATAGTGGAGACGCTGGGGACGATATGCCTGCTCCACCGAGAGGCACTATGTCAGATGTTATACCCCCAGTGTCTGCCCTAGCTGGAGATGTTGCTGAGACAGCCGGATTTCATCAGGAGTTTGTTCATGGTGCTGAGGAGGAGGAGGAGTGTGATGAGGAGCCCCTCACGCGAACTGTGGGAAGCAAGGTTGTTCCCACAGAACACGGGCTACGGGTGGTTGGTGAACACCCGAGAGACTCCAGAGAGACGGATACTGACCCGAGTTATGCTTCGGGTTCAGCAAGCAGGGTTGTAGGGGGAGCATCCACCTCCACAGGGACGAGGAGGAAGAGGATGGCTCAGCCCCATGGTCTGAAGAAGAAGAAGCGTCGGTTGACCTTCGTTACTACCGTAGCCTCTACATCCACCACCACAGCCACCACTACCACCTCCACAGCTATACCATCCACCACCACAGCCACCACATCCACCACAGCTACCACAGCCACCACCATACCTACCACCACAGTACATATCCCATCCACCACCATACCATTTACACCCACATCACCTCCACCATTTTACCGACCCATCTTCACTACAGCCACCACCACCACCACCACCTCACACCATGCAGGACCGTCAGCCCATACCTCACGTTCTTATGGATCACCTCTACCTCCAATCGGGGTAGAGAAACAACTGTCAGCGCTCAACCGGATGGTGATGCGCTTACTAGCTGCCGATGAGGAGAAAGCTGCACAGATCCAACAGCTTACCGACCTGACTGCTGCCCAATCTCACCAGATGGCAGAGTAGGCTTGTGTTATAGAGCAGCAGGCTCAGCTGATGGATGCACAACGTATAGAGATGTCCCAACTCCAGGAGCAGCATACCCAATCAGCTAAAAGGATAGAGGAGTTGGAGACCACCAACAAGACCATCATGCTGCGGCTCAAGGGATCAAAGGATGAGCCCTTAAAGATCAAGGAAGGGGATGGAGATGATGGAGATGATGGTGATGATGATGATGAAGATAATGATGAAGATGAAGAGGATGATACAGAGGATGAGGAGGAAACAGACGGAGAGAGGACAGAGGGGAAGGACGACGATGATGAAGCAGAATGAGGGGATGCGGCTACATCGGCCTCTGCTTCAGGTCAAGAGAGGAGGTCAAAGAATAGACAGGACCAATCAGCTACCACCTCTGCTCCTCCGAGTGATGAGACTTTGATTCAAGATAAAAGTACAGACTAGATGTTTTATGTATTTATTTACTTTTGTGTTTGAATTCTGTATTGAAAAACAATGTATTGAATGTTTATATATTAAGTTAATGTATTTCTGGTTGATTACTTACTAATGATTTATGTGTTCAATGTTTAAATCAAACAGATCCAAATTATCAAAGAGATGAGTTTGATGTTGCTCCCCTTCAACAGGTCAAGACTCAACTAACCATGATTCTTGATCTGCAAGGGATCGTAAGAAGGTCTGTGAGTTATACCCCTGAAGAAGGGGAAATAATTCATGACCTATCTAACGAGCAACTCGCAGAGATTTTCAAGCTCAATCCGGATGAAATAGTTAAAGATGCTCCAACATGTGATTCGACTAGTGATGAAGAGCTCAACGATGTTGATGAAGTAGAGGTCGAAGATATCACCGCAGAGGAGTACCCTCAGTACGCTGACAATGAGGGTAATGTGGTCCCCAATCTGGGTGAGTCCCTCATCAGTGATACTTTTGAGGTGTTGAACAAGATGGAGCAGGAAACTGAGAAGGCAGAAGGAACAGCCCAAGCCTCAAATGATGATGTTGACATTCGAAAGGCTGAGTGGGCTGCATGTTTTGAAGAAGTTAGAGCCCAACATGCTGCACTGAAGAAAGATGCCTACACCAAGCTCTACAGAGTCAAGAAACACCACAAGGTGTCTGGCAGGATTATAGCATGGGCGTATTTTGATGATCTTAATGCTTATGCAGTTAAGAGAGAACAGGGCATAGAGTACTTCAGATTCCCACATGATCTGAAGACTCTACCAGGTTTTGAGCTCAACTAGCTGGCTAAGCTAAAGCTTTTGTATGCTGACCCGAGGAAGATGTCAGGCTGGTTAGAGGCTGGCCTTAAGAAGGAGTACCACACTAGATGGGTTAACTTCAGACCCCAACAGCCGACTAGGTACATAAGAAGGTCTGAGGTTGATGCCATTACTGGCAAGCCCAAGATAGTGTTGAAGTGGAGTCCTCCGCGCACAAAGTCAAGAATCCCACTCAGGGAAATGCCACAGGACTTCACCCCACACTTTAAGTGGTGGTACTATGATTGGAGAACAGCTGAAGCGGTCATAGTCCTAAGCAAAGAGGGACAAATGGATACAATCAGGGTATTCGACCCGATGTGGCTTACTAACTTGTCAGCAAATGATGTCTATACGCTATACCAGTGGCCATTGTTCTATGACACGCAAGACATTGTACAAGCCCTCCAGTTCCAAAACGTTATATGACTCTGCTTCGCGTTTGAAATTCACGCGGGAGTCACAAAAGAGGAGAAGTACAAGAAATACAAGGAGGTTATGCAGAAGACAAGAGATTAGAGAGATCTAGGTCCAAGGGGGAGTTTGTTGATGCATGTATGTCCCTAGATCATGATTTGTAATGTAATAGATCTTGTCTGTCTGACTATGATGTAATATGAATTGATTAATGAAATGATATGGATTGTTTGTGATTTGTAATGTCTAATATTTCATTAATGAGTCGTTATTGAGTTGATTAATTGGGTTTATGATTGTTTGAATGGTTACACATCAAGTTATATTAATTAAAACATTCAAACTTAAGTTAATGAAGTTCTCATGCGAATGGCCCATGCGAATGGACCATACGCATGAATAACTTCATACGATTGACTCAATCGCACGACTGAACCAGGAGACTGGATCAGTCGTATGATTGACAAATAAGATTGGCTCAGTCGCACGCCTGGACACTCAGTCGTGCGGATGAATCAACCGCATGGTTCAATCGCACGACTGAACCATACTTATGTCCAGTCGCACGATTGAGTAATACTAACCTATAAATAGACCCAATTCGTGGAAAAACGTAAGCATTCATACTATTACGACTCCAGACGTACCCTAGCCGTCTAGAAGCCTCCCAAATCGTTCTCCAAGTTCACAGAACACATGAGATTGATTCCTAATCGAATTCTAACGTTAGATTCAATTCTTGATTGATTCTTCGTGTGTTCTCACTGATTGGATCGCCAATCAAATAGGATTCCGCACTATTTGATCTGGTTTACACGCTAATCACTAGGTATTTCGTTCAAATACCAGGTCCTAACAGATTAAACATTGCTAACACTTCTAATATTCATTAAAACCTACTGAAATTTCAGTCCCAACAAGTTGCCTAGTTTTTCTATACATCCATATGCTTCAAATATGTAGAAAATGTCATAACCGACCATAACACTTGTGTAAATCATCTTAACTTGAGTTTAAATGTTACCAACACTTCTTTTAACTTCATAAACAGATTATTAAGGTGTCATTAAGTCGTTCATGAGTAGGTTATGGGTCTTGGTTGAAAGGATTTTTTCAAACAAATGCTTAAAAGGGTGCTGTTACATGTAGAAAGAAGGGTTTCAAGGTGTAATCCATGTATCAACCGTGGATTTGAGTATGTAGCCTCTTGGAACTTTTAAAAACAGGTTCTTGGGAGTCCATTAATTCATAAAAATGCAGGTCACAAGTTTGGTTTACAAGAGTTGAAACTTTCACAAGTTAGATGATACCAAAATACCCAAAAAGAGGGTTTTCATGGTGGAAATCGGTTTCCACCTCAAGAATGACTAACATAACATGAGGTTTACCTTCAAGAATGTTGGGAACTCCTTAAGAACAAGATGATGGTGAGATGTTTCTGCTACAACAAGGAAATACACGGTTTTTAGGTGATAATGAAGAGAAACAAGTGAAATGTCACAAAACCGACAACATGAGCTTACACTTGATGTAACTCACGGTTTAGAAGGTGTTGATGGTCGTGGATGGCTTGAAACTCCTTGGACTTGAATGTAGAAGCTCTAACCAAGGCTGGAAAGGTGGAACAAGTGTGGTTGTGTGACCAAAACTCGCGAACTAGGCCACTTCCTTGCGGTTTGCACTTGGCCGAATGGAACTTGGTGGTGTTCTTCGAATTTTTCTTGCACAAGACTTAGAGAGAATTGTTTTGAGAGAATTGTGAGGTGTGTGAGTGTGTGATCAGCTGGTGGATTCGAAAAAGGGGGAGAGAGGGAGAGAGGGAGAGAGTTGCATGAAAGGTGAGTGGGTAGTGTGGAGGTGGTGAAGTGAGGAGAGGAGTGGAGAGGGGGGCGGCCGAAACTTGGAGTGTAGTGGGGGATTTCTCATTTAAATTTTAATTGTAAATTATTATTATGTAGTGTAATTTTGTAGTATTGGGTATAATGTATGATTTAGTGGATGGTGAATTGAGGTATCTAATGCATGCCCATGCATGCATGGCCGAAAATTATGTAAGTGTGAGTGTGCATGCTCACATTTTAATTGTCTTCTCTTGAATTTAATTTTGTAAGGGTGACTAGTTGACATTCCCGGGACACTAATTTTTAAATGGTAGAAACCTAAATTAGCTAAAGGTCAATAATAAAAATCACATAAAATCATAATTTACATCAAGTAGTAAGAATTGTTTCCAATTTCATAGTAGGGTTGAATAGTTTCAATTATTAGCACTCATAACATGGATAATGATGCAAGTACTCTAGGGTTAGGGCAACAACCTGGAGGTCGGTTGTTACAGGTTCCCAAAATGATATATATAACCCACCTACTATCATACAATTTATTACTTTGCATCTAACATGCCAACAACATAAGATTTACATACACATGCATACAATCTACACCAAAAAACATACAACCTGAACATGAACATATCATACCCATGCGCCCACATTCATGGCAGAGGAAACAAAACACCTACACACATTCATGCATTGCACCATTGCCACACAAACCCATGCACAACACATCAAACACACGCAGAATGCACACATGCACATCATAACACATACACAACACATAAAATTGACTAACATCAACATACACATGATGCATTGGAACATACATATATACATACACATTCATCAATATATATATATATATCTATATGCAATGCAGAATGTTTATACAAAGAAAAATACATCCATATATACACTTACATAGACATATTCATGCATTAATACACACATGCATACCCATAAGATTTCCAATCTGCAGAAAACACACAAGTATACATACATATCTATATATCCACTAGCATAAAATAGACACACAACAACAAGCCATCGGTCTTCGCTGCAATGTATGGATACATACATTCACAAGCACCTATATGAATAAACACACCAACTAACGCAGAAGCATACACACACGCGTGATGCAGCCGAGGTACACACACTCAAGCATATATATACACCACAGATACATATATATAGGCCACATAACACACACATGACAGAACATATAGCCGCGACTAGTCTCACGCCACTTATCACGCATGAAACGAGTCACATACATACGCGTACATGCATAAAATCGGACATGTTACACACCCAAATCATGCGTAGTCTATACATACACAATACATACATTTAACCGACACACACAAACAGAACAACAAACGCGCACACACACACCACCGCACATATACGCATAACATACACACACATATATGCACAGAACATACACACACATACGACAATACCGAGCACCACCCAAATCGATCGCACAACGTACCCACAAACACACACCTCAAGCAGAAGACACGTACGCACTAGGAAAACATGAGATTAAACCACCTCGATCGCGACCGGAACCGTAACCGAAGCCGACGAATGAGACGAATGAGATAACGCACCGTACGGGCTGTAACGATCTACCCTTGCGATCGTCAGAAGCGTGTCGGAAAGCCGCTTGAGTTTAAGTGTCGTGAAGCGAAAGTTGTCGAGGGAAGGAACGGCTATCGTCGGGAGAATGGAGGTGTAGTAGGGTTTGCGAGATTATGCCGGGTGAGATATGGGTGGGGTGGTTTTTGAAGGAGGTGAGGTTTAGTGAAAAGCCACCTTTAGTCCCTCTAATTCACCTAAATTATATTTTTATAGGTTTAATTAGTAACAATTATTTATGTTTAATTTGGTAATTGCAATAACATTTATTTATTTCTAACACAATTATTATTATTTAATAAACACAATATAACAGAAAGAGGTTAAGTTAAGTGAGCGAGGTTAACCTGAAAATACGGGGTGTCACAATGTTGTTGCATAAATTTAATTAAATTACAAGTAAATCTTTTTTAATTGGTTGTGCTACCTTGATTTGACTTCTTTTTGATCAATCACACATTATGTTTCTTTTTTGACGTCTGATTAGTTTCATTTCCATTCTAATTTGTTTCTTTTTTGACTTCTATTGAAATACAAGTAGTTTCTTGGTGCCTCTAACTCGTTTCTTTTTCTTGATGGTCGATAGAGGATTCAGTGGATCCGTAGTTGTCATTTTGATTGGTTTAATGGATTGTTGAGGCAAGAGTCTACGGAATTGGTTTTGAAGTGTTGTGGATAAGTTTTGGGTAAGAGGGAATTGATTTTAAGGGTTATTTGTATGCTGTGGTCCTTGGTTTTGGTTTCGACTTAAACAACATATGCTATGTTCCATGTACGATCAATTAGTGTGATTCCAAGGAAGAATACAATTAGATTTGATTAGATTGGTTCGGGAGTGTGTCTAGAAGGCTCGTGAATCAATACTTCATAGCATTTGAGGTTGTTACGAAAAGCAAAAAGTATACATCCGAGAACGATTGTTGTTTAATCTATTTGTATAAATAGTTCTTTTCATGTATTCAGTTATGCTTTCATGAATACATTGATGCACCAATATGTAGTTGCATAATTTTGATTAAATGACAAGTAAATTTTTTTAATTGGTCGTGCGACCTTGATTTGACTTTTTGTTAATCAATCACACATTATGTTTCTAGTTTGACGTCTGATTAGTTTCATTTCCATTGTAATTTGACTATCTCTTATTGTCTAATGAAATACAAGTAGTTTCTTGGTGCTTGCTTGATAGTCGAAAAAGGATTCGATGGATCCATAGTTGTCATTTTGATTGGTTTAATGGATATTTTGAGGCAAGAGTCTACAAAGTTGGTTTTGAAGTGTTGTAGATTAGTTTTGGGCAGGTGGGAATTGATTTTAAGGGTTATTTGTATGGTGTGGTGTTTGGTTTTTGTTTCGACTTAAACAACATATGTTATGTTCCATGTGGGATCGATTAGTGTGATTCCAAAGAAGATTACAATCGGATATAATTAGATTGGTTCGAGAGTGTGTTTAAAAGGTTTGTGAATGAAAACTTCATAACATTGAGGTTGTTACAAAAAGAAAAAATTATCCATACGAGAACGATTGTTGTTTAATCTATTTGTATAAATAGTTCCTTTCCCATGTATTCAGTTATGCTTTCATAAATACACTAATGTATCAATATGTAGTTACCCATTTTGTTTAGATACAACTAAATATTTTTTTGATTCGTCGAGCTACCATGATTTGACTTCTTTTTGATCAATCACAGATTATGTTTTCTATTTGACAACTTATTAGTTTCAAATTTCCGTTGTAATTTGAGTATCTATTCTTGTCTAAAGAAATACAAGTAGTTTCTTGCTGCTTTCTAACTCATTTCCTTCTCTTGATGGTCAAAAAAAGATTCGGTGGATCCATAGTTGTCATTTTGATTGGTTTAATGGATTTTTGAGGCAAGAGTCTACGGAATTGGTTTTGAAGTGTTATGGATAAGTTTTGGGCAGGAGGGAATTGATTTTAAGGGTTATTTGTATGGTGTGGTGTGTGGTTTTGGTTTCGACTTAGATAACATATGCTATGTGTTGGATCTTGTATGACCAAGACACATACAAGATTGATGTGGTTAGTACATTATGATCCAAGTCGGGTCATAGTTAATAACAAGCTAAACAAACACCAATAAATATTTATTTGTTGGTAAGATCAAACAAATAAATTTGACACCAATTTAGAAAATGGGTTTTCTAAATCATTGCTTTTGGAATAGAACAACATTATATGGATAATTTGTTCATGAGAAATTATTTGTTTTATTATTTAAGTGGGTTAAATAATAACAAATAAAAGTGTGTTTAAGTTATCAAAATTAAAAGGGTTTTAATTTTATAAACTTAAGGGTTAAGGAGTGTGATTTTATAAGATTAAAATGGGTGGGAATCCATTTCAAATGGGATTTTTCGGCCGCCCCTTTGGATCCCCTCCTTGGGATTCTTTTTTCTTGTTTTAAGCAAGACTTAACCATATTCACACTCTACCAAGATACACACTCTCTCTCACACACATAAGAACTCTCTCTTCTTGTTTTGAAGCTGAAATTTTCGGATTAGAAGTGGTTCTTTGCTGAAAATTCGGATTTGATAAGAGGAGCAAGAAGGGGGCTTTGGTGTTGCACTTCCTAACAAGTGGGGTGTTTGCAAGAGCTTGTGAGTATACTAGCTTGAGGCCTTCTCCTTTAGAGGCTTTGGATTCAAGAACATCATCATCTTCTCCATCGAATTCCATCCTTTTTCTTGTTCATAGAAAGGTTGTATTGTATGAACACCCTATGGTTGTTTATGTTTGATAGCATTTCTTTTCACATATATTTGATCCTTGTTTTTGGGTTTGTTATCTTGATATCACACCCCGGGCCCAGGTAGGGTGGGACGTCACAGACTAGCAACAACATATGGCAGCAGAAACAAACCATTACAAGAGCTCAAAGGAGAATCACATGGCATTAATGTTTTAAAAAGGTACCGGGGCTAGAAACAATTCAAACCCCCAAATGAGTTTTACAATCAACCATAAAAATAAATTGTACTTGTTCAACGCAAACATGAATTTGTTCAAATGATTCATTAAGGAAAATATGCAAATGCCATGGTCGCGGGGATAGGTCTAGGTCTTCACAACAGCTAGGATCTCTTCATAAATTACCTGAAACATGCTAAAAAAAAAGAAATTTGTGTCAACTAAAAAGTTAGTGAATTCAAATGCTTAAAGTATAAAAACAAAAGGACTTAACAAATCCTTCTTTGCTAAAAAGGAAATAATCATTGTTTCAACATCATGGGAAAAATCATAATCAACCCTGCACTCAGTCCCGGTTGGCCTCTTCTAAAGTTGTGTTTAACCGGATATTCCCGAAGGAAGAACTGAGCCCCAAACCAGTGAACCATACCTGCCCGGATGGTTCACCATAGTTTCTTAACAAAACCTGTTACATGCCACAAACGACCCCTTAGGATCTCAGTGGAGTACCCTTCCTGAAACGGAAGCCACTGTGTGGGGGGGATTCCCCAAATAGATCTATCCATATAAAACAAGCGGTTCACGAAAGAATTAATGATCATGATATAAGTATCAGCAGGTAACCATAAATCCCACATACAATCATCAAGTAAAGCACAAATATAGTGCATAAATAACAGAGCATGTTTCACCCCAAAACAATAGTAAAAAGGGGAAGTCACTAGAACTCACCTTAGGTTTCAAGCCAAAATATCTCTTGGTGTGCCGGGAGTGTCTCAAGTCTAGCACCCTAACATGTACATATTAAGTGTTAAGCTACTACTCTAAACTCATTTAAGGTGCAACAAGAGTGTCAAGAATTTAGCTATTGGGTAAGGCTTTGATTTCGCGAAGGTTTGTATAAAAAGTTTCCTTTTATGGCAGGTCATGGTTTCTTCATGTAATTTGGGATTTTTACATCATTAGGTTAAGGACATAAGAAAATTTTGTTGTTCAAGTGATTATTAGCTTCATAGGAGTCATTTATAAAGTTTGGTATAATTTTACAATTTAGTCCCTCAAGTTTCAAAATTGATAGTTTCTACCCTCAGGTTTGGTTTCTTGTCCTTTATGACACTTAAGACCAAAAATCTGGTTCTTAGAGTAAAATTTTACTTATTATAGAGTAAGTGTTCCAAAATTTCAGTTTACTGGTCCGGTTTTAAAACTATGCGTTTAACGCTCCCGGTTGCGGTAAAAGCCGGAGACTTTTAACAGTTAATTTAGGGTTTTCATAAATTTGAGTCTTGGACCAGTAGGTATCATCTAAAAGATATTTTTATAAATTTTAAGTCCTTAAATTGTGAAATTTTGCTTTTAATAGTTGAAGATCTCGTTTTTACGTTTGACCCGTTAAAACGCGTTTTTTACCATATTTGACCATTTAAAGCTTGTTTGACCAAAATTTTCAAATCCTTTAGGTCTTTTATTACTTAAATTACTGAAATTACATGATTTTTATAAATCTTAGCTTTAAACTTCTTTTTCATGAATTTTTCTCAAAAACGATGCCCGGTTGGTACCCGTTTTTAGTTAAAACACCATTTAATTGATCTCTTGACCATTTAAATTACCCATTGACTCCAGAATACTTTATTAATCATTTTTAAGACTGGAATTCTTTTTAAAATGGTTAAAACCATGTTTTACTATTTTTAAGGTTGTTTTACCATGTTTCGGGTCCCGAAATTAACCAAAATGGGTCTAATCTTAACATGTCCTTAATTTCCAGAGATTAACCACTTGTCACACACTTAATATTCATCAAAACATTCTGAAATTATGTCCAAACTCACGGCTAGGTTACCCATCACAACAATGAGCCATCAACTTAGTGATTTAGCCATAACCAATCATAACACATGTGTAAATCATTGCAAACTTGTAGTTAAACCTTACCAAAACCCCATTTAACTTTAAAACCATATTATTAGGGTGTTAAAAAGTCGTTAATAAGCAGGTTGTAAATGGTTAAGAGGGTTTTCAAACAAGTGCTTAGCTTGCAATATATCTTGTAAAAAGAAGGTTTTTAAGGTGTAACTTCTGCTAAAACCATATATCCACGGTATATCTTCTTTTATAACTTTTAAAACTGGTTATTAGGAGTTAATTAAGCTTTTAACAAGCAGATTATAAGTTTTTCTTTCAAGGGTTACAAGATCCACAAGTTAGATGGTGCAAAAGTCCCAAAAATAGGGTTTTCATGGTGGAAATCAGTCTCCACCTTAGGAATGACAAGTATAACGAGTGAGATACCTCTTGTGAAGTTGAAAGCTCCTCAAGAACAAGGTAGTGGTGTCGGGTTTCTGCTACAACAAAGAGAGGAGGTGTTTTTAAAAGAGAAGTGAAAGAAACACATGAAAAGACCATTTTCGGGTGACATGAAGCTTACACTTGGTGTTGTTCACGTTTTTGAGTGTGTAGATGGTCTTGGATAGCTCGAAACTCCTTGGAAAAGGCTGGAGAATCTTCTAACAAAGCTGGAAGACTCGAACAATGGGTAGAGGTGTGTCCAAACTCGTGAATATGGCCACCTTCTTGCGGGTTTTAGGTTGGCCGATGCTTGTGATGTTGTTGTTTGCGATTTTTGGAGCTGATGTAGAGAGAATTTTGAGAGAGTTTGAAAGGGAGAGGGAGTGAATTCTGCTGAGAATTCGAAATAAGAGAGAAGAGGGAGAAAGTTGAGGGTGAAAGGTGTAAGGAGTGCATGTGAGGAGAGTGGTGGATGTGGTGGTGGTGTAGAAGAGAGGGGAGTGGGGAAGAGGGGGCGGCCGAAGCTTGGCTTCTAGTGAGGGTGGTTTTTATTTAATTTTTAATGGTAAATGATTTATTAGGTAGTGTAGTTTTGTAGTATTGGATAGAATATATTATTTAGTGGATGATGTTAATTGTAGTATCTTGTGCATGTCCATGCATGCATGAACCAAAAATATATATAAGTGTGAGTGTCTGTTCACATTTTAATTGTTTCACTTGAGATTAAATTTTGTAAGGGTGACTAGTTAACATTCCTGGAACACTAATTTTTAAAAAGGTAAAACCTAAACTAACTAAAAGTCAATAAAATCATATGAAATCATAAATTGAATCAAGTAGCAAGGAATGCTTCTAATTTCATGATAGGGTTGGATTGATTCAATTATTAGTACTCATAAGATGGATAATGATGCCAGTAAATTAGGGTTGGAATAACAACCTAGAGGCCGGTTGTCACATTCTCCCACCGTTTAGGAAATTTCGTCCTGAAATTTTAGCTTCGATTAGAGTCTGAACGGGTGGGTTTGAAGAGGTGTGGATAATTCTTCCTTATCTCATCTTCACGCTCCCAAGTAAATTCAGGTCCTCGCTTGGAGTTCCATCTAACCTTGACCTTGGGTATGCGGCTCCGCCGGAGTTGCTTGACCAAGCGGTCCGTGATCTCCACGGGTTCTTCCACAAAATTCAGCTTGTCATTTATTCTTGCTTCTTTCAATGGTAGCTCTAGGGTTTTGTCTACCATGCTCTTCTTCAAGTTCGACACTTGAAAGGTGTCGTGTATGTGGCTCAACCCCGGGGGTAGTATGAACTTGTAAGCCACTAGGCCAATTCTTGCCAGTATTTCGAATGGTCCACTGTATCTCGGGCTTAACTTTCCTCTCTTTCCGAACCTCACGGTTCCCTTCCATGGTGCTACCTTTAGCATTACCCTGTCGCCCACTTGGAACTCTAAAGGTTTCCGTCTCCTATCAGCGTACTTCTTCTGCCGATCTCTGGCTGCTTTTAGTCGCTCCTTTATTTTAAAGATCTTGTCAGTGGTCTCCAACACGATGTCGGGTCCCATCACTTGGCTATCACCAATCTCATTCCAGCTTAATGGTGATCGGCATTTCCTGCCATATAGAGCCTTAAACGGAGCGGCTTTAATAATCGCGTGGTAACTATTATTGTAGGCGAATTCCACCAAAGGGAGATGGTTGTCCCAGTTTCCGCCAAAGTCAATCACGCAAGCTCTTAGCATATCTTCCAACGTCTGAATAGTCCTTTCGCTCTGACCGTCGGTTTGAGGATGGTATGCGGTGCTTAGATCCAAACGGGTTCCTAAAGCTTGCTGGAATGATTCCCAGAAACGAGAAGTGAAACGGCTATCACGGTTGGAGATGATTGACGAAGGCACTCCATGCCTCGTTACCATCTCGTCGACATATAGTTGGGCCAATTTCGTCATGTCGTAGTCTTCTCTAATTGGCAAAAAGTGAGCTGACTTCGTTAGCCTATCTACTATCACCCAAATAGCATCGTGGCCTTTAAACGTTCTGGGTAACTTTGTAACAAAATCCATTGTGACGTTATCCCATTTCCATTCTGGGATTTTGGGTTGTTGTAACGTTCCTGACGGTTTTTGATTTTCAGCTTTTACCATGGCACAGGTTAGACATTTCCCGACATAAATAGCGATTGATTTCTTGATTTCAGGCCACCAGAAAAGTGCCTTTAGATCCTGGTACATCTTATCACTTCGAGGGTGAATCGAATACCTAGACTTGTGTGCTTCATCGAGGATTACTTCTCGAATTCCTCCGTGTTTCGGCACCCAAGTCCATCCTTCGTACCTGTATGTACCATCGTCCCCTGTCTCAAATCGCTTTTCCATTCCGGTTAACCCTTCTTCTTTTAACCTTTCTTCCTTTAATGCTTCATTTTGAGCTTCTTTTAGTTTTGTGATAAGGTTGGTATACACACTCATCCCTAAGGCTCGTACACGAAGAGGCTTTTCTCTCTCCTTTCGGCTCAACGCATCCGCCACAATATTGGCCTTACCGGGATGGTAGCGGATTTCGCACTCGTAGTCATTTAACAGCTCGACCCATCTTCTTCGACGCATGTTGAGCATCTTTTGGTCAAGAATGTGTTGCAAACTTCTATGGTCAGTGTAGATGATGCACTTCGTGCCATAGAGGTAGTGCCTCCACATTTTGAGAGCAAACACCACGGCACCCAATTCCAGATCGTGCGTCGTGTAGTTCTTCTCATGATCATTCAGCAGTCTAGATGCATAAGCAATCACCTTGTTGTGTTGCATCAATACACATCCTAATCCTTGACGCGAACAATAGACCACGAAGTCTTCTACTCCTTCTGGAAGAGCAAGGATAGGCGCACTGCATAACTTCTCCTTAAGTGTTTCAAACGCCTCGTTCTGCTCTCGCTCCCACACAAAGGTTGTGTTCTTCTTGGTTAGTGCGGTCAAAGGTTGCACTATGCGCGAGAAGTCTTTTATAAATCGTCGGTAGTAACCAGCCAGTCCTAAGAATTGCCTTATCTCTGTGGGAGTTTCAGGAATCTTCCAATTATTTATGGCCTCAATCTTGGAAGGGTCGACTTGTATCCCATTCTCATTCACCACATGCCCTAAGAATTGGATCTTGCGCATACATTTAGAGAACTTGGCATATAGTTGCTCATTCTTGAGTAATTCAAGAATTAGCCTGAGATGCTTCTCGTGCTCGTCTTTACTACGGGAGTAGATTAGTATGTCATCGATAAACACGATCACAAACTTGTCGAGGTAAGGGCGGCAAACGCGGTTCATGAGGTCCATGAATGCTGCTGGAGCATTAGTCAGTCCAAAGGGCATTGACCAAATACTCATAGTGTCCATACCTAGTTCGGAAGGCCGTTTTGGAGAAATAACTTGCTCCTAGCAGTTGATCAAATAGGTCATCTATTCTCGGAAGAGGGTAACGGTTCTTTATGGTCAGCTTGTTCAATTCTCTGTAATCGATGCACATTTGCAGGGTTCCGTCATTCTTTTTCACAGTCAGTACCGAGGCACCCCATGGAGAGACACTCGGACGTATAAATCACTTGTCCAGTAGTTCTTGAATTGGTGCCATTAGCTCCTTCATCTCAGGTGGGGCGAGTCGGTATGGTTCCTTGGCTACTGGTGCAGCACCAAGCAGCAAATCTATCTGAAATTCGACTTGTCGGTTCGGGGGAAGTCCTGGTAGGTCTTCCGGAAACACTTCTGGGTATTCAGAAACCACGGGAATATCTTCAATCTTCTTCTCCTTTTGGGATTTCATCACATAAACTATGAAAGCTGGGCATCCCTTCATTAAGCTCTTGGTAGTCTTTAAGTGGGATACTATGGGGTATAGGGTGTTACTCCTTTCGCCTTCTACTACTAACACTTCTTTGTCGCTCAACGGTATCTTGAGTAGACGCTCATCAAATACGATTTCGACTCTATGCTTAGCTAGCCAGTCCATACCAACAACCACATCAAATCCTCTTAACTTAATGGGCATTAGGTTTATCCTAAACGTATTCCCCTTTAGATTCAGCGGGCAATCCCTGATGACTTCGTTAGTTTCTAAAATGTTACCGTCAGCTAATTCTACGGTAAACGTATCGGTCAAGGCACACGCGTCTAAGTCAATCAAAGGCCTAAAAGTACTAGAGACAAAACTAGCAGTCGCTCTAGTATCGAACAGAACAGTAGCAGGATGATTGTTTACAAGGAACGTACCGTTAACCACGTCAGGTTCCCTACGAGCTCCAGCTGGGTCCATAACAAAAGCTCTTCCCTTAGGCTTGTTGTGCTTGGCGTCCTTGTCTCTACCCAGCATAGGACACTTGTTCCTCATGTGCCCTGGATCTCCGCATTCATAGCATTGTTTTCCTGGTGCGTAAGTGCAGTCTTTGATTAGATGGCCTGTTCTCTTGCACCTAAAATAGGGCATCGGGTTACATTCCCCTTGATGATGTAACTTGCACTTGTTGCAAAATGGGCTTGTCCCCGAATACAGTCTCCGGGTCTTGCTTCTCTGATCATCGCGCCTCGCACCTTCAGAACTCTTTCTACCTGACTCGCTACTACTTCCAACCGTTCTCTTCACTTCAAACCATTTTCTTTTCTCACCAACAAACTTCCTCTTCTCCTCAGCCCTTGCTTGTTCAGTCCATCCAGCCCTAATTAAGTCATCAGTCAAACTGCTGGTAAGGTCAACAGCAGCTTGTAGGGTTGGAGGCTGGGAGAAACTGACCATTCCCCTAAATCTTGGGTGTAGCCTCCAGATGAATCATGCTACACCTTTAGCTTCAGGCGTCACTAGATGGGGAACAAGTCGGGATAGGGCTAAGAAACGATTGATATATTCCGTGTAGTTGGGTCCTTTCATTTCCAAACTTAGGAATTATGTCTCCAGCTTCTCGAGTTGATTGATGGGGCAATACTTGCTGGTCATTAGTTCTCTGAATTCGGTCCAACTCATTCGATTAGCCACATTTCTTCCACGGGTTTGAGTAATTGACTTCCACCATTCGTGAGCTGATCCCTTGAGGGATTGTGATGCGAACCTCACCATATGATCCATCTTGCACTCGCTAATGTCCGAGACAGCTTCCATTTCGTCAATCCATCTGTAAGTCTCTATAGCACCCTCGGTGCCATAGAAGTCCTTAGGCTTATATGCCATGAAGGTCTTATAGGAGCATCCACTCTTTAACGCCTCGGCTTCCTCGTCGTGGCCCTCGTCGTTCGCTGGCCGATCATTACCATTAGCATTATCCCGATCAGCATTTATCTGGGCGATAATGGTCGGGATGGCATTAGCCAGTTGCTGAGCTACGAGGTTAGCAATTCTTTCATCGCTTTCTTGATTAGCATTTTCCCTGTGGGGAGTTCTTGGTGGAGTAGGTTGGTTTCCAGTCTGTCGGGCTTCCTCCCGCCGGCCCCTAGTGGCTCCTCGCCATCCAAATCGTGTTCCTCTGCGAGTCGGCATTCTGATAGTATCACAAATAGATTCGTTTAGCATCTCAAAATTTGTTTCGAATAGCTTATGCATCATTACCCTATTACACCATGCCTCGGGAAGAGGGATCATGGCGTGCACATATGTATTTATAACCCACTAAGAAAATCTTACAAAGTCCAAATCAAAACATGACATAACAGTTAGACAACCAATTAGAAGAGGGCATTGACCAATTTCAAGGCACAACACAACATATTGCAGTTCAATACAAATAGTCCAATAAATCTAGCATCCAAACAAACAGTTCATAGATATATAGAGATAGTAGTATCATCCAGCAAAGTTGAATCAGAGTCAAGCTGAAGATCATGTTTAGGTTGGACTCACTTTAATATAGTTGTTTACTTTACATTGTAATAGGACTTTTGTTAGTTTCCTTTTGTATGTTCTTAGTAATTAGTAGTTTTGGCAGTCCAGCAAAACTGTGAGCGAATCTATACATTCGCTCACAGTTTGCTGCTTTGGTTTACCGGCGAACTTGTGTTCTGCCGGGCGAAACTATAGTTTCGGCATGACAGTTTCGCTCGTAGCGAAACTGTCAGCGAAACTATGACTGCTATATATACTTTTGTCAATTCTCTTTGTAAAAAGCGGGCAAAAACCCTAATCGTGGATCATTATTGCAAGTTACCAAATCTAAGCAGTTTACACACAGAAATACTATTGTGCTTGATGTTATTGATTGCTATTGTTCATTTGATTATCAAATATGTGTTAGAATTCTCTTCTATCTTCTCAATTGTTGTTGTTTAGCATGAATGTTTGATATTGAGCAATTCATCACTTCAATTGTACTGTTTTTCGATCACATGGACCAACAATATGGTATCAGAGCCTTAGTGCTCTTGATTTGTTGAGTTTTTGTGGTTTTGGTCAATATCTAGTTTCAATCAATTTTCATTGGATTATCAGCTGTTTTTGGCATGGAAATTGTTTGAATTATGCTTGTTTTTGATTGAGGAAGATTCTACAATCATCAGATCTCAAATTCATTGAGTTTTGGATGATTTCAGATTGATTTTTAGGTGAAAAAGGGTTTTGAGATCGACCAGCGAAATTAATGTTCTTACAGCGAAACTGTCATCATCTTTCAGCGAAATTATGAGTTATCTTGGATCAGAAGTTGTTTTCTAGAGTTTGTGCGAAACTAATTCCTTGAACGAAGATTCATTATTGCTTGTGACCAATCAACAAGCGAAATTGCTGCCGAATTCATTTTTGAACGAAAGTTCAAGCTTGTTTCGTGCGAAGTTAGCAGCGAAAAAATAGCAAGTGGTGCTATGTTCAGGCGAAAGTGCTGCTGTGAAATTGCTAGCGAAAGTGTCAGCTTCTGCGAAATTGTCAGCGAAAGTACTTTTTCAGCGAAAAATTGTTATCCAGTCACCTTTTCTGCGAATTTGTCAGCGAAATTATAAACATTTCTGCCGAAACTATCATGTCGAAATTAACTACTCTTACACTTGCTGATCTTGAAAGTGTTGCTCCTAATAGACCTCCAAGACTCATTAATGGATATAATTTTGAAGATTGGAAGAGATGTCTCAAAGCTTTCTTCTTCTACACTGATCATAATCAATGGGAATCGATTATTTCTGGTCCTCACATACCTACGGTTACTGTTGGTGATGTTGTTTCTCAGAACAAAGACCCATCTTCCTATACTGAAAGAGATCTGAAATTGATTGATCGTGATCAAAAGGCTTTTGGTGCTCTAACTCTCTGTTTGGCTCCAGACATCTACAACCGTTTTGCAGAGCATAAAAATGCTAAATCCCTTTACGATGCTCTCTGTGAATTCTATGATGGGAATGCAGATTTGGTAAAAGACAAGAGTATTCAGGCTGAAAAGGAGTTCAATTCATTTGTAGGATACAAGAATGAAAGTTTGACAGATCTTACAAACCGTTTCTTAACCGTCTCAAGCACTCTAAAGAAGTATGATGAAAGGCTCTCCAACAGTGAACAAGTTAATAGGCTTCTCGATTCTCTTCCACCACAGTGGAGTCTTCAAGTGAGAATGCTTAAACATGAAAGGGGTTTTACAGATTACAAGCTGATGGATATTATTAACAAGTTGAAATCTTTTGAGTTGGATATGAAAAGAAGAGAATTTAACCAGACTATGATGCCCACATCTGGTTTTTCTCAAAATGCTGCTTTGTTGTCATCCGCTGCAAACTCTCACATTCAAAATCCAATTCAAGGAGGGAGCAATACAAGTAATTTCTCGAGTGGTAATAGTCATGTTGGAAAAGAATTGGGAAATTCTAAGGTCAATGCTGAAACTTCAATTCCATCTGATACAATGGCTCTATTTGGAATGTTTGTTCAGAGCTATGAAGCTCTTGTTGCTGGAGAACTGAAAGGTAAAGGAATGACTATGGAGGACATGTATCAGGTTGATCCTGATGATTTAGAAGAAACTGACATTCAATGGCAAATGGCGATGTTAACTTTAAGAGCTCGAAGATTCATGGAAAGAACAGGACGAAAGAACTTTGGTGGTCAATCATCTACCTCAAAACTGGGATTTGATAAGTCAAAATTGAGGTGCTTTAAAAGTAAACAATTGGGACATTTTAAACGTGAATGTCCATTACCAATTGTCACAGATCCTAGTAACACTGGAGTACCAAGATTGACAGCAGAGAAAGAAAAGGAAGAAGTGAATCTAAAAAAAGAGTCGACCTTGATTTCGAACTTTGATTGGAGTGCAGAGGTGGAAGAAACAAGAACTGAGATAAATCACGCGTTAGTTGCTAAGATTGTGGAAGGTAATGAAGTGGAAGTTGGTGAAGATGGATTTGTGCTGTTCAAGGAATTCAAAAGAGAAAACGAGTCTTTAGTAAATGAGAAAGAAGAAAAGGCAGATGGAGATGGGAAAGAGGAAACTGCAGGTTCAAGTGAGAAAAGAAATTTAAAAGATGAGATAGGAAAAGAGAAGGATGATGTTGCTGCTACTGTTGAGGAAAGGAAATCAAGTACTCCAGTATGCATGTGTGATAAAGCTTTAGCTGCTGAAAGGATGGTAATGGGACTTCCATATGAGGTAATACAGGATATGTGTTCATCTGCTTGCAAAATTAGGCTATTTGGGATTTATAAGGCTAATCGTTTGTTAATTGATAATGAAAAGGATTTAAAGCGAATTAATGATGAACTTAAAATGAATGAATCAAAATATTTTGTGAAATTAAATGAGCCTTTAAAAGAAACTGATCATTTAAAAAGAATCGTTTTGGAAAGAAATGTCGAGATTAATACTTTGACTGAAAGGGTTGCTCTTGCTGAATTTGAAGCAAGCAAACATCAGTCAAAGTTAGATAAATGGACTATTTCTGGAATGAAACATGATGATATTTGTAAATCTCAACGGGGAGCAAGAATTAAAACAGGTTTGGGTTATGAAAATGTACAAGTTTATCCTCCATCTAGTACATACTGTTATTCTCCTATGCCTGTTCCTCATCCTTCTAATGATTTAATCAAAACAGATACTGACAGTATGTCTGCAGGTTTAGTCGGGAATAACTCTAAGTACATTCGTGAAGACTACGACTATGGACCAACTAGTGGGCTTGGATGCACTAGTTCTAGTACACCTGAAAATCAGCAGTCTGTTTTAGATCATAAGTCTAGTTTAAATTCAGTTTTTGTTTCTAGTTCAAATGTAACAGACTTGAATGTCTCATGTTCTCTTGATAGTTTTATTCCATCTTGTACTTCAAATCATGGTAGTGATGATTTTTGTTCTCGTAATGAATGTAATGCATCTGATCTTTCTCCAAAAACAACTGAGCAACTTAAAATTAATTGTTTCGAAAAGTTCTTTTCTCAACCTATTCCATCTTTCACACCATTAAATATGACATCATCAGGAAAATGTAGTTCTTCTTCATCTGACATCAGTACCAATGGTACAAATTTTACTGATCTGTCAGATGAATCTTGTTCTAATTTTGTAAAGAAAAATTCTGATTCAAATAAACAACAATCTCATGAGTTGTATGAGACATTCAGTGATGTTGATTCTAGTTTGTCTGAATGTGATGAGGAGATTATTATTGATCTTATTTTTACCTCATCACATCATAGACCTAGATTCAAACCTCATTGTTTCAGGTGTGGTCAAGAGGATCATCTTGTCAAAAAATGTCCTTTGATTCAAGGATCCTCTAATAGGAATTATTTTGGGAATAAATTGACAAAATTGGTTAATAATCTCTTTTGTAAAAAATCTGCTTCTTTAAAAAGCAAAGTTGTTCAATCTTGGGTCCCTATTACTCCTGGCTAAGTGATTTGTTAATTCATTTCAGGAATCCTCATCAAAGATTGTAAACATTTATGGCATGTTGATAGCGGATATTCCAAGCATATGACGGGATTAAAGGATTTGTTGACCAATTATAGGATTATAGATGGAGGATATGTGGCTTTTGCTGGAAATAAGAAGGGTGGAAAAATGATTGGACAAGGAGAAGTTACCAATGGTTCTCTTACTCTGGAAAAAGTCAACCATGTTCCTGAATTGGCTTTTAATCTTCTGAGTGTTTCTCAAATTTGCGATAAAGACATTCCTGTTCTATTTAAATCTGATGAATGTTTATTTTAAAATCAGAGATTGCCATTCCAGATGATTTAATTCTCATGCGTGCTCCAAGGAAACATGATACATATCTTCTTGATATGAATTCAAACGAGTCAAAGGCTACTGCAACTTGTCTTCTCTCAAAAGCATCAACCTCTGAGTCTCTCTTATGGCATCGTCGTTTAGGCCACGTCAATTTTAACATAATTAATAAATTAGTAAAGAACAATCTTGTTAGAGGACTTCCTTTAAAAGATTTTTCTGTTAATGAAAAATGCACGGCATGTGCCAAAGGGAAACAACATAAGAAACCTCATAAGCCCAAACTTTTAAATAGCATATCTAGTCCTCTTGAGATGTTACATACTGATTTATTTGGGCCAATTAGTGTTAAATCAATTGCTAAAAAATCCTTTTGTCTTGTTGTTACAGATGATTTCTCGAGATATTCATGGGTGAGGTTTCTTGCACATAAAGGCGAAGTTGCAGAGGAATTGCAGAAATTAATTCTTTCTATCGAATCAATCAGTAAGAGAAGAGTTATAGGACTAAGAAGTGACAACAACACTGAATTCAAAAATCAGATTCTCGATTCATTTTGTGCTCAAAAAGGGATTGTGAGACAATTTAGTGCTGCAAGAACACCCCAGCAGAATGGTATTGCGGAACGAAAGAATCGCACTCTCGTGGAAGCTGCTCGTACAATGCTGATAGAATCGTCATTACCAATTTTTTTTTGGGCTGAAGCTGTCAATTGTGCATCTTATGTTCTAAACAGGGTGTTAATTGTGAAAGATAAAGTGAAGACTCCTTATGAACTTTTTCATAAGAGGAAGCCACTAATTGATTTCTTTAAACCATTTGGCTGTTCTTGTACTCTTTTGAATACTCAATCTCAAAAGACAAAATTTGGTGCTGTTTCTGACGAGTGTTATTTTGTTGGATACTCTTCTTCACAAAAGGCGTACCGGGTTTATAACAAGAGAACACGTATTGTTCAAGAGTCATTCTATGTTGATTGGCAGGAATCCAATCCTTCTGAAGTTAAATCTGAACCTGCATGGTTCTTTGACTCCGATACGGTGTTCAATTCGTTTAATATTCCAGTTTTTGATGATGATACATCAATTCCAATTACTCAAACAAATATTATTTCATCATCTCCATCGTCTGTTCAATCCACCACGATAGTAAATGATGCTGTTTCAACTGATGTCAGCTCTTCGTTTCCAATGCCTGATCAGGCTCCATCATCTGATTCTTTACCTCCTACATCTTCTCATTTACCTGATCCAACACCTATCATTGATTCACCTTCATCTAATCTTTCACCAGCTATGGGTGATACTTCTTCAACCATCTTTCCTTCTTCAAGTGATTACAAAACTCTGAAAGATCATCCACTTGATAATGTGATTGGATCTGTTTCTGATGGTGTTCGCACGCGAAGTCAATCTGGTCTAATTAATGTTTGTCTTTTCTCATGCTTCATCTCTCAAATTGTCCCGAAAAATGTTCATGCTGCTCTACAAGATCCTTGTTGGGTAGAGTCTATGCAATTGGAACTTCAACAGTTCAGAAAGCTTAAGGTTTGGACCTTAGTTGATTTACCTCCTAACAAATATCCAATTGGTACAAAATGGGTGTTTAAGAACAAACCAGATGATCGGGGAGTGGTGGTGCGTAACAAATCTAGACTTGTAGTGCAAGGCTTTGCTCAAGAAGAAGGGATTGATTATACAGAAGTCTTTGCTCCAGTTGCTCGTCTTGAAGCAATCAGAATATTTCTTGCTCATGCTGCTCATAAACAATTCAATGTTTACCAGATGGATGTGAAGTGTGCTTTTCTCTACGGAGACATTGATGAGGAGATATATGTGTGTCAACCACCAGGTTTTGAAGATCCTGATTTTCCTGATAAAGTGTATAAGCTTAATAAATCTTTGTATGGTCTTCATCAAGCACCCAGAATCTGGTATGAGACTCTTACGCAATATCTTCTAAGCAATGGTTACTCTCGTGGTACCATTGATATGACTTTATTCAAAAGAGAGGTGAATGGTGAAATGATATTTGTCCAAGTGTACGTTGATGATATTATTTTTGGATCTACAAATTTTCAATTGTGTAGAGAGTTCGAAGAAGTTATGAGCCAAAGGTTTGAAATGAGTATGATGGGTGAAATGTGTTTCTTTCTTGGATTGCAAGTTGAACAACAGCAAGAAAGAATTCTTATTCATCAGGAGAAGTATATTAAAGATATTTTGAAGAAATTTAAGATGGATGATGCTTCTACAGAGATGACTCCCTTTAACGCTCAGACTTGTCTCACTCCGGATGAAAACGGAAAACCAGTTGATCCTCATCTTTTTAGATCTATGATTGGCTCTCTCATGTATCTTACTGCAAGTCGTCCTGATATCACTTTCGCTGTTGGTTACTGTGCTAGATATCAGTCGGCCCCAAAGGAATCTCATGAGAAAGCTGTCAAAAGAATATTTCGTTATCTCAAAGGATCGTTTCGTTTAGGATTGTGGTATCCATATGGTGGGAATTTTTATTTACATGCTTACTCTGATAGTGATTCCAATGGTTGCAGGTTAAACAGAAAATCTGTGTCTGGCGGTTGTCAATATTTGGGAAATTGTTTGGTATCCTGGCAGAGCAAGAAACAAACTACTGTTTCTCTCTCTACAGGGGAAGCTGAATACATTGCTGCATCAAGCTGCTGTTCTCAAGTTCTCTCCATCCAACATCAAATGATTGATTATGGGATTAATTTTCTCCATACACCTTTATTTTGTGACAATGAAGCTGCCATTGGAATTGCTAAAAATCCCATTCATCATTCCCGCACCAAGCATATCGAAACACGAATTCATGCGATTCGTGATGCTCAAGAGAAGGGTTTCATTGATATTATACCCATCGATACAAAAAATCAAAAAGCTGATCTTTTCACAAAAACATTTGATAAACCTCGTTTTTATGAATTGATTTCTATGCTCGGGTTAATATCTTTTTAAATTTTCATTTTCTATTTCTTTGTTTAAAAAAAATAAAAAAAATAAAAAATTTTGACTAACTTATAATAATAAGAATATGAAAATAAAAATTTGGGGGAGTAATTTCATAGTTCTGAGATCGGAATTTAATATGATGAGAAATGATTGTATATTCTTTAAGTATTTTTATATACATGACCGGTACTTCAATGAGAAATGATAGTAACTGATACCGGATTCTGTTTCACATTATTTTTTAAAGAAAATTGATCAGATTCTTTAACGATATGTTTGATAGACTCAGCCTGATGAATAAAGTAGACAGCAGCTTTATGATTAAATTAAACATCATGCTTAAAAATGTCTGGATTTACTCAATTGTTTTGGCTTGCACAAAAACTGAGTCCTGACAAAAATTGGATTAAGAATGAATCTTTCGTCCATTTTGCTTTGTTATGTCATCACCCAGAATCACAGATGGTATGTTTGGTGTTAAGGTGTCGTGTGTCTGTGCTTATCTCCTCTGCTATACGTGAGTACTGACCTGGAGTGATGATCTCCTCTGCTGTACGATAGTACTAACCTGGAGCTCTCATCAGCACATGTTTAAATGGTTATCTCCTCTGTTATACGTGAGTATAGATCTGGAGCTCTTATCATTTAAAAAATAATTATGTCAAATCATCTTATCGATGAGTTTCTTTCAGAATGAAATATTCTGTTTATAATCATTTGCACACTAACGCACAAGCCTTGTTCTATGAAGATTGATTCAAAATTCAAGAAATCCTGAGGTTGGGTGAGGTTTTTTTTACCAAATGATTGTGGGGTCCTAACATTCTAAAGCATCTAATCAAACCTTAAACGAATCATAAGCTGTTTGTTGAAAAAGGATAAGGCATGAGTTTAAGTGGACAATTATATCAGCAATCGTTTTTGATTTGTTCTAATTTCAGTTGTTTCTGTGCAGATTGTGATCAGATCTTGTATTCAGTATGATCTCATTACTGGTAGATGATTTTTGATCATCTTTATGTTCATAAATATCTAGAGAATGTGATCTCTGATTAATTTAGATCTCATTATGTGATGAGCTTCTTGTTAATTAATAAAAAAAATTAAATAAATAATAAAAAAAATAAATAAAATAAATAAAAACAAATAAATAAATAATAAATAAAAAATAAAAAAAATAAATATTGGTGGCGAAAATATTCTTTCGCTAATTGTTTCGCAAAGCGAAACTGCAATCTCGGTTTGGTTGTTAACTAGTTATCTAGCGATTACAGTTTCACTGGGCGAAACTGTAAATTCGCCTAGCGAATTTATAGTTTCGCTAGCAGCGAAACTATTTGCTATTTAAGTCATGTTTGCGAAATTTTTCTCATAATTTCGCAAAACCGTTCAGTGTAGTTCTTAGGGTTTCTCCGTGACTTTACTTGGCGATTTTGCTCTGTGTTTGTGTTTTGGACTGGTAATTAGTGTTATTTGCTTCGCATGTGAGTTTCGAACCTTGTTACATCTTTTAATCTGGTTAAAAACATCTCCATTTAAGTAATTTGGATTGTGACTCTTCGGTGGGTTCGCTGTTCTTCCAGCGAAACTACTGATTCTTCTGCGAAACTGAACGAAAGTTCTCTTCTTTTCAGCGAAACTGTAAAGTTATGCTGTCCGGGCGAACTTAACAGTTTCGCCATATTTTCTTTAATTTCGCAATGTCTGGTCTTTAACTTGCACAGTTTCGCTTGATCTTGTTTTCTTCTGAACAGCGAAACTAATTTTAGAACAGCGAAACTAATTTGTAACAGCGAAACTATGTTTGTGATTGGAGAAACTAATTGCGAAACTTCTTTAATATATACTAATCTTGTCGAAATTGCTTTTTGTTCTGCGAAAATAACAAGTTTCAATGAGCGAAATTATTGTTTCGCTTGTCGAAATTGTTTGTTTTCTTTGTCGAAACTGCCTTTGTTCAGCGAAACTATCATGTCTTAGTGAGCGAAACTATTGTTTCGCTTGCCGAAACTGCTAGTTTCTTTTGTTTTAAGTCTTATTTTCTTATTTTCATGATTTCTCATGCAAATTTAACTGTTTTCCTTTTCAGGTTATCATGGCAAATCTCAAATTTGATGAGAGGAATAACATCACTGCTATTTTAGACGATACTCTCCCCAAGGCAGCTGGATTTCGTGATTGTATCAGATGGCTTCAGAGATCACCTATTGCCTATGCTATTTCTCACTCACCTACTATTTATGATCTTCATATTAGAGATTTTTAGAGATCAGCAGAATACGATACTAGAGGAGATGTACAGAGAATCACTGCCAAAGTTATTGATCATGATGTGACTATCACTGCTGAGAGTGTTTCTAGGATTCTTAGACTAGATGATGATTCTGGAGATGAAGTAGATATGACAGAGTCTGAAGTGTTTCAAGCTTTCAGAAGAATGGGGTATGAGGGACCAGCTTTTGGTTCAAGGAAAGAGATCAAAAAGTCTTTCTTATCTAAGGAGTGGAGATATATCGCTCATGTTTTTATTATGTGTTTAGATCACCGTAAAGGTGGATCTGATGGACTTAATCTCGATTGGGCTAAAGCTATGGTGCTGTGCTTTAACGGGGAGAAGGCCAACATAGCTAGACTGATTTTTGCATGTATGGCAGAGAATGTGATGGTTGTGAAGAAAGACAAATGGCTATTATACCCTCGCTTTCTTCAGATGATTTTTGATGATCTTATTCCTGATGTTCCAAAGCATGGTGAAATCATGAGATTGGTGCAGATGAACCCTCGTATTTTTGCTGATTGCTGTGCTATCCGTCATGATTTTAGTGGTAAAATCACCCATCTCTGGGAGAATATGTATCCTCCAGAACGCTGGAATTATATTAGACGGGATGATGAATCTGAGAGTAAAAGGGCTGAAGAAACAAGAATGCAGCAAGCTGATGCTACTAAGAAAAGGAAGAGATACGCTAAAGAAAAGGATTATGATTTTGAAGAGGATATTGATGCACAAGCAGAGGAGATCAGGGTAGAGAAAGAAAGGAGATCTAAGAAGAAAACTGATTTTGTTGAGCCTGAGCGGAGAACCAAACATCGACATGAGGGATTTACAGCCAGAAGAGAGACTAGTGCAAATCTTGATGAGGATGTGATACGTAATCTAAATACTTCGTTGGCGAATGAGCTGAGTATGATTAAGACTAAACTTACGAATCAGGAGATCAGAGAAAGACAGAAGGATGAGGTGATTGAGGGAATGCAAAGAATGTTAGTTGACCAAAATAAACTGATTAAGAAGTTGTTTAAGGAAATTACTCAAATGAAAGCTGCAGCCGGCCTACCTAGTCAACTGACTCAATCTGAGTTAGATGATTTGACTGATACATCTAAGTACTCATTTTTGAATGTGGGTACTTCATCTAAGGTAGGAGAGGGTACTTCTGGAGCAGCAAATACTAAAGAAGGAGAACAGGAGATACCAAGAGAGGATGTTGGAAGGAATGATGATGAGGATATTATTGAGGCTGGGTTTGTAAACTTGCAGTTTGATTTTGATAAAGATATTGTTGGTGAAGAAGTTGTTGTTACAGCTACCACTGAGGGAGTATCTGATAGAGGGAAAGAGTTGGTTGATGAAGAAGAGGAAGATGAACAATTGATAGACTATGAATCAGAACCAGAATTTTATGAAGTTGATGAGCGACCACTGATTTATGTTGCTAAGAAGGGAGAAGATGATGCTGATGTGTTTGAAATGGACAAGAATGATTGGTTGGTCAAGGAGAAGGAGGTGGAAGAAATTACTCCTTTATTTCAAAATCTGGAGGGATTAAGCAGGAAGGAAGCAGATAAGAAGATCATAAGTTGGTGCTACAATCCCAGTTTAAAGATGTTCATGATCAAAAGAAGAGGAGGAAATATCAGCTATATGCTTAAGAGGAAGGCTTTTAAGACCTTGCCCAAATGGGATTTGAGACGTTTGGCAACTTTGCCTTTGATCAATGCTCACTTAAGTGAAAGAGCATTATTTCTTGAGAAGGAAATAAAAAATGGACTTAATGATAATTTCGAGTCTTTTGGATATATGAAAGCTGAAAGAAAAAGGTCAAAGAAAGATAAAGATTGGGAGACAGGTAAAGGAAGGATTGTACTGAGAGTCAAACCTCCAAAGACTGTAAATAGGGTAAGACTGGCTGATCCACTTCCCCAACAACTACAAGACTTTGAAAAGTGGTTTTATGACAACAATACTGGAGAGGCGGTGATTAGAGCTAAACATGGAAAAGAGTTCAGAGTGTTTGACCCGATGGAGTTATTTAGCTTCAGTGATGAAGATCTTTTGGTTCTTTGTGAAAATCACATTAAGGCTGGGGCTGGAGAGGAAACAAGAAAAGAGGCCAGTCTGTTTATGAATGTTGCAAACAAGATAAGAGGAGTAAGGTCGGAGGTTAAGAGGCTAGCTGAAAGGGTGAGAGCCCAGGATGATTTTGCCATGGATGTTCAAGATTTGACCAGGCAGTTTGCGAAGGCTAGTGGTCATTCTGAAGAAGCTAGTGATGCAGGAAAGAACCTTGGAGGAGCAGTGGCTGAAGCTTCTGAAGATGTTGCTGCAGGAGGTGATGAAGATAGATCAACAGTAGCAGAGGAAACTAGAGCCGACAAGTCAAATCAAGACAAGTGAAGATAGTGAGGTCCAACCTAAGGGGAGTATTGAAGATCATGTTTAGGTTGGACTCACTTTAATATAGTTGTTTACTTTACATTGTAATAGGACTTTTGTTAGTTTCCTTTTGTATGTTCTTAGTAATTAGTAGTTTTGGCAGTCCAGCGAAACTGTGAGCGAATCTATACATTCGCTCACAGTTTGCTGTTTTGGTTTACCCGGCGAACTTGTGTTCTGCCGGGCGAAACTATAGTTTCGGCATGACAGTTTCGCTCGTAGCGAAACTGTCAGCGAAACTATGACTGCTATATATACTTTTGTCAATTCTCTTTGTAAAAAGCAGGCAAAAACCCTAATCGTGGATCATTGTTACAAGTTACCAATTCTAAGCAGTTTACACACAGAAATACTATTGTGCTTGATGTTATTTGTAAGGCCCCGTTTCCGGGAAGCCTCACAGTTGGTTAATCATAGCATAAAATCAGTTTAATAATAAAACATTGCAGCGGAAATAACTAGACATTCATTTAAAACGTAGAAACCATATTGTACTCATACATTTGTCCTTTAATTTCAAACAAAACATGTTACTTGTTCTTAAATTACAATAAAGATTTCATAAACAATAATGCCATCCATAGCTCCCCAAGTAGCTCCGTGTGCCATCCTCAGCATCAGTGTTTACCTGCCAACTATTATGCATAAAAGTCAGCTTCGCTGAGTGAGTCCTAGTTTTAAATAATATAAGAAAATATAAACTTTATCCTTCATATAATGACCATGCATACATCATAGTACATAAGATAACTTGCATCATAATAAGCATGTTCATCATCTTTCATTCCTTCATTATCTTTCACTTTCATCATAAACGAGATTGCACAAAGCAAGAGCTCCATGTTGATTGACAACAAATGCCAATCCCTGTCGGTACACATGAAAACGGTAGCTAACCCCCGACAGTTGATCCACACTGCAAGGCACATAGCCCGCTCATGAATACAGATCCATCATCATACATCAGACTCACATAAGTGAAGTCTATCATAGTGCTTGCAAGACTTTTCATCATCAAACGGGCCCGGGGGTAACATTCATTAAGTTTCACTTTTCATTAATATCATCTTCCACTTAATATATATAATACTTAACTTATTAAGTACACAACATGCCAAGTAAAATCATCATAAAACATAACCGAACCGCTGCGGGACAACGGGGGTTCGGGGGCAGCAGCCCCTGACAGTGGGGTCCTAGGGGCAGCAGCCCCTAGTGGGGTCCAAGGGGCAACGCCCCTGGCTAGGGCCGGGCTGCCAGGTCAGCGCGAAAAATTTTTATATTTAAACATTTATATAGCACATTTACTTTTCTCTCAGACTGATCTTCAACCCTCATCCTTTTCTCTCCATTCCGAAAGTTATCACCTCCGAACCTCTTCCCGTTTCCATTCTTGTTTCCATTCCATTTCTCCACCTTCTTCTGTACAGGCACTGGGTCTCTCTCATCGTACAATCTCCCAGCTAAGTCCACCACAGACCTAAACGTACCCGGTCTGGCTGCAATCATGTGCCTCCTGATGTCCACAGGCAAACCCTGTATGTATCTTTTGATCTTCCTGGACGCAGGCGTCACCATGTCTGGCACAAGTCTTGCAAGTTCATTGAACTTGGAGGTATACTCTTGATGAGTCATGTTCCCAGCCTTCAAATACAAGAACTCCTTTTCAATCTTGTCTAATTCCCGATGGGGACAATACTCCTCCAGCACTCACTCCTTCAACTCCGACCACTTCATCTTGGCTATCGATCGCTTCCCCTCAGCCTGACAATATTGTCCCACCAGCATAACGCTGAGTCAACGAAGGAATGAGTGGCAAACTTAACTTTTTGATCCTCTCGGCACTCACTAATTTCCAGTACCGCTTCCATCTCTCTGACCCAACGATGAGCGGCAGTAGCAGTGCCGTTACCGTCAAAGGTTGGGGGCTTGCACCTTTGAAATGCCCCATAGTTGCACCCTCTAGTAGTCTCTCTCTCGGACTCCTCATCACTATCGTCATCATGGACTACCACCTTAGGGTTTGATGGCTCCTCTTCAGACTCCTCAGTCCTCCAAGTGGACTTTCCTGAATTCTTCTCACTTTCCTTCCCCTTCTTCTCAGCTTTCTCTCCATCCTTGACTGCTTTGATCACCTCGGTCACTACCGAGGGCAAGACATTTTGCATGACATTGTAGACTTCGTCAGCGATAGCCTCCTTCACAGTGGGTTTGAGGGTGGCTGATCCCTCCCCCTCCGGGTGACTATGGAGGTTTGACTCCTCATGAACAGTCTCGGGAGCCTTAGCTTTGCTCCGGGTGACACGTGGCTCAGTAGTACGCCCGCCACGAGTACCTCCTCGGGTTGCCTTCCCAGATTTTCTACCAGCCATAACTAATTCCTATAAGATTCAAACACCAAAATGGTTATTCAAGATAATTGCTCAGATCATTATAAGTATGGTAAGTCCTTAATTACAGTGGCCAAGTGTGATTAACCACTTACCTTACCCTCCTGTCCCAAGCAATCACTATCCTAACACATATCAGTATTCAAATCTACAAGCACATAAAACAAATAGCACACGCACATAATTCCGTTTTACTTGAAACTTTTACCTGATGGCACGTAGCTACTAGGATTGGCATCCTTCATTCGGTCCCATTTTCAGTTTAAGTTTAGGTTTTGAAAATAGTTTACCCAATTCTCTTAAACTTTGGCTCTGATACCAACTTGTAAGGCCCCGTTCCCGGGAAGCCTCACAGTTGGTTAATCATAGCATAAAATCAGTTTAATAATAAAACATTGCAGCGGAAATAATTAGACATTCATTTAAAACGTAGAAACCATATTGTACTCATACATTTGTCCTTTAATTTCAAACAAAACATGTTACTTGTTCTTAAATTACAATAAAGATTTCATAAACAATAATGCCATCCATAGCTCCCCAAGTAGCTCCGTGTGCCATCCTCAGCATCAGTGTTTACCTGCCAACTATTATGCATAAAAGTCAGCTTCGCTGAGTGAGTCCTAGTTTTAAATAATATAAGAAAATATAAACTTTATCCTTCATATAATGACCATGCATACATCATAGTACATAAGATAACTTGCATCATAATAAGCATGTTCATCGTCTTTCATTCCTTCATTATCTTTCATTTTCATCATAACGAGATTGCACAAAGCAAGAGCTCCATGTTGATTGACAACAAATGCCAATCCCTGTCGGTACACATTCATTAAGTTTCATAGTGCTTGCAAGACTTTTCATCATCAAACGGACCCGGGGGTAACATTCATTAAGTTTCACTTTTCATTAATATCATCTTCCACTTAATATATATAATACTTAACTTATTAAGTACACAACATGCCAAGTAAAATCATCATAAAACATAACCGAACCGTCGCGGGACAGCGAGGGTTCGGGGGCGGCAGCCCCTGACAGCGGGGTCCTAGGGGCAGCAGCTCCTAGTGGGGTCCAAGGGGCAACGCCCCTGGCTAGGGCCGGGCTACCAGGTCAGCGCGAAAAATTTTTATATTTAAACATTTATATAGCACATTTACTTATAAAAAAATCGTTCTTCCTGTTAAAATCCCTTAAAATCTTGGTCATTTAAAAACGTAAATTTAGTATGCATAATAGCCCCAAAACATGGAAAAACTTATAAATAGGGGATCTAGAACTCACTTGGATATCACGAGTAACCTCTAGACTAAGCTTTCTAGGCTAGGATCCCACTACACAACCTGCAGACAAGTTAACACTCTAAGGGGTTAATTTCTGCCTAAATTCGCTGCTAATTTCGCTGCAAGATCAGCAATTTCGTAGCTAGGTTCGCCAACAGTTTCGCTGCTAGTTTCACCAGCAGTTTCGCTGCTAGTTTCGCTAGCACATTCGCTGGCAGTTTCGCTGGCATCTTCGCTACCAATTTTGCAGCCAGTTTCGCCCAACTTTCGTTGGAAAACCATGTCTGCGAAACTACCTGCGAAACTGTAGTTTCGCAGGAAGATCCACAGTTTCGCTGATTGAATATGCAAATTCGCTGGATGAACATACAGTTTCACAGATCGCATAAAAGTTACGAACCAGTCCGTTTTTAACCCAAAATCATAACTTTTTACGTCCAATCTCTTAGTTTATAATCCATGAGGCTAAATCTAAGCTTTATACATGTTTTCATACGTAAAAATGTGACCTTTATGCGATTCTTTGCGACTTTTCAAAACCCAAAACCCTAGAATCCGGGTTTGATCTACAGAAGGGTTTAGAGGTCGATTCTTACCTGGATTTGTTGCTTCTTTCTTAGATATTGATGCTCCAACACCCAGATCTTCAATCTCTTCACCTTGGAAGCTTCAAATCTTGAGTTTTCTTCACTTTCTCTCTCTACTTTCTCTCTCTATGAATTTTGGTGGCTAGGGTTGTAATGATGGAGATGGAGGCTGATTTAGGTAGGTTAAGGGCTGATTATGGGCCTTAATCACTTAGGCTCTTGTCCATAAACCCAATTTGGCCCATAACCCATTTCCTTCTTTTATTAAATACCCATTATTTAAGCCCATTATCCTTAATGACTCGTTTCGACTTTTCGGGGTGTTACAAGTCTCCCCCACTTATTTAGGTTTTGTCCTTGAAACCTGTCAGTCATCAAACAACTAAGGATAAAATTTCCTCATCTCCTCCTTGGTCTCCCACGTAGATTCTGACCCTTTTCTGTGTCTCCACTGTACTCGTACTAGTGGAACCACTTTATTCCGTAAGTGCTTCTCTTTCCAATCAAGGATGGCCACCGGCTGCTCTACATAATTAAGCCGTTCATCGACTTCAATGTCCTCAAGTGGTACGACTGCATCATTGTCTGCCAGACATTTTCTGAGATGAGATACATGGAACGTAGGGTGAATTCCACTCAACTCATCAGGTAGTTCTAATCTGTAGGCCACTTCTCCTACCCTTGCGATAATACAGAATGGCCCTATGAATCTTGGGCTTAACTTTCCCCTTTTTCGAAACCTGATGATCCCTTTCCAGGGCGATACCTTGAGCATAACCTTGTCACCAACTTCAAATTCTATCGGTCTACGCCTCTTATCAGCATAAGACTTCTGGCGATCCTTTGCAGCTTTCATGAACGCCTTAATCTTATCTAACTTCTCAGTTGTGACCTCAATCACATCAAGACTCCCCAATTCCTTCTGCCCGATGTCGCCCCAACACACGGGCGTTCTGCACTTCCTACCGTACAACATCTCGTAAGGTGGCATACCAATGCTGGCATGGTAACTATTATTATATGAGAATTCTGCCAACGGTAAGTGCTCATCCCAACTTCCTCCAAAGTCGATTACACAGGCTCGTAGCATGTCTTCTAAGGTCTGGATCGTCCTTTCCGACTGACCATCTGTCTGGGGATGGTAAGCCGTACTAATATGCAGTCTAGTCCCCATTGAGTCATGAAACCTCTTCCAGAACTTGGACGTAAACCGCGTGACACTGGCACGCCGTGACGAGCCACGATTTCCTTGATAAATAGCTCTGCCAACCTCTCAGAGGAATACGTCTCACGAATTGGTAGGAAATGGGCACTCTTTGTTAGACGGTCAACAATCACCCAGATTGCGTCGCTTCCCCTCGCCGTGCGAGGCAGCTTTGTGATGAAGTCCATTGTGATGTGTTCCCATTTCCATTCAGGGATATCCAAAGGCTGGATCTTCCCATATGGCTTTTGGTGTTCTGCCTTCACTTGCAGGCAAGTCAGACACTTGCTCACGTACTTAGCCACGTCTCGCTTCATTCCCGGTCATCAGTAATCTTTCTTCAGATCCTGATACATTTTCGTGGCACCGGGGTGTATGGAATATCGAGTTTTGTGAGCCTCATCCATGATTTTCTCCCTTAGATCCCCATAGAGAGGGATCCACATTCTTCCAGATCGGGTTCTAACACCCAAGGTGTTTTCCCCCAAGTCTGAAACTTGTCCTTTCATCCTTTCAGAGTTGACTCTATCCTCTCTTAGTGCCTCATCCTGGAACTCCCTCACTTGTTTCATAACATCAGGCGTCATGATTATCTGGCAAGCCCTCACCCGAATTGGTTCGGGTCGTCCTTTTCGGCTAAGGGCGTCAGCAACCACATTGGCTTTGCCTGGATGATAATGAATTTCGCAGTCATAATCCTTGATCAGTTCCAACCACCTCCTCTGCCTCATATTGAGTTCCTTTTGTTCAAAGAAATACTTTAGACTTTTATGATCAGTGAAGATGGTGCACTTCACCCCATACAGGTAGTGCCTCCAAATCTTCAATGCAAACACCACCGCAGCCAACTCCAAATCATGGGTGGGATAATGGCCTCGTGAACCTTTAATTGTCTAGAAGGATAGGCTATCACCTTCCCTCGTTGCATCAACACGCAACCTAATCCTGCATACGAGGCATCCGAGTAGACCACCAGATCCTCGTTCCCTTCAGGTAACGTCAAGACAGGGGCTCGAGTTAACCTCATCTTCAGTTCTAGGAAGGCGTTCTCCTGATCAGTACCCCATTCATACTTCACGTCCTTTCGGGTCAACTTTGTCAAAGGAGAAGCTATCTTGGAGAAATCCTGGATAAACCTCCTATAGTAGCCTGCCAAGCCTAAGAAACTGCGAATTTCGGATGGCGTCTTTGGAGGTTCCCATTGCATTACCGCTTCAACCTTCGCAGGGTCCACCCTGATCCCCTCAGAATTAACCACATGACCCAGAAATTGAACTTCTCGTAGCCAAAATGCGCATTTTGAGAACTTAGCATATAGCTTCTCACTTCTGAGCGTCTCCAATACTTCTCGAATATGATCGGCATGCTCCTCTTCACTTTTTGAATAAATCAAGATGTCATCAATGAACACTATCACCGATTTATCCAACATCGGCCGACATACCCGATTCATAAGATCCATAAAAGCAGCTGGCGCGTTGGTCAAACCAAAGGACATGACGAGGAATTCATAGTGTCCATAACGCGTACGGAACTCTGTCTTAGGAATGTCTTGTTCTTTCACCTTCAGTTGGTGGTAACCAGACCGCAGGTCTAACCTCGAAAACCAGCTGGCACCCTGAAGTTGATCGAACAGGTCGTCGATCCTTGGTAACGGATACCGATTCTTTACGGTCAGCTTATTGAGCTCGCGATAGTCAATGCACATCCGCATGCTACCATCTTTCTTTTTCACGAATAGGAGCACCCCATGGAGAGATACTCGGTCGGATGAAGCCTTTATACAATAAATCTTGCAACTGGTCCCTCAGTTCTACCATCTCCGAAGGAGCTAATCGATACGGTGCTTTAGCGACAGGTTGTGCTCCCGGTAGCAAATCAATCTTGAATTCGATTTCGCGGTCAGGTGCCACACCGGTCAGGTCTTCAGGAAAGACGTCAGGAAACTCGCGCACTACTGGCACGTCTGATAATTGTGGCTCTGGCGCATCCACATCTTTTACATAGGCCAAATAAGCGCTGCACCCACGTCTCAAGTACTTTTCAGCTGTGATCATCGACACGACCTTCGGTACACAGCACACCTTATCTCCACGAACCGTAACAGAACTACCATCGGGCGCTGTTAGACGAATTATCTTCTTACTACATACTATATTGGCTTCATAGGTAGCTAACCAATCCATGCCTAACACCACATCGAAACCTCCTAAGGCCATAACATGCAACCTAGCAGGGAACTTACAATCTTCTAACTCAATCAGGCAATCCTCAACCACCTCAGTTACCTTAGTGGACTTACCAATGGCTGTTTCTACATAGAAAGGCTCATCTAACTTTCTACTCTTATCATGCAACAAACGACAAAAGGCAGCAGACACAAAACTCCTACTAGCACCAGAATCAAAGAGCATAGAAGCATATTCATGGTCTACCAGAAACATACCTGAAACTACTTCTGGGTCTGCCGTGGCCTCCTCGCGAGTTATGTTGAATGCCCTCGCCTTCGCCTTTGAACCGTCACCCCTTCCCTTATCTCCAGCTTTAACCGTTCCTGATCCTTCTGGTTTTCCTTTCTTACAGGCTCTTCCCGCATGACCCATCTCGCCACACAGGTAACACTTCCCCACCTTGCAATCCCTAGCATAGTGGCCCTCGCCTCCACATTTGAAACATTTTCCCGTCCCAACTCTGCACTCCCCTGAATGACCTTTTCCACATTTTCTACAAGCACCTCCTTCACCAGTATTTCCCTGTCTCCCAGACTGATCTTCAACCCTCATCCTTTTCTCTCCATTCCGAAAGTTATCACCTCCGAACCTCTTCCCGTTTCCATTCTTGTTTCCATTCCATTTCTCCACCTTCTTCTGTACAGGCACTGGGTCTCTCTCATCGTACAACCTCCCAGCTAAGTCCACCACAGACCTAAACGTACCCGGTCTGGCTGCAATCATGTGCCTCCTGATGTCCACAGGCAAACCCTGTATGTATCTTTTGATCTTCCTGGACGCAGGCGTCACCATGTCTGGCACAAGTCTTGCAAGTTCATTGAACTTGGAGGTATACTCTTGATGAGTCATGTTCCCAGCCTTCAAATACAAGAACTCCTTTTCAATCTTGTCTAATTCCCGATGGGGACAATACTCCTCCAGCACTCACTCCTTCAACTCCGACCACTTCATCTTGGCTATCGATCGCTTCCCCTCAGCCTGACAATATTGTCCCACCAGCATAACGCTGAGTCAACGAAGGAATGAGTGGCAAACTTAACTTTTTGATCCTCTCGGCACTCACTAATTTCCAGTACCGCTTCCATCTCTCTGACCCAACGATGAGCGGCAGTAGCAGTGCCGTTACCGTCAAAGGTTGGGGGCTTGCACCTTTGAAATGCCCCATAGTTGCACCCTCTAGTAGTCTCTCTCTCGGACTCCTCATCACTATCGTCATCATGGACTACCACCTTAGGGTTTGATGGCTCCTCTTCAGACTCCTCAGTCCTCCAAGTGGACTTTCCTGAATTCTTCTCACTTTCCTTCCCCTTCTTCTCAGCTTTCTCTCCATCCTTGACTGCTTTGATCACCTCGGTCACTACCGAGGCAAGACATTTTGCATGACATTGTAGACTTCGTCAGCGATAGCCTCCTTCACAGTGGGTTTGAGGGTGGCTGATCCCTCCCCCTCCGGGTGACTATGGAGGTCTGACTCCTCATGAACAGTCTCGGGAGCCTTAGCTTTGCTCCGGGTGACACGTGGCTCAGTAGTACGCCCGCCACGAGTACCTCCTCGGGTTGCCTTCCCAGATTTTCTACCAGCCATAACTAATTCCTATAAGATTCAAACACCAAAATGGTTATTCAAGATAATTGCTCAGATCATTATAAGTATGGTAAGTCCTTAATTACAGTGGCCAAGTGTGATTAACCACTTACCTTACCCTCCTGTCCCAAGCAATCACTATCCTAACACATATCAGTATTCAAATCTACAAGCACATAAAACAAATAGCACACGCACATAATTCCGTTTTACTTGAAACTTTTACCTGATGGCACGTAGCTACTAGGATTGGCATCCTTCATTCGGTCCCATTTTCAGTTTAAGTTTAGGTTTTGAAAATAGTTTACCCAATTCTCTTAAACTTTGGCTCTGATACCAACTTGTAAGGCCCCGTTCCCGGGAAGCCTCACAGTTGGTTAATCATAGCATAAAATCAGTTTAATAATAAAACATTGTAGCGGAAATAATTAGACATTCATTTAAAACGTAGAAACCATATTGTACTCATACATTTGTCCTTTAATTTCAAACAAAACATGTTACTTGTTCTTAAATTACAATAAAGATTTCATAAACAATAATGCCATCCATAGCTCCCCAAGTAGCTCCGTGTGCCATCCTCAGCATCAGTGTTTACCTGCCAACTATTATGCATAAAAGTCAGCTTCGCTGAGTGAGTCCTAGTTTTAAATAATATAAGAAAATATAAACTTTATCCTTCATATAATGACCATGCATACATCATAGTACATAAGATAACTTGCATCATAATAAACATGTTCATCGTCTTTCATTCCTTCATTATCTTTCATTTTCATCATAACGAGATTGCACAAAGCAAGAGCTCCATGTTGATTGACAACAAATGCCAATCCCTGTCGGTACACATTCATTAAGTTTCATAGTGCTTGCAAGACTTTTCATCATCAAACGGACCCGGGGGTAACATTCATTAAGTTTCACTTTTCATTAATATCATCTTCCACTTAATATATATAATACTTAACTTATTAAGTACACAACATGCCAAGTAAAATGATCATAAAACATAACCGAACCGTCGCGGGACAGCGAGGGTTCGGGGGCGGCAGCCCCTGACAGCGGGGTCCTAGGGGCAGCAGCCCCTAGTGGGGTCCAAGGGGCAACGCCCCTGGCTAGGGCCGGGCTACCAGGTCAGCGCGAAAAATTTTTATATTTAAACATTTATATAGCACATTTACTTATAAAAAAATCGTTCTTCCTGTTAAAATCTCTTAAAATCTTGGTCATTTAAAAACGTAAATTTAGTATGCATAATAGCCCCAAAACATGGAAAAACTTATAAATAGGGGATCTAGAACTCACTTGGATATCACGAGTAACCTCTAGACTAAGCTTTCTAGGCTAGGATCCCACTACACAACTTGCAGACAAGTTAACACTCTAAGGGGTTAATTTCTGCCTAAATTCGCTGCTAATTTCGCTGCAAGATCAGCAATTTCGTAGCTAGGTTCGCCAACAGTTTCGCTGCTAGTTTCACCAGCAGTTTCGCTGCTAGTTTCGCTAGCACATTCGCTGGCAGTTTCGCTGGCATCTTCGCTACCAGTTTTGCTGCCAGTTTCGCCCAACTTTCGTTGGAAAACCATGTCTGCGAAAATACCTGCGAAACTGTAGTTTCGCAGGAAGATCCACAGTTTTGCTGATTGAATATGCAAATTCGCTGGATGAACATACAGTTTCGCAGATCGCATAAAAATTACGAACCAGTCCGTTTTTAACCCAAAATCATAACTTTTTACGTCCAATCTCTTAGTTTATCATCCATGAGGCTAAATCTAAGCTTTATACATGTTTTCATACGTAAAAATGTGACCTTTATGCGATTCTTTGCAACTTTTCAAAACCCAAAACCCTAGAATCCGGGTTTGATCTATAGAAGGGTTTAGAGGTCGATTCTTACCTGGATTTGTTGCTCCTTCTTAGATCTTGATGCTCCAACACCCAGATCTTCAATCTCTTCACCTTTGAAGCTTCAAATCTTGAGTTTTCTTCACTTTCTCTCTCTACGAATTTTGGTGGCTAGGGTTGTAATGATGGAGATGGAGGCTGATTTGGGTAGGTTAAGGGCTGATTATGGGCCTTAATCACTTAGGCTCTTGTCCATAAACCCAATTTGGCCCATAACCCATTTCCTTCTTTTATTAAATACCCATTATTTAAGCCCATTATCCTTAATGACTCGTTTCGACTTTTCGGGGTGTTACATTATTGATTGATATTGTTCATTTGATTATCAAATATGTGTTAGAATTCTCTTCTATCTTCTCAATTGTTGTTGTTTAGCATGAATGTTCGATATTGAGCAATTCATCACTTCAATTGTACTGTTTTTCGATCACATGGACCAACACAAGCTCTTCCAAATTGGAAGGTGCCATCACCCCCATGTTAATAATAATAATAGTATCGAATAATAATTCAAATGGTTTCCTTCTATTGTCTAGAGACAGATAATCCTACTGCGTACCCCTACTCTCACATCCACTTTTTCTTCAGCCATCCAAACCATCTTGAACTCTTCTTTCTCTGCTCCTGCTCCAAACACTGTACTCCTTGCGTAGCCATCATAGCCTGGAATTGAGCAAACTGGGAGGTTCGTGTGGCGTGCTGAACAGTCAACTCATGACGACGAACGGTCCGCAAGATTTCATCCAGTGTCGCATCAGAGGGTCCTACGTCACTTGCCCGGCGGCTCGACTGGGAGTACCTATCACCAGCCAGTACGCTAGGGCCGTCATACATACTATGCCTCGGCGGCATCAGGTGCTCATCACGTGGGTCAAACAATGGAGGTACCGGAGTCGGAATCCTAACAGACGGGGGAGGAGGAGGAGGCATCCTAAATGATACCGAGGATCCTGGCCTAACACTTTTGCGAGGTCGGGTGACAGTACGCGCACCCCTATTCCCAATAGGTGGGATGGGTGAGTGGGTAGGAGCAGCTACTTGAGGAGAGTGGGAACACGTTCGGCTTCTAGAAGGTGATGTGGAGGAAGAGTCCTCAAAAGCTTCAGTGTCATCTGACGTGGCGGATATCCATCATGGATGTCCGCTCTCCGAAGGTACGCTTCATACTCAGTCTGAGGCTTCGCCCTTCTTAAGGTTCCGGTAGGAGTGGTCTCAGTGTCGGGGTGAGCATGCGCCTTACCTTTATCAGCCATAATCGTTGCGTCCTGTAAGAAATACATCATGAGTAATTTAGTTTCTCATAGCTCATGATTATAATAATAGTACTAGTAATAGTAGTGATGGCAATAGTATATGTTATTCCAACATATAATCGTCCGTGTTGCCCAAATCAATAGTCTGTTCAAATAGTATCGGATAACATAGCTCATCATATAAATCATTTAAATCCCCTTTTTGAAATAAGTTTCAAAATCATCAATATAAATTAGAAAAAGTCCAACCATAACCTAAAGATCCGTGATGGAAATTACGCGTCCGGTAAATTCATGATTACGTTGATCAAGTGTAATCATCATTTACCCAACCCGATCATCCCAACACTTCTCACAAGGACAGTCCTAGGGTATCAGGGTTGTAACCTAGGGTCTACTATGGTATTCCCGGCTACTCTACAACCTTTGGCTCTCATACCAATCTGTCACACCCTGGGCCCAGGTAGGGTGGGACGTCAAAGACTAGCAACAACACATGGCAGCGGAAACAAACCATTACAAGAGCTCAAAGGAGAGAATATCACATGGCATTAATGTTTTAAAAAGGTACCGGGGCTAGAAACAATTCAAGCCCCCAAATGAGTTTTACAATCAACCATAAAAATAAATTGTACTTGTTCAACGCAAACATGAAATTGTTCCAATGATTCATTAAGGAAAATATGCAAATGCCATGGTCACGGGGATAGGTCTAGATCTTCACAACAGCTAGGATCTCTTCATGAATTACCTGAAACATGCTCAAAAAAATAGAAATTTATGTCAACTAAAAAGTTGGCGAATTCAAGTGCTTAAAGTTTAAAAACAAAAGGACTTAACAAATCCTTCTTTGATAAAAAGGAAATAATCATTGTTTCAACATCGTGGGAAAAATCATAATCAACCCTGCACTCAGTCCCGGTTGGCCTCTTCTAAAGTTGTGTTTAACCGGATATTCCCGAAGGAAGAACTGAGCCCCAAACCAGTGAACCATACATGCCCGGATGGTTCATCATAGTTTCTTAACAAAACCTGTTACATGCCACAAACGACCCCTTAGGATCTCAGTGGGGTACCCTTCCTTGAACGGAAGCCACTGTGTGTGGGGATTCCCCAAATAGATCTATCCATATAAAACAAGCGATTCACGAAAGAATTAATGATCATGATATAAGTATCAGCAGGTAACCATAAATCCCACATACAATCATCAAGTAAAGCACAAATATAGTACATAAATAACAGAGCATGTTTCACCCCAAAACAGTAGTAAAAAGGGGAAGTCACTAGAACTCACCTTACGTTTCAAGTCAAAATATCTCTTGTGTGCCAGGAGTGTCTCAAGTCTAGCACCCTAACATGTACATATTAAGTGTTAACCTACTGCTCTAATTTCATTTAAGGTGCAACAAGAGTGTCAAGAATTTAGCTATTGGGTAAGGCTTTGATTTCGCGAAGGTTTGTATAAAAAGTTTCCTTTTATGGCAGGTCATGGTTTCTTCATGTAATTTGGGATTTTTACATCATTAGGTTAAGGACATAAGGAAATTTTGTTGTTCAAGTGATTATTAGCATCATAGGAGTCATTTATAAAGTTTGGTATAATTTTACAGTTTAGTCCCTCAAGTTTCAAAATTGATAGTTTCTACCCTCAGGTTTGGTTTCTTGTCCTTTATGACACTTAAGACCAAAAATCTGGTTCTTAGAGTAAAATTTTACTTATTATAGAGTAAGTGTTCCAAAATTTCAGTTTACGGGTCCGGTTTTAAAACTATGCGTTTAACACTCCCGGTTGCGGTAAAAGCCGGAGAGTTTTAACAGTTAATTTAGGGTTTTCATAAATTTGAGTCTTGGACCAGTAGGTATCATCTAAAATATATTTTTATAAATTTTAAGTCCTTAAATTGTGAAATTTTTCCTTTAATAGTTGAAGATCTCGTTTTTACGTTTGACCCGTTAAAACGCGTTTTTGACCGTATTTGACCATTTAAAGCTTATTTGACCAAATTTTTCAAATCCTTTAGGTATTTTATTACTTAACTTACTGAAATTACATGATTTTTATAAATCTTAGCTTTAACCTTCTTTTTCATGGATTTTTCTCAAAAACGATGCCCGGTTAGTACCCGTTTTTAGTTAAAACACCATTTAATTGATCTCTTGACCATTTAAATTACCCATTGACTCCAGAATACTTTATTAATCATTTTTAAGCCTGGAATTCTTTTTAAAATGGTTAAAACCATGTTTTACTATTTTTAAGGTTGTTTTACCATGTTTCGGGTCCCGAAATTAACCAAAATGGGTCTAATCTTAACATGTCCTTAATTTCCAGAGATTAACCACTTGTCACACACTTAATATTCATCAAAACATTCTGAAATTATGTCCAAACTCACGGCTAGGTTACCCATCACAACAATGAACCATCAACTTAGTGATTTAGCCATAACCAACCATAACACATGTGTAAATCATTGCAAACTTGTAGTTAAACCTTACCTAAACCCCATTTAACTTTAAACCAGATTATTAGGGTGTTAAAAAGTCATTCATGAGCAGGTTGTAAGCCTTGGTTAAGAGGGTTTTCAAACAAATGCTTAGCTTGCAATATATCTTGTAAAAAGAAGGTTTTTAAGGTGTAACTTGTGCTAAAACCATATATCCATGGTGTATCTTCTTCTATAACTTTTAAAACAGGTTATTAGGAGTTCATTAAGCCTTTAACAAGTAGATTATAAGTTTTGCTTTCAAGGGTTACAAGATCCACAAGTTAGATGGTGCAAAAGTCCCAAAAATAGGGTTTTCATGGTTGAAATCGGTCTCCACCTTAGGAATGACAAGTATAACGAGTGAGATACCTCTTGTGAAGTTGAAAGCTCCTCAAGAACAAGGTAGTGGTGTCGGGTTTCTGCTACAACAAAGAGAGGAGGTGTTTTTAAAAGAGAAGTGAAAAAACACATGAAAAGACCATTTTCGGGTGACATGAAGCTTACACTTGGTGTTGTTCACGTTTTGGAGTGTGTAGATGGTCTTGGATAGCTCGAAACTCCATGGAAAAGGCTGGAGAATCTTCTAACAAAGCTGGAAGAGTCGAACAATGGGTAGAGGTGTGTCCAAACTCGCGGATATGGCCACCTTCTTGCGGGTTTTAGGTTGGCCGATGCTTGTGATGTTGTTGTTTGCGATTTTTGGAGCTGAAGTAGAGAGAATTTTGAGAGAGTTTGCAAGGGAGAGGGAGTGAATTCTGTTGAGAATTCGAAATAAGAGAGAACAGGGAGAGAGTTGAGGGTGAAAGGTATAAGGAGTGCATGTGAGGAGAGTGGTGGATGTGGTGGTGGTGTAGAAGAGAGGGGAGTGGGGAAGAGGGGGCGGCCGAAGCTTGGCTTCTAGTGAGGGTGGTTTTTATTTAATTTTTAATGGTAAATGATTTATTAGGTAGTGTAGTTTTGTAGTATTGGGTAGAATATATTATTTAGTGGATGATGTTAATTGTAGTATCTTGTGCATGTCCATGCATGCATGAACCAAAAATATATATAAGTGTGAGTGTATGCTCACATTTTAATTGTTTCACTTGAGATCAAATTTTGTAAGGGTTACTAGCTAACATTCCCAGAACACTAATTTTTAAAAAGGTAAAACCTAAACTAACTAAAAGTCAATAAAATCATATGAAATCATAAATTGAATCAAGTAGCAAGAAATGCTTCTAATTTCATGATAGGGTTGGATTGTTTCAATTATTAGTACTCATAAGATGGATAATGATGCAAGTGAATTAGGGTTGGAATAACAACCTAGAGGCCGGTTGTCACACTTGGCATATAAAAAATGTTTAATTTTCAGAATATAAACATGTTATATATGTTGTTTTATCCGTTGCATTTTTGTTTGAATGGTTAAACTATCTTTGATAAACATGTAACAAACCCAACAATAGAATCTAGAGCCGGTTATGTGGAAAACTTGCTTCAAAAGTCCAAAAAAAGTTTGTTTTGTTGGACTTTTTCAACCCATTAGCGGCTGTTTTGTTATGAATATATGAATCCCTTGTCTTTCAAGTTTTATTTTACATGCTTTAGAATAAAACTTGAAAGATTAAAGTCAAGTGGTTGATTATGTTGTTTGCACAAAAAACCCTAAAATCTTGGTTAATGTTGGCTGAAATTTTAGGGTTAAAAAGGGAGTTTCATTTTGTTCTTGAATATTGTATTTGTATACATGTTTTGGTGCATAACATAGCCTTGACCATGTGTGTTTTGGATTTGGTTGAATGTTTGTCATGTTTGGTTTTATTCTTCCAAAGGGTTGTAATAATAGTTTGTGTATGTAACCTTGGGTTGTAATTTATTAATTCTTTAGTTATGTAATAAATAGATTAGGTGCATTTCATTTATTAGAAAAATTGTATTAGGATATAATTTTTGTAAAAGAAGATGCACAAGAGGAAGACCCAAAGGAAGACACAAAGGAAGGACACAAAAGAGACATGGACACTTGAAGTATTTGGATGTGGATTCAAGTGGGAGTTCATGGAAACCTTTTGATGTGTCATTGTTAACCCTTAGGAATGACCTAATGACAACAGTTGTGATGGCAAACAAGTGTAGTCAACTTAGTGGCTATGGTTATGCACTTGTGATTGTATGATTATGCTTGTTTGGTTGTTTGTTTTTGGTTGTTGTTTGATATATGGATATGCATAACAAACTTATTAACAAACATAACAAGCTGAAACATTATGGTTCCTTATCATTTAGTGGTTAATAAAAGGTTATTAAAAGGATTAATGATTTTAATAAAAGGGGTTTTATTAAGAAGAGAACCATAGGGTACCACGTGTTTGAAAGCATTCAAATACAAGGTACATAGAGTTTTCTAAACTAGAATTATGGAAACTTAAAATTTCTTTTGAAAACAAGTTTAACACCGTCCTTTTGCACAACGCTTGAGTCACTTGAAAACTTTTAATGGGATAAAGGTCACCCAACCATTTTAAGGGAATTTGTGATTTGAGGTGGGAATACCATATTTGTGGGATAAAGGTCATCTAACCACTTGTGTGATAAACCCATATGTGTGTGTAAGTAGGGTGACTTGATTTGCAAACCATGTTAAATGGATCACCTACAATGTGGTTTACAAATGGTGTTGATGGGATTAACATACCGACTATACATATAATGTTTAAGTCGTTTCCATACCTCTAGAAGTTGCAAAGGGTTGCAATTGTCAAGCGCTGGCTACCTTGTTAATTTAAATAATGGGATAAAGGTCACCTAACCACTATTTAAATGTAACGTTGGATTTTAGAATTTTAAAATTGTGTAAGACACATTAAAGGGTATTAATAATTAAAATATGATAATATCGAAAATACTAAAATTGAACTTTGTTCAATTTTGTAGATGACAATGGCCACCAACAACAATGAAAATAATGATATCCCATCCGCTCACTCACTATCACTAAGGACCATTCTCCAAAAGGAGCGTCTAAACCATAATAACTTTATAGATTGGTTTCGAAACTTGAGAATAGTTCTCAGGCAAGAGAACCAGTCATATATTTTAGACGATCCGATTCCCGATCAACCCAATGAGGAAGATGAGGAGGCCTTCAATAATTGGGTGAAATACACTAAGGACTCGGTCCAAGTGTCTGCCTCATGTTGGCAAGTATGACTCCGGATCTCCAAAAGGAGTACGAACATCACGGAGCGTACGACATGATTACCCAGTTGAAGGAAATGTTCCAACAACAAGCAAGGGTAGAGCGCTTTGAAACGGTTCGAGCACTCCATGCATGTCGTATGGATGACACCCAATCGGTCTCATCTTATGTACTTAAGATGAAGAGCCACATTGACCGCCTCGAAAGACTGAATTGTCCCGTCTCGAAAAAGTTGGCTACGGATTTGATCCCCAAATCTTTGTCAAAAAGGTTTGAAAACTTTGTTATGAATTATAACCTGAACGGGTGGGACAAAAACATAAGTGAGCTTCACTCTATGCTCAAAACTGCCGAGGCGGCCATGGGTAAAAATGTTTTACCCGTTCTCACCATCAATGAAGGTGGGAACAAGAAGAGGCCTCACCCCGCACCCAAGGCAAGTGTTGCCAAGGGTAAAGGGTACGTTTGGGGAAAGGGAAAGGGAGTGGTAAAAGCGCCACCACCAAAACCAGCGAAGAAGAAGCAAAAGGTTGCTTCGAATGACCCATGCTTTAAGTGTGGGGAGATAGGACATTAGGCAAGAAATTGTCTTGTCCATCTCAAAGAGTTGCAAGCTAAGAGGGATGCCGGGCAAACCTCAGGTACAATTTTCATGATTCATATTGATCTCAATTTAATATCCTCTAACACATGGGTATTGGATACCGGATGTGGAACTCATATTTGCAACTTATTGCAGGGGTTCAAAAGAGAAGTAAGGAATTAAGAAGGGGGATGTTAGCCTCTACATGGGGAATGGGGCAAAAGTTCAAGTTGAAGACCGAGGGGACTACATCTTGAGGCTTCCAAATGGTTTGAAAACAATTTTGAACAATGTTTTATATGCTCCTAGTTTGACTAGGAACATTATTTCTGTTTCCCAATTAAGACAATATGGTTATGTTATGACATTTATTGAAAATAAAATTCATGTTTCTTTAAATGACATTTTTTTAATTTAAAGCTATTCCTATTAATGGTACTTATGAACACGTTAGTGAAAAAACATTATATGATTGCTCATTGTACCAAACCACCACCAAGAAGCTCAAATTGGATTTAAGTGACACCTATCTTTGGCATTTCCGTCTTGGTCATATAAACAAGAAGCGCATACAAACACTTCAAAAGAATGGTCTTTTAAAAGCAAGTGAATATGATTCATTTGATGTATATGAATCTTGTTGACAAGGTTAAATGACTAAGGCACCTTTTAGTGGCAAATCCGAAAGGGCAAAAGATTTATTAGGTTTCATACATTCGGATGTATATGGTCCTTTTAAGCCAATGACTAGGTACAATGAAAGATACTTCGTTACCTTTACCGACGACTATAGTCGATATGGGTATGTGTACTTGTTAAGACACAAAGATGAAGCTTTTGAAATGTTCAAAACCTTCCAGATTGAAGTAGAAAATCAAGTCAACAAGTCAATAAAAATTCTCCGCCCCGATAGAGGAGGTGAATATCTAAGTGATGCTTTTAGAGATCATCTTAGAACTTGTGGGATTGTCTCACAACTATCTCCACCTGGAACACCACAACAAAATGGTGTGTTCGAGAGGAGGAATCGAAATCTATTGGATATGGTTTGATCTATGATGGCTAGAAGCACATTGCCTCTATCATTTTGGGGTTTCGCTTTGCTCTCTGCGGCCCGTGTTTTGAATATGGCCCCAACCAAGAAAGTGGAAAAGACACCTTTTGAAATATGGCATGGAAGGGTTCCATCTCTATCATATTTAAAGGTGGGGTTGTGAGGCTTATGTTAAGACTCCCACCTCAAAACAAGTTAGAAAGCCGTTCCACTAAGTGTATCTTATTAGATATCCTAGAGATTCTATGAGATATTATTCTGTGATCCACTAGACAAAAGGAGTTTGTGTCAAGAAGGCTGAGTTCTTAGAAGCTAAATTCCTTATGGAAGGGACTAGCACTAGAATAGTGGATCTTAAGGAAGATCAAGAACCACAACCCGATACAAGTTTGGTTGACACTAGCTCTCAACATTAGGATGTTGAGGATGATCAAATGGTTGATGAATACACACAAAACGTTCACAGATCTGGTAGAACTAGTAATCCACCTGAAAGATATGGATTTTTCACGGATGGATGCTATGTGGTAGATTCCGATGAACTAACCACATACCGTGATGCGATGTCCAATTTAGATTATGACAAATGGCTTGAAGCCATGGATGTTGAGATGCAATAAATGATGACAACAAGTGTGGGACCTGGTTGAACCACCTCTTAACTCCAAGATAGTTGGAAGTAAGTGGATTTTCAAGAAGAAAACCGATATGCATGGAAACTTGGATACTTATAAAGCTAGACTTGTAGCAAAAGGTTTCACACAAACTCAAGGAGTTAATTATGATGAGACCTTCTTGCCGGTTGCAATGCTAAAGTCTATTAGGATATTATTTGGCATAACTGCTCATTATGATTATGAGATTTGGCAAATGGATGTCAAAACCGCTATTCTAAATGGATATCTTGAGGAAGATGTCTATATGGTTCAGCCGGAAGGTTTTGTTGATCCAAAACATCCTAACAAAGTATGCAAGTTAAAGAGATCAATCTATGGATTGAAGCAAGCATCAAGAAGTTGGAATCACTGTTTTGATGACGAAGTAATCAAATTTGGGTTCATCAAATACGCTAATGAAGCATGTGTGTATAAGAAATCTATTAGGAGCATTATAACTTTCCTAGTATTGTATGTCGATGACATTCTACTATTTGGAAATGACATTCCAACCATGGAAGGTGTAAAAATGTTGATACATATGTACCTAGATCCTGATATGAATGTAATATGTCTTGTATGTCTTACACTTATGTAATGGTTGGGATATTAATGAAATGTGAATGGTTGTTTGTGATTTATAATGTTTAACTTTTCATTAATGAGTTGATATTGAATTGATTATATAGGTTTGTGATTGTTTGAATTTATACACATAATGTTATATAAATGAATACATTCAAACTTAGCAAAATGAAGTTCTCATGCGAATGGCCCATGCGAATGGACCATACGCATGAACAACTTCAGACGAATGACTCAATCGCACGACTAAACCAGGAGATTGGATCAGTTGTATGATTGTAACATGAGATTGGCTCAGTCGCACGACTGAACACTCAGTCGTGCGGATGGATCAACCGCATGGCTCAATCGCACGATTGAACCATACTAATGGTTCAGTCGCACGAATGAGCAACCCTAACCTATAAATACCACCTAATTCATGGAAAAACGTAAGCATTCATTCCAATTCAACTCCAGACGTACCCTAGCTGCCCAGAAGCCTCCAAGTTCATACTCCAAGTTCATAGAACGCTGTAGATCGATTCCTAATCGATTCTTAACGTTAGATTCAATACCTTATTGATTCTACGTGCGTTCTCACTGATTGGATCGCCAACCAAATAGGATTTCACACTATTTGGTTTGGTTTACACGTTAATCAGTTGGCGTTTCGTTCAAATACCAGATCCTAACAAGTGGTATCAGAGCTTTGGCTCTTGATTACGTGTGATTCAATTGATTTTGATACAAAGTTTGTGTTTTTTCACTAATAACGCAATCTTTTTGGGTCAAAAGTTGTCTTGGACTTCCCCTGCTCATCAAGTTTTGGTTTCTCTGGCATAAGGCGATTAGGGTTGGTGAAAATTTGGGTTTTTACGACCAAAACACGTTAAACCTAGAACTTTTCGAAAAACAGCAGCTTCAGTCGCACGATTGACCCAATCGCACGACTGGACTTCATTCGCATTCCCCATACGTACGATTGCACTCAGTCGCATCTTCATTCGTACGACTAAGTAAACCGTTCGCAGTGTTCATCCGCATCAGCTTCATTCGCACGACTGGACCAATCGCTTAGTTCAGCCGCACGATTGAACCAGTCGCATAGTTCATTCGCACGGGTAGCCCATTCGCATCACTCCATTCGCACCAGTTAACAGATTGTTTAAGAGACTTAAAGTTAATCGAGATGGAGGATCAGTTTTCAGCGTTTACAGCCGGGAAGGACTCACAGATTCAGAACTTACTACGACTGGAGAGTGAGGTAGGGAATCATAATAAACCCCCGAAGCTTATAACGTTAGATGAGTTTCCCCACTGGAAACAACGTTTTGAGATCTACCTCAATGGAGTGGATCCAAATATGTGGGAAGCTATTGAGACGGGATACAGTATGCCGGTGGGAGCTGATGGGGTGAAACTTACTTTGGGAGGAATGACTGATTCACAGCAAGTTAAATATAATGCAGAAAAGAGAGTATATGCATTGTTAACACAGTCTATTCCTAAGGATATTTTTCACCAGTACTCTGAGAAAAAGCAAGCCAAGAAATTATGGGATGAACTGGAGAAAAGATATGACGGTAATGCTTCGTTGAAGGCCATTAAAGCTAAGGAGTTGAAGAAAGAATTTGACAACTTCTCATCGATGGGAAATGAGAGTTTAGATGATGTCATTGATAGATTCTACCATTTGATGAGCGAGCCGCACACACATGGTGTCACTACTACCATGGAAGAGAAAGTGTCAAATTTTGCAGACAGATTGCCAGAAAAATGGGCTTCTTTTGTGTCAAATCTGAGACAAAATGGAATGTTGGCAAAGTTGGACATCAATGAAGTACCGAGCTCAGAAGTCTTCATACACTCAAAATCCAGCTTTGTACAATGCCACTCCTCAAGTTAATACGTCTGGAGCACCTCTTCACACTGCATTTGTGTCAAGCTCATCTGGCCCTTCACAAGTCTCTCCTTCAGGATCAAAAACGTCAGGGTCTTCTAGTACCCAATATATTGGATCTGACGCAAATGCTACTAGACTGAAGACCGAGAATCTCGGAAACGTGACAGTAGAAGTAGCACGAGATCACATGGATCTCTTAGTAGTAGTGGTCCATTCCTATGATGGATTTGTTGCTGGGAAAATTGGAAACTGCCATCTGGCAGATGAGGACTACGAGCAGGTAGATGAGACTGAACTGGAGAGGATGGATATTATGTGGGCTTTAGCAAGTGCTGTCCGGAGGACGAAGAAGTTTGTAAAGAAGACCGGACAAAACTTGGTTGCTACTAAGGACACTACTTTTGGCTTTGACAAGAGCAAGGTGACCTGCTTCAACTGTGGAGAAAAGGGGCTTTAAAAGAGAGTGTGTGAAGCCAAAGAAGACCGGAAACGGGAATCCATTCTCGTCCTTCACTCGTCAAGACAAGCAAGCTAGAAGTTCTACTTCATCAAGCAAGGATCCAAAAGCCTTGACTGCCCATGATGATAAAGGACAGGCTCAAGGAGAATCCAATATTGCGAGCGTGGAAGACTTAGATGATGATTCTGCGAGTGAAGGAGATAATGCAGTTGCGCTAGCGATGTCAAAAAGTGAATAGACTGCAACAGAGGCCAGCTACAAGCCTGAAGAAGGGACGTCTACAACAAAGACAGAATCACCAAAACCAGAAACATCTGATGCTGCGTTGATGGCTAATTCATGAGAAGCTCCTCAGATATGTACCACTGACCAACTTTTCCAAAATCATGCTTGTTCTGATTGTAATAAATTTAGAGAAAGCATATATCAGAAATTTGCTCGGTTATTAGATCATAATGATAGCTTAGTAAAGGATTTGCAACTATGCACTGAGGCAAATAGAGTGTTAAAACAAAATGAGCATAGTTACAAAGAAAAGATAGACCTTTTGAATTAACAGCTTAGGGAAACTGAAGTAGTAGCATTTAACCAAGCTAATGACATTAGGTACTATCTTAACTCCCTAGAAGACACTAAGAAACAAAAAGCAGTTTTAGAAGTAGAAGTCAACTCTTTAAAGCAAAAACTGCACAGTTGGACAAGTTCATCTCATATTGTCCAACACTTAGTGAGAGAGCGTAACAACGGGGAGGGTTTGGGTTATAAAGTGGTTCCACCACAACCTGAGACCTTGATGAACACTAAGGGTAGACCAACAAATAACAATCCCATCAAGGATCATGTGGTGTCTACTCCTCTTGTTAGTGATCCAGATTCCTCATGTTCTTCAATTGAATCTGGAACAAAACAAAAGGAGGCCACTTCAAAGACAAAGGGTAAAATGCCTTGTGTTATTCTGGAAAAAGAATTTGAAAAGGTTAATATAAAGTCAGGGTCAAACAAAGTCAAATCTAAACCTAAAAAGACTGTTAATGTTAACCTTTCACAAGTCTCATGTCAAAGTCCAGTTAACCAAAAAGGAAAAGATGTTAAAAATGTCAAAACAGTTAAGTTTGTTAAACAAGAGAAAACATCAAAAGAATCAGAGTCAAAACCCAAACAAAATGATGTCACTAGGGTGTCACACACATCTCCATAAAGAAAGTTTACTCATAAAGTTGATAGCAGGTCATGCTACAACTGTGGAGAGTGTGGACACATTGCTTCCTTTTGTCCTTACTATCAGACACCCAGGAAGAAAATTGAACTTCAGGATTCAAAACCTAGGTCTTCTAAGAGGAGTTCTTTAACTCCACCTAGAAGAACCAGTGAACTCAAAGTTCAACCCATTAGCCAGTCGACTGTTTATCACAAACAGGCCTTACACAAATCTGGCTTATGGAAAGAAAAGTCATCCTCTGTGTCTGATAATGATGACAAGAAAGCACCTGAGCTACCCTCACCTTCTAAGGGTCAATGGGTTGAATTCATGATGTGTGATGCCTCTGGAAAACCCAAGCCAGTAAAGGCTTGGGTTCCTAACCTAAACTAATGTTTTAAATTGTATGTGCAGGGTGTTCGCTATAGTGCTGAAACCAACACATGGATTGTAGATAGCGAAGCATCCAGGCACATGACAGGAAACAAGGCTCTTTTATCAAACGTCAAACAAATAAAAGGAGGGCATGTTTCATTTGCTGGTAACAAAGGAGGTTATATCACAGCTCAGGGAGAGGTTGGAAATCAGAAAGTTAAGTTTGATAAAGTGAACTACGTTCAACTAAAACAACTTACTTTCTGTTTCCCAAATATGTGACAAAGGATTTAAAGTCATATTCGACAACAAGAAGTGTTATGTCCTTAAGAAAGACTATGTGATTCCGGAGGACCAAGTTTTGATGACAGTTTCAAGATATAAAGACCTTTATGTTTTGGATCTCTCAACAGCTTCTATAACGGATCATGAAGTTCAGTGCTTCCTATCAAAAGCTACTGAGAAGGACTCCATTTCCTGGCATAGGAGAATGGGACACATTAATCAACGGAAGATGAATCACTTGATCCAGAAAGATCTTGTGAGAGGAGTTAACGTCAAAAATTTCCAACTTCCGGATTTTTGTGTAGCACGCAAGAAAGGCAAACACACGAAGAAGTCTCATAAGGAAAAGAAAGTTCATTCTATCGAGCTTCCTCTTGAACTTCTTCACATGGATTTGTTTGGTCCAGTCAGTACAAAGAGCATTGCAGGTGACTTGTACTATTATGTGGTTACTGATGACTACTCAAGATTCTCTTGGGTAATGTTTCTGAAGTCCAAATCAGAAACATTTGAGTCATTCAAGGAATTAGTAACCACACTAGAATATCTCTACAAGCTGAAGGTGAGACAGGTATGCAACGGGACAGAATTCAAGAATTAGTGGATGGAGGCTTACTACAAGGAAAAGGGAATTATGCACCAGTTCACTTCTGCCTACACGCCTCAGATGAATGGTGTTGCTGAGAGGAAGAATAGAAGCTTGATAGAGACAACACGGACTATGCTAGCAGACTCGAAACTGCCTATCCAATTCTGGAATGAGGCAGTGGCAAATGCATGTTATATATTAAATCGGGTTCTGGTAGTCAAGCGCCATGGCAAGACATGTTACGAGTTACTACAACGACGTAAACCTAATTTGGAGTATCTCGAACCATTTGGCGCACCGTGCACACTTCTGAAGAAGACTCAAGAAGGAAAATTCAGCGAGAAGGCTGATGAAGGTATCTTCCTAGGATACAACATACCGAACAAGAGAGTTTACAACAACTCAACGGGTTTAGTAGAAGTGTGGTGTAATGTTGATGTTTAGATATATACCACACCACCTACTGAAAAAGGACCCGCTTACTTTTTCGACTATGATGGATTCTTCAAGTCCTTCAACATCCCTATCTCCCCTTCTGATGACGAGTTAGCTACCCGGATGATGTATGATATCCTGAATACACCATCACTTGATTCAACATCATCGAGCTCATAGGGAGAATCATCTCACCACTCAGGGGGAGCAGTCGAAGACAATGACTCCTCCTCAGAAGATGAAGCTGAAGAAGATGACCAGAACAATCAGGAGGGACAGGTTCTAATTCCTTCAAGTCCACAAGCGTCTAACAGTGATGCCCCTTCGACTTCGGAACCTCAAACTCCATCTACCTCAGATGCAGAACCAAACGTTCATAATCTTGGCTCTGAGGTAGTTGTTCCTACCACTCCCGGATCACGTCTAAATGTCTATCATCCTCTAGACAATGTCATTGGGGATGTCAGATCAGGAGTGCAAACCAGAAATCAGCTGTACTCAGCTGATTATGCCTCGGTAATGGAAAAAGGATACATTCACGATGGTGCTTATCGGTGTTTTGTCTCGCAGTTTGAGCCAAAATACGTCAGTGAAGCACTGAATGATGAGGCATGGGTGAGTGCCATGCAAGAAGAACTTCTTCAGTTCAAGAAGTTAGGTGTATGGACTCTGGTAGATAGACCTAAAGGTGCTAAGGTCATTGGCACCAAATGGGTCTTGAAATGCAAGAAGGATGACCAAGGTGTCATTATCAGGAACAAGGCTTGACTGGTAGTTCAGGGATTTCGACAAGTCGAGGGTATTGATTACAATGAAGTGTTTTCACCCGTGGCAAGGATGGAAGCCATCCGCATCTTCCTTGCCTATGCATCATATATGAAGATCAAAGTCTATCAATTAGATGTGAAGAGTGCATTCCTTCATGGTGAGATCAGAGAGACAGTTTATGTAAGTCAACCCGAGGGATTTGAAGATCCTTATCACCGGGACAGAGTTTACAAACTCGACAAGGCCTTATACGGACTTCATCAAGCTCCAAGGGCCTGGTATGAGAAACTCTCGACTCATCTTGTGAAACACGGCTTTCGCAGGGGAGTCATTGACTGCACACTGTTTATCAAAGAAAAAGATGGAGACTTACTACTAGTACAGATCTATGTCGATGACATAATCTTCGGTTCAAAGAACGAAGAGTTATGCAAAGAATTTGAACTGTAATGAAGGCGGAGTTTGAGATAAGTGCCATGGGGGAGATGAAATTCTTTCTCGGGTTACAGGTGGATCAGACATCCAAAGAATTTTCCTACATCAAACCAAGTATGTGGGAGACATTCTCAGTCGGTTTGATATGCAGAATGCTTCTGCAGCTGGGACTCCACTTGCTACAAACCATGATATAGCACCCGATGAAAATGGAGATCTGGTAGATGCCACAATGTACCGAGGAATGATTGGATCTCTCATGTACCTCACTGCCTCAAGACCTGATATCATGTATGCTACATGTCTATGTTCTAGATATCAGGCTAAGCCAAAAGTTAGCCATCTGATAGGGGTCAAAAGAATATTTCGTTATCTGAAGGGCACACCCACACTTGGGTTGTGGTATCCTCACGATGATGACTTTGAACTCACGGCGTATAGTGACTCGAATTACGGGGGCTGCAAGATGAATTACAAGTCTACATCAGCAGGGTGTCAATTCTTCGGGAGGAGATTAGTGACCTGGCAGTGTAAGAAGCAGACCTCGGATTCATTGTCAACCTGTGACGCCGAATACGTTGATGCTGCAAGTTGTTGTTCACAAATCATTTGGATTCAACAGCAAATGCGGGACTACGGTTTAAATTTCTCTTCTACTCCTATTTTTGTTGATAACTCTGCTGCAATTGCAGTAACTAAAAATCCAGTACAACATCCTAAGACCAAACACATCGGTATAAAATATCATTTTATACAGGACTGTTTTGAAAAGAATTTAATCAATGTGGTAAAAATAAATACTGATTTTCAACGCACTGACCTCTATACAAAAACTTTTGACAAACCACGTTTTCTATATCTGTTAGAGGTCAACGGCGTTAAAAAGAAAAGTGATGTTATTCCTGATGATGATCATGCGTAGTCCGATGCAGTGTAGTTAATTTCTTTTTCCTTTTTATTTTCTTTTTTATTCTATTTTTGTTATAAATTAAATTCATGTTATTTTGCTGTCTATTAAAATCCTAAAATACATAAGTCGGTTATGATTTTAGAATTTTAGGGGGAGAATAGGTCAGCCAGTAACATTAAAAAAAACGAGGGAGAAGGAAAGGATAGCTGATAGAAGGTAGATCGTATTTGTGATACCGATTCAAATACTTTGGAAAATGGTAGTACACAGGAACAAATCAAGAGGGACTTTAAAATTTTAATTTAGACAAGATGGAAAGTTTAAAGTATAAGTCTGTGTAGTATGAGCAATATAAAAGGAAATATGATAGAAAAACTGGTAACTACTAAGGTAACACAACGAAAGTAGACCTAGAGGTTTCTAGACCACAGATGATATGCCGGTAGATTCAACACAATAGATGATTAGACCTGATTGGTGATCTCAAGATCAAACTAAGTTGTTCAACTGACTGTGGGCTCTCATCTTATCACTGGTTAACACAATCAACAATATTCCAATAAGGGGTAATGAGCATGTAAACGCCACAAATGTGTGCGGATGACCATAAATAGAGCAAAGCATTAAAAAAATGAAATGCAAATGCTATCAAGCTAATAACTTATGTTGTTGGTGCATTATGTGCAAAAGAAAATTAAGATGCTCTAACAAGAAGATAGGTTGTGTGCCTCTCTGCTATGCGATGGCGCTGACCTGAGGATAAGCATAACCTAGATATTCTAGAATTCATTGTTGTTTGCCGCCTCTCTGCTGTGCGATGGCACTGACCTGAGGATTGGCTTCTCTTTGAAAGCTCTAAGAATAGTCTCTTCTTGTCAAAATACCCGTAGACCGCTCAAAATCTCCTGAGGAATGTTGATTACCATATAGGTGTGGGATACACAAATGTTGGTTGAAATAATTAAACCTTAAACTATCACCAATCTGTGTCAAAAGTCTGTGTATGGATTTAAGAGGACAAATATACTGACAATCATCGTGGCTATAATTCTTGAAAGTCCAAATCAATGTGGGAATCTAATAGTACCAGTATGATTTCCTAAATTTGTTAACGACTCTTGATGAAAACCAAGAAGTGAGCATCAAAAGGTTTTGATAACAAGTCCCAAATGATTTGACTTGCCTGTACGATTCCAAAATTGAATTGGTCCAGGTATGGTCAAACTAAATAGAAGCTGCCTATTCTGGAAACGAATCCAGTAGATTACTATCTTAGGATTTACCCCTCACGAAAAGTCAAAAACAAGTTTAATTTTTTGTACTTTAGTTTAATTTTCTATTTATTTAGTCATATCAGTTTGTTTGTTTGTCGGACTACATCATGGAATTCAGTAAGGGATTAATTCACCAAAAAGGGTCATGTCTGAGATGACCACATGTGCTTTCAAAAGATAAATGGGTCACGTCTGAGGTGACAAATTGTTTAAAAGGATCACGTCTGAGGTGATCAAAAGTTTTCAAGTTAAAATGATCATGTCTGAGATGATCAAATGCGTATAATGTTGATTCTACAGTTTAAAAAGGGTTTAAATGTCAAATGGTAAGAAATGCAGAAAATTTCATAAGTATGACCCATTCGCACGAATGGACCATGAGTATGGACTGATCATGCGAATGGAAGCCATTCGTACGAATGGACCATGAGTATGGGCCTTTCAACCGAATGGCCCATACGAATGACACAGTTGGATATTTAAGAGCGAACGAATGAGTAACTCGCACAACTGAACTCCAGTCGGACGACTGAAGGGGGGCGACTGAACCAATCGCACTACTGAGGCCGATTCGCCCGAATGAAATGTGCGAATGAGCCCAGTCGTACAATTGAATTTAGGTTTAGTATAAATAGAGGGAGAGTCGCTCGCAGAGACTCACCACTCCCAAATTTGCCCTAATTCGCACGACTATTGTTACTCTGCCCAAATTTCGTTTGATCACCATAAACCCTTGATTCTCGCATATTGACTATTTGCACTGACTCTACAGGTAATTTGCGGTGCAGAACCATCATTATATCACTCATTTTGATACATAATCTGGACAATCGGACTCGTTAGAAAACCCGTGACATGTGTGGCAAAATAACCTAACTAAACGACGTAAACAAATGAAATTAAAGGTGTTAGGTGTTAAACAAATGGATTGCGAGTCTAATGAACCAGAACACGAAGTCTAAAATTCAAAATTGGTGAAAATTTGAATTTGAATTGAACAGTCAGAACAACATGCGAATGGACAGGTTGATGAACTTCAGTCGCACGACTGAGGTGTGCGAATAGCTAAACCGCACGACTGAACCATGCGTATGAGTTCAGTCGCACGACTGGTGTAACCGCATGAGCTTACATACGCATGAGTCTAGTCGCACACTCAGTCGTACCTATGGAGTCATTCGCACGACTGGATCTCAGTCGCACTGCTCATTCGCACGACTTGATCTCAGTCGCACAACCTCATTCGCATGACAAAAAAGAATGTTTTCAAGTCCAAGTGATTCAAGACATTTTTAGCCAACGGATACTAATGTTTACTTTCTTTATGTAACAGATGGCGAGTCGCTGGACCATGAGTACGAAGCACAACATTTGTGCTCATTTGGATCTGACATCCAGAAATGCTTCAGACTTCTCTGGCATTATCACCTTTCTAAGGAGATCGAGGATTGCACATGCTATATCTGCTTCATGTACTCCATATCGTTCTATACAGCAGGCCTTCTGGGAAGGTGCAAAAGTTGACCGATTTTCTGAGTCTCACTGTATCAGGAGTACTATCTTTGGAGAGGCGATTGAGATCACAGAGGAGGATCTCAAGATTGCGCTGCAGTTGGGGAATGATGCTGACTGTCCTACTAGACTACACCCCCTCACTGTCAGAGTATGTTTTCTTCGAGCTAAGTACTCTGGGGACATCAATGCAGGGGTGCTCAACAAGAGCAACCTGTGTCCCTAGTTCAAGTACCTTGCTCACGTACTGCTGAAGTGTATAGCGTCCAGGAAGGGAGGATTTGATGAGTTGTCAGATCAGATCCGGAACGCCTATGTAGCGTTGGTGCTGAACCATCTGTTTAGCTTCTCCACGATGATCTTCACCTACTTGGTGGAGAACATTGAGGGGAAAGGGAAGGAGGGCTTCTGCATGTACCCCCGATTCATGCAGATGATTATAGACCAGAAGCTCGCTTCCCTGCCGAAGGAGAACGAAGATGCAGTAGTGCTTGAGGTGATTGATGATACCACCTTAGGCCGGATGAAGGTATACAGGGGAAGTAGGTGAAACCCCCTGTCAGGAGACTGTTTGGGCATCTGGCCCGTGAGGACTATGTGGTGCCAGCTCGGAGGAAGTGGCGCCACGATGACAGTGATTCAGATGTTGAGCAGATTGCTCTACCCTCCGATAACTCTGATGATGATGACAGCGGGGATGCTGGAGATACCATGCCCATTCCACCGAGGGGCACAACTACTGATAGCACACCTCCAGTATTTGCCCCCACTAGAGTTATAGCAGAGTCGGTTGGGTTCCACCAGGATTTTATACCTGGTGAGGAAGAAGAAGAGTCAGATGAGGAGCCACTGACTAGGACTGTGGGAAGCAAAGTTGTTGCCACAAAACATGGACTCCGGGCGGTTGGTGAACGCCCCAGTGGATCAGGAGAGACTGCTGCTGACCCGACCTATGCTCCAGAGCCGTCGAGCCGTGTTCTAGGGGGAGCATCCTCCTCGACAGGATCGAGGAAGAAAAGGATGGCTTAGCCCCACGACATGAAGAAGAAGAAGCGCAGACTCACCTACATCACCACCACAGCCACCACCTCAGCCACCACCACTACCACCTCTATAGCCACACCATCCACCACCACAGCCACCACCCCCACCACCACTAGCCACCAAGCAGGGCCATCATCACATCCCTCACATCTATATGGATTACCTCTACCTCCCATTGGGGTAGAGGAACAACTATCAGCGCTGAACCGTATGGTGATGCGTCTGTTAGCAGCCGATGACGAGAAGACTGCACCGATACGTCAGCTGGCAGATCTCACAGTTGCACAGACCCAGCAGATCTCTCAGCAGGCTCAGCTGATCGAGCAGCATGCACATCAAATGGCTGCTCAGAGCCAAGAGATTACCTAACTCCAATAGCATAGAGTCATATCAGCAAAGAAGATTGAGGAGTTGGAGGATGCTAAAAGGACTATCATGCTCAAGCTCAAAGGAACTAAAGATGAGCCTCTGAAGATAAAGGAAGGAGATGGTGATGATGGTGAAGATAATGATGAGGATGAGGATGAGGATGAGGATGAAGATGAAGAGAGTGATGATGATGAAGGGAATGAGGAAGAAAAGACTGAGGAAAGACAGGAGGATGATGATGATGAAGGAGGAGATGCAGCTGCATCTGCCTCAGCTCAGGGTCAAGAAAGACGATCAAAGAGAAATCAAGACCAACGAGCTTCTTCTTCTGACTCTCCTAGTGAGGATCCAGCTATTCAAGATAAAAGTAATGATTAGATGTCTATGTACTTTGATAGCTTTTGTACATGAATCATGTATTAAACTTATGTATTTGATGTTTATATTAAGATTAATGTATTTCTGTCTTGATTATTAACTAATGTTTGATGTGTTACATGTTTAAATCAAGCAAATCCAAACTTTCAAAGGGACGAATTTGATGTTTCTCCTCTTCAGCAGGTCAAGACTCAATTGACTATGATTCTTGATCTGCAAGGGATCGTCAGGAGATCATTGAGTTATACCCCTAAAGAAGGGGAAATAATTCATGATCTTTCAAATGAGCAACTGGCTGAGATATTCAAGCTGAATCCAGATGAGATCATTAAGGATGCTCCAACTTGTGAGTCTACCAGTGACGAAGAGCTAAATGACATTGATGAGATAGAGATAGAAGACGTCACAACAGAGCATTATCCTCAGTATGCTGACAACGAGGGAAATGTGGTCCCCAATCTGGGTGAATCCCTAGTCAGTGATACATTTGAGGTATTGGATCAGATGGAGCAGGAGTCTGAGAAGACTGAACGAAAATCCCAAGCCTCAAACGACGATGTTGATATCAGAAAGGCAGAATGGGCCGCATGTTTGAGGAAATTCGAGCCCAACGCGCCGCTCCTAAACAGAATGTCTACACCAAACTCTACAAAGTGAAGAAACATCATAAGGTGTCAGTCAGGATTATACCGTGGGCACATTTTGAGGATCTAAATGTTTATGCCATTAAGAGGGAGAATGGAATAGAGTACTTTAGATTTCCACATGATCTAAAGACTCTCCCTGGTTTTGAGCTCAACCAGCTGGCGAAATTGAAGCTACTATATGCTGACCCAAGGAAGATGTCAGACTGGTTTGAGCCTGCCCTGAAGAAAGAGTACCACACCAAGTGGGTCAACCTCAAACCTCAACAACCTACGAGGTAGATCAGACGTTCTGAAGTTGATCCCATCACTGGTAAGCCCAAGATAGTGCTGAAGTGGAGTCCCCTAAGAACAATGTCAAGAATCCCTCTCAGGGAAATGCCACAGGACTTCACTCCACACTTTAAGTGGTGGTACTATGATTGGAGAACCGGGGAGGCGGTCATAGTTCTAAATAAAGAGGGACAAATGGATACCATCAGGGTGTTTGACCCGATGTGGCTCACTAACTTGTCTGCTAATGATGTTTACACATTATACAAGTGGCCACTGTTCTATGACACGCAAGATATTGTACAAGCCCTCCAATTCCAAAATGTCATAAGACTCTGCTTTGCGTTTGAGATTCACGCAGGAGTCACAAGAGAGGAAAAGTACAAGAAGTATGAAGATGTGATGCAGAAGGTAAGACATTAGATAGATCTAGGTCCAAGGGGGAGTTTGTTGATACATATGTACCTAGATCCTGATATGAATGTAATATGTCTTGTATGTCTTACACTTATGTAATGGTTGGGATATTAATGAAATGAGAATGGTTGTTTGTGATTTATAATGTTTAACTTTTCATTAATGAGTTGATATTGAATTGATTATATAGGTTTGTGATTGTTTGAATTGATACACATAATGTTATATAAATGAATACATTCAAACTTAGCAAAATGAAGTTCTCATGCAAATGGCCCATGCGAAGGGACCATACGCATGAACAACTTCAGATGAATGACTCAGTCGCACGACTGAACCAGGAGACTGGATCAGTCGTATGATTGTAACATGAGATTGGCTCAGTCGCACGACTGAACACTCAGACGTGCGGATGGATCAACCGCATGGCTCAATCGCACGACTGAACCATACTAATGGTTCAGTCGCACGAATGAGCAACCCTAACCTATAAATACCACCTAATTTGTGGGAAAACGTAAGCATTCATTCTAATTCGACTCCAGACGTACCCTAGCCGTCCAGAAGCCTCCAAGTTCATACTCCAAGTTCATCGAACGCTGTAGATCGATTCCTAATCGATTCTTAACGTTAGATTCAATACCTTATTGATTCTACGTGCGTTCTCACTGATTGGATCGCCAATCATATAGGATTCCGCACTATTTGGTTTGGTTTACACGTTAATCAGTTGGTGTTTCGTTCAAATACCAGATCCTAACAAAAAACCTGGCTTGGATGCTTTTTTTCCATTAAGGATCTTGGTGAAGCCGCCTATATTTTAGGAATAAAGATCTATAGGGTAGATCAAGGCGGTTGATAGGTTTGAATCAAAGTGCATATTTTGATAAGATCTTGAAAAGGTTCAAGATGGAAAACTTTAAGAAAGGTACCGTACCTATTCAAAGGGTATCCCATATGCGTCTGCTATTGGGTCCATCATGTATGCAATGATATGCACTAGGCCGACGTGTCATGCGCTTTGAGCATGACAAGCCTATACCAACAAAATCATGGAAGTAGTCATTGGATGGCTTTCAAGAACATACTTAAGTACCTAAGGAGGACTAAAGATATGTTCCTAATCTATGGATCTAGTGAGGAGGAACTCATGGTAAAAGGTTACACGGATGCGAGTTTCCAAACAGATCGGGATGATTCACGATCACAATTGGGATACATTTTCATCTTGAATGGAGTAGCGATCTCTTGGAAGAGCTCTAAGCAAGATGTGGTGGCATTATCAACTACAGAGTCAGAATATATCGCCGCTTCATTAGCAGCTCAAGAAGCTGCATGGTTGAAGAAATTCATTGCCAATCTAGGGATGGTCCCTTCCATTCAGGACCCCCTAGAAATTTTTTGTGATAACGAGGGTGCGATTGTTCAAATCAAGGAACCCCATGCACATCAAAAGACTAGGCACATTGAACGATGATTCAACTACATAAGGGTGAAGTTGAAAAGGGAAAGATATGTATTCGCAAAGTTCACATGGATCAAAATATTGTGGATCCACTCACGAAGCTTCTTGAAAAGGCAAAGCATGAAAGTCATACTTGTGCCATGGGACTGCAATATTCTAGTGACTGGATTTGATCTTTAATTTTGTATTTAGATATTGTAACCCTTTATTACATGAATGAATTATTTGGTTATAATGGTTCAACTAATATTCCTATTTCGCATGTTTAAAATCCATGAGTAAATCATTTACTCAGAACGTCCGTAGTCGTTCATACTTGTGGTAACAAGTACGAGGGTAAGACTATTATGAACTTGGATTGGTAGATATTCATATGGATGAATATACAGCAAAGAATTATGCCAAGGTTCATAGATATTTGTGGGATACAAATATTGGACTGACCCGCATCTCAAATATTACTACGTGGAATCTTCTTGATTGATCATAAGTAAATTTGAGTGAAGGCGAATATCATTTGGTATCCTATGACCTGATATACATATTGGCTCTGATACCAATTGCAGGATCGGGTTTTGTCACTTAACACTTGAATTTCTCTCAAACTCACTTATACTACACTCAGATCAGTTGAAGTAGAATCTCTTCTAAGAGTTGATAATAATATAATAAGTAGCAAAGAACATAAGGGAATAATTTTCAAAGCACTTGTATATATTACTTCTCAACAAAAAGAATTACAAGACTCTTACAAGCATGAAACAAGAGTTACAATGAGGAACTATATATACTAGATCCTACAGCCGGATATAATTTGATACCAGCTGGAAACCTAAGACTAAAGCATATATACTACAATGCTAAAGTTAAGGTATCTTAGATAAAGTATTATCTAAGATATGGTAGTCATGACATGTCCATGACTTACCTTTTGTCACCAACTAAAGTTGGCAACTGTACTAACTGATAAAGGTAAACAGTGTAATAAAGTATCGTCAACTACATGGCTTTTAAGAAAAAACCATGCAGCATCTCAGAGGTCTGTAGCGGAGTGTCAGAGAGAACATACTTATGTCCACTGGATAATAGTAGTGTCTTCTGAAGGTAAGTTGGCTTCGGAAGAACAAGTTCTTCCAAAGCCACTTATACTTCGGAAGAGGCTTCTATACTTTCGAGGCTTGGGGACTTCTTTCATACTTTGGAAGTTGACTTCTGAAGTTGGTGTTTTCCTTCGGAAGTTGATTTTACACTTTGTCTTCGGAAGAACTCCTTTTTCTTTGGAAGTTCCACACTTAGCCTCAGAATTCCTTTATTAGTTGCACCAAAATAGTCTAAGTGATTTGGTTTTGGTTGCACCAGCCTTTCTAGATCCAACAAACTCCCCCTAGGCTGATGCTACCAAAACCTCACTTGTCTCTGCTTCTTAAAACCTTCAACACCAAGGACAGAAGATATTTGTCTGTGTCCTTGTTCTTCCCCGAAGTGGTGCTGAGAAGTTTGTACAAGTCATTAGTGGATAGGAGATCTAGTCTATCACTCTGAATGACATGTACCCTTTGTTGTGCCCCCTGAGAAGAGTTAGTTGACGGGAGTTATAGTCATACTCCCATCTAACTATGGATTCAAGTTCAGGACCCTCAAGAATTTGTAGAAAGGCTTTGCCTTTAGTTGTTGATCCTTCCTTTTCTCCTCCTCTCTCAGTTTTAACTCTTCTTCAATCTTGGTCCTAGCAGTTAGCTCGGCCAGATGAAGACTGCCCAGGTGATTTCTGATGTGAGCAGCTACCTCAGAGTTGGAGGGGTTGGAGAGTGGCTTCTCTGATAACTCAGCAATATCAAATCTGCTTAAGTTTAGCAGAGATGTAGCATTTAGTCTGTTTAGCTCTCCACTCTCTCTCTCTCTTAACAACAAAGTTGTGAGAAGAGTCTTCGAACCTCCACTGGATGATCTTCTGCCTAGGCACAAGGGGTTGACTTGGTACCTTGTCACCTTTCTTGGTATCCAGCATGGTCACCAGCCTTCTCTTTAGTTTCTTTTCTTCCTCATTCAAAGTATCTGAATTGAGGCCAAGGAGATTTGCAGCTTGGTCCAATGATCCTCTAGGCAGATCAAGAAATTGATCTCTAGTGAGGTAACATCAGGATCCATCAACATAAGTCAGTTTGACAGAATCCTCCTCACAGGAGATATCGCTCAGGGTTGTGCAGTTGATGAGCTTTGTCTTGATTGCCTTGAACTCCTCTAAGGAGAGATGTTTAGAAGGCCAAGTGAATGGTTTGGGAAGTTGTTGGGTAGATTGTGGTGTTTGGGTTCTGGCTAGTGTTTTGGGTTGGATGATGGGTAGTTTAGGTGGTTGAGATGAGGAGGTTGGTAAGGATGATGGTGTAGGTTCAGGGGTGTAAGGTTTAGTGGATGGTTTGGTTTTGATGGGGAATGGAAAAGGAATTGGTTCAGGTAGTGGTTGAGTTTGAGGTTGGGGTTGAGTAGTTGGTTTGAAGATCATCCCCTGTCCCCTTCTATACATCTCCTTCCTCTTCCCCGAGCGAATGTCAGCCTTTATGTCACTGACATGTCGCTGGAGGGTCTTCTCAGACATAGGACCCACCTTCCTGCCAGAGAAGCCATGAGCTCGGAGATAGTCTTTCATCCAGGCTTTTTCACCTATCTTCTTGGCAGCAGCTAGTCCTGCTTCCTCTTCCTTCTTCCTCTTTAACATCAGCTTCTCCTTGGCAGCTTTCTTTCTGTTCTTCTCCATTTGATCTTGCTCTTTGTTGAAGAGCCATAAGATCGTATCATTATTATGTGGAGATAATTCTTCTAGAGAGAAACCCCTGGAGGTTAGGAAAGTTATCCTTTCCCTCCTAAGCTGCTGATCAGCTTCTCTTTTCTTCCTCTCCCTTTCTTCCTCTAAGGCCAACCTTGCTGCTTCTTCCTTTTGTTGTATTTGCAGCAAAGTTGCCTTTTCCAACTCAACTAACTCCTCTAGTGGTAGCAGGAGTACATCTTCATTCATAGCTCCTATATTGACAAGTCTGTCAATGATTTCCACCCTTCTTTTCTTGTTGACACCCTCCTGGTTGGCTGCAGCTGCTTTGCTACTAGCAGCCAGCAGCTTTCCAGTTGGAAGTCCAACTTTTCGTTTGAGCTTTTCTAACCTTGCTTCCTCCTAAAGCTCTTCCTCAGTCATCTTCCTCTTTCCTTTGACATATTCGGAGTGCTAGACTTTGGGGTTCTTGGATGGACGCTTTAGGTTGAGTGGTGGAAATGGGAGCTGGAGTTAATGCTGATGTTTGAGCTAGGGGTTGGGTGAGAAAATCCTCCCTATTAACCTCAGAGGCAAGTTATAGGATTGCATCTGAGACTATTAGATCATCGGATAAAGAGAATAGTCCTTCCGCAGCTGCAATCTCAGCTTCGGAAGATTGAAGTTGTTTTTCCGAGGCTTTGACTTGTGCTTCGGAAGTCTGTGAGAATGCACTATCTGTCCCAACTGTCTCAGTTGCTAGGCCATCAGTCCTTGTTTCTCCTTCAAAATTAATCTCAGGTTCCACTTTGACCTTAGGTTGACCAACTTCCTCAATAGTGATAGAAGGTGCATTTAACCTCTGAAGCTCTTGAGCTCCAAAGTAAATCACAGAGAAGTCAGGACTTGGTTATTCAGTGAGAGATTCCAACAGAAACTTGTTGAAGAACCTGTTGAGATCTTGGAGCATCCTTTGATCCACTTGAATTACAACTGGAGGAGGCTCAGGAAAAACTGAAGCTTGTTGCATAGGGTATCTTGAAATTAAGGAAGTGAGAGCTTGACTCTATGGTTCCTCTTGTCTTTGGCTTTGTCCCTGAACACTCTCCCCCTTTTTGGTAGCATCATCTTGAGAGCTTGATGAGTTGGAGGAAGAGGTCAATGAGACCTGAATTGGTACATGCCTAACAGACCTCTCTATCTGTTTCTCAGCTAGTTTGGCCTTGAGATTTTTAATCTCAAGTTGCTGAGTGGCAGACCTATCCTCTAAAGTCCTAACCTTAGATTTAAGGTTTGAGACTTTAGAAAGTAGGTCTTTAATGGTGAGTTGCAGTCTTCCCTCATCTTGTTTTGAAGAATCATGGGGAGATGAGATAACATACCTAGTATGTTCATCCTCACCACCAGATGTGGTTTCATGGCGCCTTGGTTTCCCTTGCTCAATGATGTCTCTTTCAGAGTCATCAAAGGGCATGGTTGTCGTAGATTCAGTCTCAGTGATGTTTCCACTGTCCTGAAGGTCCATTGAGGCTCTTTCAGTAGTGGCAGCTGAATCTACATGAGTCCCCTCTACATCAGTGGGACTCACCTCAGTAAAGGCTTGCTGATGGGGGCTAGAGATAAGAGATCTCTCTGGGCTCTGTTGATCCTTGAGAGGGTGTTGTGGATCCACTTCATTTCCCTGAAGAGACATAATATCTTCATTAGTTCCTATTAGTAGGTCAGTAAAGGATATAGACGTTAAGCCTAATGACCCGGGACTTTGATCAATGTCTAAAGGCATTGAGCCTATGGTGGGGCTGTCCCTTTTTTGCTACTCGGGGGAGTATAAAGACTCTCCCTAAGGGTTTTCAGATTGGGTTTTAGGCTCATGGGTTTGAGACTGAGGAGACTCAATACCCATATTGAGATCAATTGTGAAGCATGGTTAGACCTCAAACTGAGTGGGAGCCTATTGTTCCACTCTAGTCTTTTTGGATTGAACAGGAGGAGCTTGTTCAATCAGAGAAGATTGAACAAGGGTTCGTTTGGGGCGTCTTTGATATGTGATAGTGATGGGGTGAGTAGATAGATTTGGTAGTGTGAGGGTAGTTACCGGTGTGGGTTCATCACCTGTGGGGTTAACAGGGATGTCACCAGGAGCCATTGGCTCAGTCATACCCGGAAGAAGTGCAGTATATCTTCCGGTGAAATTGGTGGACACTCTCTTCAAAGTCTTGAAGATGGTCGGCCTCATTTGAGGAACAGTCAAAGCAGCTGCACAAACAAGCTGACTCTGGTCCAGCTCACAGTTGATTATGTGCTGAAAGAACCTGGGATACATGAAGAATGCGTCCCGCTGGAGAGTTCCCCATAAGATTGGTCAGCACAAACCTTGAGTAGTTAAAGCGGAGGCTTCTCACCAATCCATGAACTCGGCACCCTAGTTCATATGGGATTTGATCCCATCCCCCAGATTTGTTGGACAAGCAATGAAGAACAACATGCAGCAAGAACTTCCAGTTGTAAGAGAAGTTAAACTTGTAGACGGTTGACCTGCTTACATCTCCACCATATCCCATTTGGATATAGGTGTTGTCCAAATCTGTCTTGGGGAACTCTGTAGGAGCGCGCTCATCATGAAGCTCTAGATGCTCCCTGATGAGTTGTTCATAAATGACCAACTCCTAGCCACAGATGCTCTAGGTTATTACTCGAACCCCATTTAGGGTTTCAATCTGACCATTGGCCCAAAATTTAGCCATGTGATTTGAGTAAACGGTGGGGTTAACAGTCAGAGCAGTGTAATAAGATGATTGGGTAAGAAAGGAGATGATATCAGAGAAGTCAGCATCCCTTGAAAAATCAAGGAGTGCGACTTGGTTGTGCTGAGGGTTAAGTGCCATTTGAGAAAGTTACAGGAAGATAGTTCGGAATTAGGTTAATTGGGGATGAAGGAAGCTTTTAGGGCAGTAAATTTGGTAAAAATATGAAAGTGATTAGTCAGGGTTATTTAAATGGGTGAAATGGCGGTTTAAGGGGTTTGGATAAGATGATGGGATGTTTCAGTGGAGGATGTGACAGGGGCGGTAAGGTTTAGTCCATTTAATAATCCGACATCATTAACAAAATCTTTACTTTTTTACAGAGTGGGGCCCAAAAGATTTCCGTTACACAGTAAACTCTTTCTTCCGAGTATAAAGCATTTGCAAAGGTAATGTTCTTCCGAAGGCAAATTTACTTCCGAAGGTAAAGTTCTTACTTCCAAGAGTATATGTTGCTTTCCGAATGGAGAGTGTTATAAGCTTCGGAAGTAGATCTGATATGAGATCAATCGCTTCTTCCGAGCCAAAAAAAACTCTTCCGAGAATAAAATTATCCTGGGAGGAATTTGCTTCGGAAGATATGTAAAATATCTTCCGAGGGTTAATTCCTCTTCGGAAGAATATATACTTAGTGAAATTTTCAGAGAAGGACTTTTTGTAACAAGGCTTAGATTGTTTTGACACAAGACTTTACACATTAAAAGGTTTTCAAATGAGATAAGCTAATCAAGGTTTATCATCCCAATAGCTGTAATGAATAATTTAAATCTTTGTTCATCAAAGGCTTTGGTGAACAAGTCAGCATATTGTTCATTTGAGTCAACTTTGATTAGCTTGATTAAATTTTTCTCATGAATATCTCTAATGAAATGGTACCGGATATCAATGTGCTTTGACTTGGAGTGCTTCACTGGATTTTCAGTAATGGAGATAGCTCTGTTGTTGTCAATATGAATAGGAGTGCTCATGAAGTTGAATCCGTAGTCTATCATCTGGTTCTGAATCCACAGCAGCTGAGCACAACAACTAGCAGCAGCAATGTATTCAGCTTCAGCAGTTGATGTAGAGACACAGGATTGCTTCTTGCATTGCCATGAGATGATCCTTCTACCAAGAAATTGACATCCACCAGATGTTGATTTCTTGTTGATGTTGCAGCCACCATAGTCACTTTCAGAGTAACCGTAGAGATTGAAATCACTATTCCTTGGATACCAGATACCTAATTTAGGTGCTCCTTTAAGGTATCTGGGGATTCTCTTCACAGCAACTAGGTGAGACACCTTTGGAGCAGCCTGATATCTTGCACAAATACAAGTTGCAAACATAATATCAGGTCTACTTGCTATGAGATACATCAGAGAACCAATAATTGCTCTATACTGATGTTGATCAGTATCCTCCCCATTAGAGTCAGGGCAGAGATTATGGTTTCTGGGTATAGGTGTTTTGGCTGCCTTACAATCTTTCATGTCAAATCTTTCTAAGATGTCATTGACATACTTAGATTGATTGATGAAAAACCCTTCCTTCATTTGCTTCACCTGAATTCCAAGGAAAAAGTCCATTTTTCCCATGGAACTCATCTCAAACTTCTTCTTCATGATGCTCTCAAAGTCTTTACATATTTGGTCATTTGAGGAACCAAATATGATGTCATCAACATAGACTTGAACAAGCAAGATGTCTTTCCTAGACTTCCTTACGAAAAGAGTCTTATCAATGGTACCTCTAGTGTAACCATTCTTCAGGAGAAACTGAGACAATGTCTCATACCACAGCCTAGGTGCTTGGTGCAGCCCATATAGAGCTTTATCCAATTTACAAACATAGTTGGGGTGCTGTGGGTCTTCAAATCCTAGAGGTTGGCACACATAGACTTCCCTATCTATATCCCCATATAGAAAGGCACACTTGACATCAAGCTGGTAGACAGTGAAATTCTTGGATGCAGCATAAGCAAGAAAGATCCTAACTGCCTCAAGTCTTGCAACAGGTGCAAAGACATCAGTATAATCGATTCCTTCCTCTTGAGTGTATCCTTGAACCACCAGTCTTGCTTTGTTCTTGATGATCAAGCCTCTATCATCTCTCTTGTTTCTGAAAACCCATTTAGTGCCTATAGGTACTTGACCAGATGGTAGTGGACATAGGTTCCAAACATTTTGTCCTTTGAATTGAAGCAGCTCCTCTTGCATCGATTCAACCCACTACTAACTTTCAAGGCATCTTCCACCTTCTTGGGTTCCATCTGGGATAAAAAGCATGAGTACAAGCAGACATTCCCATTGTGAGTTTGTCCTCTTGTTCTCATACCTTCAGAAGCTTCCCCTATGATGTTCTCAGCTGGATGAGTGTTGTGAATCCTAAGTCTAGGAATTACCTCCAGTTGCAAAGATAGATCCAGATTGGACATATTTTGCTCAGGAGCTTGAACACTTGGTCCAGCTGCTGTTTCAAACTCATTCAGTGTGGACTTATTGAATGAATGAGAAACATCATCATCATTTGTTTGTTGTGAAGCAGCATTAACAGTTGCCTGTTTCTTCAAGATGTTGCTTCCATCAGCTTGGTGTTGTGCAGTGTCACCTGATGAACTTTGAGGGTCAACAGGTGAACCGCTGGTTGAAGCTCTACTATCCCTTGAGATAGTAATACTGTCAGATCTGCCAATAGTGGGAGCTTGATTTGTTGCAGCTCTTGGAGAACTTGGAATAGGTCTGGGTAGCTCAAACAAATGTTCATCATCAGAATCACTTTGAGCACCTGTTCCAGCTGAAACATTCTCACAAGATAGTTAAGAATAGTTTGGAAATAATTCTTAATTAAAGATATGATCAGGGCCATTCCCCCTAACACAAGGAGTGTGCTCTTAACTATAATGGTTTTTAGATTCCTCAATTTGTTGATTTTTAATGTTATAGACTCTATAAGGTTTAGAGTTAGAGGAATATCCAACAAAGATAACATCATCTGACTTTTCAGCAAATTTTGCCAAATTGTCTTTTGTGTTAAGTATGGTACACCTGCTGCCAAATGACCTTAGAAAGCCAATGAACGGTGGCCTCTTGTTCCATAGCTCATAAGGGGTTTTTCCTTGTGGCTTAACTACAAGAACCCTATTCTGCATATAGCATGCAGTGCTGACTTTCTCTGCCCAGAATGTTAGAGGCAGCTTTGAATCAGCTAACATGGTCCGAGCAGCCTCAATAAGTGTCCTGTTCCTCCTCTCAGCAACACCATTTTGTTGAGAAGTTCTAGGAGCACTATATTGTGTGGCAATCCCTTTTGAGTTACAGAATGAGTCAAGAACGTGGTTCTTAAACTCAATCCCTTGATCACTTCTAATTATTTTTACCTTGTGATCAATTTGATTTTCTATTTTAAGAATAAAATATTTTAAAGTTTCAGCAGTTTCATCTTTGGTTCTTAAAAAGAATACCTATGTAAATCTAGTAAAATCATCAACAATCACAAGGCAATATGATTTCCTTCCAATTCTCATTATACTTGTGGGACCAAATAGATCCATGTGCAATAAGTGTAATGGAGTGGTGATGGAGTTAACAACTTTGGATTTATAAGATGCCCTGTGATGCTTCCCTTTCAGGCATGCAACACAGTTATCTTTGCATAAAAATTCCTTTCTAGGCAAACCAAGTACCAAGTTATTTTTAGCAATTTATTCATTGTCTAAAAATTTACATGACACATTCGTTTATGCCATAGTGTTGATTCATCACCATCAGCTTTGGAAAGAAAGCATGATACTTCACCCATTGGGGAAGCATTGTTCATATCAAGCTTGTACATATCCCCTTTCCTGGGAGATCTAAGAAGCACCAATTCCTGAGGAATTATCATCCCGGGTTTGAGGATAATGCACTCATGTTCTGTGAAAAGCATTTGATGCCTTTGATCACAGAACTGAGCACTTAACATGTTGTGTTCAAGCTGTTTGACAAAGTTAACTTTGTCTACTTTTAATTTTCCATTGGATATACTTGCTCTGCCAAAAATATATCCTCCGGCCTCCCCTCCAAACTGGACAGGACCTCCATCATACATTTGAAATTGTTGAAGGAGAGATCTGTTCCCTGTCATGTGCTTGGAGCATCCACTATCCACAATCCAAACATTGTTATTCTTGTCATATGGATGTCCATGCACATAAGGTGAGATGATTAGTTTTGATGGGAATCCCTAGCCTTGTTGGTCTTGGGTTCTTCCAATGATAGTGACATAATTGAACCAAAATTTATGCATGGGGGGTTCAATGGATGTCTTTGAAGAAGAGGTTTGGGCTGCAACATCTTCCTTGATCTTCCATTCCATCCCTTGGTTGATCATGAAGGATAAGCTTGTTGAAGCTTTTGTAGCATGGCATTCTTCCGAAGCTTTTTCGGAAGAGGCCTTCACCACCTTTTCTTCCAAAGTAGTCTTTTCTGGGATGGTTTCAAGGGGACTCTTGTATATTTGTGAGTCTTGGCAGCTTTAGCTTCCAAAGCCATTTTCCCTTTGAGAGAAGGACTTTCTTTCAAAAGCAACCTTGCTTCAGAAACAAGCTTTCCCTTTTTCATCACTTGAACCATTTGATATGGTCCAAATGAGAAACCTTCCCTGACTCCTTCTATTTTAACATTATTTGCATAATGTGTGCTAGCAGGATTGTTGTAACAATCTTTGGCTATGTGGTTTTGCAGACCACACATTATGCATGCAATGGTAATCTTTTGGGAATTTTAGGATTGCTGTTTTTTGTACCTTTTCTCTTCATCAACAACCTTTCCCTTTAACTTCTGATCCTTTGAAAGGACAGGAGTGCTGGTACTACACTCCTTTCCTGAATTAGAATTTCCTACCACCTGAAATACAGCTGAGATGAATACACCCTTTTGCTTTGGGTCTATCTTCAGCTTAGACTCAGCCACTTTCTTGGCAGTTTTTCTGGCTGCCTTAGCTCTACTTCTTTTGGCTTTGGTGGTTAGGGGTTGATCATCACTGGTAGGAGTGGGTAAAATTACCTGGTTCTTCCCTCTGATGGTCTCCATGGTTGCATCACTCTTTGACTCATGAGAAGGTGGGTCAGCAGATGGAACCTCTTGCTCTTCAGTACCACACCTTGGTTGTCTTATAGACTCATAAGAGTGAGGTGGAGCAATTTCATTAGTTCCCAACCCACCTTTGTTTTGGTAACAAAGTTTTGAGTGAGAGGATGATGCAAGAATGGCTTGGAAGTTTTGCTCAAAAATAGCATACTTCCTGGCTTGAGCCTCAGCTGTGACAAGTTGGGCTTGAGCCTCAGACAGTTGGGATATTAAATCCTTTATTTGAGTCTTATAGTTTGTGTGTTCATGTTTTAATAAGGACACAGTTTTCTGTAAGGCCCCGTTCCCGGGACGCTTACAGCTGGTCGATCATCGCACGTAAAACATATATATTTATCATCTTACGTAAAAAGGTTGTAGCGGAAACATTAAACATCATTCCATTTCATCATAAACACTTTTGCAACATAATACATCGTTGTCCAATTACAAAATATATGTTTCATTACATTACAAGGCATTATGAATATGGATGCCATCCAAAATAAGCTGAGTAGCCGCCCCGTGCCATCCTCAGCAACATTACCTGCCAACTGGAAACATATAAAAAGTCAGCATTGCTGAGCGAGTTCTAGTTTTATAATAAAACATACTTTACTTTCTTTAAAACCGTTCTGTACTATTGCAGGTGATCATACATCATACGTACACACATATGATATTATTATCTTCATCATTACATCTTTTCTTTCCAACAAACCATAAACTTTACCCTTCTGTTCATGGTACTGGACCTAGGCCTATCATAGACATTCCATAACGGTGCACAGCACCTCATGGCCACAGCACCAAAGGTAAAGTTTAGGTGTACTATGCAATACCTTTCTGTTCATGGTTCTGGACCTAGGCCTAACATAGACCTTCTATAACGGTGCACCGCACCTCTAGTCACAGTACCTAAGGTAAAGTTTAGGTGTACCATTGCCATATGCAATAGCTTTCTATTCATGGTTGTGGACCAAGGCCTATCATAGACCTTCTATAACGGTGCACCGCACCTCTTGTCACAGTACCTAAGGTATGCAGCAATGGTTCTATACAAATGGTTAATCACAAAGAAAGACCCCGATGTGCATCCTCCCGGGGTAGCAAACCCACACACCGTTGGGCTAACACCTTTTAATGGCGTGTCCCGACACAAGGCTTGCAAGACTTTTTTTACTTTAATCATTTATTAATGCATGCATTCATCATGTTCCTATTTTTATTATCTTCCACTTTACGTTACATAATACTTTCAATTCATTCATTAACGTAACACGTAAAGCCACAGGAAAGATAAACATTCATTATAATCAGGAACATTAACATACACGGTCATCATCATCATACAGGGCAACATCATACATACATAACATACATCGTGCATAAATATGCAACATCATCATCATCATGCCCAACATACCCTCTAAGATCTCAACAGTCATCTTACATGATCTTACAGGAATTTCCATGTCAAAACTTACATATGCACTTTCCCCTAAAAGTCAGTAATTAAACTACACCTTTCCCGGGTACAACAGCCCTACTTGGGCGTATGGACACCCTTCAGTCGCATGGCCTCCAGGCGACTGAACATCATGCGAATGGACCAATGCGGATGAACACCCAGTCGTGCGAATGGACCTCATGCGGATGAACACCCACACGAATGAACACCCATGCAAATGACCTCATGCGGATGGACCTATGGGCGAATGGACATCTATGTGTATGGACTCTCAGTCGCATAGCTTTCATGCGTATGGCCTTCAGTCACATGACTTCAGGCGCATGGGCTTCAGTCGCATACCCTTCGTGCGAATGAACCTCAGTCGCATGGACCCCAGTCCCATAACCTTCGTGCGAATGAACCTCAGTCGCACAATCCTTCAATCGCATGCCTTACAGGCACATGAACTTCAGTCGCATGACTATCATGCGTATGGACTTCAGTCGCATGGCAATCGTGCGCATGGACCTTAGTCGCACGCCAATCAGCCGTATGGCCTCCAATCGCACTCCAGTCGGTCGCCTAGCCCTAGCTGATGCAGAATGCAGTTCCAGCCGAACGCAAACTACCCTTTTCGGCCTCCAAGTTCTTCCAAACTCGATTTTAGCCCAAATCAACCCTCCTAAACCTTAGAAACACCTACCACAATACCATTCATGCATACACAAGCCCGAAATCAAGCCTCACACACATCAAACACATAAACATACGCATTCAAACGGGTTCAACACCCAACTTTTTCAAAAACGGGTTTTGATGTGTTCCAGTCCCAAAATCGTTTAAAACACGTAAAAGAGGGGTCCTAGAACTCACACAAATGATCCCGATGAGAAGAGCTTCGAATCAACACGCTACACTTCAACTTTCACGCTCGAATGCACCCGAACCAAGCTCGAGACCACATTTTTCTTCCTCTTTCTCTCTATGGCTGAAATGTATGAGTGTGGGGGAGGGTGTGGGTTGCCTTCCTCCTTTTATACTCTCACCCATTCAACCTTTTCTCGTTTTTGCAAGTTTGGTCCCCCGACTTTGGACTTTATTTCTTTTTCTTCTTTCGTCGGCTTCAAATAAAATTTCCGGGTGTTACAAGTCCACCCCCTTATATAGGTTTCGTCCCCAAAACCTGTTATTCCTCCAACAAACGTGGACAATGCTGTCTCATCTCTTCTCTAGTCTCCCACATAGGCTCAGATCCCTTTCTGTGCTTCCACTGTACGTGCACAAGTGGAACCACTCTATTCTTCAGCCTATTCTCTTTTCGATCGATGATTGCCACTGGTTGCTCCACATAATTGAGCCTTCGTCTACCTCGATATCTTCCAGTGGGACAATCATATCTTCTTCTGCCAAACATTTCCTCCAATGAGATACATGGAACGTCGGATGAATTCGACTTAACTCATCCAGTAACTCTAACCTATAGGCCACCTCTCCTACTCGAGCAATGATTCGGAAAAGCCCTATGTACCTCGGGCTCAACTTGCCCCCCTTTTGTGAACTGAATGATACCTTTCCAAGGTGAGACTTTCAACATAACTCTATCACCCACCTTGAATTCAATTGGTCAACGTCTCTTATCGGCATACGACTTCTGCCTATCTTTAGGCTTTCTATCTCGTGAACCTTCAACTGTCGGGTGCATAGGCTATAACCTTCCCTTCTACATTAACACACACCCTAACCCCGATTAGGAAGCATCACCAGATCCTCACTTCCATCGGGCAATGACAGAACAAGAGCTCGAGTCAGTCTTGCCTTCAATTCATCGAACGCCTTCTCTTGAGCTTGACCCATACAAGTTTCACATCTTTCTGGGTCAACTTAGTTAGTGGGGAGGCGATCTGGGAGGAGTCTTGAATGAATCTTCTGTAGTAGCCCGCCAAACCCAAGAAGCTATGAATCTCGGATGGCGTCTTAGGAGACTTCCATTGCATCACTGCCTCCACCCTTGCCGGTTCCAACATAATCTCGTCGGGATTCACTACATGACCCAGAACTGAACCTCGCGCAACCCGAATGCGCACTTGGAGAACTTTGGCATCAACTTTTCCCTTCTCAGCGTCTCTAACATCCCTCGAATGCGATCGGCATGCTCCTCCTTGCTCTTTGAATAAATCAGGATATCCTCAATAAACACAATCACTGATTTATCTAACATCGGCCAACACACTCGATTCGTCTAATCCATAAAAGCAGCTGGCGCATTGGTCAAACCAAAAGACATAACGAGAAACTCATAGTGTCCATAATGCGTGCGAAGAGCTGATTTAGGAATATCCTGCTCCTTCACCCTCAACTGATGATAAGCAGATCGAAGGTCTATCCCTGAAAACCAACTGGCACCTTGAAGCTGATCGAACACATCATCAATTCTCGGTAAGGGACATCGGTTCTTCACTGTCAGCTTATTCAGCTCAAGGTAGTCAATACACATCCTCATACCACCGTCTTTCTTCTTCACAAACAGGACCGGAGCACCCCAAGGAGAGATACTCGGTCTAATGAACCCCTTATCAAGTAGCTCTTGCAACTGCTCCATCAACTCCTTCATCTCAGTCAGAGTCAACCGATACAGTGCCTCGACAACAGGTTGGGCACCTTGTATCAAATCAATCTGAACCTCGATCTCGCGGTCAGGTGGCATTCCTAGTAAGTCTTCGGGAAGTACATCTGGAAAATCACACACAACCGGTGCATCGGATGGCTGTGGTGTTGGCATATCCATATCCTCAACGTAGGCCAAGTAGGCACTACATCCTCGCCTCTTACACATTCCCGCCACCGCCATTGAAATCACATTCGGAATCGTAGTGACCCGATCACCCTAAACCGTCACCGAACTCCCGTCAGGCGTTGTCAATCGGATCATGTTCTTGCGACAAACAATATTCGCCTCGTAGTCCGCCAACCAATCCATTCCTAGGACTACATCAAAACTGCCTAAGGTCATCATAGACAGTCTAACTGTCACACCCCGGGCCCAGGTAGGGTGGGACGTCACAGACTAGCAACAACATATGGCAGCGGAAACAGACCATTACAAGAGCTCAAAGGAGAGAATATCACATGGCATTAATGTTTTTAAAAAGATAACGGGGCTAGAAACAAATCAAGCCCCCAAATGAGTTTTACAATCATCCATAAAATAAATTGTACTTGTCCAACACCAATATAAAATTGTTCAAATGATTCATCAAGGAAAATATGCCAATGCCATGGTCACGGGATAAGTCTAGGTCTTCACAACAGCTAGGATCTCTTCATACATTACCTGAAACATGCTCAAAAGAAATTTGTGTCAACTAAAAAGTTGGTGAATTCAAGTGCTTAAAGTTTAAAAACAAAAGGACTTATCAAATCCTTCTTTGATTTAAAGAAAATAATCATTGTTTAAACATCGTGGGAAAAATCATAATCAACCCTGCACTCAGTCCCGGTTGGCCTCTTCTAAAGTTGTGTTTAACCGGATATTCCCGAAGGAAGAGCTGAGCCCCAAACCAGTGAACCCTACCTGCCTGGATGGTTCACCATAGTTTCTTAACAAAACCTGTTACATGCCACAACGACCCCTTAGGATCTCAGTTGGGTAACCTTCCTGGAACGGAAGCCACTATGTGTAGGGGATTCCCCAAATAGATCTATTCATATAAAACAAGCAGTTCACGAAAGAATTAATGATCATGACATAAGTATCAGCAGGTATTCCATAAATCCCACTTACAATCATCAAGTAAAGCACAATTATAGTTCAAAAATAACAGAACATGCTTCACCCCAAAATAGTAGTAAAAAGGGGAATCACTAGAACTCACCTTAGGTTTCAAGTCAAATTTCTCTTGGTGTGCCGAGAGTGTCTCAAGTCTAGCACCCTAACATGTACATATTAAGTAATAAGCTACTGCCCTAAACTCATTTAAGGTGCAACAATGGTGTCAAGAGTTTAGCTATTGGTTAAGGATTTGGTTTCGTGATGGTTTGTATAAAAAGTTTCCTTTTATGGCAGGTCAAGGCGTCTTCATGAAAATTGGGATTTTCGCTTCATTAGGTTAAGTATATTAAGGAATTTTGTTGTTCAAGTGATTATTAGCTTCCTGGAAGTCGGTTATAAGGTTTGGAAAAATTTTACAGTTTGGTCCCTCAAGTTTCAAAATTGACAGTTTCTACCCTCAAGTTTGGTTTCTTGCCCTTTATGATATTTAAGACAAAAAATCAGATTCTTAGAGTAATATTATACTTATTATAGATTAAGTATTTCAAAATTTTAGTTTACGGGTCCGATTTAAAAACTGCGCGTTTAACGCTCCCGGTTACGGTAAAAGCCGGAGAGTTTTAACCGTAAATTGGGGTTTTCATATATTTGAATCTTGGACCAGTAGGTATTCTCTAAAAGGTATCTTTATAAATTTTAAGTCCTTAAATTGTGAAAATTGGCCTTTTATAGGTGAAAATCTCGTTTTTACGTTTGACCCGTTAAAACGCGGTTTTGACCATGTTTGACCATTTAAAGCTTTTTTGACCAATTTTTCAAATCCTTTAAGTCTTTTATTACTTAACTTACTGAAATCATATGATTTTTATAAATCTTAGCTTTGAACTCCATTTTTATGGATTTTTCTCAAAAACGATGCTCGGTTTGTACCCGTTTTTAGTTAAAACGTCATTTATTTGTTCCTTTGACCATTTAAATTATCCATTGACTCCAGAACACTTTATTTATCATTTTTAAGCCTGGAATAATTTTCAAGAGTGTTAAATTCATATTCTTACTATTTTTAAGGTCGTTTTACCATGTTTTCGGGTCCCGAAAGTGACTAAAAGGGGGCAAATCTCAACATGTCCTTTATTCCAGAGATTAAACATTACTAACACTCTTAATATTCATCAAAACCTACTGAAATTTCAGTCCCAAAGAGTTGCCTAGTTGTTCTATACATTCATAGACTTCAAATATGTAGAAAATGTCATAACCGACCATAACACTTGTAAATCATCTTAACTTGAGTTTAAACATTGCCAACACTTTATTTAACTTTATAAACAGATTATTAAGGTGTCATAAGGTCGTTCATGAGTAGGTTATGAGTCTTGGTTGAGAGGGTTTTTCAAACAAATGCTTAAAGGGTGTTGTTACATGTAGAAAGAAGGGTTTCAAGGTGTAATCCATGTAATAACCGTGGGTTCGAGTATGTAGCCTTTTGTAACTTTTAAAACAGGTTCTTGGGAGTCCATTAAGCCATTAACATGCAGGTCACAAGTTTGGTTTACAAGAGTTGCAACACTCACAAGTTAGATGATACCAAAACACCCAAAAAGAGGGTTTTCATGGTGGAAATCGGTTTCCACCCAAAGAATGACTATCATAACATGAGATTTACCTTCAAGAACGTTGGGAACTCCTTAAGAACAAAGTGATGGTGAGAAGTTTCTGCTACAACAAGGAAAAAGCAAGGTTTTTAGGTGAAAAATGAAGAAAACAAGTGAAATGTCCAAAACCGACAACATGAGCTTACACTTGATGTAACTCACGGTTTGGAAAGAGTTGATGGTCGTGGATGGCTAGAAACTCCTTGGACTTGGCTGTAGAACCTCGAACCAAGGCTGGAAAAGTCGAACAAGTGTGGTTGTGTGCCCAAAACTCGCGAACTAGGCCACTTCCTTGCGGTTTGCACTTGGCCGATGGTTGCTTGGTGTTGTTCTTCACAAATTCTTGTGCTTGACTTAGAGAGGATTTTTTTGAGAGAGTTGTGATGTGAGTGTGTGGGTGTGTTCAGTTGAATTCGAATAAGGAGGGAGAGAGGGAGAGGGTGGAAGGTTTGCATGTAGTGTAAGTGGTGGGTGTGGTGGTGGTGTAGAGAGGAGAAGAGTGGAGGGAGAGGGCGGCCGATTTTGGAGTGTAGTGGGAGGGTTTTTGGATTAAATTTTAATTATAAATTGTTATTATGTAGTGTAGTTTTGTAGTATTGGGTATAATGTATTGCTTAGTGGATGGTGTATTTGAGGTATCTAGTGCATGTCCATGCATGCATGGGCCGAAAATTTGAGGGTGTGAGTGTGTATGCTCACATTTTAATTGCCTTCTCTTGAAATTAATTTTGTAAGGGTGACTAGTCGACATTCCCGGAACACAATTTTTTAAAAGGTAGAAACCTAAATTAGTTAGAAGTAAATAAAGAAAAATCATATGAAACCATAATTTGAATCAAGTCGTAAGAATTGTTTCCAATTTCATGGTAGGGTTGAATAGTTTCAATTATTAGCACTCATAAGATGGATAATGATGCAAGTAATTTAGGGTTAGGATAACAACCTGGAGGTCGGTTGTCACATTCTCGCACCGTTTAGGAAATTTCGTCCCGAAATTTTAGCTTTGATTAGAGACTGAACGGGTGGGTTTGAAGAGGTGTGGATAATTCTTCCTCATTTCATCTTCACGCTCCCAAGTAAATTCAGGTCCTCGCTTGGAGTTCCATCAAACCTTAACCTTGGGTATGCGGCTCCGCCGAAGTTGCTTGACCAAGCGATCCGTGATCTCCACGGGTTCTTCCACAAAATTCAATTTGTCGTTTATTCTTGCTTCTTTTAATGGAAGTTCTAGGGTTTTGTCTACCATGCTCTTCTTCAAGTTCGACACATGAAAGGTGTCGTGTATGTGGCTCAACCCCGGGGGTAGTTTCAACTTATACGCCACTGGGCCAATTCTTGCCAGTATTTCGAATGGTCCAATGTATCTTGTGCTTAACTTTCCTCTTTTTCCGAACCTCACAGTTCCTTTACATGGTGCTACGTTTAGCATTACCCTGTCGCCCACTTGGAACTCTAGAGGTTTTCGTCTCCTATCAGCGTACTTCTTCTGCCGATCTCTGGCTGCTTTCAATCGCTCCTTTATCTTATAGATCTTGTCGGTGGTCTCCAACACTATGTCGGGTCCCATCACTTGGCTATCACCAATCTCATTCCAACTCAAGGGTGATCGGTATTTCCTGCCATATAGGGCCTCATACGGAGAGGCTTTGATACTCGCGTGGTAACTATTGTTATAGGCGAATTCCACCAAAGGAAGATGGTTATCCCAGTTTCCGCCAAAGTCCATCACGCAAGCTCTTAACATGTCTTCCATCGTTTGAATAGTTCTTTCGTTCTATCCGTCGGTCTGAGGGTGGTAAGCCGTGCTTAGTTCTAAACTGGTTCCTAAAGCTTACTGGAACGATTTCCAGAAACGAGAGGTAAAACGGCTATCACGGTCGGAGATGATCGACAAAGGCACTCCATGCCTCGTTACCACCTCGTCGACATATAGTTGGGCCAATTTCGTCATGTCGTAGTCTTCTCTAATTGGCAAGAAGTGAGCTGATTTCGTTAGTCTATCTACTATCGCCCAAATAGCATCGTGACCTTTAAACGTTCTGGGCAACTTGGTAACAAAATCCTTCGTGACATTATCCCATTTCCATTCTGGAATTTCAGGTTGTTGTAACGTTCCTGATGGTTTTTGGTTCTCAGCTTTTACCATGGCACATGTTAAACATTTCCCCACATAAACGGTGATTGATTTCTTGATTCCCGGCCACCGGAAAAGTGCCTTTAAATCCTGGTACATCTTATCACTTCCAGGATGAATTGCATACCTAGACTTGTGTGCTTCGTCGAGGATTACTTCTCGAATTCCTCCGTGTTTTGGCACCCAAGTCCTTCCTTCATATCTGTATGTACCTTCGTCCCCTATCTCAAATTGCTTTTCCATTCCAGTCAATCCTTCTTCCTTTAATCTTCCTTCCTTTAATTCCTCGCTTTGAGCTTCGTTTAGTTTTGCAATAAGGTTGGTATACACACTCATCCTTAACGCTCGTACACGAAGAGGCTTTTCTCTTTCCTTTCGGCTCAACGCATCCGCCACAACATTGGCCTTACCGGGATGGTAGCGGATTTCGCACTCGTAATCGTTTAATAGCTCGACCCATCTTCTCTGACGCATGTTGAGCATCTTTTGGTCAAGGATATGTTGCAAGCTTCTATGGTTAGTGTAGATGATGCACTTTGTGCCATAAAGGTAGTTGCAGGACCGTTTAAGGGCTTAAGCACAATTACAACACAACAACACAATGAGAAGATTAACTAAGCTCTAATCAAACAGTGAACTGGGTAACCAAAAGTGAAACTAAGAACACAAGTAAAGCAAGAGACAGAACAAGAGAGTATGGGTTTCAAGGATGCAGTATATTGCTTTCTCAAGTTCTTTTACAAGTGTTACAAAGCATAAAGAAAAGATACAAGAACTTGAAATACTTATACTACAACCTACAGCCGGCTATACTTTGAAAGCCAGCTGGATACAATTGACTAGACACTAACAAAATCAATTGTAGGATCAAAAGGCATATCTGCCTTTTGACCTTGTGACTATGACATGCCATAGCTCACATCCTTATACAATACAAAAAGGATAAAGTACATAAAGTGGAAAGTTGAAGACTCAAGACCTCAATGTACAGTTACCAAAAGCAAGACCCTTTTCACCAACTCATGTAAGTTGGTGACTTTACAGAGACGCAGCGGAAAAGGTGCTTTATGGAACAGTACATCAGATAAAGCATGTGTACTAAAAGTCTTCGGAAGAAATCTGTCTTCATAGGTTGAAGCTTCGGAAGACTTTGTCTCTGAAGCTTCGGAAGACTTCATGTTTGGCTTCGGAAGATATTGGTCTTGGCTTCGGAAGATTTTACACTTAGAGTATTTTCTAATGCTTTGTGTAAAACTTCCGAAGCATTCTTCACTTCAGTACTTAGTGCATGTTGCTGAGACACTTAGGCTGTTTTGGGTTGCATCAGACTTCAGGAATCCTTACAAACTCCCCCTAGGCTGATGCTACCAAAACACTTGGAAGATCTTCAAATGTTGTAGTCTTCAGTACAATCAGGACCATTCCTTTCTTCATGAGATGGTCAGGATCATCAAGACTTTCATAGTATCTTCTCATCTCAAAGAGATCATGCAGAGGTAAGTTGATTATGTCTTGCCATGAGTAGACATTCTCAACACCTTGATCTCTGATAACAGTCCATCTCTCTGGATTGGTAGAGTAAGTCCAGGACAAGATGGGTGTCTCACTAGTTAGAGGAGCCACTTGAATAGGAGTTGATTGGGCTGCCTCATCATGCACTTCCTCAGGTTGATCTGATTCAGCCTGAGGTGCAGAGGTAGATGACTTTGGCTTCTTCTTCTTAGTCTTTGGTTTAGAAGCCATCCTCTTCTTCCTCTTGGATGTCTTTAACTGAGAAGACTGGTCTGCAGCACCATGTTGATCATTAGTGTCTTTCTCAGTTGGGTGTTCCTCCCTCACAGGTTCAGAAGGAGAGGGAGTTTGACCCTGCCTAGGATCAGAAGATGAAGCTTGCTGAGGCTCAGCTGGAGGTGCTGGTTGAGGTGTCTCTGGTTGTTCAAACTTGACCTCCACTTCAGGTGGGACTTGACTTGGAAGAGAGTGCAAGTCAATGAGTTCTCCACTTTTAATCTTCTGCTTGATCACCCTAATATGCTCATCCATGGTGGATAGAGACATGGGGCCAAGTCTCCTTCCGGAGAATCCATACAGCTTCAAGAAGCTCACCATTCTTTGTCTGTCAGCAGACTTCTTTGCATTCTTTTGAATGATGGCCCTTGACTTTGCAGCTTCTTCCCTTAGTTTCCTTTTGGTTGTCTTTCTTTCCTTGACTAACTCAAGCTCAAGTTGCTTTAGATACTCGAACTCAATGAAGTCATAGGACAAAGGGAGAAGTGCATCTGCCTGATAGAAGCCTGTGGCACTCAGGTAGTTGATCATCTTGATCCTATCTTCCTCTTTATCTACCTGAGGTTCTTGTGGAGCCACATCTTCCTGTGCAGGACTTTCTTGAACTGGTGAGAGAGTAGGAGCATGCTTGTAAAGTCTTTTCTGTCTCTTCTCCTCTTTGAGTTGGAGAAGTATCATTGCATCCTCTTTCTCCTTCAACTCTCTTGACACTTCTCTGTCAGCCAGTTCATTTAGTTCTTCTAAGGGGAGGGAGATGATCTCATCAATGTCATAGTTCCTGGTCTGTAAGTAGGTAATCCTGACTGCCCTTAACTCATCATCTTGAGTATTTGGTCTGGGAGCAGCCCTGATTGCAGCTTGCATGAAGCTAGATGACCCAGTGGAACTTTCTCCCCTTAGTCTCCTTTTCCTCTCTCTCTCTTCCTCCTCAATTTCCTCAGGAGTCATTATCCTTTTCCCTTTGTCACCAACAGACCTTTGTGACTCAGGGTGGATTGAAGCTTGGCCTTCATTGCTTGGAGTAGCTTCCATGCTCTGGCCAGAGAGAGGCTGAGAAACACCTTCACCAGCAGGTGTCTCAGATGGAGTTTGGACCTCAGCAGCAGTTGTTGATGATGAGACAGGGGTCTCAGGTTCTGTCACTGGGCCTTCAGTCAAGGTTTCCCCTATGAAACTAATCTTAGGGTCCACCTCAACATCCAGTTGACCGATGACATTGCCTGATTGCCTAAGTCTCCTTCTTAGAGAGAACTCTGCAAGGATCCTGTCTTGGATTCTTTGAGCCAGCCTGTCAGCTTGTCTTGAATTGCTTGGATTGACAAGTGGCAAGTTGACTAAATCCAGTCTTTCATAAAAGCTCAGGCTTTGGAATTGAAAAACTTCTTGTTGGCCTTGAACTCTTTGAAGTATGAGGGCTCTCCTGTCATCATCATACCTCCACCTTATGATGTGATTGCCAGTTCCTAGTGGTGGAGATGAGACAGCCCTTGGTATACCTTCCTCAAAGAGACTCCTGATGAGAGAGTCTATAGAGTCCACATTAATGTGAACTTGAGGAAGTTGCTGAGAATGCACAACAGCAAGTGAGGATGGTGAGTCCTCTATGTCCATTCTCTCTGAAGAACTCCCAGGTTCTGTGGTTGTAACAACTTTCTCCCCCTTTTTGGTAGCATCACCCACTTGCATAGGTGAGCTGGAGGATAAGTCAATCACTTTCCACAGGTTCTTGTGTTCCTGGTTGAGCTCTCCTTAAAGGTCTCCCAGCTAGTTTTTCCTGCAGATATGAAATCTGGAGTTGCTGATCATTGACCCTGTTTTGCAGGGTAGTCACCTGAGATTCCAAGTGACTAACCTTAGAGACTAAGTAGGTGCATGTTTTTGACAGTTTTTGCACCTTTAGTCTCAAATTCCCCTCATCTTCATCAGAAGATTCATTGGGGGATGAGATGATTGGACCAAAGTCCTCTCTCTCACCACCAGCTTGAGTTTCTTGGCTGCTGGTTTTCCTCTGCTCACTGGCAGCCTCAGTTGAGATGCCAATGGGCTGAGTTGCCATGGTTGAGGTCTTAATGATGTAATCACTTTCAAAAGTGAGAGCCTCTTCCATATGGACATCCTGAACAGGTTCAGAAGTGTCCACCTCAGTAATAGGTGACTGATGGGGGATAGACTGAGGAGAGTCAGAGGTACTCATCTCTCTTTGAGTAGGGGAGGAGAAGAGAGACTCATGGTACTCACTGAATCCTAAGTCTTCATCAGTGTAAAAGGATAGGTTGGGAATTGGTTGGTTGAGATCCAAAGGCTGGGGATGGTAGCTGTCCCCTGAAGGTTGTCCACTTGAGTGTTGAGACTCAGAGTGAAGGCTTAAGGTTGTTGGGCTATTGAGCTCATCAGGGTGAGCTTGAGGAACCTCAGCCCTGATAGGTGAAGTAATGGGAGTGGTTTGCTCCTCAGGAGAAGTGGGAGCTCTAGTGTCCACTTCTTCCTGTAAGGTTGAGTATTTGGGGGCCTGCACAGACTCAATAGCCTGAGCAGGGGTTCGTTTGGATTTTCTTTGGTAGGTGAGGGTGATTTCTGGTCTTTTTAATGGTAAGGACAAAAGAGGTGTGGGTTCAACACTAGCTTGTGTTGCTAGGTTGTCACCTTGAGCAATGAGCTCTAACATTTTTGGGACTAGGGCTGTTTCTACCCCAGAGAAGCCTACAGTTGGCTTCTTCATTATTTTAAAGATGCCGGGCTTCATCTGTCCCAATTTAAGAATATTACCTGTTTCCCTCAACTGTGAGCCCAGTTCACAGTTGAGAATGTGTTGAACATATCTAGGAAACATGTAATACTCTAAGGAGTCTAAGTTTGCAAGTAAATTAGTATAGACAAATTGTGAATACCTGAACTTGACCCCCTGAACCATTCCATGAACTATAAAGGAGAGATCCTCAGGAATCTGGTCCCATCCACCATGCTTGTTTGACAAGCTGTGGATAACCACATGGAGCAGGAATTTCCATTGGGATGAGACCTTCCCTTTCCTAAAGGTCTTTACAGAGAAATCTCCCTCATAGCCCATCTGCTCAAAAGAATGATTAACAGCTTCTTTTGGGAAGGACACCTCACCTTCTTCATCATCCAGCTGTAGATGTTGGTTAATGATGGCCGGAGTGATGAAGATTGTCCTCCCTTGCACTGTGGCAGACAGTGCCTTCTCCCCATCCATAATGACCTCTTGGCAGGTCTTCCAGAATTCAAGCAAATGATCCTCATATAGAGTAGGATCAATGGTCAGGGAGGTGAAATAATTTGACAGAGTCAAGAATTGGCAAATCTCTGAGAAACTTGCATCTTTCTCAGAGCTTAACAGAGCAACTTGATTATGTTGCCTGTGTAGTTGCATGGAGAAATCAGGGTTGTTTCTGCGGTTAAGGTTGGCCATTTCAGAAGCTTAAGGGTGAAGAAAGGTAGAAAGCAAAGGCGGTTTAGAGAATTAGGTTAGAGAAACAGTAGAATTGAGGAAGATAGTGGGAAAGAGGGGGAACCGTTGGGTATTTATATGAAAAGGGATTTGAACCAAAGTTAATGAAAGAGGATAAACTTTGAAATCCGAAAGTCGGTCCCACCTCTGAAAAGGTAGTTTACTTTTGCTCAAAAAGTAGTTTTCTTGGAATTCGAAAAGCTTCCGAAGTTTATTTGTCTTCGGAAGTTTTGATTTAAAAAGCTTCCGAAGCTAAAATGGCTTCGGAAGATTTTCCTGAGAGTCTTGATAATTTATGCTTCGGAAGAGAAATAAACCCTTGAATGCTTTGTATGAAAATAAACAAAGCTTCCGAAGGTTAATTTTGCTTCGGAAGGAAAAGGTTCTTGAAAATAAATAAGTGTCTGAGATAAGAATTTTAAGCTTCGGAAGATGAATTTGACTTCTTCCGAAGGTAAAATCTCTTAGACAGTTATTTATTTTGAAGACATGTTTTTCTTCCGAAGATAAAATTTTATCTTCCGAAGTATCAAAAATTTTCAAGAATCTAAGGAAAGTCTTCAAAAAGAATTTTACATCCAAAGAAAACATGAGCTTATGAAAGTGATGAACTAGACAACTTAGGACACACATATTTTAAGAAGAAATAATTAGAATTAGTTTTAATAAAAAGTCTACTCAAAGTTAATCATCCCAATAGCTGATATCAGATACTTAAATCTCTGTTCATCAAAAGCTTTTGTGAACAGATCAGCATATTGTTCATCTGTATGAACTTTGACTAGTTTAATTAATCCTTTTTCATAGTTATCCCTTATTAAATGATACCTGATGTTGATGTGTTTGGTCCTTGAGTGCTGCACAGGGTTCTCAGTGATAGAGATAGCACTATTGTTGTCTATGTGGATAGGAGTCTCTTTGAAGTTAAATCCATAGTCCAGCATCTGATTTTGAATCCAAAGCACTTGAGCACAGCAGCTTGCAGCAGCAATGTATTCAGCCTCAGCAGTTGATGCAGACACACAGGATTGTTTCTTGCATTGCCATGAGACCACCCTTCCACCAAGGAATTGACATCCCCCAGATGTAGACTTTGCAGTCATATTGCAACCACCATAATCACTATCTGTATAGGCATACAGATTGAAATTTGGATTCTTTGGATACCATAGACCAAGTGTTGAAGCACCTTTGAGGTATCTTAAAATCCTTTTCACAGTGATTAAGTGAGACATCTTAGGGTTGGCTTGATATCTTGCACAAATACATGTAGCAAACATGATATCAGGCCTGCTAGCTGTAAGATACATAAGAGACCCAATCATAGCCCTGTATAAGTGCTCATCTACACACTCCCCCTCAAGATCTGGACCAAGGGAGTGGTTTCTGGCTATGGGTGTCTTAGCAATCTTACAATCAGTCATATTGAACCTCTTGAGTATGTCTTGAACATACTTTGACTGACTTATGAAGATGCCATCTTCAACCTGCTTCACTTGAATTCCCAGAAAGAAGTTGAGTTCTCCCATTGAACTCATCTCAAATCTGTCTTTCATCAGCTTCTCAAAGTCTTTGCAGAGCTTTGGATTAGTTGAACCAAAGATGATGTCATCAACATATACTTGAACCAGCAATAAGTCATTTCCCTGTCCTTTGATGAAGAGAGTTCCATCTATAGTACCTCTTCTGTATCCATGCTTACAGAGATACTCAGATAGTGTCTCATACCACTTCCTGGGTGCCTGATGCAGCCCATAAAGAGCTTTGTCAAGCTTGCAGACATAATCAGGATGATCAGGGTCTACAAAACCAGGTGGCTGTTTGACATAAACCTCCTCATCAATCACTCCATATAAGAAAGCACACTTTACATCAAGTTGGTAGACCTTGAAGTTCTTGGATGCAGCAAATGCCAGGAATATCCTAACAGCTTCTAGTCTTGCTACAGGAGCAAAGACATCAGTGTAGTCAATCCCTTCTTCTTGTGTGTATCCTTGAACAACTAGTCTTGCCTTGTTCTTGATGATGATTCCTCTATCATCCTTCTTGTTTCTAAAAACCCATTTGGTTCCAATGGTAGTCTTCCCATGAGGAAGAGGACAAAGGTTCCAAACTTTCTGCCTTTTGAATTGAAGCAGCTCTTGTTGCATAGCTTCAACCCAACTTCCATCCTTTAGAGCTTCATCAACTTTCTTGGGCTCTATCTGAGATAAGAAACAAGAGTGAAGACAAACATTTGCTTCATGGGTTTGTCCTCTTGTTCTTACCCCTGTGACAACATCTCCAATGATGTTTGTGGTGGGGTGAGACTTGTGGATCCTTAGCTGAGGGATCACAGCAAGTTGTTGAGAAAGATCTAAATTTGAGAAATTTAAATCTGGTCTTGAAGATTCACCCTCCACATTATCACACTTATCAAGATTAACTTGATCCAATGAGTGTGAGACATCATTGATGTTGTCATCTATGGTATGGTTATTAGCATCAAGAAATTCCTGATCACTATCACCATCACCATTGTTGTCTTCTACAAGTGAGGTGTCTTTATCTGGTTGAGAGGCCTCTGAGCTGGAATTTGAAGGCATGCCAGATGTATCAGCTGAATTTGTCATTGTTGTGCTGATAGAAACCTCATTTGCTGAAGTAGTTCCAACTGGAGCTGAAGATGTATGAGTTGAAGGTCTTCCTAGCTCAAATCTTGGATCAGGATCACCTGTATTTAGATTTTCTGCAGATCCTGAAACATGCTCACAAGATTTGTTAAAACAGTTGGTAACTAAATCAAGATCAAACAGCCAATCCGGACCAGAACCAGCCACACAAGGAGTGTGCTCATTGAAAGTCACATTGGCTGACTCCTCAACAATTCTAGTTCTGAGATTGTATACTCTATAAGCTTTAGCTTGAGAAGAGTATCCAATGAAATGTCCATCATCTGATTTCTCAGCAAACTTGGCAATTTGATCTTTGGTATTCAAGATGGTGCAGGGACATCCAAATGACCTGAGAAAACCAATGAAAGGTTTCCTCTTGTGCCAAAGTTCATAAGGAGTCTTACCATGTGTCTTAACTACTAAAACTCTGTTTTGCACATAGCAAGCAGTATTGACTGCCTCTGCCCAGAAGGTGATAGGCAGTTTAGAGTCAGACAACATAGTTCTTGCAGCTTCAATAAGTGTCCTGTTTCTCCTCTCAGCAACTCCATTTTGCTGAGGAGTCCTGGGAGCACTATATTGTCTTGTAATACCTTTTCATCACAAAATGCATCAAGGATTTGGTTCTTGAATTCAGTTCCTGATCACATCTTATGGTTTTGACCTTGTGATCACATTGATTCTCAACTTTTAAGATGAAATTCTTCAGAATCTCAGGGGTTTCATCCTTAGTTCTAAGGAAGAAGACCCAAGTGAATCTTGTAAAATCATCTGTGATCACCAGACAGTAAGAGGTCCTTCCTAAACTCATTACACTGGTGGGGCCAAAGAGATCCATATGTAACAAGTGTAGGGGAGTAGTGATGGAGTTCTTTTCCTTAGGCTTGTGAGATACCTTGTGTTGCTTCCCTTTCAGGCATGCAACACAATGATCATCACTAGTAAACTCTTTCTTTGGCATTCCAGTTACCAGATCATGTTTAATTAATTTATTCATGTTCTTAAAGTTTACATGGCACATTCTTTTATGCCATAGGAAAGACTCATCACTATTTGCTTTAGATAGAAAGCATGAAACTTCTCCTGAGGGAGATGTTTCTTGCAAATCCATCTTGTACATGTTCCCTTTCCTGGGGGCTCTGAGCAGGATATGCTCATGAGGAATGACCACACCAGGTTTGAGAACAATGCACTCATGCTCAGTAAAGAGCATGTTATGACTCTGATCACAAAATTGGGATACACTCAGAAGATTGTACCCAAGCTCCTTAACAAAGTTTACCTTCTCAATGCTGAGCTTACCATTTGTGACCTTGCCCCTTCCAGAAATGTAACCACCTTCATCTCCTCCAAAAGCAACTGGTCCTCCATCAATTCTCTCAAAATTATGGAGTAGAGACCTATTGCCTGTCATGTGCCTGGAACAGCCACTGTCAATTATCCAGACATTCCTGTTGGTCTTGAGCTGTTCCTGCACAGAGAAAATGATTAGTTACATTTGGAAACCCAAGCCTTACTTGTCTTGGGCTCATTAATAGTAATAGAAGGTAATGCAACAGTAATAGATCCTATGGTTGTACTATGGGGATCTTCAGCTGTTGTTGATGGAGAAACCTCAGTCATTTGGTCTTTCTTAGACTTCCACACCACCTTTGGAGTCTTGGACTTGACCTTCAAAACCTTAGAAGCTTTTGGAACTTCACAAGTTTTGATGACTGATCCTTCGGAAGAATCTACAGTCACTGCAGCAGACTTTAGTGCTTCGGAAGAACTCCTTTCTTCCGAGACCAACTTTGCTTCCGAAGGTAATTTTCCACTTACCTTCTTCTTTGATTTGGAGCTTCCGAAGGAAACAGACTTTCCTTCCGAAGCTTGAGACTTCTTGAGACTCTTTGAAGTCTTTGTTTTAGTCATGTGGACAGTACTTTTAGGATTGTATGGGCAATCCTTAGCAATGTGAGAAGTACTTTCACACATAACACATAACATTTTCTTCTTCAAAGAAGTCTCCCTTTGAGAGCAAGACTGGCTTTGGTCACATCCCTTCTCCACCTTCATCTTGGTAGATGCTGAGACAGTTCCTTTGGGCTGTGAACTGTTCTTGGAGTTTGATGGTCCAGGCTGTGCAGCAGTGGTACACAGCAGCTCAGTCTTCTTCTTGGCACTGAGATGATTTGAACAAGAACCATGACTCTTAGCTGAGGAGTCTTGGTTGATGTCTTCAGTCCTTACTACTTTGAAACCTGCAGAGATAAAAACTTGTTTCTGCTTAGCATCAAAAGTAGCCTTGATTTCTTGAGCCTTCTTTGCCTTCCTTTTGCTCTTTCTGATCAAGTTCTTTCTTTTGGACTTGGTCATCACAGTTGATTTCTTCTCCTCAGAAGGATAGTGGCCCTTGGAAGAATCCTCTTCTTCACTCTTCTCAGAGGAATTCTTCACTATCACTTCTTCATCATCCTCACTTACAGGATCTATGAGAGGAAGCTCATCTTCACAAGTTCCACACCTAGGAGATCTTACAGACAAGATTGTGTGTGGAGGAGCTATCTCATTTGATCCCAGTCCCTGTCTATTTTGATAACAAACCTTGTTGTGCAGGGATGAGGATATCATGTTCTTGAAGGTCTCTTCTTCAAGAACACTCTTCTCTGCCTTGGCTTTGCTGATCACAAGCTCAGCCTGGCACTCAGTTAACTTAGTGATGAGATCTTGGATCTGAGTTCTGAAATCTGTATGTTCATGTTTTAGTACTGAAATGGTTTTCTCCAAGTCCTCTATCTTTAACTTGTAATCATTTTCAGACTTTCTAAAATCAGATTTTAATATGTTTAATGACTCAAGATCAGATCTCATCTCTAGGTTATAGGACCTGTATCTATTTACTTTAGCAATGCATTCAGGGGAGCAAAGATGTTCCAATACCTTGGCTTCATCATGGTCAGCCATCAGTGCTTGGTTTGGAGAAGCATCCTCCACCTGAAAACTCCAGTCAAAGCCTCCTTCTTCAACAGCAACAGCAGCATGTTGCTTTGTCTTCTCAGCCTGAGGAGCTTTGTCAGTAAAGTTTGGTCTGGGTTGTGTTTGGCCCCCATTTGCTTTAGGTGCCTTACACTCCCTGGCAAAGTGACCCATAAGGTTACAGTTGTAACACTTAACTTTGCTTTTATCCAGCCCAAACTTACTACTGGTAGCATTGCTTGGAAATCTTCTTCCTGTCCTCTTGTAGAACTTCTTGGCTCTGTGAGTGAGGAGAGCCATCTGCTGAACTATCTCCATGTATTCCAGGTCATCTGGATGGATACAGTCCAGGTCTTCAAGAGTGAAGAGATAATTCCCACAGCTTTCATCTGCAGACACAAAGGCTTGAGAAGAACTTGTCTCTTGGAATGGGCTTCCTTGAGTAAAGTTCTCCCTTGGTGTCTCCGGGAAGGTGATGAAAGGACCCTTTTGTGAGTTGTCAGGGTAGCATAAGAGATGATGCTGAGGTTCTATGCTGTCCCTTTCAACCACATGAAGGGCTGAACCCATTTGATTGTTGGAGTTGCCAGATGAACCTTGCATGTTCATCTCCATCTGGTATCCACTGAGAATCCCATACAACTCTGTAAGAGTAAGAGTCTTAAGGTTCTCAGTCCTCTTGATCACCACACAATAGTGTGTCCATTGCCTAGGAAGTGAGGACATGAACTTCCTTACAATGTCCCTGTTCTCAAGAGGAACTCCTCCATCCACTAGGGTATCCACAATCTCAACATACCTGAAGTATTGTTGGGTCATGGTCTCACCTGCTTTGAAGGTGAAATTTTCAAACTGCTGCTTCAGAAGATCTTTCTTGTTCTCCTTGGCTTCAGAGGAGCCTTCATACATCAGCTTCAGTGCATCCCACAGCTGTTTGGCTGTCTTGCACTTCTTAAAACCTCTGTATACAGAGTTTGGGAGAGCAGTCTGAAGAGCAGTCATGGCCTTCCTGTCAATCTCTACTCTTTTTCTATCTTCATCTGAGTAGTTGGCCACATCTTTAGGAATCATACCAGCACCAGTAGCAGAGGGGGTGCTGGGTATGAAAGGTCCATTCTCAACAGATTCCCACATTCTTGAATCAAGAGACCTGATGTAGCCTTCCATCCTCATGCACCAGGTGTCAAAATCATCAAGAGTGATCAGTGGGGATTTGTTCATGGTTCCAGTCTCCATATCAGTCTTTGAGATGGAAGCCATTTGAAGAGTTTAGCTTTTGTGTGTGTGAGGGATCTTAAGATGGTTAGATCTTATATCAAGAGCCTGGAATGCTCTGATACCAATTGCAGGACCGTTTAAGGGCTTAAGCACAATTACAACACAACAACACAATGAGAAGATTAACTAAGCTCTAATCAAACAGTGAACTGGGTAACCAAAAGTGAAACTAAGAACACAAGTAAAGCAAGAGACAGAACAAGAGAGTATGGGTTTCAAGGATGCAGTATATTGCTTTCTCAAGTTCTTTTACAAGTGTTACAAAGCATAAAGAAAAGATACAAGAACTTGAAATACTTATACTACAACCTACAGCCGGCTATACTTTGAAAGCCAGCTGGATACAATTGACTAGACACTAACAAAATCAATTGTAGGATCAAAAGGCATATCTGCCTTTTGACCTTGTGACTATGACATGCCATAGCTCACATCCTTATACAATACAAAAAGGATAAAGTACATAAAGTGGAAAGTTGAAGACTCAAGACCTCAATGTACAGTTACCAAAAGCAAGACCCTTTTCACCAACTCATGTAAGTTGGTGACTTTACAGAGACGCAGCGGAAAAGGTGCTTTATGGAACAGTACATCAGATAAAGCATGTGTACTAAAAGTCTTCGGAAGAAATCTGTCTTCATAGGTTGAAGCTTCGGAAGACTTTGTCTCTGAAGCTTCGGAAGACTTCATGTTTGGCTTCGGAAGATATTGGTCTTGGCTTCGGAAGATTTTACACTTAGAGTATTTTCTAATGCTTTGTGTAAAACTTCCGAAGCATTCTTCACTTCAGTACTTAGTGCATGTTGCTGAGACACTTAGGCTGTTTTGGGTTGCATCAGACTTCAGGAATCCTTACAGTAGTGCCTCCACATTTTGTGAGCAAACACCACGGCACCCAACTCCAGATCGTGCGTCGTGTAGTTCTTCTCATGATCATTCAGCAGTCTCGATGCGTAAGCAATCACCTTGTTGCGTTGCATCAATACACATCCTAGCCCTTGACGCGAAGCGTCACAATAGACCACGAAGTCTTCTACTCCTTCTGGAAGAGCAAGGATAGGTGCACTGCATAACTTCTCCTTAAGCGTTTCAAACGCCTCGTTCTGCTCTCGCTCCCACACAAAGGTTGTGTTCTTCTTGGTTAGTGCGGTCAAAGGTTGCACTATACGCGAGAAGTCCTTTATAAATCGTCGGTAGTAGCCAGCCAGTCCTAAGAATTGCCTTATCTCCGTAGGAGTCTCAGGAATCTTCCAATTCTTTATGGCCTCAATCTTGGAAGGGTCAACTTGAATCCCATCCTCATTCACCACATGACCTAAGAATTGGATCTGGCGCATCCAAAATTCACATTTAGAGAACTTGGCATATAGTTGCTCATTCTTGAGCAATTCAAGAATTAGCCTGAGATGCTTCTCGTGCTCGTCTTTCCTTCGGGAATAGATCAGTATGTCGCCAATAAACACGATCACAAACTTGTCGAGGTAAGGGCGGCAAACGCGGTTCATGAGGTCCATGAATGCTGCTGGAGCATTAGTCAGTCCAAAGGGCATGACCAAATACTCATAGTGTCCATACCTAGTTCGGAAGGCTGTTTTGGGTATGTCTTCTTCTCTTATCTTCAGTTGGTGGTATCCTGACCTCAAGTCTATTTTGGAGAAATAACTTGCTCCTTGCAGTTGATCAAATAGGTCATCTATTCTCGGAAGAGGGTAACGGTTCTTTATGGTCAGCTTATTCAATTCCCTGTAATCAATACACATTCGCAGGGTTCCGTCTTTCTTTTTGACGAATAGTACCGGGGCACCCCATGGAGAGACACTCGGACGTATAAATACCTTGTCCAATAGTTCTTGAATTTGTACCATTAGCTCCTTCATCTCAGGTGGGGCGAGTCGGTACGGTGCCTTGGCTACCGGTGCAGCACTAGGCAACAAGTCTATCTGGAATTCGACTTGCCGATTCGGGGGAGTCCTGGTAGGTCTTCCGGAAACACCTCTGGGTATTCAGAAACCACGGGAATATCTTCGATCTTCTTCTCCTTTTGGGTTTTCACCACATATACTATAAAAAATGGACATCCCTTTATTAAGCTCTTGGTAGCTTTTAAGTGGGATATCATAGGGTATAGGGTGTTACTCCTTTCACCCTTTACCACTAACACTTCTTCGTCGCTCAAAGGTATCTTGAGTAGTCACTCATCACATACGATTTCGACTCTATGCTTCGCTAGCCAGTCCATACCCACAACCACATCAAATCCTCCTAACTTAATGGGCATCAAGTTAATCCTAAACGTATTCCCTTTTAGATTCATCGGGCAATCCCTAATGATTTCGTTAGCTTCTAAAATATTACCGTCAGCTAATTCTACGGTAAACGCATCAGTCAAGGTACACACGTCTAAGTCAATCAATGGCCTAAAGGTACTAGAGATAAAACTAGCAGTCGCTCCAGTATCGAACAGTACAGTAGCGGGATGATTGTTTACAAGGAACGTACCGTTGACCACGTCGGGTTCCCTACGAGCTCCTGTTGGGTCCATTATGAAAGCTCTTCCCTTAGGCTTGTTGTGCATGGCATCCTTGTCTCTACCCAGCTTAGGACACTTGTTCCTCATATGCCCTGGATCCACATTCATAGCATTGTTTTCCTGGTGCATAAGTACAGTCTTTAATTAAATGGCCTGTTCTCTTGCACCTAAAACAAGGCATCGAGTTACATTCCCCTTGATGATGTAACTTGCACTTGCTGCAGAATGGGTTTGTCACCGAATACAATCTCCGGTTTTTGCTTCCCTGATCATCGCGCCTCGCACCTTCAGAACTCTTTCTTCCTGACCCACTACTACTTCCAACCGCTCTTTTCATTTCCAACCACTTCCTCTTCTCACTAACAAACTTCCTCTTCTCATCAGCCCTTGCTCGATCGGTCCATCCAGCACTAATTAGGTCATCAGTCAAACTGCTGGTAAGGTCGACAGCAACTTGTAGGGTTACAGGCTGGGAGGAACGGACCATTCCCCTAACTCTTGGGTGTAGTCCCCAGATGAACCGTGCTACACCTTTGGCTTCTGGCGTCACCAGATGTGGCACAAGTCGGGATAGGGCTAAGAAACGATTGATATATTCTGTGTGGTTGGGACCTTTCATCTCCAACCTTAATAATTCTGTCTCCAGCTTCTCGAATTGATTGATGGGGCAATATTTGTTGGTCATTAGCTCTCGGAATTCAGTCCAGCCCATTCGATTAGCCACATTTCTTCCACGTCTTTGAGTAATTGACTTCCACCATTCAAGAGCAGATCCCTTGAGAGATTGTGATGCAAACCTCACCATATGCTCCATCTTGCACTCGCTAATGTCCAAGACAGCTTCCATTTCGTCAATCCACCTGTAAGTCTCTATAGCACCCTCGGTGCCATAGAAGTCCTTAGGCTTACATGCCATGAAGGTCTTATAGGAGCATCCATTCCTTAACGCCTCGGCTTCTTCGTCGTGGCCCTCATCGTTCACCGGCCGTTCATTACCAGTAGTGTTATCACGGTCTGCATTTATCTATGCAATAATAGTCGGAATGGCGTTAGCCAGTTACTGAGCTACGAGGTTAGCAATTCTTTCGTCACTCTCTTGATTAGCATTTTCCCCGTGGGGAGTCCTTGGTGGAGTAGGTTGGTTTCCAGTTGGCCTTGCTTCCTCACGGCGCCCCTGGTGGCTCCACGCCGTCCAAATCGTGTTCCTCTGCGAGTCGGCATTCTGATAGTATCACAAATAGATTCGTTTAGCATCTCAAAATTTGTTTTGAATAGCCTATGCATCATTATCCTATTACACCATGCCTCGTAAGAGGGATCATGGCATGCACATATGTATTTACAACCCACTAAGGAAACCTTACAAAGTCCAAATCAAAACATGACATAACAGTTAGGCAACCAATTAGAAAAAGGCACAGACCAATTTCAAGGCCCAACACAACATATAGCAATTTAATACAGACAATTTAATAAATCTAGCATCCCAACAGCAGTTCATGATAGTATCATCCGACAAAATAGGATCAGAGTCAAGCTCTTACAATTTGGAAGGTGCCATCACCCCCATGCTAATAAAATAATAGTATCGAATAACAATTCAAATAGTTTCCTTCTACTGTCTAGAGATAGATAATCCCGCTGAGTACTCCTACTCTCACGTCCACTTTTTCTTCAGCCATCCGAACCATCCTGTACTCTTCTTCTTCTGCTCCTGCTCCAAACGCTTCACTCCTTGTGTAGCCATCATAGCCTGGAACTGAGCAGACTGGGAGGTTCGAGTGGCGTGCTGAACAGTCAACTCATGACGGCGAACAGTCCTCAAGATCTCATCCAATGTCGCATCAGAGGGTCCTACATCACTTGCCCGGCGACTCGACTGGGAGTACCTATCACCAGCCAGTACGCTAGGGCCGTCATACATACTATGTCTCGGCGGCATCAGGCGTTCGTCACGTGGGTCAAACAGTGGAGGTACTGAAGTCGGAATCCTAACAGGCGGGGGAGGAGGAGGAGGCATCCTAAAGGATACGGAGGATCCTGGCTTAACGCTTTTGCGAGGTCGGGTGACAGTACGCGCACCCCTATTTCCAATAGGTGGGATGGGTGAGAGGGTCGGAGCAGCTACTTGAGGAGAGTGGGAACGCATTCGGCTTCGGGAAGGTGATGTGGAGGAAGAGTCCTAGGAAGCTTCAGTGTCTTCGGACGTGACGGATATCCACCCTGGATGTCCGCATCTCCGAAGGTACGCTTCATACTCCGTCTGGGGCTTCTCTCTCCTCAGGGTTCCGGTAGGAGTGGTCTCAGTGTCAGGGTGAGCAGGCGCCTTTCCTTTATCAGCCATAGACGTTGTCCTGTAAGGAATACATCATGAGTAATTTGGTTTCTCATAGCTCATGATTATAATAATAGTACTAGTAATAGTAGTGATGGCAATAGTATCTGTTATTCCAACATATAGCTGTCTATTTTGCCCAAATCAATAGTCTCTTCAAGTAGTATCGGATAACATAGTTCATCATAAAAATCATTTAAATCCCCTTTTTTAAATTAGTTTCAAAATCATCAATATAAATTAGAAAAAGTCCAACCATAACCTAAAGATCAGTGATGGAAATTACGCGTCCGGTAAATTCATGATTACGTTGATCAAGTGTAATCATCAATTTACCCAACCCGATCATCCCAACACTTCCCAAAAGGACAGTCCTAGGGTATTAGGGTTGTAGCCTAGGGTCTACTATGGTATTCCCGACTTCTCTACAACCTTTGGCTCTGATACCAATCTGTCACACCCCGGGCCCAGGTAGGGTGGGACGTCACAGACTAGCAACAACATATGGCAGCGGAAACAGACCATTACAAGAGCTCAAAGGAGAGAATATCACATGGCATTAATGTTTTTAAAAAGATAACGGGGCTAGAAACAAATCAAGCCCCCAAATGAGTTTTACAATCATCCATAAAATAAATTATACTTGTCCAACACCAATATAAAATTGTTCAAATGATTCATCAAGGAAAATATGCCAATGCCATGGTCACGGGATAAGTCTAGGTCTTCACAACAACTAGGATCTCTTCATACATTACCTGAAACATGCTCAAAAGAAATTTGTGTCAACTAAAAAGTTGGTGAATTCAAGTGCTTAAAGTTTAAAAACAAAAGGACTTATCAAATCCTTCTTTGATTTAAAGAAAATAATCATTGTTTAAACATCGTGGGAAAAATCATAATCAACCCTGCACTCAGTCCCGGTTGGCCTCTTCTAAAGTTGTGTTTAACCGGATATTCCCGAAGGAAGAACTGAGCCCCAAACCAGTGAACCCTACCTGCCCGGATGGTTCACCATAGTTTCTTAACAAAACCTGTTACATGCCACAACGACCCCTTAGGATCTCAGTTGGGTAACCTTCCTGGAACGGAAGCCACTATGTGTAGGGGATTCCCCAAATAGATCTATTCATATAAAACAAGCAGTTCACGAAAGAATTAATGATCATGACATAAGTATCAGCAGGTATTCCATAAATCCCACTTACAATCATCAAGTAAAGCACAATTATAGTTCAAAAATAACAGAACATGCTTCACCCCAAAACAGTAGTAAAAAGGGGAATCACTAGAACTCACCTTAGGTTTCAAGTCAAATTTCTCTTGGTGTGCCGAGAGTGTCTCAAGTCTAGCACCCTAACATGTACATATTAAGTAATAAGCTACTGCCCTAAACTCATTTAAGGTGCAACAATGGTGTCAAGAGTTTAGCTATTGGTTAAGGATTTGGTTTCGTGAAGGTTTGTATAAAAAGTTTCCTTTTATGGCAGGTCAAGGCGTCTTCATGAAAATTGGGATTTTCGCTTCATTAGGTTAAGTATATTAAGGAATTTTGTTGTTCAAGTGATTATTAGCTTCCTGGAAGTCGGTTATAAGGTTTGGAAAAATTTTTCAGTTTGGTCCCTCAAGTTTCAAAATTGACAGTTTCTACCCTCAAGTTTGGTTTCTTGCCCTTTATGACATTTAAGACCAAAAATCAGATTCTTAGAGTAATATTATACTTATTATAGAGTAAGTGTTTCAAAATTTTAGTTTACGGGTCCGATTTAAAAACTGCGCGTTTAACGCTCCCGGTTACGGTAAAAGCCGGAGAGTTTTAACCGTAAATTGGGGTTTTCATATATTTTAATCTTGGACCAGTAGGTATTCTCTAAAAGGTATCTTTATAAATTTTAAGTCCTTAAATTGTGAAAATTGGCCTTTTATAGGTGAAAATCTCGTTTTTACGTTTGACCCGTTAAAACGCGGTTTTGACCGTGTTTGACCATTTAAAGCTTGTTTGACCAATTTTTCAAATCCTTTAGGTCTTTTATTACTTAACTTACTGAAATCATATGATTTTTATAAATCTTAGCTTTGAAATCCATTTTATGGATTTTTCTCAAAAACGATGCTCGGTTTGTACCCGTTTTTAGTTAAAACGTCATTTATTTGTTCCTTTGACCATTTAAATTATCCATTGACTCCAGAACACTTTATTTATCATTTTTAAGCCTGGAATACTTTTCAAGAGTGTTAAATTCATATTCTTACTATTTTTAAGGTCGTTTTACCATGTTTTCGGGTCCCGAAAGTGACTAAAAGGGGGCAAATCTCAACATGTCCTTTATTCCAGAGATTAAACATTACTAACACTCTTAATATTCATCAAAACCTACTGAAATTTCAGTCCCAAAGAGTTGCCTAGTTGTTCTATACATTCATAGACTTCAAATATGTAGAAAATGTCATAACCGACCATAACACTTGTGTAAATCATCTTAACTTGAGTTTAAACATTGCCAACACTTTATTTAACTTTATAAACAGATTATTAAGGTGTCATAAGGTCGTTCATGAGTAGGTTATGAGTCTTGGTTGAGAGGGTTTTTCAAACAAATGCTTAAAGGGTGTTGTTACATGTAGAAAGAAGGGTTTCAAGGTGTAATCCATGTAATAACCGTGGGTTCGAGTATGTAGCCTTTTGGAACTTTTAAAACAGGTTCTTGGGAGTCCATTAAGCCATTAACATGCAGGTCACAAGTTTGGTTTACAAGAGTTGCAACACTCACAAGTTAGATTATACCAAAACACCCAAAAAGAGGGTTTTCATGGTGGAAATCGGTTTCCACCCAAAGAATGACTATCATAACATGAGATTTACCTTCAAGAACGTTGGGAACTCCTTAAGAACAAAGTGATGGTGAGAAGTTTCTGCTACAACAAGGAAAAAGCAAGGTTTTTAGGTGAAAAATGAATAAAACAAGTGAAATGTCCAAAACCGACAACATGAGCTTACACTTGATGTAACTCACGGTTTGGAAGGTGTTGATGGTCGTGGATGGCTAGAAACTCCTTGGACTTGGCTGTAGAACCTTGAACCAAGGCTGGAAAAGTCGAACAAGTGTGGTTGTGTGCCCAAAACTCGCGAACTAGGCCACTTCCTTGCGGTTTGCACTTGGCCGATGGTTGCTTGGTGTTGTTCTTCACGAATTCTTGTGCTTGACTTAGAGAGGATTTCTTTGAGAGAGTTGTGATGTGAGTGTGTGGGTGTGTTCAGCTGAATTCGAATAAGAGGGAGAGAGGGAGAGGGTGGAAGGTTTGCATGTAGTGTAAGTGGTGGGTGTGGTGGTGGTGTAGAGAGGAGAAGAGTGGAGGGAGAGGGCGGCCGATTTTGGAGTGTAGTGGGAAGGTTTTTGGATTAAATTTTAATTATAAATTGTTCTTATGTAGTGTAGTTTTGTAGTATTGGGTATAATGTATTGCTTAGTGGATGGTGTATTTGAGGTATCTAGTGCATGTCCATGCATGCATGGGCCGAAAATTTGAGGGTGTGAGTGTGTATGCTCACATTTTAATTGCCTTCTCTTGAAATTAATTTTGTAAGGGTGACTAGTCGACATTCCCGGAACACAATTTTTTAAAAGGTAGAAACCTAAATTAGTTAGAAGTAAATAAAGAAAAATCATATGAAACCATAATTTGAATCAAGTAGTAAGAATTGTTTCCAATTTCATGGTAGGGTTGAATAGTTTCAATTATTAGCACTCATAAGATGGATAATGATGCAAGTAATTTAGGGTTAGGATAACAACCTGGAGGTCGGTTGTCACATTCTCCCATCGTTTAGGAAATTTCGTCCCGAAATTTTAGCTTTGATTAGAGACTGAACGGGTGGGTTTGAAGAGGTGTGGATAATTCTTCCTCATTTCATCTTCACGCTCCCAAGTAAATTCAGGTCCTCACTTGGAGTTCCATCTAACCTTAACCTTGGGTATGCGGCTCCGCCGGAGTTGCTTGACCAAGCGATCCGTGATCTCCACGGGTTCTTCCACAAAATTCAATTTGTCGTTTATTCTTGCTTCTTTTAATGGCAGTTCTAGGGTTTTGTCTACCATGCTCTTCTTCAAGTTCGACACATGAAAGGTGTCGTGTATGTGGCTCAACCCCGGGGGGTAGTGTCAACTTATACGCCACTGGGCCAATTCTTGCCAGTATTTCGAATGGTCCAATGTATCTTGGGCTTAACTTTCCTTTTTTTCCGAACCTCACAGTCCCTTTCCATGGTGCTACCTTTAGCATTACCCTGTCGCCCACTTGGAACTCTAGAGGTTTCCGTCTCCTATCAGCGTACTTCTTCTGCCGATCTCTGGCTGCTTTCAATCGCTCCTTTATCTTATAGATCTTGTGGTCTCCAACACTATGTCGGGTCCCATCACTTGGCTATCACCAATCTCATTCCAACTCAAGGGTGATCGGCATTTCCTGCCATATAGGGCCTCATACGGAGCGGCTTTGATACTCGCGTGGTAACTATTGTTATAGGCGAATTCCACCAAAGGAAGATGGTTATCCCAGTTTCCGCCAAAGTCCATCACGCAAGCTCTTAACATGTCTTCCATCGTTTGAATAGTTCTTTCGCTCTGTCCGTCGGTCTGAGGGTGGTAAGCCGTGCTTAGATCTAAACAGGTTCCTAAAGCTTGCTGGAACGATTTCAAGAAACGAGAGGTAAAACGGCTATCACGGTCGGAGATGATCGACAAAGGCACTCCATGCCTCGTTACCACCTCGTCGACATATAGTTGGGCCAATTTCGTCATGTCGTAGTCTTCTCTAATTGGCAAGAAGTAAGCTGATTTCGTTAGCCTATCTACTATCGCCCAAATAGCATCGTGACATTTAAACGTTCTGGGCAACTTGGTAACAAAATCCATGGTGACATTATCCCATTTCCATTCTGGAATTTCAGGTTGTTGTAACGTTCCTGATGGTTTTTGGTTCTCAACTTTTACCATGGCACAGGTTAAACATTTCCCCACATAAACGGCGATTGATTTCTTGATTCCCGACCACCAGAAAAGTGCCTTTAAATCCTGGTACATCTTATCACTTCCAGGATGAACTGAATACCTAGACTTGTGTGCTTCGTCGAGGATTACTTCTCGAATTCCTCCGTGTTTTGGCACCCAAGTCCTTCCTTCATATCTGTATGTACCATCGTTCCCTATCTCAAATTGCTTTTCCATTCCAGTCAATCCTTCTTCCTTTAATCTTCCTTCCTTTAATGCCTCGCTTTGAGCTTCGTTTAGTTTTGCAATAAGGTTGGTATACACACTCATCCTTAAGGCTCGACACGAAGAGGCTTTTCTCTTTCCTTTCGGCTCAACGCATCCGCCACAACATTGGCCTTACCGGGATGGTAGCGGATTTCGCACTCGTAATCGTTTAATAGCTTGACCCATCTTCTGACGCATGTTGAGCACTTTTGGTCAAGGATATGTTGCAAGCTTCTATGGTCAGTGTAGATGATGCACTTTGTGCCATAAAGGTAGTGCCTCCACATTTTGAGAGCAAACACCACGGCACCCAACTCCAGATCATGCGTCGTGTAGTTCTTCTCATGATCATTTAGCAGTCTCGATGCGTAAGCAATCACCTTGTTGCGTTGCATCAATACACATCCTAGCCCTTGACGCGAAGCGTCACAATAGACCACGAAGTCTTCTACTCCTTCTGGAAGAGCAAGGATAGGTGCACTGCATAACTTCTCCTTAAGCGTTTCAAACGCCTCGTTCTGCTCTCGCTCCCACACAAAGGTTGTGTTCTTTTTGGTTAGTTCGGTCAAAGGTTGCACTATACGCGAGAAGTCCTTTATAAATCGTCGGTAGTAGCCAGCCAGTCCTAAGAATTGCCTTATCTCCGTAGGAGTCTCAGGAATCTTCCAATTCTTTATGGCCTCAATCTTGGAAGGGTCAACTTGAATCCCATCCTCATTCACCACATGACCTAAGAATTGGATCTGGCGCATCCAAAATTCACATTTAGAGAACTTGGCATATAGTTGCTCATTCTTGAGCAATTCAAGAATTAGACTTACCTATGGCAACTCCTACATAGAAGGACCCATCCACGCTTCCACTCTTAATGGACAATTTAACACAAAAGACAGCAGAAATAAAACTCCTACCAGCCCCGAAATCGAACAACCCAAGTGCAAGAGTTTGATTACTAGATACGTACCTGACACGATATCGGGGTCCGTCCTAGCCTCCTCTTGCGTCATCGTGATAGCTTTGTGCTCACCTCCTACCCTCCATATCTGTTCGTCTTCCTTGCAGTCCCTGCTTATGTGACCCCTTCCACTGCAGTTATAGCACCGTACCACCCCACACTCTCTTGCCACATGACCGGCCCACCCACACTTAAAGTAGAGAGTTGATCCCCACCTACACTCTCCTATATGTCTATTCCCGCAATTACCACATCTCTTCACCTCCATATTGGATGTGACCACACGTCGGTCATCCACCCTCGCAGCCTTGTTATTTGGAATGAAACTCTCACTTTCAACCCGCTTTCCTTTCCAATTCTTGTCGCTGCTGCCCTTCTTGTCCACTTCCATCACAGTTGTTTCCTTCACCGCCCTAATTACCTCAGTCACTATAGACGGCAGAATCGTCTGCATCGCTTGTTGAACTCCCGCAACCACAGCCTCTTTCAATGTGGTCCTCAGGTTAGCACTATCATCATCGCCTTCTGGGTGATGGATTTCAGGCTCTTTGAGTGCCATTTCAGCAGCCCTTTTCATGCTCCTTGTGACACGCGATACAGCACCACATCAACCACAACCTTCACCTGACACAGCCTTCGAAGATCTACCACCGGCCATCCTCTAGGCGCACTATAAGATTCAAACACTAACACGGTCATTCAAGGGAACAGTTTATTTTATGTCAAGTATAGTAAGTCCCTAATTAGAGTGGCTAGTTGTGATTAGCCACTTACTTTACTCTTCATATCCCGAGCATTACCTATCCTGACTACATTAGTATCTAAATCTACATACAACACATAAACCATATAACATGTGCACGTAATACCGGTTAACATTAAAGAAATACCTGATGGCACACAACTACTCAGACTGGCATCCCTTCCCTTTCCGTCCCATTCTCAGTTTAAGTTAAGGTTTATTTTGAAAATTTACCCATTTCACTTAAACTTTGGCTCTGATACCAACTTGTAAGGCCCCGTTCCCGGGACGCTTAAGGCTGGTCGATCATCGCACGTAAAACATATATATATTTATCATCTTACATAAAAACGTTGCAGCAGAAACATTAAACATCATTCCATTTCATCGTAAAACTTTTGCAACATAATACATCGTTGTCCAATTACAAAATAATTGTTTCATCACATTAAAAGGCATTATAAATATGGATGCCATCCAAAATAAGCTGAGTAGCCGCCCCGTGCCATCCTCAGCAACATTACCTGCCAACTGGAAACACATAAAGAGTCAGCGTTGCTGAGCGAGTTCTAATTTTATAATAAAACATACTTTACTTTCTATAAAACCGTTCTTTACTATTGCAGGTGATCATACATCATACGTACATACAGATGATATTATTATCTTCATCATTACATCTTTTCTTTCCAACAAACCATAAACTTTACCCTTCTGTTCATGGTACTGGACATAGGCCTATCATAGACCTTTAATAACGGTGCACAGCACCTCATGGCCATAGCACCTAAGGTAAAGTTTAGGTGTACTATGCAATACCTTTCTGTTCATGGTTCTGGACCTAGGCCTATCACAGACCTTCTATAACGATGCATCGCACCTCTGGTTATAGTACCTAAGGTAAAGTTTAGGTGTACCATTGCCATATGCATTACCTTTCTGTTCATGGTTCTGGACCTAGGCCTATCATAGACCTTGTATAAAAGTGCACCGCACCTCTGGTTACCGTACCTAAGGTATGCAGCAATGGTTCTATACAAATGGTCAATCACAAAGAAAGACCCTGATGTGCATCCTCCCGGGGTAGCAAACCCACACACCGTTGGGCTAACACCTTTTAATGGCGTGTCCCGACACAAGGCTTGCAAGACTTTCTTTACTTTAATCATTTATTAATGCATGCATTCATCATGTTCCTCTTTTTATTATCTTCCACTTTACGTTACATAATACATTCAATGCATTCATTAACGTAACACGTAAAGCCACAGGAAAGATAATCATTCATTATAATCAGGAACATTAACATACATAGTCATCATCATCATACAGCGCAACATCATACATACATAACATACATCATGCATAAATATGTGACATCATCATCATCATGCCCAACATACCCTCTAAGGTCTCAATAGTCATCTTACATGATCTTATGGGAAGTTCCATGTCAAAACTTACATCTGCACTTTCCCCTGAAAGTCAGTAATTAAACTACACCTTTCCCCGGGTACAACAGCCCTACTTGGGCGTATGGACACCCTTCAGTTGCATGGCCTCTAGGCGGCTGAACATCATGCGAATGGACCAATGCGGATGAACACCTATGCGGATGAACACCCAGTCATGTGAATGGACCTCATCCAGATTAACACCCAAGCGAATGAACACCCATGCAAATGACCTCATGCGGATGGACCTATGGGCGAATGGACATCTATGCGTATGGACTCTAAGTCGCATAGCTTTCATGCGTATGGCCTTCAGTCGCATGACTTCAGGTGCATGGGCTTGAGTCACATACCCTTCATGCGAATGAACCTCGGTCGCATGGCCTCCAGGCGCGTGGACCTCAGTCGCATAACCTTCGTGCGAATGAACCTCAGTTGCACATTCCTTCAATCGCATGCCTTAAAGGCACATGAACTTCTGTCGCATGACTATCATGCGTATGGACTTCAGTCGCATGGCAATCGTGCGCATGGACCTCAGTTGCATGCCAATCGGCCGTATGACCTCCAATCGCACTCCAATCGGTCGTCTAGCCCTAGCTAAAGCAAAATGCAGTTCCAGCCGAACGCAAAGTGCCCTTTTCGGCCTCCAAGCTCTTCCAAACTTGATTTTAGCCCAAATCAACCCTCCTAAACCTTAGAAACACCTACCACAACACCATTCATGCATACAAAAGCCCGAAATCAAGCCTCACACGCATCAAACACATACACATACGCATTCAAACGGGTTCAACACCCAACTTTTTCAAAAATGGGTTTTGATGTGTTCCAGCCCCAAAATCATTTGAAACATGTAAAAGAGGGGTCCTAGAACTCACACAAACGATCCCGATGAGAAGAGCTTCGAATCAACACGCTACACTTCAACTTTCACGCTCGAATCCACCCGAACCAAGCTCGAGACCACCTTTTTCTTCCTCTTTCTCTCTATGGCTGAAATGTATGAGTGTGGGGGAGGGTGTGGGCTGCCCTCCTCCTTTTATACTCTCACCCATTCAACCTTTTCCTGTTTTGGCAAGTTTGGTCCCCGACTTTGGACTTTATTTCTTTTTCTTCTTTCGTCGGCTTCAAAGAAAATTTTCGGGTGTTACATTTTCTCCAACTCCTTAATTTTTTTTGATAGTCAGATTCAGCACTTTTAAAATCAGATTTTAAAACATTTAAAGACTCAATATTGGATTTAATCTCCATATTATAGTCCTGATATAATTTAACCTTAGCAATACAAGCAGGAGTACAGAGATGTTCATATACGTTATTGTCATCTGTTCCGGCCATGAGTGCTTGAGCAGGAGTCACATCCTGTACCATGAAGCTCCAGTCAACTTCTTGAGCCATTGCAGCTGTCTCTATTGACTTTTCAGTGGGCTTTGGTGTTAAAGGATGTGTGGAGGCCTGTGGGGTTCCCGGATTAGACTTGGGAGCCTTGCATTCCCTTGCAAAATGACCAAGTTGGTTACAGTTATAACATTTGGCCTTGGTTTTGTCAAACCTAAATTTGCTGTTGATTGGGTTCTGGGGAAATTGCCTTCCAGTTATCTTGAAGAACTTCTTTGCTCTGTACGATAAGAGAGCCATTTGTTGGACTGTGTCAACATATTCCACGTCATCTGGGTTGAAGCACCTAGATCATCAAAGCAATACTGATAGTCACCAGAGTGCCCACTTCCTGAGAAAAAAGCACAGCTGTCCTGAAAGGAACTTTGCTGAGCTTGTTTAGACCTTGGAATCTAAGGAAATATGATGTATGGGCCAGAAGAATAGGATGGTTGCTGGGTGTAAGTCAGGTACTGTTGAGGTTGGGAGGGTCCTGAGCCTTCAGCAACCATTAAAGCTTTGCTAGCAGGAAGACTCAAGGGTCGGCTTGTCTGATGGCCTTTATTGTTCCCCATTTCCAAATGGTATCCATCAAGGATGCCATAGAGTTCGGTCATGGTGAGGGTGTTCAAATTTTCTATTCTCTTGATGGAGACACAGTAGAACGTCCACTCATTGGGGAGTGCACTCATGAACTTTCTTGTGAGGTCTCTAAGTTCAAGGGCAATTCCCATAGACTGAAGGGAAGAAATGAGGTCCATGTACCTAACGTATTGCTGGCTGAGGGTCTCTCCAGCAATGTAGGTGAAGTTCTCGAACTGCTGCTTCAGTGAGTCCTTCTTGGAGTCATTGGAGCTGGAGTATATGTGAGCAAGTGCATCAAATAGTTTTTTGGCTGACTTGTAATGCTCAAACCCCACCATGATGGACTTGGGAATTGCAGTCACGAGAACAGTCATAACATTGTTGTCAATTGTCCAGCTTCTTCCGGCCCTCATAAGAGTAGTCTTCAACGGCTTTCTCTATCAAGGCACCGTTTCCACCCGCCACCTTTGGCTTATACGGGCCATTGATAATAGATTGCCACATCTTGCTGTCTTGATATCTGATGAAGCCTTCCATGCGTCTGTTCCATGACCTGAAGTTTTCAGGGATGATGATGGGTGCTTTAGTCATCGTTCCCATCTCTACTTCAGACTTGTTGAGGGCCATTTTGAGTGTGGTGTAAGGAGGAGTGAAAACATGTTGATTAGGATGGTAAGATCTCACAATCAAGAGCCTTAAAAGCTTTGATACCAATTGCAGAATCGGGTTTTGTCACTTAACACTTGAATTTCTCTCAAACTCACTTATACTACACTCAGATCAGATGAAGTAGAAACTCTTCTAAGAGTTGATAATAATATAATAAGTAGCAAAGAACACAAGGGAATAATTTTCAAGGCACTTGTATATATTACTTCTCAACTCAAAGAAGTACAAGACTCTTACAAGCATGAAACAAGAGTAACAATGAGAAACTACATATACTAGATCCTACGGCCGGATATACTTTGATACCCGCTGGAAACTTAAGACTAAAGCATATACTACAATGCTAAATTTAAGGTATCTTAGATAAAGTATTATCTAAGATATGGTAGTCATGACATGTCCATAACTTACCTTTTGTCACCAACTAAAGTTGGCAACTATACTAACTGATAAAGGTAAACAGTGGAATAAAGTATGGTCAACTACATGGCTTTTGAGAAAACGCCATGCAGTATCTCAGAGGTCTGTAGCGGAGTGTCAGAGAGCCCATACTTATGTCCACTGGATAATAGTAGTGTCACCTAGAGGTAAGTTGGCTTCGGAAGAACAAGTTCTTCAAAAGCCACTTATACTTCAGAAGAGGCTTCTATACTTCCGAGGCTTGAGGACTTCTTTCATACTTCGAAAGTTGACTTCGGATCTTTCACTCTAAGTCTTGATCTTCGGAAGTGAATACTTTGTCTTTGGAAGTTGGAGTTTTCCTTCGAAAGTTGATTTTACAGTTAGCTTCGGAAGTCCTTTATTAGTTGCACCAAAATAGTCTAAGTGATTTGGTTTTGGTTGCACCAGCCTTTCTAGATCCAACAATTGTACTTTGACTTTGTTCTTCACTGTTCTGAAACATGGCAGTACATAAGGTTGAGTTCAGGTATAATACGAGGTGATTGTGAGAGACGTATGTAGTCAAGATAGGATTTGTCCCTCTTATTCGTTGAGAGTAAGATGTCTAAGGCATGATAAAGTTAATCGATGGAGAATGATCACTCTGTGTCTCAGGGATTTAGCATGACATCTTTGACAAATAGATAGATGATTGATTCACCTAAAACAATTCGAGTAAGGTACTTGAAGGGGATGATGTTATTGAATGGCACTTAGTCATACGTATTAAGGGTAGTAAACCGTTGTTAGGCGGTATTTACTGCTTGCATCAATCTTCTATGAATCTTGTGCAAGTGGGAGATTGTTGGATCTTGTATGCCAAGACACATACAAGATTGATGTGGTTAGTACGTTATGATCCAAGTCCGGTCATAACCAATAACAAGCTAAACAAACATCAATAAATATTTATTTGTTGATAAGATCAAACAAATAAATATTGACATCAATTTAGAAAATGGGTTTTCTAAACCATTGCTTTTGAAATAGAACAACATTATATGGATAATTTGTTCATGAGAAATTATTTGTTTTATTATTTAAGTGGGTTAAATAATAACAAATAAAAGTGTTTTTAAGTTATAAAATTAAAAGGGTTTTAATTTTACAAACTTAAGGGTTAAGGAGTGTGATTTTATAAGATTAAAATGGGTGGGAACCCATTTCAAATGGGATTTTTTGGCCGCCCCTTTGGATCCCCTCCTTGGGATTCTTTTTTCTTGTTTTAAGCAAGACTTAACCATATTCACACTCTACCAAGATACACACTCTCTTTCATACACATAAAAACTCTCTCTTCTTGTTTTCAAGCTGAAATTTTCTAATTAAAAGTGGTTCTTTGCTGAAAATTTGGATTTGATAAGAGGAGCAAGAAAAGGGCTTTGGTGTTGCACTTCCTAACAAGTGGGGTGTTTGCAAGAGCTTGTGGGTATACTAGCTTGAGGCCTTCTCCTTTGGAGGCTTTGGATTCAAGAACATCATCATCTTCTCCATCGAATTCCATCCCTTTTCTTGTTCATAGAAAGTTTGTATTCTATGAACACCCTATGGTTGTTTATGTTTGATAGCATTTCTTTTCACATATATTTGATCCTTGTTTTTGGGTTTGTTATCTTGACATATAAAAAATGTTTGATTTTCAGAACATAAACATGTTATATATGTTCCTTTATCCGCTGCATTTTTGTTTAAATGGTTAAACTATCTTTGATAAACATGTAACAAACCCAACAATGGCATCTAGAGCCGGTTATGTGGAATACTTGCTTCAAAAGTCCAAAAAAAGTTTGTTTTGTTGGACTTTTTCAACCTATTAGGGGCTGTTTTGTCATGGATATATGAATCCCTTGTCTTTCAAGTTTTACTTTACATGCTTTAGAATAAAACTTGAAAGATTAAATTCAAGTGGTTGATTATGTTGTTTGGACAAAAAACCCTAAAATCTTGGTTAATGTTGGCTGAAATTTTAGGGTTAAAAGGGGAGTTCATTTTGTTCTTGAATATTGTATTTGGATACATGTTTTGGTGCATATCATAGCCTTGACCATGTGTGTTTTGGATTTGGTTGAATGTTTGTCATGTTTGGTTTTATTCTTCCAAAGGGTTGTAATAATATTTTGTGTTTGTAACCTTGGGTTGTAATTTATTCATTCTTTAGTTTTGTAATAAATAGATTAGGTGCATTTCTTTTATTAGAAAAATTGTATTAGGATATAATTTTTGTAAAAGAAGATGCACAAGAGGAAGACACAAAGGAAGGACACAAAAGAGACATGGACACTTGAAGTATTTGGATGTGGATTCAAGTGGGAGTTCATGGAAACCTTTTGATGTGTCATTGTTAACCCTTAGGAAAGACCTAATGACAACACTTGTGATGGCAAACAAGTGTAGTCAACTTAGTGGCTATGGTTATGCACTTGTGATTGTATGATTATGCTTGTTTGGTTGTTTGTTTTATGTTTGTTGTTTGATATATGGATATGCATAACAAACTTATTAACAAACATAACAAGCTGAAAAATTATGGTTCCTTATCATTTAGTGGTTAATAAGAGGTTATTAAAAGGATTAATGATTTTAATAAAAGGGGTTTTATTAAGAAGAGAACCATAGGGTACCATGTGTTTGAAAGCATGCAAATACAAGGTACATAGAGTTTTCTAAACTAGAATTATGGAAACTTAAAATTTCTTTTGAAAACAAGTTTAACACCGTCCTTTTGCACAACGCTTGAGTCACTTGGAAACTCTTAATGGGATAAAGGTCACCTAACCATTTTAAGGGAACTTGTGATTTGAGGTGGGAATACCATATTTGTAGGATAAAGGTCATCTAACCACTTGTGTGATAAACTTATATGTGTGTGTAAGTAGGGTCACTTGATTTGCAAACCATGTTAAATGGATCACCTACAATGTGGTTTACAAATAGTGTTGATGGGATTAACATGCCGACTATACATATGATGTTTAAGTCGATCCATACCTCTAGAAGTTGCAAAGGGTTGCAATTGTCAAGCGTTGACTACCTTGTTAATTTAAATAATGGGATAAAGGTCACCTAACCCCTATTTAAATGTAACGTTGGATTCTAGAATTTTAAAATTGTGTAAGACACATTAAAGGGTATTAATAATTAAAATATGATAATGGCCACCAACAACAATGAAAATAATGATATCCCGTCCGCTCACTCACTATCACTAAGGACCATTCTCCAAAAGGAGCGTCTAAACCATAATAACTTTATAGATTGGTTTCGAAACTTGAGAATTGTTCTCAAGCAAGAGAACCAGTCATATATTTTAGACGATCCGATTCCCGATCAACCCAATGAGGAAGATGAGGAGGCCTTCAATAATTGGGTGAAATACACTGAGGACTCGGTCCAAGTGTCTTGCCTCATGTTGGCAAGTATGACTCTGGATCTCCAAAAGGAGTACGAACATCACGGAGCGTACGACATGATTACCCAGTTGAAGGAAACGTTCCAACAACAAGCAAGGGTAGAGCGCTTTGAAACGGTTCGAGCACTCCATGCATGTCGTATGGATGACACCCAATCAGTCTCATCTTATGTACTTAAGATGAAGAGCCACATTGACCGCCTCGAAAAGCTGAATTGTCCCGTCTCGAAAGAGTTGGCTACGGATTTGATCCTCAATTCTTTGTCAAAAAGGTTTGACAACTTTGTTATGAATTATAACATGAACGGGTGGGACAAAAACATAAGTGAGCTTCACTCTATGCTCAAAACTTCCGAGGCGGCCATGGGTAAAAAGTTTTACTCGTTCTCACCATCAATGAAGGTGGGAACAAGAAGAGGCCTCACCCCGCACCCAAGGCAAGTGTTGCCAAGGGTAAAGGGTACGTTTGGGGAAAGGGAAAGGGAGTGGTAAAAGCGCCACCACCAAAACCAGCGAAGAAGAAGCACAAGGTTGCTTTGAATGACCCATGCTTTAAGTGTGGGGAGATAGGACATTAGGCAAGAAATTGTCTTGTCCATCTCAAAGAGTTGCAAGCTAAGAGGGATGCCGGGCAAACCTCAGGTACAATTTTCATGATTCATATTGATCTCAATTTAATATCCTCTAACACATGTGTATTGGATACCGGATGTAGAACTCATATTTGCAACTTATTGCAGGGGTTCAAAAGAAGTAAGGACTTAAAGAAAGGGGATGTTAGCCTCTACATGGGGAATGGGGCAAAAGTTCAAGTTGAAGACCGAGGGGACTACATCTTGAAACTTCCAAATGGTTTGGAAACAATTTTGAACAATGTTTTGTATGCTCCTAGTTTGACTAGGAACATTATTTATATTTCCCAATTAAGACAATATGGTTATGTTATGACATTTATTGAAAATGAAATTCATGTTTCTTTAAATGACATTTTTTATTTTAAAGCTATTCCTATTAATGGTACTTATGAATTCGTTAGTGAAAACACATATAGCTCATTGTACCAAACCACCATCAAGAAGCTCAAATTGGATTTAAGTGACACCTATCTTTGGCATTTCCGTCTTGGTCATATAAACAAGAAGCACATACAAACACTTCAAAAGAATGGTCTTTTAAAAGCAAGTGAATATGATTCATTTGATGTATGTGAATCTTGTTGACAAGGTAAAATGACTAAGGCACCTTTTAGTGGCAAATCCGAAAAGGCAAACGATTTATTAGGTATCATACATTCGGATGTATATGGTCCTTTTAAGCCAATGACTAGGTACAATGAAAGATACTTCGTTACCTTTACCGACGACTATAGTCGATATGGGTATGTGTACTTGTTAAGACACAAAGATGAAGCTTTTGAAATGTTCAAAACCTTTCTGAATGAAGCAGAAAATCAAGTCAACAAGTCAATAAAAATTCTCCGCTCCGATAGAGGAGGTGAATATCTAAGTGATTTTATAAGATTAAAATGGGTGGGAACCCATTTCAAATGGGATATTTCGGCCGCCCCTTTGGATCCCCTCCTTGGGATTCTTTTTCCTTGTTTTAAGCAAGACTTAACCATATTCACACTCTATCAAGATATACACTCTCTCACACACATAAGAACTCTCTCTTCTTGTTTTGAAGCTGAAATTTTCAGATTAGAAGTGGTTCTTTGCTGAAAATTCGGATTTGGTAAGAGGAGCAAGAAGGGGGCTTTGGTGTTGCACTTCCTAACAAGTGGGGTGTTTGCAAGAGCTTATGGGTATACTAGCTTGAGGCCTTCTCCTTTGGAGGCTTTGGATTCAAGAACATCATCATCTTCTCCATCGAATTCCATCCCTCTTCTTGTTCATAGAAAGGTTGTATTCTATGAACACCCTATGGTTGTTTATGTTTGATAGCATTTCTTTTCACATATATTTGATCCTTGTTCTTGGGTTTGTTATATTGACATATAAAAATGTTTAATTTTCAGAATATAAACATATTATATATGTTCTTTTATCCGCTGTGTTTTTGTTTAAATGGTTAAACTATCTTTGATAAACATGTAACAAACCCAACACTATGTTCCATGTGTGATCGATTCAAGTCATTCCAAGGAAGATTACAAACAGATTTGATTAGATTGGTTCGGGAGTGTGTCTAGAAGGCTTGTGAATCAAAACTTCATAGCATTTGAGATTGTTACGAAAACCAAAAAGTATCCATGCGAGAACGACTGTTGTTTAATATATTTGAATAAATAGTTCCTTTCCCATGTATTCAGTTATGCTTTCATTAATACACTGATGCACTAAAATGTTGTTGCATAATTTTGATTAAATTACAAGTAAATCTTTTTTAATTGGTCGTGCTACCTTGATTTGACTTTTTTTTATCAATCACACATTATGTTTTTCGTTTCACATCTGATTAGTTTCATTTCCATTGTAATTTGACTATCTCTTATTGTCTATTGAAATACAAGTAGTTTCTTGGTGCTTCTAACTCGTTTCCTTTTCTTGATGGTCGAACAAGGATTAAGTGGATCCATAGTTGTCATTTTGATTGGCTTAATTGATTGTTGAGGCAAGAGTCTACGAAATTGGTTTTGAAGTGTTGTAGATAAGTTTTGGGCAGCAGGGAACTTATTTTAAGGGTTATTTGTATGCTGTGGTGTTTGGTTTTGGTTTCGACTTAAACAACATATGCTATGTTCCATGTGTGATCAGTTATTGTGATTCCAAGGTATATTTCAATTAGATTTGATTAGATTGGTTCGGGAGTTGTGTCTAGAAGGCTCATGATTTAATATTTCATAGCATTTGAGGTTGTTACGAAAAGTAAAAAGTATCCATGCGAGAACGATTGTTGTTTAATCTATTTGTATAAATTGTTCCTTTCCCATGTATTCAGTTATGCTTTCATAAAAACACTGATGCCCAATTTTGTTTAGATACAACTAAATCTTTTTTTGATTGGTCGGGCTACCATGATTTGACTTCTTTTTGATCAATCAAATATTATGTTTTTTGTTTGACGTCTAATTAGTTTCATTATTGTAATTTGAGTATATTTTCTTGTCTAATGAAATACAAGTAGTTTCTTGGTGCTTTCTAACTCATTTCCTTCTCTTGATGGTCGAAAAAGGATTCGGTGGATCCACAGTTGTCATTTTGATTGGTTTAATGGATTTTTGAGGAAAGAGTCTACGGAATTGGTTTTGAAGTGTTGTGGATAAGTTTTGGGCAGGAGGGAATTGATTTTGAGGGTTATTTGTATGGTGTAGTGTTTGGTTTTGGTTTCGACTTAAACAACATATGCTACGTTCCGTGTGCGATCAATTAGTGTGATTCTAAAGAAGATTACAATTAGATTTGATTAGATTGGTTCGGGAGTGTGTCTAGAAGACTCGTGAATCAATACTTCATAGCTTTTGTGTCACACCCCGGGCCCAGGTAGGGTGGGACGTCACAGACTAGCAACAACATATGGCAGCGGAAACAAACCATCATAAGAGCACAATAGGAGAGAACATCACATGATATTATAGTTTAAAAAGAAACCGGGCTAGAAGTGGATCTAGCCCCCAATACAAGTACATAATTTTTCAGTACAAATTGTTTTCAACATAGACAAATTAAAATTGTTCCAAAAGTTTTAAAATTAAACAAACAAATGCCATGGGTCACGACGCTAGGTCAAGGTCTTCTACATCAGCTAGACTCCCATCAAGGATTACCTGAAACATGTTCAAAAGAAAATTATGTCAACTAAAAAGTTGGTGAATTCAAGTGTTTAAAGCTTAAAACAAAAGGATTCAATGGAATCTACATTTGATTTAAAAATCATAGTTTCATTGTTGTGGGGGATCATAATTAACCCTATACTCAGACCCGGCTAGCCTCTTCAAAAGTTATGTTGTACCGGTTAATCTCAAAGGAAGAACTGAGCCTCAAACAGTAGACCATACCTGCCGGATGGTTCACCCTAGTATCTTATAAAAACATGTCACATGACACAAACGACGCCGCAGGATCTCAGTGTGGTACCCTTCCCGTTCATCACGGAAGGCACTATGTGTGGGGGACTCCCCAAGTAGATCTACCCATATAGTACAAGCGGTTCACACAAGAATAAATGATCGTGATACAAGTAAAAGCACGTTCTAACAATATCCACCACATACAAGTATCATACAAAAGCTCATAAATGATTAGTTTAAGCATAGCATGTTTCATCCCAAAAATAGTAGTAAAAAGGGAACACTAGAACTCACCTTAAGTTTCAAGCAACGGGTTCTTCGAGTACCGGGAAAAGTTTCAAGTCTAGCAGCCTACCATCAAGATTAAGTAATAAGCCACTAATTCTAAGGTCATAGGAGGTATACTAGGTGTGTCAAGAGGTTAAATGTCCAACTAGCTTTGATTTGCTAAGGCTTGCATAAAAAGTTTCCTTTTATAGAAAGTTAGGGTTTCTTAAGGAAAAATACATGTCTTACTATATTGGATCATTTATACGAGTTAGATTAAGTTTACCAAATGATTATTAGTCCGAGGGGTTGGCTTATAGAGATTTGGCAGAATTTACAGTTAGTCCTCCAAGTTTCAGAATTTACAATTTCTACCCCAAAGTTTGTTTTCTTACATTTATTGACTTTTATGGCCAAATAACAGATTTTTGGAGTTAAGTAATACATCTTAAATAAGTTAAATTCCCAAATTTTTTTAGAATTTAGATTTGGGTTTAGTATTCTTATGTTTTACGTTACCGGTTACGGTAAAACCAAAGGTTTTTAACGGTTAAATATTAAATTCTATAGTTTTGAGTCTTAAACCTTTAAATATTATTTTGAGGACTTTTTGATAAGTTTCTAATCTGTTGAGAATGTGTTTCTAAGCCTCTTTTAGTTGAAAGCCTCATTTTTAGGTTTAACCGGTTAAAACGCGTTTTTACCCGAAATTGACGGTTCAAAAACTTGTTTGACCAAATTTTCACCATCTTTAAGTCTTATAGTTACTAACTTACTGAAATAATATGGTTTCCCTAGATTTTTGGTTAATCCTTTTATTTCCAAGATTTTCTTCCAAACATTACCCGGTTAAGACCCGTTTTAAACTAAAAATGCCATTTAACCCATTCTTTGACCATTTATTCAACAAAACCGGTTCATAACACTTTATTAACCCTTTTTTAGCCTGGAATTCTTTTTAACATGTTCATTCCCTAATTTCTCCTATTTTAAGGTCGTTTTCGGGTCCCCGAACAAGCTCAAAATGCCTACAATCCCTACCTTTATTATTTTTCAGCCATTGACATCACCTCATACACCTAATAACACTAAAAACTTACTGAAATAATGATTCTAACTTACGGGTTTAACATATAACCAAAGAACAAGTTGTAGATAAGTGATTTCACCATTTTAACCCATTACACGTGTAAAACCTTACGGATCGTGCTTAAACATTACCAAATCATTTGGACACTTTCAAAATAAACCATTTATAAGCACGTTACAAGCTTTGGTTCGGAGGTTACAAGGCACAAAGGTTAGATGGTGCAAAAGTCACCCAAAAAGAGGGTTTTCATGGTGTAACTCGAGTTCCACCCATAGAATCACTAACATATCAAACGAGATACCTTCAAGGATGTTAAAAGCTCCTCAAGAACAAGGTGATAACAGTAGGTTTCTGTTAGAACAAAGAAAGTAAGGTTTTTGGTGGATAAAAGAAAGAATACACATGACATAGCTTGTTTCGGGTAAGATGAAGCTTACTCTTTGTGTGGTTCACAATTTGGAGAGTGTAGAGAGACAAGATGATCTGGAAATCTTCGAACAAGGGATGTAGAAGTCAAACTTGATGAAAGCGTGAATCAAAAGCTCACAAGATAGCACTTTCTTGCTAATTTGAAGCTTGACCGATGATGTTTGATGGTGTTCTTCGAATGTTATGGCTGAAATAGTGATGGAACCGTGGGTGTGTGTGTGTTTCTGCTAGAGAGAATTTGAGAGGGAGAGGAGAGGAAGAGAAAGAGGGTGTGTGTTTGTGCGTTTTGCATGAAAGGTGAGTGGAGGGAGGTGGTGTGTGTAAGTGGATTTTCTAGGAGAATGGTGAGCGGTGGAGAGGGGGGCAGTCGAATTTGTTTGGAGTGTAGTGAGGGAATGAATTTTAATTTAAGGGTAAATTGTTATTATGTAGTATTATTTTGTAGTGTAGTATTTTTGATGGTAAACTCTAGTTAGTTGTTAAGCTTTAAGCATGCATATGTGTGTTTTAACCGTGAATTATGTGTATATACACATATTTTAATTGTTTCAATTAAGATTTAATTTTTGCAAGGGTGACTAAATGACTTTCCCGGAACACGATGTTACTCTATGCTAAGGATAGATTTAGCTAAATCATCTCAAATGGTACATGAAATATCAAAAATAACAATAATAGCAATAACAAATATAATGCTAATACTAATAATAATAATGATATTAACATTAATATTAATTGTATGGATAATGATGCAGGAGGTTAAAGGTTAGAATTATGACCTAGAGGTTAGTTGCTACATTCTTCCATCGTTTAGGAAATTTCGTCCCGAAATTTTTAGCTTCGATAAACTCCAGAACGAGTGGGTTTGAAAAGGTGCGGATAACTCTTTCTCATCTCATCTTCTAGCTCCCAAGTGAATTCAGGTCCTCGCCTAGAATTCCATCTTACTTTGACCTTGGGTATGCGACTTCGTCTGAGTTTCTTGACCAACTGGTCGGTGATCTCTATAGGCTCTTCCACGAAATTCAACTTGTCATTAATCCTCGCTTCCTTCAAAGGTAACCCCATGGTCTTATCTACCATGCACTTCTTCAAGTTTGACACATGGAAGGTGTCATGAATGTAACTTAACTCTTGAGGTAGCTCTAATTTATACGCCACGGGGCCAATTCTTGTCAGTATCTCAAGTGATCCTATGTACTCGGGCTTAGCTTTCCTTTCTTCCCAAACCTCACAGTTCCCTTCCATGGTGCTACTTTTAGCATTACTCTGTCACCCACTTGAAATTCCAACAGTTTTCGCCTTCTATTAACGTATTTCTTCTGACGATCTCTGGCTGCTCTTAAGCGCTCCTTGATCTTAAATATTTTGTCGGTGGTCTCCATCACGATGTCGGGTCCCATTACTTGGTCACCGATCTCATTCCAACTCAATGGTGATCGGCATTTCCTACCTATAGGGCCTCATACGGAGCTGCTTTTATACTTGCGTGGTAACTATTATTGTAGGAGAACTCTACTAGAGGAAAATGGTTATCCCAGTTCCTACCAAAGTCAATCAAGCAAGTCCTTAGCATATCTTCCAAGGTTTGGTGGGTTCTTTCACTATGACCGTCAGTTTGTCGGTGGTATGCAGTGCTAAAATCCAGACGGGTTCCTAGAGCCTGCTAGAGTGACTTCCAGTAACGAGAAGTGAAGCGACTATAACAGTCAGACATGATTGATAGTGGCACCCGATGACTGGTTACTATTTCATCGATGTACAGTTGGGCCAGCTTTGTCAGGTCATAGTTTTCTTGACTCGGCAAGAAGTGAGCTGATTTAGTTAACCGATCCACTATTACCATGACCTTTGAAAGTTCTGGGTAACTTGTAACAAAATCCATCGTGACGTTATCCCATTTCCATTCTGGAATTTCGGGCTGTTGTAACGTCCCTGACGGTTTTTAATTGTCAGCCTTTACCATGGCGCATGTCAGACACTTCCCAACATAAATGGCGATTGATTTCTTGATTCCAGGCCACCAATAAAGTGCCTTTAGATCTTGGTACATTTTGTCGCTTCCGGGGTGAACCGAGTACCTAGATTTGTGGGCTTCATGTAAGATTACCTCTCTAATTCCTCTGTACTTTGGCACCCATCTTCTCTGACACATGTTTAGCATTTTCTGATCAAGAATGTGTTGCAAACTTCTATGGTCAGTGTAGATAATGCACTTCGTCCCATAGAGATAATGCCTCCATATTTTGAGTGCAAACACCACGACACCCAATTCTAGATCATGTGTTGTGTAGTTCTTTTCATGATCGTTCAGCGGTCTTGATGCATAAGCAATTACCTTGTTGCGATGCATTAGCACGCATCCTAGTCTCTGACGCGAGGCGTCACAATAGACTACGAAATCCTCAACTCCTTCTGGAAGGGCGAGGATAGGTGCTTTACACAGTTTCTCCTTGAGTGTTCGAATGATTCATTCTGGTCTTGTTCCCACACAAAAGTTGTATTCTTCTTAGTCAAAGCAGTTCACAGTTGCACAATACGCGAGAAATCCTTGATGAACCTTCTGTAGTATCCGGCCAATCCAAGGAATTGCCTTTTCTCGGTAGGAGTTTCAGGTGTTTTCCAGTTCTTAATAACCTCAATCTTAGAAGGGTCCACTTGAATTCCATCTTTATTTACGATGTGCCCTAGTAACTGAATCTCTCGCATCCAAAATTCGCATTTGGAGAACTTGGCATATAGTTGCTCATTCTTAAGCAACTCGAGAATCAACCTAAGGTGCTTCTCGTGCTCTTCCTTACTACATGAGTAGATCAGGATGTCGTCGATAAACACAATCAAAAATTTGTCTAGATATGGGCGACACACTCAGTTCATGAGATCCATAAATGCCTCTGGTGAGTTAGTCAGTCCAAAAGGCATGACCAGGTACTCATAATGTCCATATCTAGTTCTAAAGGATGGTTTGGGTATATCTTATTCTCTTATCTTCAGCTGATGGTACCCTAATCTTAAATCTATTTTGGAAAAATAACTTGCTCCCTGTAGTTGACCGAATAGGTCATCGATTTTTGAAAGAGGGTAACGATTCTTTATTGTCAGCTTGTTTAGTTCCCAATAATTAATGCACATATGTAGGGTTCCACCTTCTTCTTCACAAATAGTACCGGGGCACCCCATGGAGAAACACTCGGTCGTATAAATCCCTTGTTGAGTAGCTCTTGGATTTGTAGCATCAGTTCTTTCATCTTAGGAGGGGCGAATCGATACAGTGTCTTGGCTATTGGCGCAGCACCAGGCAATAGATGTATTTGGAACTCAACCTGTCGGGTTGGAGGGAGTCCCGGTAGGTCTTGAGGAAATACTTACAGATATTCAAAAACCACTGGTATATCCTTGATCTTCTTCTCCTCTTTTGCCTTCATCACATAGACTATGAAAGATGGGCATCCCTTCGTGAGACTCTTGGTAGGTTTTAGATGGGATATCATAGGATATAACATGTTACTTCTTTAACCATGAACAACTAGCACTTTCCCATCGCTCAAAGGTATCTTAAGTAGGCGTCCATCACACACGATTTCAACTCTATGCCTAGCTAGCCAATCCATGCCAACAACCACATCGAATACTCCTAGCTCAATAGGCATCGTATTTATCTTAAATGTACTACTTGTAGATGCATATGTTCCTAGTTTATGAGATTAATTGTAAAAGTCATTCATGTCTTACACATGTGTAATGAGTTGGTTCAATGAAATATAATATGTGATTGATGTTTATTATGTTTATTCATTTCATATTATTATTTTTCTGAAGTATAACGTATATATATGACCATATTATATAGGTTTGAGGGTTTTGTACATGATTCTTAGTCAATGATGATTAAGTAATGTCTTAAACATAGTCGGATGAGTATTCATACTAATGGCCCATACTTATGGACCATACGCATGAATACATCATACGTATGGACCAGTCGCACGACTGAACAAAGAGACTGGATCTGTCGTACGATTGAGACATAAGATTGACTCAATCGCACGACTGAACCTTCAGTCATGCGTATGGATCAATCACATGATTCAGTCGCATGAATGAACCATGCTAATGGTTCAGTCGTACGATCGGAAACCCCTAACCTATAAATACCACTTAATTCGTAACAGAACAATTGAAAACACTTGATATTCTTACAAACCCTAGCCGTCCAGAACATCCAAGGAAGCCTGTCCAAGTTCATAGATCATTCCTGATCGATCTTTATTCGTTCATAACGTTTAGTTTCAATCATATATCGATCGGGTAATTGTTCTCACTGATTGGATCACCAATCAAATAGAATTCCACACTATTTGATCCGTATAAACGTAGAATCAGTTAGTACTCCGTCCGTACACGGTCCTAACACTACCTTCTAGGTTCATTAAGAAATCTTTGATGACTTCATTAGTTTCTAGGATGTTACCGTCAGCTAATTATATGGTGAACATATCAGTCAGGGTACATGCATTTAAGTCGATCAAAGGCCTAAAAGCACTAGAGACAAAACTAGCAGTTGCGCCAGTGTAAAATAGAACGGTAGCAGGATGGTTGTTTATAAGGAACGTACCATTGACCACATCAGGTTCCTTACGAGCACCGGCTGGATCCATCACGAATGCTCGTCCCTTGGGCGTGTTGGGTCTGGCGTCCTTATCTCTCCCCAGCTTGGGACACTTATTCCTCATGTGCCCTGGATCTCCACACTCATAGCATTGTTTACCTGGCGCATACGTATAGTCCTTAATTAGGTGACCTAGTCGTTTGCATCGGAAGCAAGGCATCGGGTTGCACTCCCCTTGATGATGTAGTTTGCACATGTTGCAAAATGGCCTTGTACCCAAGTATAGCTTCCGAGTCCTTCCACTATGGTCATCACGCCTCATACCTTCAAAACCCTTCTTGCTTGACCCACTACTGCTACCAATTGCTTTCTTCACATCAAACGGCTTTCTCTTCTCACCCATCAACTTTTTCTTTTCTTCAACCCTGGTTTGTTCTGTCCATCTAGTCCTGACTAGATCATCAGTCAAACTATTGGTGAAGTCCACCGCAGCTTGCAGGGTTGAGGGCCTAGAGGATCGAACCATACCCCTGACTCTAGGATGTAGTCCCCAAATAAAACGTGCTACACCCTTGGATTCTGGTGTCACCAGGTGTGGCACTAGTCGAGACAAGGATAAGAAGCGGTTGATGTACTCAGTGTAATTAGGACCTTTCATCTCCAGGCTCAGAAAATTAGACTCCAGCTTCTCCAGTTGGTTGATTGGGCAGTATTTGTTGGTTATCAACTCCCTAAATTCGGTCCAACTCATTCGGTTAGTAGCGTTTCTTCCCCGAGGCTGAGTAACAATCTTCCACCATTCCAGTGTCGATCCCTTTAGTAATTAGGATGCAAACCTCACCATGTGTTCCATCTTACATTCGCTAATATCTAAGACGACTTCCATTTCATCGATCCATCGGTATGTCTCTATCGCACCCTCGGTGCCACAGAAATCCTTTGGCTTGAACGCCATGAAGGTTTTACGAGCATCCATTCCTTAATGCTTCAGCTTCCTCATTGTTGCCCTCATCGTTCCCGAATCCATCATTACCACCGGGGTTGCTCCGGTCCGCATTGATCTGAGCGATGATGGTCGGAATGGCGTTAGCAATTTGTTGTGCTACGAGGTTGGCAATTCTCTCATCATTCCCCTGATTGGCATTCTCTCCTTGAGGAGTTCCTGTTGGAGTAAGGGGGGTGGTTTCCGGTCTGTCTAGGCCCCTCACGTCGGCCTCTAGTAGCTCCTTGTCTTCCAATACGGGTTCCTCGTCTGCTCGGCATTCTAGTAGCATCACAAATAAATCCGTTTAGCATTACATAATTGGCTTGCATCACTTATCCTAAAATACCGCGCTCTAATAGGAGGGAGTGTAATATACACGTGCATGACCGTTTAAGGGCTTGAACACAATTACAACACAACAACAAAATGAGGAGAGCAACTAAACTTTAATCAAACAGTGAACTGGTTTAACCAAGTATGATACTAAGAACACAAGTAAAGTAAAGAGACAGAACAAGAGAGTTGGGTTTCAAGGAGGCAGTATATTGCTTTCTCAAGTTCTTTTACAAGTGTTATAAAGCATAAAGAAAGATACAAGAACTTGAAATACTTATACTACAACCTACAGCCGGCTATACTTTGAAAGCCAGCTGGATACAATTGACTAGACACTAACAAAATCAATTGTAGGATCAAAAGGCATATCTGCCTTTTGACCTTGTGACTATGACATGCCATAGCTCACATCCTTATACATTACAAAAAGGATAAAGTACATAAAGTAGAAAGCTACAGACTCAAGACCTCAATGTACAGTTACCAAAAGCATGGACCTTTTCACCAACTCATGTAAGTTGGTGACTTTACAGAGATGCAGCGGAAAAGGTGCTTTATGGAACAGTACATCAGATAAAGCATGTGTACTAAAAGTCTTCAGAAGAAATCTGTCTTCATAGGTTGAAGCTTCGGAAGACTTTGTCTCTGAGGCTTCGGAAGACTTCATGTTTGGCTTCGGAAGATATTGGTCTTGGCTTCGGAAGATTTTACACTTAGAGTATTTTCTAATGCATTGTGTAAAACTTCCGAAGCATTCTATACTTTAGTACTTAGTGCATGTTGCAGAGACACTTTGGATGTTTTGGGTGCATCAGACTTAAGGAATCCTTACAAACTCCCCTAGGCTGCTGCTACCAAAACACTTAGAAGATCTTTAGATGTTGGTAGTCTTCAGTACAATCATGACCATTTCTTTCTTCATTAGACGGTCAAGATCATCAAGACTCTCATAGTATCTTCTCATTTCACAGAGATCATGCAGAGGTAAGTTGATTATGTCTTGCCAAGAGTAAACATTCTCAACACCTTGATCTCTGATAACATGCCATCTTTTTGGATTGGTAGAGTAAGTCCAGGACAAGATGGGTGTCTCAGTTGTTAGAGGAGCCACTTGCATAGGAGTTGATTGGGCTGCCTCATCATGCACTCCTCAGGTTGATCTGATTCAGCCTGAGGTGTAGAGGTAGTGACTTAGGCTTCTTCTTCTTAGTCTTTGGTTTATAAGCCATTTCTCTCTTCCTCTTAGATGACTTTAACTGAGAAGATTGGTCTGCAGCACCATGTTGTTGTCTTTCTCAGTTGGGTGTTCCTCCTCACAGGTTCAGAAGGAGAGGAGTTTGACCCTGCCTTGGATCAGAAGATGAGCTTGCTGAGGCTCAGCTGGAGGTTCTGGTTGAGGTGTCTCAGGTTGTTCAAACTTGACCTCCACTTCAGGTGGGACTTGACTTGGAAGGAGTGCAAGTCAATCAGTTCACCACTCTTAATCTTCTGCTTGATCACCCTTATATGCTCATCCATTGTGGATAGAGACATAGGGCCAAGTCTCCTTCCGGAGAATCCATATAGCTTCAAGAAGCTCATCATTCTTTGTCTGTCAGCAGACTTCTTTACACTCTTTTGAATGATGGCTCTTGACTTTGCAGCTCTTCCTTAGCTTCCTTTTGGTTGTCTTTCTTTTCTTTGACTAGCTCAAGCTCAAGTTGCTTTTGGTACTCAAACTCAATGAAGTCATAGGACAGGGGAAGAAGTGCATCTGGTCACATCCCTTCTCCACCTTCATCTTGGTAGATGCGATGAGACAGTTCTTTTGGGCTGTGAACTGTTCTTGGAGTTTGATGGTCCAGGCTGTGCAGCAGTGGTACACAGCAGCTCAGTCTTCTTCTTTGCACTGAGATGATATGAACAAAAACCAGGACTCTTAGCTGAGGAATCTTGGTTGATGTCTTCAGTCCTTACCATTTTGAAACCTGCAGAGATAAAAACTTGTTTCTGCTTAGCATCAAAAGTAGCCTTGATCTCTTGAGCCTTCTTTGCTTTCCTCTTGCTCTTCCGGATCAAGTTCTTTCTTTTGACTTGGTCATCACAGTATATTCTTCTCCTCAGAAGGATAGAGGCCCTTAGTAGAATCCTCTTCTTCACTCTTCTCAGAGGAATTCTTCACTATCACTTCTTCGTCATCCTCACTTATGGGATCTATGAGAGGAAGCTCATCTTCACAAGTTCCACACCTAGGAGATCTTACAGACAAGATTGTGTGTGGAGGAGCTATCTCATTTGATCCTAGTCCCTGTCTATTTTGATAGCACAATTTGTTGTGCAGGGATGAGGATATCATGGTCTTGAAGGTCTCTTCTTCAAGAACACTTTTCTCTGCCTTGGCTTTGCTGATCACAAGCTCAGCCTGGCATTCAGTCAACTTAGTTATGAGATCTTGGATCTGAGTTCTAAAATCTGTATGTTCATGTTTTAGTACTGAAATGGTTTTCTCCAAGTCCTCTATATTTAACTTGTAATCATTTTCAGACTTTCTAAAATCAGATTTTAATATGTTTAATGACTCAAGATCAGATCTCATCTCTAAGTTATAGGACCTGTATCTATTTACTTTAGCAATGCATTCAGGAGTACAGAGATGTTTCAATACCTTGGCTTCATCATGGTCTGCCATCAGTGCTTGGTTTGGAGAAGCATCTTCCACCTGAAAGCTCCAGTCAAAGCCTCCCTCTTCAACAGCAACAGCAGCATGTTGCTTTGGCTTCTCATTATGAGGGGCTTTGTCAGTGTAGTTTGGTCTGGGTTGTGTTTGGCCCCCATTTGTTTTAGGTGCCTTACACTCCCTAGCAAAGTGGCCCATAAGGTTACAGTTGTAACACTTAACTTTGCTTTTATCCAGCCCAAACTTTCCACTGGTAGCATTGCTTGGAAACCTTCTTCCTGTTCCCTTGTAGAACTTCTTGGCTCTGTGAGTGAGGAGAGCCATCTGCTGAACTATCTCCATGTATTCCAGGTCATCTTGATGGATACAGTCCAGGTCTTCAAGAGTGAAGAGAGAGTTCCCACAGCTTTCATCAGTAGACACAAAGGCTTGAGAAGAACTTGTCTCTTGGAATGGGCTTCCTTGAGTAAAGTTCTCCCTTGGTGTCTCCGGGAAGGTGATGAAAGGACCCTTTTGTGAGTTGTCAGGGTAGCATTTGAGATGATGTTGGGGTTCTATGCTGTCCCTTTCAACCACATGAAGGGCTGAACCCATTTGATTGTTGGAGTTGCCAGATGAACCTTGCATGTTCATCTCCATCTGGTATCCACTGAGAATCCCATACAACTCTGTCAGAGTAAGAGTTTTAAGGTTCTCAGTCCTCTTGATCACCACATAGTAGTGTGTCCATTGCCTAGGAAGTGAGGACATGAACTTCCTTACAATGTCCCTGTTCTCAAGAGGAACTCCTCCATCCACTAGGGTATCCACAATCTCAACATACCTGAAGTATTGTTGAGTCATGGTTTCACCTGCTTTGAAGGTGAAGTTTTCAAACTGTTGCTTCAGAAGATCCTTCTTGTTCTCCTTGGCTTCAGAGGAGCCTTCATACATCAGCTTCAGTGCATCCCACAGCTGTTTAGCTGTTTTGCACTTCTTAAAGCCTCTGTATACAGAGTTTAGGAGAGCAGTCTGAAGAGCACTCATGGCCTTCCTATCAATCTCTACTCTTTTTCTATCTTCATCTGAGTAGTTGGCCATATCTTTAGGAATCATACCAGCACCAGTAGCAGAGGGGGTGCTGGTTATGAAAGGTCCATTCTCAACAGATTCCCATATTCTTGAATCAAGAGACCTGATGAAACCTTCCATTCTCATACACCAGGTGTCAAAATCATCAAGAGTGATCAGTGGGGATTTGTTCATGGTTCCAGTCTCCATATCAGTCCTCGAGATGGAAGCCATTTGGAAAGTTTAGTTTTTGTGTGTGTGAGGGATCTTAAGATGGTGAGATCTTATATCAAGAGCCTAGAAAGCTCTGATACCAATTGCAGGACCGTTTAAGGGCTTGAACACAATTACAACACAACAACACAATGAGGAGAGCAACTAAACTTTAATCAAACAGTGAACTGGTTTAACCAAGTATGATACTAAGAACACAAGTAAAGTAATGAGACAGAACAAGAGAGTTGGGTTTCAAGGAGGCAGTATATTGCTTTCTCAAGTTCTTTTACAAGTGTTACAAAGCATAAAGAAAGATACAAGAACTTGAAATACTTGTACTACAACCTACAGCCGGCTATACTTTGAAAGCCAGCTGGATACAATTGACTAGACACTAACAAAATCAATTGTAGGATCAAAAGGCATATCTGCCTTTTGACCTTGTGACTATGACATGCCATAGCTCACATCCTTATACATTACAAAAAGGATAAAGTACATAAAGTAGAAAGTTACAGACTCAAGACCTCAATGTACAGTTACCAAAAGCATGGACCTTTTCACCAACTCATGTAAGTTGGTGACTTTACAGAGATGCAGCAGAAAAGGTGCTTTATGGAACAGTACATCAGATAAAGCATGTGTACTAAAAGTCTTCGGAAGAAATCTGTCTTCATAGGTTGAAGCTTCGGAAGACTTTGTCTCTGAGGCTTCGGAAGACTTCATGTTTGGCTTCGGAAGATATTGGTCTTGGCTTCGGAAGATTTTACACTTAGAGTATTTTCTAATGCATTGTGTAAAACTTCCAAAGCATTCTATACTTCAGTACTTAGTGCATGTTGCAGAGACACTTTGGATGTTTTGGGTTGCATCAGACTTAAGGAATCCTTACAACACGCCACTATATGCCTCTAAATATGTTCCATTAATTAATTTAGGACAATTCACCCAAAATGTACCCAAGTCAAAATTCCCAACACATGACATAACACATTGCAAATCAATACAAATTACCATGTGAATTTAGGATTAATAGAAATAGTTTCATAAATAGATAGGGTTAATAGTATCAGCAAAACATAATGCATCAGGGTTATAGTCTTTCAAGTTGGAAGGTGTCATCACCCCCAAAATAAATAATAATAGTATCTGATAATAGTAAAAATTGTTTCATTCAACTGTCTAAAAGACAGACAACCCCACTTCTTCTCCATGCTCTCACAGCCATTTCTTCTTTAGCCATCCTAGCCGCCCTGAATTCTTTTTCCTTTGCTCTTACTCCAACTGCTGGACCCCATGCGAAGCCATCATGGCCTGAAACTGGGTGGACTGAGATGTCCGGGTGGCGTGCTGGAGTGTCAGCTCATGGCGGCGGACACTCTTCAAAATCTCATCCAATACAGCATCACAGGGACCTACTTCGCTTGCCCGACGACTAGACTGGGAGTACGGGTCACCAGCTAGTACACTTGGGCCATCATACATGTTGTGCCTCGGTGGCATCCAATACTCATCGCGTGGGTGGTGTCGGAACGGGTAAAACATCAGTGGTATAGTTGTCGAAGTCCTAGTATGCGGTGGAGGAGGAGGTGGCATTCTGAAGGAGACGAAGGGTCCTGGCCTAGCACTTTTGCGTGGACGGGTGATAACATGTGCACCCCTATCCCCGATAGGTGGGATAGGTGAGTGGGTAGGAGCTGTGATATGCGGTGAATTGGAGCGCATTCGGCTCCCGAAGGGGGATGTCGAGGAAGAGTCCTCTGATTGCTCAGTGCCATTGGATGTAACGGATATCCAGCAAGGATGTCCACATCTCCTCAGGTATTCCTCATACTCCGTACACGGCGTCACCTTCTTAAGGCTCCCAGTTGGTGCAGTACCATCAGTTGGGTATGCCGGTGCCTTCCCTTTGTCGGCCATAGCTTTGATGTCCCGTAAGAAATATCATGAGTAATTTGGTTTCTCATAGCTCATGACTGTAATAATAATAGTACATATTCTAGTAGTGATGACAATAGTATCAGATATCCCAATAGTATCAATAATCAAAGGTATCAGTAATCAATAGTATCAGAATTCAGTAGTCTCTTCGAGTAATAACAGGTAAAGTAGTTTATTTTAGGAAAAACCTTTAGAACACTAAAAAAAATTTCAGAAACCGTAAGTTTCAAACAGAAAAGGTCCAATCATTACCTAAAGGTCCATGCTGTAATTTACGCGTCCGGTAAATTCATGATTACGTTGATTAAGTGTAATCATCAATTTACCCAACCCGATCATCCCAACACTTTCCTACAAGGATAGTCCTAAAGTATCAGGGTTGTAGCCTAGGGTCTACTATGGTATTCCCGACTTCTCTACAACCTTTGGCTCTGATACCAATATGTCACACGCAGAAGAGAACATCACATGGCAACAACAAGTAAATCTTTTTTAATTGGTCGTGCTACCTTGTTTAACTTCTTTTTTATCAATCACACATTATGTTTCTTGTTTGACGTCTGATTAGTTTCGTTTCCCTTTTAATTTGACTATCTCTTCTTGTCTAATGAAACAAGTAGTTTCTTGGTGATTTCTATTTCGTTTCCTTCTCTTGATGGTCAAAAAAGGATTCGAGGGATCCATAGTTGTCATTTTGATTGGTTTAATGGATTTTTGAGTCAAGAGTCTACAGAATTGGTTTTGAGGGCAGGAGGGAATTTATTTTAAGGGTTATTTGTATTGTGTGGTGTTTGGTTTTGGTTTCGACTTAAACAACATATGCTATGTTCCATGTGCGATCAATTAGTGTGATTCCAAAAAAGATTACAATTACATTTGATAAGATTGGTTTGGTAGTAACTCTAGTAGGCTCGTGAATCAAAACTTCATAGCATTTGAGGTTGTTACGAAAAGTAAAAACTATCCATGCGAGGATGATTGTTGTTTGATCTATTTGTATAAATAGTTCCTTTCCCATGTATTCAATTATGCTTTCATGAATACACTGATGCACTAATATGCAGTTGCACAATTTTGATTAAATTACAAGAAAATCATTTTTAATTGGTCATGCTACCTTGATTTGACTTCTTTACAGGATCGGGTTTGTCACTTAGACACTTAGATTTCTCTCAAACTCACTTAAACAACACTCAAATCAGATGAAGTAGAGTATTTTATAAGAGTTGATAATAATATAATAAGTAACAAAGAACACACAGAAATAATTTTCAAGGCACTTGTATATATTACTTCTCAACTCAAAGTTTTACAAGACTCTTACAAGCATAGAACATGAGTTACAATGAGAAACTATATATACTAGATCCTACAGCCAGATATACTTTGATACCAGCTGGAAACCTAAGACTAAAACATATACTACAATGCTAAAGTTAAGGTATCTTAGATAATATATTATCTAAGATATGGTAGTCATGACATATCCATGACTTACCTTTTGTCACCAACTAAAGATGGCAATTGTACTAACTTATAAAGGTAAACAGTGGAATAAAGTATGGTCAACTACATGGCTTCTGAGAAAATGCCATGCAGTATCTCAGAGGTCTGCAGCGGAGTGTCAGGGAGACCATACTTATGTCCACTGGATAATAGTAGTGTCTTGCGAAGATAAGTTGGCTTCGGAAGAACAAGTTCTTCCAAATCCACTTATACTTCGAAAGAGGCTTCTATACTTCCAAGTCTTGAGGACTTCTATACTTCGGAAGTTGACTTCTGATCTATCATTCTAAGTCTTGATCTTCGGAAGTAAGTTCTTTGTCTTCGGAAGTTGGAGTTTTCCTTCGGAAGTTAGTTTTACACTTTGTCTTCAGAAGAGCTCCTTTTTCCTTTGGAAGTTTTATACTTAGCTTCGAAAGTCCTTTATTAGTTGTACCAAAATATTCTAAGTTATTTGGTTTTGGTTGCACCAGCCTTTCTAGATCCAACAAACTCCCCTTAGGCTGATGCTACCAAAACCTCACTTGTTTCTACTTCTCAAAACTTTCAACACCAGGGACAAAAGATATTTGTCTGTTTCTTTTTTCTTCACTGAAGTGGTACTGAGAAGCTTGTACAAGTCATTAGTGGATAGGAGATCTAGTCTATCACTCTGAATGACATGTACCCTCTGTTGCGTCCCCCTGAAAAGAGTTAGTTAACGGGAGTTATAGTAATACTCCCATCTAACTATGGATTCAAGTTCAGGACCTTCAACCATTTGTAGAAAGGCTTTGCCTTTGGTTGTTGATCCCTTCTTTTTCTCCTCCTCTCTTAGTTTCAACTCTTCTTCAACCTTGGTCCTAGCGGTTAGCTCGGCCATATGAAGACTGCCTAGATGATTTCAGATATGAGCAGCTACATTAGAGTTTGAAGGGTTGGAGAATGGCTTCTCTGCTAACTCAGCAATATCAAATCTACTTAAGTGTAGCAGAGATGAGGCACTTAGCCTGTTGAGCTCTCAATTCTCTCTTTCAACAACAAAGTTGTGAGAAGAGTCTTCGAACCTCCACTGGATGATCTTCTTCCTAGGTGCAAGAGGTTGTCTTGGCACCCGGTCACCTTTCTTGGTATCCAACAGAGTCACCAGCCTTCTCCTTAACTTCTTTTCTTCCTTATTCAAAGTGTTTGAATTGAGGCCAAGGAGATTTGCAGCTTGGTCCAATGTTCTTCTGGGCAGATCAAGAAATTGATCTCTAGTGAGGGAACATGAGGATCCATCAACATAAGTCATATTCACTGAATCCTCCTCACAGGAGATGTCGCTTAGTGTTATGCAATTTATGAGCTTTGTCTTGATTGCCTTGAACTCCTCTAAGGAGAGATGTTTAGAAGGCTGAGGGGATGGTTTGAGGGGTAGTTAGGTAGGTTGAGGTGTTTGGGTTCTGGCTAGTGTTTTGGGTTGGAGGATGTGTATTTTAGGTGGTTGAGGTGAAGAGGTTGGTAGGGGTGATGGTGTAGGTTCAGGGGTGTATGGTTCAATGGTTGGTTTAGTTTTGATGGGAATGGAAAGGGAATTGGTTCAGGTTGTGGTTGGGTTTGAAGTTGGGGTTGAGTAGTTGATTTGAAGATCATCCCCTGTCCCTTTCTATACATCTCCTTCCTCTTCCCCGAGCGAATGTCAGCCTTTATGTCACTGACTTGTCGCTATAGGGTCTTTTCAGACATAGGACCCACTTGCCTGCCAGAGAAGCCATGAGCCCGGAGATAGCTCTTCATCCAGGCCTTCTCACCTATCTTCTTGGCAGCAGCTAGTCCTGCTTCCTCTTCCTTCTTTTTCTTTAGCATCAGCTTTTCCCTGGCAGCTTTCTTTCTCTCTTTCTCCATTTGATCTTGCTCTTTGTTGAAGAGCCATAAGATCGTATCATTGTTGTGTGGAGATAATTCTTCTAGAGAGAAACCTCTGGAGGTTAGGAAAGTTATCCTTTCCCTCCTGAGCTGCTGATCAGCTTCTCTTTCTTTCCTCTCCCTTTCTTCTTCTAAGGCCAACCTTGCTGCCTCTTCTCTTTGCTGTTTTTGCAGCAAAGTTGCCTTTTCCAGCTCAACTAACTCCTCTAGTGGTAGCAGGAGTACATCTTCACTCGCAGCTCCTAGACTGACAAATCTATGAATGATCTCTACTCTTCTTCTATTGTTGACTGCCTCCTGGTTGGCTGCAGCTGCTTTGCTACGCAGCTAGCAGTTTTCCAGTTGAAAGCCTACCTTTTCTTTTGAGTTTTTCTAACCTTTCTTCCTCTTGAAGCTCTTCCTTAGTCATCTTCCTCTTTCCTTTGATGTCTTCGGAAGTGCTAGACTTTGAGGGTTCTTGGATGGAAGGTTCAGGTTAGATAGTAGAGATGAAAGCTGGAGTTAATGCTGATGTTTGAGCTAGGGGTTGGGTGAGAAAATCCTCCCTATTAACCATAGATGCAAGTTCTAGGATTGCATCTGTGACTATTAGATCATCGGATAAGGAGAATAGTCCTTCCACAGCTGCAATCTCAGCTTCGGAAGATTGAAATTGTTCTTCCGAGGCTTTGACTTGTGCTTCGGAAGTCTGTGAGAATGCACTATCTATCCCAACTGTCTTAGTTGATGGGCCATCAGTCCTTGTTTCCCCTTTAAAGTTGATCTCAGGTTCCACTTGGACCTTAGGTTGACCAACTTCCTCAATAGTGGTACAAGGTGCATTTAACCACTGAAGCTCTTGAGCTCCGAAGTAGATCACAAACAGATTAGGAATTGGCTGTTCAATAAGAGACTCCAACAGGAACTTGTTGAAGAACCTATTGAGATCTTGGAGCATCCTTTGATCCATTTGAATTACAACTAAAGGAGGCTCAGGAAAAACTAAAGCTTGTTGCATAGGATATTTTGAGCTTAGGGAAGTGAGAGCTTGACTTTGTGGCTCCTTTTGTCTTTGGCTTTGTCCCTGAACACTCTCCCCCTTTTTGGTAGCATCATCCTAAGAGCTTGATGAGCTAGAGGAAGAGGTCAAAGAGACTTGAATTGGTACATGCCTAACAGACCTCTCAATCTGTTTCTCAGCTAGTTTGGCCTTGAGATTTTCAATCTCAAGTTGCTGAGTGGCAAACCTATCCTCTAAAGTCCTAACCTTAGATTCAAGATTTGAGACTTTAGAAAGTAGGTTTTCAATGGTGAGTTGCAGTCTTCCCTCATCTTCTTTTGAAGAATCACGGGGAGATGAGATAACTTACCTTGTATTTTCATACTCACCACCAGATGTTGTTTCTTGGCGCCCTGGTTTCCCTTGCATAATGATGTCTCTTTCAGAGTCATCAAAGGGCATGGTTGCCGTAGATTCAGTCTCATTAATGTTACCAATATCCTGAGGACCCCTTGAGGCTCCTTCAGTATTGGCAGTTGAATCTACTGAGTCCCCTCCACATCAACTCACCTCAGTAAAGGTTTGCTGATGGGGGCTAGAGATAAGAGATCTCTCTGGGCTCTGTTGATCCTTGAGAGGGTGTTGTGGATCAACTTCATTGCCCTGAAGAGACATAATCTCTTCATCAGCTCCGATTAATAGGTCAGTAAAGGATTTGGAAGTAAAACCTAGAGACCGGGACTTTGATCAATGTCTAAAGGCATTGAGCCTGTGATGGAGCTGTCCCTTTTTGGCTGCTCAGGGGAGTATAAAGACTCTCACTGAGGGTTTTCAACTTGGATTTTGGGCTCATGGGTCTGAGACTGAGGAGACTGAAGAACCATATTGAGGTCAATTGTGAAGGATGGTTGGACCTCAGGCTGAGTGGGTGCCCATTGTTCTACTCTAGCCTTTTTGGGTAGAACATGAGGAGCTTCTTCAATCAGAGAACATTGAACAAGGGTTCGTTTGGGGCGTCTTTGATAAGTGATGGTAATAGGTGGAGAAGGTAGATTTGGCAAAGTGAGGGTAGTTGCTGGTGTGGGGTTAACAGTGTCACACCCCGGGCCCAGGTAGGGTGGGACGTCACAGACTAGCAATAACATATGGCAGCGGAAACAAACCATTACAAGAGCTCAAAGGAGAGAATATCACATGGCACTAATGTTTTTAAAAAGATAACGGGGCTAGAAACAAATCAAGCCCCCAAATGAGTTTTACAATCATCCATAAAATAAATTGTACTTGTCCAACACCAATATAAAATTGTTCAAATGATTCATCAAGGAAAATATGCCAATGCCATGGTCACGGGATAAGTCTAGGTCTTCACAACAGCTAGGATCTCTTCATACATTACCTGAAACATGCTCAAAAGAAATATGTGTCAACTAAAAAGTTGGTGAATTCAAGTACTTAAAGTTTAAAAACAAAAGGACTTATCAAATCCTTCTTTGATTAAAAGAAAATAATCATTGTTTAAACATCGTGGGAAAAAGCATAATCAACCCTGCACTCAGTCCCGGTTGGCCTCTTCTAAAGTTGTGTTTAACCGGATATTCCCGAAGGAAGAACTGAGCCCCAAACCAGTGAACCCTACCTGCCAGGATGGTTCACCATAGTTTCTTAACAAAACCTGTTACATGCCACAAACGACCCCTTAGGATCTCAGTGGGGTAACCTTCCTGGAACGGAAGCCACTGTGTGTGGGGGATTCCCTAAATAGATCTATTCATATAAAACAAGCGGTTCACGAAAGAATTAATCATCATGACATAAGTATCAGCAGGTATTCCATAAATCCCACATACAATCACAGGTAAAGCACAATTATAGTTCAAAAATAACAGAGCATGCTTTACCCCAAAACAATAGTAAAAACGGGAATCACTAGAACTCACCTTAGGTTTCAAGTCAAATGTCTCTTGGTGTGCCGGGAGTGTCTCAAGTCTAGCACCCTAACATGTACATATTAAGTAATGAGATACTGCCCTAAACTCATTTAAGGTGCAACAATGGTGTCAAGAGTTTAGCTATTGGTTAAGGCTTTGGTTTCGTGAAGGTTTGTATAAAAAGTTTCCTTTTATGGCAGGTCAAGGCGTCTTCATGAAAATTGGGATTTTCACTTCATTAGGTTAAGTATATTAAGGAATTTTGTTGTTCAAGTGATTATTAGCTTCCTGGAAGTCGGTTATAAGGTTTGGAAAAATTTTACAGTTTGGTCCCTCAAGTTTCAAAATTGACAGTTTCTACCCTCAAGTTTGGTTTCTTGCCCTTTATGACATTTAAGACCAAAAATCAGATTCTTAGAGCAATATTATACTTATTATAGAGTAAGTGTTTCAAAATTTTAGTTTACGGGTCCGATTTAAAAACTGCGCGTTTAACGCTCCTGGTTACGGTAAAAGCCGGAGTGTTTTAACCGTAAATTGGGGTTTTCATATATTTGAATCTTGGACCAGTAGGTATGATCTAAAAGGTATCTTTATAAATATTAAGTCCGTAAATTGTGAAAATTGGCCTTTTATAGGTGAAAATCTCGTTTTTACGTTTGACCCGTTAAAACGCGGTTTTGACCGTGTTTGACCATTTAAAGCTTGTTTGACCAATTTTTCAAATCCTTTAAGTCTTTTATTACTTAACTTACTGAAATCATATGATTTTTATAAATCTTAGCTTTGAACTCCATTTTTATGGATTTTTCTCAAAAACGATGCTCGGTTTGTACTCGTTTTTAGTTAAAACGTCATTTATTTGTTCCTTTGACCATTTAAATTATCCATTGACTCCAGAACACTTTATTTATCATTTTTAAGCTTGGAAAACTTTTCAAGAGTGTTAAATTCATATTCTTACTATTTTTAAGGTCGTTTTATCATGTTTTCGGGTCCCGAAAGTGACTAAAAGGGGGCAAATCTCAACATGTCCTTTATTCCAGAGATTAAACATTACAAACACTCTTAATATTCATCAAAACCTACTGAAATTTCAGTCCCAAAGAGTTGCCTAGTTGTTCTATACATTCTTAGACTTCAAATATGTAGAAAATGTCATAACCGACCATAACACTTGTGTAAATCATCTTAACTTGAGTTTAAACATTGCCAACACTTTATTTAACTTTATAAACAGATTATTAAGGTGTCATAAGGTCGTTCATGAGTAGGTTACGAGTCTTGGTTGAGAGGGTTTTTCAAACAAATGCTTAAAGGGTGTTCTTACATGTAGAAAGAAGGGTTTCAAGGTGTAATCCATGTAATAACCGTGGGTTTGAGTATGTAGCCTTTTGGAACTTTTAAAAACAGGTTCTTGGGAGTCCATTAAGCCATTAACATGCAGGTCACAAGTTTGGTTTACAAGAGTTGCAACATCACAAGTTAGATGATACCAAAACACCCAAAAAGAGGGTTTTCATGGTGGAAATCGGTTTCCACCCAAAGAATGACTATCATAACGTGAGATTTACCTTCAAGAACGTTGGGAACTCCTCAAGAACAAAGTGATGGTGAGAAGTTTCCGCTACAACAAGGAAAAAGCAAGGTTTTTAGGTGAAAAATGAAGAAAACAAGTGAAATGTCCAAAACCGACAACATGAGCTTACACTTGATGTAACTCACGGTTTGGAAGGTGTTGATGGTCGTGGATGGCTAGAAACTCCTTGGACTTGGCTGTAGAACCTCGAACAAAGGCTGGAAAAGTCGAACGAGTGTGGTTGTGTGCCCAAAACTCGCGAACTAGGCCACTTCCTTACGGTTTGCACTTGGCCGATGGTTGCTTGGTGTTGTTCTTCACGAATTCTTGTTCTTGACTTAGAGAGGATTTCTTTGAGAGAGTTGTGATGTGAGTGTGTGGGTGTGTTCAGCTGAATTCGAATAAGAGGGAGAGAGGGAGAGAGTGGAAGGCTTGCATGGAGTGTGAGTGGTGAGTGTGGTGGTGGTGTAGAGAGGAGAAGAGTGGAGGGAGAGGGCGGCCGATTTTGGAGTGTAGTGGGAGGGTTTGTGGATTAAATTTTAATTATAAATTGTTATTATGTAGTGTAGTTTTGTAGTATTGGGATGTCACCGGGAGCCATTGGCTCAATCATACCTGGAAGAAGTGCAGTATCTCTTCTGGTGAAGTTGGTGGACACTCTCTTCAAAGTTTTGAAGATGGTCGGCCTCATTTGAGGAACAATCAAAGCAGCTACACAGACAAGCTTGCTCTGGTCCAGCTCATAATTGATTATGTGCTGGAGAAACCTAGGATACATGAAGAATGTGTCCCGTTGAAGGTTTCCTATGAGATTGGTGGGCACAAATCTTGAGTAGTTTAAGCGGAGGCTTCTCACCAAACCATGAACTAGGCACCCAAGTTCATATAGGATTTGATCCCATCCCCCAGATTTGTTGGACAAGCAGTGAAGAACTACATGCAGCAGGAACTTCAAGTTGTAAGAAAAGTTGAATTTGTAGGCGGTTGACCTGCTAACATCTCCACCATATCCCATTTGGATATAACTGTTGTCCTAATCTGTTTTGGGGAATTCTGTAGGAGCGCCCTCATCATGAAGCTCTAGATGCTCCCTGATGATTTGTTCAGAAATGACCAACTCCTGGCCACAGATGCTCGATCTTATGACACGAACCCCATTTAGGGTTTCAATTTGACCGTTTGCCCAAAATTCAGACATATGATTTGAGTAAACCGTGGGGTTAACAGTCAGGACAGTGTAGTAAGAAGATTGGGTTAGAAAGGATATGATATCTGAGAAGTCGGCATCGCTTGAAGAGTAAAGGAGTGCGACTTGGTTGTGCTGAGGGTTAAGTGCCATTGGAGAAAGTTACAAGAAGATAGTTCGGAATTGGGTAAATTGAAGATGAAGAAAGCTTTTAGGGCAGTAATTTTGGTAAAAATGATGAAAGTGATTAGCCGGAGGTATTTAAACGGGTGGAATGGCGGTTTAAAGGAGGTTTGGATAAGATGATGGGAGGTTTCAGTGGATGATGTGACATGGGCGGTAAGGTTAGTCCATTTAAATAATCCGACATCATTAACAAAATCTTTACTTTTTACTGAGTCGGGCCCAAAAGATTTCCATTACACAGTAAAATCTTTCTTCTGAGTATAAAGCATTTCCGAAGGTAAAATTCTTCCGAAGGCAAATTTACTTCCGAAGGTAAAGTTTTTACTTCCGAGAGTATATGTTGTTTTCCGAATAGAGAATGTTACAAGCTTTGGAAGTAGATCTGATATGAAATCAATCGCTTCTTCCGAGACTTAACAACTCTTCTGAGAAGAAAATTATCCTGGGAGGAATTTGCTTCAGAAGATATGGAAAATATCTTCCGAGGGTTAATTCCTCTTCGGAAGAATTCATACTAAGATAAAATTTAAGAGAAAGACCTTTTGTAACAGGGCTTAGATTGTTTTGACATAAAACTTTACACATTAAAATTTTTTCAAATGAGATAGACTAATCAAGGTTTATCATCCCAATAGGTGTAATGAGATATTTGAATCTTTGTTCATCAAAGGCTTTGGTGAACAAGTCAGCATATTATTCATTTGAATCAACTTTGATTAGCTTGATAAGATTTTTCTCATGAATATCTCGAATGAAATGATACCTGATATCGATGTGTTTAGTTTTGTAGTGCTTCACTGGATTTTCAGTAATGGAGATAGCACTGTTGTTGTCAATGTGGATAGGAGTGCTCATGAAGTTGAATCCGTAGTCTATCATTTGGTTTTTAATCCACAGCAGCTGAGCACAACAACTAGCAGCAGCAATGTATTCAGCTTCAGCAGTTGATGTAGAGACACAAAATTGCTTCTTGCATTGTTATAAGATGATCCTTCCACCAAGAAATTGACATCCACCAGATGTTGATTTCTTTTTGATATTGCAGCCACCATAATCACTGTCAGAGTAACCATAGAGATTGAAATCACTATTTCTTGGATACCAAAGACCTAGTTTAGGTGCTCCTTTAAGGTATCTAAGGATTCTCTTGGCAGCAACTAGGTGAGACACCTTTGGATCAGCCTGATATCTTGCACAAATACAAGTTGCAAACATGATATTGGGTCTACTTGCTGTGAGATACATCAGAGAACCAATAATTGCTCTATACTGATGTTGATCAGTATCCTTCCCCTCAGAGTCAGGCCAGAGATTGTGGTTTCTGGGTATAGGTGTTTTTGCTGCCTTACAATCTTTCATATCAAATCTTTCTAAGATGTCATTGACATACTTAGATTGACTGATTAAAAACTCTTCCTTCATTTGCTTCACCTGAATTCCAAGGAAAAAGTCCATTTTTCCCATGGAACTCATCTCAAACTTCTTCTTCATAATGCTCTCAAAGTCTTTACACATTTGGTCATTTGAGGAACCAAATATGATGTCATCAACACAGACTTGAACGAGCAAGATGTCTTTCCCAGACTTCCTTAGGAAAAAGAGTCTTATCAATGGTACCTCTAGTGTAACCATTCTTCAGGAGAAACCGAGACAATGTTTCATACCACAGCCTAGGTGCTTGGTGCAGCCTATATAGAGCTTTATCCAATTTGCACACATAGTTGGGATGCTGTGGATCTTCAAATCCCGGAGGTTGGCATACATAGACTTCCCTATTTATATCCCCATATAGAAAGGCACACTTGACATAAAGTTGGTAGACAGTGAAATTCTTGGATGCAGTATAAGCAAGGAAGATTCTAACTGCCTCAAGCCTTGCAACAAGTGCAAAGACATTAGTATAATTGATTCCCTCCTCTTGAGTGTATCCTTGAACCACCAGTCTTGCCTTGTTCTTGATAATCAAGCCTTTATCATCTCTCTTGTTTATGAAAACCCATTTAGTGCCTATAGGTACTTGACCAGATGGTAGCGGACATAGGTTCCAAACCTTTTGTCTTTTGAATTGAAGCAGCTCGTCTTGCATTGATTCAACCCAGCTACTATCTTCAAGGCATCTTCCACCTTCTTGGGTTCTATATGGGATAAAAAGCATGAGTACAAGCAAACATTCCCATTGTGAGTTTGTCCTCTTGTTCTCACGCCTTTAGAGACTTCCCTTATGATGTTCTCAGCTGGATGAGTGTTGTGAATCCTAAGTCTAGGAATCACCTCTAGTTGCAAAGATAAATCCAAATTGGACATATTTTGCTCAAGAGCTTTAACACTTGGTCCAGCTGTTGTTTCAAATTCATTCAATGAGGACTGAAAGAGAAACATCATCATTTGTTTGTTGTGAAGCAACATCAATAGTTGCCTGTTCCTTCAACATGTTGCTTTCATCCGCTTGGTGTTATGCAGGGTCACCTGAAGAGGTTTGAGAGTCAACAGGTGAACCGCTTGTTGAAGCTCCACTATCTCTTGAGATGGTTATACTATCAGATCTGCCAATAGTGGGAACTTGATTTGCTGCAGCTCTTGGAGAACTTGGAATAGGTCTGGGAAGCTCAAACAGTTGATCATCATCAGAGTCACTTTGAGAACCTGTTCCAGCTGAAACATTCTCACAAGATGGTTAGAATAGTTTGGAAACAATTCTAAATCAAATATATGATCAGGACCATTTCCCCTAACACAAGGAGTGTGCTCATTAACTACAATATTGAAGGATTCCTCAAATTGTTGACTTTTAATGTTATAAACTCTATAAGCTTTAGAGTTAGAGGAATATCCAACAAAGATGGCATCATCCGACTTTTCAGCAAATTTTGCCAAATTAGCTTATGTGTTAAGTATGGTACACCTGCTGCCAAATGACCTTAGAAAGCCAATGAACGGTGGCCTCTTGTTCCATAGCTCATAAGGGGTTTTTCCATATGGCTATACTACAAGGACCCTGTTCTACACATAGCATGCAGTGCTGACTACCTCTGCCCAGAATGTTAGAGGTAGCTTTAAATCAGCTAACATAGTCCGAGCAACCTCAATAAGTGCCTTATTCCTCCTTTCAGCAACACCATTTTGTTGAGGAGTTCTAGGAGCACTATATTGTCTGGCAATCCCTTTTGAGTTGTAGAATGAGTTAAGAACGTGGTTCTTAAACTCAGTCCCTTGATCACTTTTAATTATTTTAACCTTGTGAACAATTTGATTTTCTATTTTAAGAATAAAAGATTTCAAAGTTTCAGCAGTTTCATCTTTGGTTGTTAAAAAGAATACCCATGTAAATCTAGTAAAATCATCAACAATCACAAGGCAATATGATTTCCTTCCAATGCTCATTATACTTGTGGGACCAAATAGATCCATGTGCAATGTCACACCCCGGGCCCAGGTAGGGTGGGACGTCACAGACTAGCAACAACATATGGCGGCGGAAACAAACCATTACAAGAGCTCAAAGGAGAGAATATCACATGGCATTAAAGTTTTTAAAAAGTTAACAGGGCTAGAGACACATCAAGCCCCAAATAAGTTTTACAATCATCCATAAAAATGAAATTGTACTTGTTCAACACAAAATATAAATTGTTCAATTGTTTCATCAAGGAAATAAGCCAATGCCATGTCACGGGGATAAGTCTAGGTCTTCACAACTGCTAGGATCTCTTCATATATTACCTGAAACATGCTCAAAAGAAAATTGTGTCAACTAAAAGGTTGGTGAATTCAAGTGCTTAAAGTTTAAAAACAAAAGGACTTAATAAATCCTTCTTTGATTAAAAGAAAATAATCATTGTTTATCATCGTGGGAAAAATAAAATCATAATCAACCCTGCACTCAGTCCCGGTTAGCCTCTTCTAAAGTTGTGTTTTACCGGATATTCCCGAAGGAAGAAACTGAGCCCCATACTAGTGAACCCTACCTGCCCGGATGGTTCACCATAGAATCTTAGCAAAACTTGTTACATGCCACAACGATCCCTCAGGATCTCAGTGGGGTAACCTTCCTGGAACGGAAGCCACTGTGTGTGGGGGATTCCCCAAATAGATCTATCCATATAAATCAAGCGGTTCACGAAAGAATTAATGATCATGATATAAGAATCAGCAGGTAACCACAAATCCCACATAGTATCATCAAATAAAGCACAATCATAGTTCATAAAAGTAGAGCATGTTTCATCCCAAAACAATAGTAAAAAGGGGGATCACTAGAACTCACCATAGGTTTCCAAATCAATGTCTCTTGGTGTGCCGGGAAGTGTCACAAGTCTAGCACCCTAACATGTACATAATAAGCAATAAGTTACTGCCCTAAACTCATTCAAAGTGCAACATTGATGTCAAGAGTTTAGCTATTGGGTACGGCTTTGGTTTCGTGAAGGTTTGTATAAAAAGTTTCCTTTTATGGCAAGTCAAGGCGTCTTCATGAAAATTAGGGATTTTCACTTCATTAGATTCAGTATATTAAGAGATTTTGTTGTTCAAGTGTTCATTAGTTTCCTGGAAGTCGGTTATAAGGTTTGGAAAAATTTTACAGTTTAGTCCCTCAAGTTTCAAAATTGACAGTTTCTACCCTTAAGTTTAGTTTCTTGCCTTTTATGTCATTTAAGTCCAAAAATCAGAATATTAGAGTCATATTATGATTATTATGGAGTAAGTGCTTCAAAACTTTAGTCTACGGGTTTGATTTTAAAAACTGCACGTTTAACGCTCCCGGTTACGGTAAAAGCCGGATAGTTTTAACAGTAATTTGGAGTTTTCCTAAATTTAAATCTTGGACCAGTAGGTATTTTCTAAAAGATTTCTTTATAAATTTTTAAGTCCTTAAATTGTGTAAATTGGCCTTTTATAGTTAAAAATCTTGTTTTTACGTTTGACCCGTTAATACGCGGTTTTGACCGGGTTTGACCATTTAAAGCTTGTTTGATCAATTTTTCAAATCCTTTAAGTCCTTTATTACTTATCTTACTGAAATCATATGATTTTTATAAATCTTAGTTTTAAACTCTATTTTTATGGATTTTTCTCAAAAACGATGCTCGGTTTGTACCCGTTTTTAGTTAAAATGTCATTTATTTGAGTCTTTGACCATTTAAATTATCCATTGACTCCAGAGTACTTTATTTATCATTTTTGAGCCTGGAATTCTTTTTAAGAATGTTAAACTTGTATTCTTACTATTTTTAAGTCATTTTACCATGTTTTCGGGTCCCGAAAGTGACTAAAAGAGGGTAAATCACAACATGTCCTTTATTCCAGAGATTAAACATTGCTAACACTTCTAATATTCACTAAAACCTACTGTAATTTCAGTCCCAACATGTTGCCTAGTTGATCTATACATCCATATGCTTCAAATATGTAGAAAATGCCATAACCGACAATTACACTAGTATAAACCATCTTAACTTGAGTTTAAATGTTACCAACACTTCGTTTAACTTCATAAACAGATTATTAAGGTGTCATTAAGTCGTTCATGAGTAGGTTATGGGTCTTGGTTAAAAGGATTTTTCAAACAAATGCTTAAAAGGTGTTGTTACATGTAGAAAGGAGGGTTTCAAGGTGAAATCCATGTATCAACCGTGGATTTGAGTAAGTAGCCACTTGGAACTTTTAAAAACAGGTTCTTAGGAGTCCATTAAGTCATAAAAATGCAGGTCACAAGTTTGGTTTACAAGAGTTTAAGCTTTCACAAGTTAGATGATGTCAAAACACTCAAAATGAGGGTTTTCATGGTGGAAATCGGTTTCCACCTCAAGAATGACTAACATAACATGAAGTTTACCTTCAAGAACGTTGGGAACTCCTTAAGAATGAGATGATGGTGAGATGTTTCTGCTACAACAAGGAAATACACGGTTCTTAGATGTTAAATGATGAAAACAAGAGAAATGTCACAAAACCGACATCTTGAGCTTACACTCGATGTAACTCACTGTTTAGAAGGTGTTGATGGCCGTGAATGGCTTGAATCTCCTTGGACTTGAATGGAGAAACTCGAACTAAGGCTGGAAAGGTGGAAAAAACACGATTGTGTGACCAAATCTTGCAAATAAGGCCACTCCTTTGCGGTTTTGCTCCTGGCCGAATGGATCTTGGTGTGGTCTTCGAATTTTTCTTCACAAGACTAGAGAGAATTGTTGGAGAGTGTTGTGAGATGTGTGTGAGTGTTGGATCAGCTGGTAAGTTCGAATAAAGGGAGAGAGGGAGAGAGAGGGAGAGAGATGCATGAAAGATGAGTGGGTGTGAGGGGTGGTGGTGAAGAGGAGAGGAGAGTGGTGAGGGGGGCGGCCGTTCTTGGAGGGTAGTGGGGAAGGGTTTTTGATTTAATTTTAATTGTAATTTATATTGTGTAGGGTAATTTTGTAGTATTGGGTATTATGTATTATTTAGTGGAAGGTGGTTTGAGGTGTCTAATGCATGCCCATGCATGCATGGCCGAAATTATGTAAGTGTGAGTGTGTATGCTCACATTTTAATTGCCTTCTCTTGAGTTTAATTTCGTAAGGGTGACTAGTTGACATTCCCGGAACACTAATTTTTAAAAAGGTAGAAACCCAAATTGGTTAAAAGTCAATAATAAAAATCACATGAAATCATAATTTACATCAAATAGCAAGAATTGATTCCAATTTCATAGTAGGGTTGTATAGTTTCAATTATTAGCACTCATAACATGGATAATGATGCAAGTAATCTAGGGTTAGGGTAACAACCTAAAGGTCGGTTGTCACATTCTCCCACCGTTTAGGAAATTTCGTCACGAAATTTTAACTCTGATTAGAGACTGAACGGGTGGGTTTGAAGAGGTGTGGATAGTTCTTCCTCATTTCATCTTCACGCTCCCAAGTAAATTCAGGTCCTCGCTTGGAGTTCCATCTAACCTTAACCTTGGGTACGCGGCTCCGTCGGAGTTGTTTGACCAAACGATCCGTGATCTCCACAGGTTCTTCCACAAAGTTTAGTTTGTCGCTTATCCTTGCTTCTTTTAATGGTAGTTCCAGGGTTTTGTCTACCATGCTCTTCTTCAAGTTTGACACATGAAAGGTGTCGTGTATGTGACTCAACCCCGGGGTTAGTTTCAACTTATATGCCACTGGACCAATTCTTGCCATTATCTCGAATGGTCCAATGTATCTTGGGCTTAGTTTTCCTCTTTTTCCGAACCTCACTGTTCCTTTCCACGGTGCTACTTTTAGCATCACTCTGTCGCCCACTTGGAACTCTAGAGGTTTCCGCCTCCTGTCGGCGTACTTCTTCTGTCGATCTCTGGCTGCTATCAGTCGTTCCTTTATCCTATAGATCTTATCGGTGGTTTCCAACACTATGTCGGGTCCCATCACTTGGCTGTCACCAATCTCATTCCAACACAAGGGTGATCGGCATTTCCTGCCATAAAGGGCCTCATACGGAGCGGCTTTGATACTCGCGTGGTAACTATTGTTATAGGCGAATTCCACCAAAGGAAGATGGTTATCCCAGTTTCCGCCAAAGTCCATCACGCAAGCTCTCAACATGTCTTCCATCGTTTGAATAGTTCTTTCGCTCTGTCCGTCGGTCTGAGGGTGGTAAGCCGTGCTAAGATCCTAACGGGTTCCTAAAGCTTGCTGGAACGATTTCCAGAAACGAGAGGTGAAACAGCTATCACGGTCTGATATGATCGACAGAGGCACTCCATGCCTTGTTACAATCTCATCGACATAAAGTTGGGCCAGTTTCATCATGTCGTAGTCTTCTCTAATTGGCAAGAAGTGAGCTGATTTTGTTAATCTATCCACTATTACCCAAAAAGCATCGTGACCTTTAAACGTTCTAGGCAACTTGGTAACAAAATCCATCGTAACATTATCCCATTTCCATTCTGGAATCTCAGGTTGCTGCAACGTTCCTGATGGTTTTTGGTTCTCAGCTTTTACCATGGCACAAGTTAAACATTTCCCCACATAGATAGCGATTGATCTTTTGATTCCCGGCCACCAGAAAAGTGTCTTTAAATCCTGGTACATCTTATCACTTCAAGGGTGAATTGAATACCTAGACTTGTGTGCTTCATCGAGGATTACTTCTCGAATTCCTCCGTGTTTTGGCACCCAAGTCCTTCCACCTTATCTATATGTACCATCGTCTCCTATCTCCAATAGCTTTTCCATTCCAGTCAATCCTTCTTCCTTTAGTTTCTCTTCCTTTAATGCCTCGCCTTGAGCTTCCTTCAGTTTTGCTATAAGGTTGATATACACACTCATCCTTAATGCTCGTACTCGAAGAGGTTTCTCTCTTTCCTTTCGGCTCAACGCATCCGCCACAACATTGGCTTTACCAGGATGGTAGCGGATCTCGCACTCGTAATCGTTCAATAGCTCAACCCATCTTCTCTGACGCATGTTGAGCATCTTTTGGTCAAGGATATGCTGCAGGCTTCTATGGTCAGTGTAGATAATGCACTTTGTGCCATAAAGGTAGTGCCTCCACATCTTGAGGGCAAACACCACGGCACCCAACTCGAGATCGTGTGTCGTGTAGTTCTCCTCATGATCATTCAGCAGTCTTGACGCGTAAGCAATCACCTTGTTGCGTTGCATCAATACACATCCTAGCCCTTGACGCGAAGCGTCACAATAGACCACGAAGTCTTCTACTCCTTCTGGAAGGGCAAGGATAGGTGCACTGCATAATTTCTCTTTTAAGCGTTTCAAACGCCTCATTCTGCTCTCGCTCCCACACAAAGGTTGTGTTTTTCTTGGTTAGTACGGTCAAACGTTGCACGATACGCGAGAAGTCCTATATAAATCTTCGGTAATAGCCAGCCAGTCCTAAGAATTGCCTTATCTCCGTAGGAGTTTCAGGAATCTTCCAATTCTTTATGGCCTCAATCTTGGAAGGGTCAACTTGAATCCTATCCTCATTTACCACATGACCTAAGAATTGGATCTGGCGCATCCAGAATTCACATTTCGAGAACTTGGCATATAGTTGCTCATTCTTGAGCAATTCAAGAATCAGCCTGAGATGCTTCTCGTGCTCGTCTTTACTTTGGGAATAGATCAGTATGTCGTCGATAAACACGATCACAAACTTGTCGAGGTAAGGGCGGCAAACGCGATTCATGAGGTCCATGAATGCTGCTGGAGCATTAGTCAGTCCAAAGGGCATGACCAAATACTCATAGTGTCCATACCTAGTTCAAAAGGCAGTTTTGGGTATATCTTCTTCTCTTATCTTTAGCTGGTGGTATCCTGACCTCAAGTCTATTTTGGAGAAATAACTTGCTCCTTGCAGTTGATCAAATAGGTCATCTATTCTCGGGAGAGGGTAACGGTTCTTCATGGTCAGCTTATTCAATTCCCTGTAATCAATACACAGTCGCAGGGTTCCGTCTTTCTTTTTCACGAACAGTACCGGGGCACCCCATGGAGAAACACTCGGTTGTATAAATCCCTTGTCCAGTAGTTCTTGAATTTGTACCATAAGCTCCTTCATCTCAGGTGGGGCGAGCCGGTATGGTGCCTTGGCTACTGGTGCAGCACCAGGCAACAAGTCTATCTGGAATTCAACTTGTCGATTCGGGGGAAGTCCTGGTAGTTCTTCCGGAAATACCTCTGGGTATTCCGAAACCACGGGAATCTCTTCGATCTTCTTCTCCTTTTGGGCTTTCATCACATATACTATAAAAGCTGGACATCCCTTCTTCAAGCTCTTGGTAGCTTTTAAGTGGGATATCATAGGGTATAGAGTGTTACTCCTTTCACCTTATACCACTGACACTTCTTCGTCGCTCAACGGTATCTTGAGCAGTCGCTCATCACATACGATTTCGACTTTATGCTTCGCTAACCAGTCCATACCCACGACCACATCAAATCCTCCTAACTTAATGGGCATCAAGTCAATCTTAAACGTATTCCCTTTTAGATTCAGGGGGCAATCCCTAATGATTTCGTTAGCTTCTAAAATATTACCGTCTTTGAGATGGAAGCCATTTGAAGAGTTTAGTTTTTGTGTGTATGAGGGATCTTAAGATGGTTAGATCTTATATCAAGAGCCTGGAAAGCTCTGATACCAATTGCAGGATCGTTTAAGGGCTTAAACACAATTACAACACAACAACACAATGAGGAGATTAACTAAACTTTAATCAAACAGTGAACTGGGAAACCAAAGTGATACAAAGAACACAAGTAAAGCAAGAGACAGAACAAGAGAGTATGGGTTTCAAGGAGGCAGTATATTGCTTTCTCAAGTTCTTTTACAAGTGTTACAAAGCATAAAGAAAGATACAAGAACTTGAAATACTTATACTACAACCTACAGCCGGCTATACTTTGAAAGCCAGCTGGATACAATTGACTAGACACTAACAAAATCAATTGTAGGATCAAAAGGCATATCTGCCTTTTGACCTTGTGACTATGACATGCCATAGCTCACATCCTTATACATTACAAAAAGGATAAAGTACATGAAGTGAAAAGTTACAGACTTAAGACCTCAATGTACAGTTACCAAAAGCAAGGCCCTTTTCACCAACTCATGTAAGTTGGTGACTTTACAGAGATGCAGCGGAAAAGGTGCTTTATGGAACAGTACATCAGATAAAGCATGTGTACTAAAAGTCTTCGGAAGAAATCTGTCTTCATAGGTTGAAGCTTCGGAAGACTTTGTCTCTGAAGCTTCGGAAGACTTCATGTTTGGCTTCGGAAGATATTGGTCTTGGCTTCGGAAGATTTTACACTTAGAGTATTTTCTAATGCTTTGTGTAAAACTTCCGAAGCATTCTTCACTTCAGTACTTAGTGCATGTTGCTGAGACACTTAGGCTGCTTTGGGTTGCATCAGACTTCAGGAATCCTTACAAACTCCCCCTAGGCTGATGCTACCAAAACACTTAGAAGATCTTCAAATGTTGGTAGTCTTCAGTACAATCAGGACCATTCCTTTCTTCATGAGATGGTCAGGATCATCAAGACTCTCATAGTATCTTCTCATCTCAAAGAGATCATGCAGAGGTAAGTTGATTATGTCTTGCCATGAGTAGACATTCTCAACACCTTGATCTCTGATAACATTCCATCTTTCTGGATTGGTAGAGTAAGTCCAGGACAAGATGGGTGTCTCACTAGTTAGAGGAGCCACTTGAATAGGAGTTGTTTGGGCTGCCTCATCATGCACCTCCTCAGGTTGATCTGATTCAGCCTGAGGTACAGAGGTAGATGACTTTGGCTTCTTCTTCTTAGTCTTTGGTTTAGAAGCCATCCTTTCTTCCTCTTGGATGTCTTTAACTGAGAAGACTGGTCTGCAGCACCATGTTGATCATCAATGTCTTTCTCAGTTGGGTGTTCCTCCCTCACAGGTTCAGAAGGAGAGGGAGTTTGACCCTGCCTAGGATCAGAAGATGAAGCTTGCTGAGGCTCAACTGGAGGTGCTGGTTGAGGTGTCTCTGGTTGTTCAAACTTGACCTCCACTTCAGGTGGGACTTGACTTGGAAGAGAGTGCAAGTCAATGAGTTCTCCACTTTTAATCTTCTGCTTGATCACCCTAATATGCTCATCCATAGTGGATAGAGACATGGGGCCAAGTCTCCTTCCGGAGAATCCATACAGCTTCAAGAAGCTCACCATTCTTTGTCTGTCAGCAGACTTCTTTGCATTCTTTAGAATGATGGCTCTTGACTTTGCAGCTTCTTCCCTTAGCTTCCTTTTAGTTGTCTTTCTTTCCTTGACTAACTCAAGCTCAAGTTGCTTTAGATACTCGAACTCAATGAAGTCATAGGACAAGGGAAGAAGTGCATCTGCCTGATAGAAGCCTGTGGCACTCAGGTAGTTGATCATCTTGATCCTATCTTCTTCTTTATCTACCTGAGGTTCTTGTGGAGCCACATCTTCCTGTGCAGGACTTTCTTGAACTGGTGAGAGAGTGGGAGCATGCTTGTAAAGTCTTTTCTGTCTTTTCTCCTCTTTCAGTTGGAGAAGTATCATTGCATCCTCTTTCTCCTTCAACTCTCTTGACACTTCCATGTCAGCCAGTTCATTTAACTCTTCTAAGGGGAGGGAGATGATTTCATCAATGTCATAGTTCCTGGTCTATAAGTAGGTAATCTTGACTGCCCTTAACTCATCATCTTGAGTATTTGGTCTGGGAGCAGCCCTGATTGCAGCTTGCATGAAGCTAGATGACCCAGTAGAACTTTCTCCCCTTAGTCTCCTTTTCCTCTCTCTCTCTCTTCCTCCTCAATTTCCTCAGGAGTCATTATCCTTTTCCCTTTGTCACCAACAGACCTTTGTGACTCAGGGTGGATTGAGGCTTGGCCTTCATTGCTTGGAGTAGCTTCCATGCTCTGGCCAGAGAGAGGCTGAGAAACACCTTCACCAGCAGGTGTCTCAGATGGAGTTTGGACCTCTGCAGCAGTTGTTGATGATGAGACAGGGGTCTCAGGTTCTGCCACTGGGCCTTCAGTCAAGGTTTCCCCTATGAAACTAATCTTAGGGTCCACCTCAACATCCAGTTGACCGATGACATTGCCTGATTCCCTAAGTCTCCTTCTTAGAGTAAACTCTGCAAGGATCCTGTCTTGGATTCTTTGAGCCAGCCTGTCAGCTTGTCTTGAATTGCTTGGATTGACAAGTGGCAAGTTGACTAAATCCAGTCTTTCATAGAAGCTCAGGCTTTGGAATTGAAAAATTTCTTGTTGGCCTTGAACTCTCTGAAGTATAAGGGCTCTCCTGTCATCATCATACCTCCACCTTATGATGTAGTTGCCAGTTCCTTGTGGTGGAGATGAGACAGCCCTTGGTATACCTTCCTCAAAGAGACCCTGATGAGAGAGTCTATAGAGTCCACATTAATGTGAACTTGAGGAAGTTGCTGAGAATGCACAACAGCAAGTGAGGATGGTGAGTCCTCTATGTCCATTCTCTCTGAAGAACTCCCAGGTTCTGTGGTTGTAACAACTTTCTCCCCCTTTTTGGTAGCATCACCCACTTGCATAGGTGAGCTGGAGGATAAGTCAATCACTTCCACAGGTTCTTGTGTTCCTGGTTGAGCTCTCCTTAAAGGTCTCCCAGCTAGTTTTTCCTGCAGATATGAAATCTGGAGTTGCTGATCATTGACCCTGTTTTGCAGGGTAGTCACCTGAGATTCCAAGTGACTAACCTTAGAGACTAAATAGGTGCATGTTTTTGACAGTTTTTGCACCTTTAGTCTCAAATTCCCCTCATCTTCATCAGAAGATTCATTGGGGGATGAGATGATTGGACCAAAGTCCTCTCTCTCACCACCAGCTTGAGTTTCTTGGCTGCTGGTTTTCCTCTGCTCACTGGCAGCCTCAGTTGAGATGCCAATGGGCTGAGTTGCCATGGTTGAGGTCTTAATGATGTAATCACTTTCAAAAGTGAGAGCCTCTTCCATATGGACATCCTGAACAGGTTCAGAAGTGTCCACCTCAGTAACAGGTGACTGATGGGGGATAGACTGAGGAGAGTCAGAGGTACTCATCTCTCTTTGAGTAGGGGAGGAGAAGAGAGACTCATGGTACTCACTGAATCCTAAGTCTTCATCAGTGTAAAAGGATAGGTTGGGAATTGGTTGGTTGAGATCCAAAGGCTGGGGATGGTAGCTGTCCCCTAAGGTTGTTCACTTGAGTGTTGAGACTCAGAGTGAAGGCTTAAGGTTATTGGGCTAGTGAGCTCATCAGGGTGAGCTTGAGGAACCTCAGCCCTGATAGGTGAAGTAATGGGAGTGGTTTGCTCCTCAGGAGAAGTGGGAGCTCTAGTGTCCACTTCTTCCTGTAAGGTTGAGTATTTGGGGGCCTGCACAGACTCAATAGCCTGAGCAGGGGTTCGTTTGGATTTTCTTTGGTAGGTGAGGGTGATTTCTGGTCTTTTTAAAGGTAAGGACAAAAGAGGTGTGGGTTCAACACTAGCTTGTGTTGCTAGGTTGTCACCTTGAGCAATGAGCTCTAACATTTTTGGGACTAGGGCTGTTTCTACCCCTGAGAAGCCTACAGTTGGCTTCTTCATTATTTTAAAGATGCCGGGCTTCATCTGTCCCAATTTAAGAATATTACTTGTTTCCCTCAACTGTGAGCCCAGTTCACAGTTGAGAATGTGTTGAACATATCTAGGAAACATGTAATACTCTAAGGAGTCTAAGTTTGCAAGTAAATTAGTATAAACAAATTGTGAATACCTGAACTTGACCCCCTGAACCATTCCATGAACTATAAAGGAGAGATCCTCAGGAATCTGGTCCCATCCACCATGCTTGTTTGACAAGCTGTGGATAACCACATGGAGCAGGAATTTCCATTGGGATGAGACCTTCCCTTTCCTAAAGGTCTTTACAGAGAAATCTCCCTCATAGCCCATCTGCTCAAAAGAATGATTAACAGCTTCTTTGGGAAGGACACCTCACCTTCTTCATCATCCAGCTGCAAATGTTGATTAATGATGGCCGGAGTGATGAAGATTGTCCTCCCTTGCACTGTGGCAGACAGTGCCTTCTCCCCATCCATAATGACCTCTTGGCAGGTCTTCCAGAATTCAAGCAAGTGATCCTCATATAGAGTAGGATCAATGGTCAGGGAGGTGAAGTAGTTTGACAGAGTCAAGAATTGGCAAATCTCTGAGAAACTTGCATCTTTCTCAGAGCTTAACAGAGCAACTTGATTATGTTGCCTGTGAAGTTGCATGGAGAAATCAGGGTTGTTTCTGCGGTTAAGGTTGGCCATTTCAGAAGCTTAAGGGTGAAGAAAGGTAGAAAGCAAAGGCGGTTTAGAGAATTAGGTTAGAGAAACAGTAGAATTGAGGAAGATAGTGGGAAAGAGGGGGAACCGTTGGGTATTTATATGAAAAGGGATTTGAACCAAAGTTAATGAAAGAGGATAAACTTTGAAATCCGGAAGTCGGTCCCACCTCTGAAAAGGTAGTTTACTTTTGCTCAAAAAGTAGTTTTCTTGGAATTCGAAAAGCTTCCGAAGTTTATTTGTCTTCGGAAGTTTTGATTGAAAAAGCTTCCGAAGCTAAAATGGCTTCGGAAGATTTTCCTGAGAGTCTTGAAGATTTATGCTTCGGAAGAGAACCCTTGGATGCTTTGTATAGGAATAAACAAAGCTTCCGAAGGTTAATTTTGCTTCGGAAGGAAAAAGTTCTTAAAAATAAATAAGTGTCTGAGATAAGAATTTTAAGCTTCGGAAGATAAATTTGACTTCTTCCGAAGGTAAAATCTCTTAGACAGTTATGTATTTTGAAGACATGTTTTTCTTCCGAAGATAAAATTTTATCTTCCGAAGTATCAAAATTTTTCAAGAATCTAAGGAAAGTCTTCAAAAAGAATTTTACATCCAAAGAAAACATGAGCTTATGAAAGTGATGAACTAGACAACTTAGGACACACATATTTTAAGAAGAAATAATTAGAATTAGTTTTAAGAAAAAGTCTACTCAAAGTTAATCATCCCAATAGCTGATATCAGATACTTAAATCTCTGTTCATCAAAAGCTTTTGTGAACAGATCAGCATATTGTTCATCTGTATGAACTTTGACTAGTTTAATTAATCTCTTTTCATAGTTATCTCTTATTAAATGATACCTGATGTTGATGTGTTTGGTCCTTGAGTGTTGTACAGGGTTCTCAGTGATAGAGATAGCACTATTGTTGTCTATGTGGATAGGAGTCTCTTTGAAGTTAAATCCATAGTCCAGCATCTGATTTTGAATCCAAAGCACTTGAGCACAGCAGCTTGCAGCAGCAATGTATTCAGCCTCAGCAGTTGATGCAGACACACAGGATTGTTTCTTGCATTGCCATGAGACAACCTTCCACCAAGGAATTGACATCCCCCAGATGTAGACTTTGCAGTCATATTGCAACCACCATAATCACTATCTGTATAGGCATACAGATTGAAATTTGGATTCTTTGGATACCATAGACCAAGTGTTGAAGCACCTTTGAGGTATCTTAAAATCCTTTTCACAGTGATTAAGTGAGACATCTTAGGGTTGGCTTGATATCTTGCACAAATACATGTAGCAAACATGATATCAGGCCTGCTAGCTGTAAGATACATAAGAGACCCAATCATAGCCCTGTATAAGTGCTCATCTACACACTCCCCCTCAAGATCTGGACCAAGGGAGTGGTTTCTGGCTATGGGTGTCTTAGCAATCTTACAATCAGTCATGTTGAACCTCTTGAGTATGTCTTGAACATACTTTGACTGACTTATGAAGATGCCATCTTCAACCTGCTTCACTTGAATTCCCAGAAAGAAGTTGAGTTCTCCCATTGAACTCATCTCAAATCTGTTTTCATCAGCTTCTCAAAGTCTTTGCAGAGCTTTGGATTAGTTGAACCAAAGATGATGTCATCTACATATACTTGAACCAGCAATAAGTCATTTCCCTGTCCTTTGATGAAGAGAGTTCCATCTATAGTACCTCTCCTGTATCCATGTTTACAAAGATACTCAGATAGTGTCTCATACCACTTCCTGGGTGCCTGATGCAGCCCATAAAGAGCTTTGTCAAGCTTGCAGACATAATCAGGATGATCAGGGTCTACAAAACCAGGTGGCTGTTTGACATAAACCTCCTCATCAATCACTCCATATAAGAAAGCACACTTTACATCAAGTTGGTAGACCTTGAAGTTCTTGGATGCAGCAAATGCCAGGAATATCCTAACAGCTTCTAGTCTTGCTACAGGAGCAAAGACATCAGTGTAGTCAATCCCTTCTTCTTGTGTGTATCCTTGAACAACTAGTCTTGCCTTGTTCTTGATGATGATTCCTCTATCATCCTTCTTATTTCTAAAAACCCATTTGGTTCCAATGGTAGTCTTCCCATGAGGAAGAGGACAAAGGTTCCAAACTTTCTGCCTTTTGAATTGAAGCAGCTCTTGTTGCATAGCTTCAACCCAACTTCCATCCTTTAGAGCTTCATCAACTTTCTTGGCTCTATCTGAGATAAGAAACAAGAGTGAAGACAAACATTTGCTTCATGGGTTTGTCCTCTTGTTCTTACCCCTGTGACAACATCTCCAATGATGTTTGTGGTGGGGTGAGACTTGTGGATCCTTAGCTGAGGGATCACAGCAAGTTGTTGAGAAAGATCTAAATTTGAGAAATTTAGATCTGGTCTGGAAGATTCACCCTCCACATTATCACACTTATCAAGATTAACTTGATCCAATGAGTGTGAGACATCATTGATGTTGTCATCTATGGTATGGTTATTAGCATCAAGAAATTCCTGATCACTATCACCATCACCATTGTTGTCTTCTACAAGTGAGGTGTCTTTATCTGGTTGAGAGGCCTCTGAGCTGGAATTTGAAGGCATGCCAGATGTATCAGCTGAATTTGTCATTGTTGTGCTGATAGAAACCTCATTTGCTGAAGTAGTTCCAACTGGAGCTGAAGATGTATGAGTTGAAGGTCTTCCTAGCTCAAATCTTGGATCAGGATCACCTGTATTTAGATTTTCTGCAGATCCTGAAACATGCTCACAAGATTTGTTAAAACAGTTGGTAACTAAATCAAGATCAAACAGCCAATCCGGACCAGAACCAGCCACACAAGGAGTGTGCTCATTGAAAGTCACATTGGCTGACTCCTCAACAATTCTAGTTCTGAGATTGTATACTCTATAAGCTTTAGCTTGGAAAGAGTATCCAATGAAATGTCCATCATCTGATTTCTCAGCAAACTTGGCAATTTGATCTTTGGTATTCAAGATGGTGCAGGGACATCCAAATGACCTGAGAAAACCAATGAAAGGTTTCCTCTTGTGCCAAAGTTCATAAGGAGTCTTACCATGTGTCTTAACTACTAAAACTCTGTTTTGCACATAGCAAGCAGTATTAACTGCCTCTGCCCAGAAGGTGATAGGCAGTTTAGAGTCAGACAACATAGTTCTTGCAGCTTCAATAAGTGTCCTGTTTCTCCTCTCAGCAACTCCGTTTTGCTGAGGAGTCCTGGGAGCACTATATTGTCTTGTAATACCTTTTTCATCACAAAATGTATCAAGGATTTGGTTCTTGAATTCAGTTCCTTGATCACATCTTATGGTTTTGACCTTGTGATCACATTGATTCTCAACTTTTAAGATGAAATTCTTCAGAATCTCAGGGGTTTCATCCTTAGTTCTAAGGAAGAAGACCCAAGTGAATCTTGTAAAATCATCTGTGATCACCAAACAGTAAGAGGTCCTTCCTAAACTCATTACACTGGTGGGGCCAAAGAGATCCATATGTAACAAGTGTAGGGGAGTAGTGATGGAGTTCTTTTCCTTAGGCTTGTGAGATACCTTGTGTTGCTTCCCTTTCAGGCATGCAACACAATGATCATCACTTGTAAACTCTTTCTTTGGCATTCCAGTTACCAGATCATGTTTAATTAATTTATTCATGTTCTTAAAGTTTACATGGCACATTCTTTTATGCCATAGGAAAGACTCATCACTATTTGCTTTAGATAGAAAGCATGAAACTTCTCCAGAGGGAGATGTTTCTTGCAAATCCATCTTGTACATGTTCCCTTTCCTGGGGGCTCTGAGCAGGATATGCTCATGAGGAATGACCACACCAGGCTTGAGAACAATGCACTCATGCTCAGTAAAGAGCATGTTATGACTCTGATCACAAAATTGGGATACACTCAGAAGATTGTACCCAAGCTCCTTAACAAAGTTTACCTTCTCAATGCTGAGCTTACCATTTGTGACCTTGCCCCTTCCAGAAATGTAACCACCTTCATCTCCTCCAAAAGCAACTGGTCCTCCATCAATTCTCTCAAAATTATGGAGTAGAGACCTATTGCCTGTCATGTGCCTGGAACAGCCACTGTCAATTATCCAGACATTCCTGTTTGTCTTGAGCTGTTCCTGCACAAAGAAAATGATTAGTTACATTTGGAAACCCAAGCCTTACTTGTCTTGGGCTCATTAAGAGTAATAGAAGGTAATGCAACAGTAATAGATCCTATGGTTGTACTATGGGGATCTTCAGCTGTTGTTGATGGAGAAACCTCAGTCATTTGGTCTTTCTTAGACTTCCACACCACCTTTGGAGTCTTGGACTTGACCTTCAAAACCTTAGAAGCTTTTGGAACTTCACAAGTTTTGATGACTGATCCTTCGGAAGAATCTACAGTCACTGCAGCAGACTTCAGTGCTTCGGAAGAACTCCTTTCTTCCGAGACCAACTTTGCTTCCGAAGGTAATTTCCCATTTACCTTCTTCTTTGATTTGGAGCTTCCGAAGGAAACAGATTTTCCTTCCGAAGCTTGAGACTTCTTGAGACTCTTTGAAGTCTTTGTTTTGGTCATGTGGACAGTACTTTTAGGATTGTATGGGCAATCCTTGGCAATGTGAGAAGTACTTTCACACATAACACACAACATTTTCTTCTTCAAAGAAGTCCCCTTTTGAGAGCAAGAGTGACTTTGGTCACATCCCTTCTCCACCTTCATCTTGGTAGATGCTGAGACAGTTCCTTTGGGCTGTGAACTGTTCTTGGAGTTTGATGGTCCAGGCTGTGCAGCAGTGGTACACAGCAGCTCAGTCTTCTTCTTTGTACTGAGATGATTTGAACAAGAACCATGACTCTTAGCTGAGGAGTCTTGGTTGATGTCTTCAGTCCTTACTATTTTGAAACCTGCAGAGATAAAAACTTGTTTCTGCTTAGCATCAAAAGTAGCCATGATTTCTTGAGCCTTCTTTGTTTTCCTTTTGCTCTTCCTGATCAAGTTCTTTCTCTTGGACTTGGTCATCACAGTTGATTTCTTCTCCTCTGAAGGATAGTGGCCCTTGGAAGAATCCTCTTCTTCACTCTTCTCAGAGGAATTCTTCACTATCACTTCTTCATCATCCTCACTTATAGGATCTATAAGAGGAAGCTCATCTTCACAAGTTCCACACCTAGGAGATCTTACAGACAAGATTGTGTGTGGAGGAGCTATCTCATTTGATCCCAGTCCCTGTCTATTTTGATAACAAACCTTGTTGTGCAGGGATGAGGATATCATGTTCTTGAAGGTCTCTTCTTCAAGAACACTCTTCTCTGCCTTGGCTTTGCTGATCACAAGCTCAGCCTGGCACTCAGTTAACTTAGTGATGAGATCTTGGATCTGAGTTCTAAAATCTGTATGTTCATGTTTTAGTACTGAAATGGTTTTCTCCAAGTCCTCTATCTTTAACTTGTAATCATTTTCAGACTTTCTAAAATCAGATTTTAATATGTTTAATGACTCAAGATCAGATCTCATCTCTAAGTTGTAGGACCTGTATCTATTTACTTTAGCAATGCATTCAGGGGAGCAAAGATGTTCCAATACCTTGGCTTCATCATGGTCAGCCATCAGTGCTTGGTTTGGAGAAGCATCCTCCACCTGAAAACTCCAGTCAAAGCCTCCCTCTTCAACAGCAACAGCAGCATGTTGCTTTGTCTTCTCAGCCTGAGGGGCTTTGTCAGTGTAGTTTGGTCTGGGTTGTGTTTGGCCCCATTTGTTTTAGGTGCCTTACACTCCCTAGCAAAGTGACCCATAAGGTTACAGTTGTAACACTTAACTTTGCTTTTATCCAGCCCAAACTTACCACTGGTAGCATTGCTTGGAAATCTTCTTCATGTCCTCTTGTAGAACTTCTTGGCTCTGTGAGTGAGGAGAGCCATCTGCTGAACTATCTCCATGTATTCCAGGTCATCTGGATGGATACAGTCCAGGTCTTCAAGAGTGAAAAGATAATTCCCACAGCTTTCATCTGCAGACACAAAGGCTTGAGAAGAACTTGTCTCTTGGAATGGGCTTCCTTGAGTAAAGTTCTCCCTTGGTGTCTCCGGGAAGGTGATGAAAGGACCCTTTTATGAGTTGTCAGGGTAGCATATGAGATGAAGTTGGGGTTCTATGCTGTCCCTTTCAACCACATGAAGGGCTGAACCCATTTGATTGTTGGAGTTGCCAGATGAACCTTGCATGTTCATCTCCATCTGGTATCCACTGAGAATCCCATACAACTCTGTAAGAGTAAGAGTCTTAAGGTTCTCAGTCCTCTTGATCACCACACAATAGTGTGTCCATTGCCTAGGAAGTGAGGACATGAACTTCCTTACAATGTCCCTGTTCTCAAGAGGAACTCCTCCATCCACTAGGGTATCCACAATCTCAACATACCTGAAGTATTGTTGGGTCACGGTTTCACCTGCTTTGAAGGTGAAATTCTCAAACTGCTGCTTCAGAAGATCTTTCTTGTTCTCCTTGGCTTCAGAGGAGCCTTCATACATCAGCTTCAGTGCATCCCACAACTGTTTGGCTGTCTTGCACTTCTTAAAACCTCTGTATACAGAGTTTGGGAGAGCAGTCTGAAGAGCAGTCATGGCCTTCCTGTCAATCTCTACTCTTTTTCTATCTTCATCTGAGTAGTTGGCCACATCTTTAGGAATCATACCAGCACCAGTAGCAGAGGGGGTGCTGGGTATGAAAGGTCCATTCTCAACAGATTCCCACATTCTTGAATCAAGAGACCTGATGAAGCCTTCCATCCTCATGCACCAGGTGTCAAAATCATCAAGAGTGATCAGTGGGGACTTGTTCATGGTTCCAGTCTCCATATCAGTCTTTGAGATGGAAGCCATTTGAAGAGTTTAGTTTTTGTGTGTGTGAGGGATCTTAAGATGGTTAGATCTTATATCAAGAGCCTGGAAAGCTCTGATACCAATTGCAGGATCGTTTAAGGGCTTAAACACAATTACAACACAACAACACAATGAGGAGATTAACTAAACTTTAATCAAACAGTGAACTGGGAAACCAAAGTGATACAAAGAACACAAGTAAAGCAAGAGACAGAACAAGAGAGTATGGGTTTCAAGGAGGCAGTATATTGCTTTCTCAAGTTCTTTTACAAGTGTTACAAAGCATAAAGAAAGATACAAGAACTTGAAATACTTATACTACAACCTACAGCCGGCTATACTTTGAAAGCCAGCTGGATACAATTGACTAGACACTAACAAAATCAATTGTAGGATCAAAAGGCATATCTGCCTTTTGACCTTGTGACTATGACATGCCATAGCTCACATCCTTATACATTACAAAAAGGATAAAGTACATGAAGTGGAAAGTTACAGACTCAAGACCTCAATGTACAGTTACCAAAAGCAAGGCCCTTTTCACCAACTCATGTAAGTTGGTGACTTTACAGAGATGCAGCGGAAAAGGTGCTTTATGGAACAGTACATCAGATAAAGCATGTGTACTAAAAGTCTTCGGAAGAAATCTGTCTTCATAGGTTGAAGCTTCGGAAGACTTTGTCTCTGAAGCTTCGGAAGACTTCATGTTTGGCTTCTGAAGATATTGGTCTTGGCTTCGGAAGATTTTACACTTAGAGTATTTTCTAATGCTTTGTGTAAAGCTTCCGAAGCATTCTTCACTTCAGTACTTAGTGCATGTTGCTGAGACACTTAGGCTGTTTTGGGTTGCATCAGACTTCAGGAATCCTTACAAATTCAAAACATGACATAATAGTTAGGCAACCATTTAGAAAAGGCACATACAAATTTCAAAGCACAACAAAACATATAGCAATTCAATACAGACAGTTTAATAATTCTAGCATCCCGAAAGTAGTTAACGATAGTATCATCCAAACAAATAGAATCAGAGTCATGCTCTTACAATTTGGAAGGTGCCATCACCCCCATAATAATATAATAATAGTCTCGAATAAGAATTCAAATAGTTTCCTTCTACTGTCCACAGACAGATAAATCCCACTGAGTACTCCAGTTCTCACATCCACTTCCTCTTTAGCCATCCAAACCATCATGTACCCTTCTTCCTTTGCTCCTGCTCCAAACGCTTCACTCCCTGTGTAGCCATCATCGCCTGGAACTGAGCCGACTGAGAAGTTCGAGTGGCGTGCTGAACAGTCAGCTCATGACGGCGGACAGTCCTCAAAATCTCATCTAATGTCGCGTCGGAGGGTCCTACATCACTTGCCCGGCGACTCGACTGGGAGTACCTATCACCAGCCAGTACAGTAGGGCCGTCATACATAGTATGTCTCGGCGGCATCAGGCATTCGTCACGAGGGTCAAACAGAGGGGGTACCGATGTCGGAATCCTAACAGGCGGGGGAGGAGGAGGAGGCATCCTAAAGGATACGGAGGATCCTGGCCTAACGCTTTTGCGAGGTCGGGTGACAGTACGCGCACCCCTATTCCCAATAGGTGGGATGGGTGAGAGAGTCGGAGCAGCTACTTGAGGAGAGTGGGATCGCGTTCGGCTTCGGGAAGGTGATGTGGAGGAAGAGTCCTCGGAAGCCTTAGTGTCTTCGGACGTGACGGATATCCACCCTGGATGCCCGCATCTCCGGAGGTACGCCTCATACTCCGTCTGGGGCTTCTCTCTCCTTAGGTTTCCGGTAGGAGCGGTCTCAGTGTCGGGGTGAACAGGCGCCTTTCCTTTATCAGCCATTGACGTTATCCTGTAAGAAATACATCATGAGTAATTTGGTTTCTCATAGCTCATGATTTACATAATAGTACTAATAATAGTAGTGATGGCAATAGTATCTGTTATTCCAACATATAGCTGTCTGTTTTGCCCAGATCAATAGTTTCTTCAAATAGTATCGGATAACATAGTTCATCATAAAAATCATTTAAATCCCCTAAAAAAAATTAGTTTCAAATTATCAATATAAACCAGAAAAAGTCCAACCATAACCTAAAGATCAGTGATGGAAATTACGCGTCCGGTAAATTCATGATTACGTTGATCAAGTGTAATCATCAATTTACCCGACCCGATCATCCCAACACTTCCCACAAGGACAGTCCTAGGGTATCAGGGTTGTAGCCTAGGGTCTACTATGGCATTCCCGACTTCTCTACAACTTTGGCTCTGATACCAATCTGTCACACCCCGGGCCCAGGTAGGGTGGGATGTCACAGACTAGCAACAACATATGGCAGCGGAAACAAACCATTATAAGAGCTCAAAGGAGAGAATATCACATGGCATTAAAGTTTTTAAAAAGTTAACAGGGCTAGAGACACATCAAGCCCCAAATAAGTTTTACAATCATTCATAAAAATGAAATTGTACTTGTTCAACACAAAATATAAATTGTTCAATTGTTTCATCAAGGAAATAAGCCAATGCCATGTCACGGGGATAAGTCTAGGTCTTCGCAACTGCTAGGATCTCTTCATATATTACCTGAAACATGCTCAAAAGAAAATTGTGTCAACTAAAACGTTGGTGAATTCAAGTGCTTAAAGTTTAAAAACAAAAGGACTTAATAAATCCTTCTTTGATTAAAAGAAAATAATCATTGTTTATCATCGTGGGAAAAATAAAATCATAATCAACCCTGCACTCAGTCCCGGTTAGCCTCTTCTAAAGTTGTGTTTTACCGGATATTCCCGAAGGAAGAAACTGAGCCCCATACCAGTGAACCCTACCTGCCCAGATGGTTCACCATAGAATCTTAGCAAAAGTTGTTACATGCCACAACGATCCCTCAGGATCTCAGTGGGGTAACCTTCCTGGAACGGAAGCCACTGTGTGTGGGGGATTCCCCAAATAGATCTATCCATATAAATCAAGCGGTTCACGAAAGAATTAATGATCATGATATAAGAATCAGCAAGTAACCACAAATCCCACATAGTATCAACAAATAAAGCACAATCATAGTTCATAAAAGTAGAGCATGTTTCATCCCAAAACAATAGTAAAAAGGGGGATCACTAGAACTCACCTTAGGTTTCCAAATCAAAGTCTCTTGGTGTGCCGGGAAGTGTCACAAGTCTAGCACCCTAACATGTACATATTAAGCAATAAGCTACTGCCCTAAACTCATTCAAAGTGCAACATTGATGTCAAGAGTTTAGCTATTGGGTACGGCTTTGGTTTCATGAAGGTTTGTATAAAAAGTTTCCTTTTATGGCAAGTCAAGGCGTCTTCATGAAAATTGGGGATTTTCACTTCATTAGATTCAGTATATTAAGAGATTTTGTTGTTCAAGTGTTCATTAGTTTCCTGGAAGTCGGTTATAAGGTTTGGAAAAATTTTACAGTTTAGTCCCTCAAGTTTCAAAATTGACAGTTTCTACCCTTAAGTTTAGTTTCTTGCCTTTTATGTCATTTAAGTCCAAAAATCAGATTATTAGAGTCATATTATGATTATTATGGAGTAAGTGCTTCAAAACTTTAGTCTACGGGTTCGATTTTAAAAACTGCGCGTTTAACGCTCCCGGTTATGGTAAAAGCCGGATAGTTTTAACAGTAATTTGGAGTTTTCCTAAATTTAAATCTTGGACCAGTAGGTATTTTCTAAAATATTTCTTTATAAATTTTTAAGTCCTTAAATTGTGTAAATTGGCCTTTTATAGTTAAAAATCTTGTTTTTACGTTTGACCCGTTAATACGCGGTTTTGACCGGGTTTGACCATTTAAAGCTTGTTTGACCAATTTTTCAAATTCTTTAAGTCCTTTATTACTTATCTTACTGAAATCATATGATTTTTATAAATCTTAGTTTTAAACTCTATTTTTATGGATTTTTCTCAAAAACGATGCTCGGTTTGTACCCGTTTTTAGTTAAAATGTCATTTATTTGAGTCTTTGACCATTTTAATTATCCATTGACTCCAGAGTACTTTATTTATCATTTTTGAGCCTGGAATTCTTTTTAAGAATGTAAAACTTGTATTCTTACTATTTTTAAGTCATTTTACCATGTTTTCGGGTCCCGAAAGTGACTAAAAGAGGGTAAATCACAACATGTCCTTTATTCCAGAGATTAAACATTGCTAACACTTCTAATATTCACTAAAACCTACTGTAATTTCAGTCCCAACATGTTGCCTAGTTGATCTATACATCCATATGCTTCAAATATGTAGAAAATGCCATAACCGACAATTACACTAGTGTAAACCATCTTAACTTGAGTTTAAATGTTACCAACACTTCGTTTAACTTCACAAACAGATTATTAAGGTGTCATTAAGTCGTTCATGAGTAGGTTATGGGTCTTGGTTAAAAGGATTTTTCAAACAAATGCTTAAAAGGTGTTGTTACATGTAGAAAGGAGGGTTTCAAGGTGAAATCCATGTATCAACCGTGGATTTGAGTAAGTAGCCACTTAGAACTTTTAAAAACAGGTTCTTAGGAGTCCATTAAGTCATAAAAATGCAGGTCACAAGTTTGGTTTACAAGAGTTTAAGCTTTCACAAGTTAGATGATGTCAAAACACTCAAAATGAGGGTTTTCATGGTGGAAATCGGTTTCCACCTCAAGAATGACTAACATAACATGAAGTTTACCTTCAAGAACGTTGGGAACTCCTTAAGAATGAGATGATGGTGAGATGTTTCTGCTACAACAAGGAAATACATGGTTCTTAGATGTTAAATGATGAAAACAAGAGAAATGTCACAAAACCGACATCTTGAGCTTACACTCGATGTAACTCACGGTTTAGAAGGTGTTGATGGCCGTGAATGGCTTGAATCTCCTTGGACTTGAATGGAGAAACTCGAACTAAGGCTGGAAAGGTGGAACAAACACGGTTGTGTGACCAAATCTTGTAAATAAGGCCACTCCTTTGCGGTTTTGCTCTTGGCCGAATGGATCTTGGTGTGGTCTTCGAATTTTTCTTCACAAGACTAGAGAGAATTGTTGGAGAGTGTTGTGAGATGTGTGTGAGTGTTGGATCAGCTGGTAAGTTCGAATAAAGGGAGAGAGAGAGAGAGAGAGGGAGAGAGATGCATGAAAGATGAGTGGGTGTGAGGGGTGGTGGTGAAGAGGAGAGGAGAGTGGTGAGGTGGGCGACCGTTCTTGGAGGGTAGTGGGGAAGGGTTTTTTATTTAATTTTAATTGTAATTTATATTGTGTAGTGTAATTTTGTAGTATTGGGTATTATGTATTATTTAGTGGAAGGTGGTTTGAGGTGTCTAATGCATGCCCATGCATGCATGGCCGAAATTATGTAAGTGTGAGTGTGTATGCTCACATTTTAATTGCCTTCTCTTGAGTTTAATTTCGTAAGGGTGACTAGTTGACATTCCCGGAACACTAATTTTTAAAAAGGTAGAAACCTAAATTGGTTAAAAGTCAATAATAAAAATCACATGAAATCATAATTTACATCAAATAGCAAGAATTGATTCCAATTTCATAGTAGGGTTGTATAGTTTCAATTATTAGCACTCATAACATGGATACTGATGCAAGTAATCTAGGGTTAGGGTAACAACCTGAAGGTCGGTTGTCACATGCAATAAGTGTAATAGAGTGGTGATGGAGTTAACAACTTTGGATTTATGAGATGCCCTGTGTTGCTTCCCTTTCAGGCATGCAACACAATTATCTTTTCAGAAAAATTCCTTTTTAGGCAAACCATGTACCAAGTTATTTTTAGCCAATTTATTCATTGTCTTAAAATTTACATGACACATTCGTTTACGCTATAGTGTTGACTCATCACCATCAGCTTTGGAAAGAAAGCATGATACTTCTCCCATTGGGGAAGCATTGTTCATATCCAGCTTGTACATATCCCCTTTCCTGGGAGATCTAAGAAGCACCAATTCGTGAGGAATTGTCATCCCAGGTTTGAGGATTATGCACTCATGTTCTGTGAAGAGCATTTGATGCTTTTGATCACAGAACTGAGAAACACTTAACAGATTGTGTTCAAGCTGTTTGACAAAGTTAACTTTGTCAACTTTTAATTTTCCGTTAGATATACTTCCTCTGCCAGAAATATATCCTCTGGCCTCACCTCCAAACTGGACAGGTCCTCCATCATAATGTTGAAATTGTTGAAGGAAAGATCTGTTCCCTGTCATGTGCCTGGAGCATCCACTATCCACAATCCAAACATTGTTATTCTTGTCATATGGATGTCCCTGCACATAAGATGAGATGACTAGTTTTGATTGGAAACCCAAGCCTTGTTGGACTTGGGTTCTTCCAATGATAGTGACATAATTGAACCAAAATTTATGCATGGAGGTTCAATGGATGTCTTTGAAGAAGAGGTTTGGGCTACAACATCTTCCTTGATCTTCCATTCCATCCCTTGGTTGATCATAGAGGATGAGCTTGTTGAAGCTTTTGCAGCTTGGCATTCTTCCGAAGCTTCTTTCTTTTTGGAAGAAGCCTTCACCACGTTTTCTTCCGAAGCAGTCTTCTTCTGGGATGGTCTCATGGGGACTCTTTTATTCTTTTGAGTCTTGATAGCTTTAGCTTCTAAATCCTTTTTCCTTTTGGAAGAAGGACCTTCTTCCGAAAGCAGCCTTGCTTCAGAAACAAGCTTTCCCTTTTTCATCACTTGAACCATTTGATATGGTCCAAATGAGAAACCTTCCCTGACTCCTTCCTTTTTAACATTATTTGCATAATGTGTGCTAGTAGGATTGTAGTAACAATCTTTGGCCATGTGGTTTTGCAGACCACACATTATGCATGCAATGTTAATCTTTTGGAAATTTGAAGATTGCTGTTTCTTGTTCTTTTTCTCTTCATCAGCAACCTTTCCCTTTAACTTATGATCCTTTGGTAGGACAGGAGTGTTGTTACTACACCCCATTCCTGAATCAGAGTTTCCAACCACCTGAAATCCAGTTGAGATGAATACACCCTCTTGCTTTGGGTCTATCTTCAGCTTAGACTCAGCCACTTTTTTGATAGTTTTTCTGGCTGCCTTAGCTCTACTTGTTCTGGCTTTGGTGGTCAGGGTTTGATCATCATTCGTAGGAGAGGGTATAATTACCTGGTTCTTCCCTGTGATGGTCTCCATGGTTGCATCATTCTTTGACTCATAAGAAGGTGGGTTAGTAGATGGAACCTCTTGCTCTTCAGTACCACACCTTGGTTGTCTTATAGACTCATAGGAGTGTGGTGGAGCAATTTCATTGGTTCCCAACCCACCTTTGTTTTGGTAACAAAGTTTTGAGTGACAGGTTGATGCAAGAATGGCTTGGAAGTTTTGCTCGGATATAGCATACTTCCTAGCATGAGCCTCAGCTGTGACAAGTTCGGCTTGAGCCTTAGTCAATTTAGATATTAAATCCTTTATTTGAGTCTTATAGTTTGTGTGTTCGTGTTTTAATAGGGACACAGTTTTCTCTAACTCCTCAATTTTTCTTTGATAGTCAGATTCAGCCCTTTTAAAATCAGATTTTAAAACATTTAAAGACTTAATATCGGATTTAATCTCCATATTGTAGTCCTGATACAATTTAACCTTAGCAATATAGGCAGGAGTACAGAGATGTTCATATACCTTATTTTCATCTGTTCCGGCCATGAGTGCTTGAGCAGGAGTCACATCCTGTACCATGAAGCTCCAGTCAACTTCTTGAGCCATTGCAGCTGTTTCTGTTGACTTTCCGGTGGGCTTTGGTGTAGAGGGATGTGTGGAGGCCTGTGGGGTTCCCGGATTAGACTTGGGAGCCTTGCATTCCCTTGCAAAATGACCAAGTTGGTTACAGTTGTAACATTTGGCCTTGGTTTTTTCAAACCCAAATTTGCTGTTGATTGGGTTCTGGGGAAATTGCCTTCCAGTTCTCTTAAAGAACTTCTTTGCTCTGTAGGTTAATAGAGCCATTGGTTGGACTATGTCCACGTATTCCACGTTATGTGGGCTGAAGCACTCTAGATCATGAAAGCAATATTGATAATCATTTGAGTGTCCACTTCCTAAGACAAAAGCACAGCTGTCCTGAAAGGAACTTTGCTGAGCTTGTTGAGACCTTGGAGTCTAAGGAAATGTGATGTATGGCCCAGAAGAACAAGATGGCTGCTGGGTGTAAGTCAGGTATTGTTGAGGCTGGGAGGTTCCTGAGCCTTTAGCAACGATTAAAGCGTTGCTAACAGGAAGACTCAAGGGTTTGCTTGTCTGATGACCTCTCTTACTCTCCATTTCCAAACGGTATCCACCAAGGATGCCATAGAGTTCAGTCATGGTGAGTGTATTCAGGTTCTCTGTTCTCTTGATAGAGACACAGTAGAATGTCCACTCATTGGGTAATGCACTCATGAACTTTCTTGTAAGATCTCTAAGTTCATAAGCAATTCCCACAGACTGAAGGGAAGAAATGAGATCCATGTACCTGAAGTATTGCTGGCTAAGTGTCTCTCTAGTAACGTAGGTGAAGTTCTCAAACTGCTGCTTCAGTGAGTCCTTCTTGGAGTCATTTGAGCTTGAATACATTTGAACAAGCGCATCGAACAGTTCTTTGGCTGACTTGTAATGCTCAAACCCCACCATGATGGAGTTGGGAATTGCAGTCATGAGAACAGTCATAGCATTGCTATCAATGTCCAGCTTCTTCCGGTCCTCATCAGAATAATCTTCAACAGCTTTCTCAATCATGGCACCATAACAACCAGCTACCTTTGGCTTATACGATCCATTGACAATAGACTGCCACATCTTGCTGTCTTGATACCTGATGAAGCCTTCCATTCGTTTGCTCCATGACCTGAAGTTTTCAGGGGTGATGATGGGTGCTTTGGTCATCGTCCCCATCTCTACTTCAGATTTGTTGAGGGCCATTTTGAGTGTGATATAAGGAGGAGTGAAAAACAGGTTGATTAGGATGGTAAGATCTCACAATCAAGAGCCTAAAAAGCTCTAATACCAATTGCAGGATCGGGTTTGTCAATTAAACACTTGGATTTCTCTCAGACTCACTTAATGAACACTCAAATTAGATGAAGTAGAGTCTTTTATAAGAGTTGATAATAATATAATAAGTAACAAAGAACACACAGAATTAATTTTCAAGGCACTTATATATATTACTTCTCAACTCAAAGTTTTACAAGACTCTTACAAGCATAGAACAAGAGTTACAATGAGAAACTATATATACAAGATCCTACAGCCGCATATACTTTGATACCAGCTGGAAACCTAAGACTAAAGCATATACTACAATGCTAAAGTTAAGGTATCTTAGATAAATATTATCTAAGATATGGTAGTCATGACGTGTCCATGACTTACGTTTTGTCACCAACTAAAGATGGCAATTGTACTAACTTATAAAGGTAAACAGTAGAATAAAGTATGGTCAACTACATAGAATATTATCTAAGATATGGTAGTCATGACGTGTCCTATGTATTCAGTTATGCTTTCATAAATACACTGATGCAACAATATGTAGTTGCCCAATTTTGTTTAGATGCAACTAAATCTTTTTTTGATTGGTCGGGCTACCGTGATTTGACTTCTTTTTTATCAATCCAATATTATATTTTTTGTTTGATGTCTGATTAGTTTCATATCCATTGTAATTTGACTATCTCTTCTTGTCTAATGAAATACAAGCAGTTTCTTGATGCTTTCTAACTCATTTCCTTCTCTTGTTGGTCGCAAAAAGGATTCGGTGGATCCATAGTTGTCATTTTTATTGTTTAAATGGATTTTCAATGCAAGAGTCTACGTAATTGGTTTTGAAGTGTTGTGGATAAGTTTTGGGCAGGAGGGAATTGATTTTAAGGTTTATTTGTATGGTATGGTGTTTGGTTTTGGTTTCGACTCCAACAACATATGTTATGTTCCATGTGTGATCGATTAGTGTGATTCCAAGGAAGATTACAATCAGATTTGATTAGATTGGTTCGGGAGTATGTCTAGAAGGCTTGTGAATCAAAACTTCATAGTATTTGAGGTTGTTAAGAAAAGCAAAAAGTATCCATGCGAGAACGATTGTTGTTTAATATATTTGTATAAATAGTTCCTTTCCCATGTATTCAGTTATGCTTTCGTGAATACACTGATGCAACAATATGCAATTGCACAATTTTTGTTAAATTACAAAAAAATAGTTTTTTTAATTGGTCGTGCTACCTTGATTTGACTTCTTTTTGATCAATCACACATTATGTTTCTCGTTTGATGTATGATTAGTTTCATTTCCATTGTAATTTGACTCTCTTCATGTATAATGAAAAACAAGTAGTTTCTTGATGCTTTCTAACTCATTTCCTTCTCTTGATGGTCAAAAAAGGATTAAGTGGATCCATAGTTGTCATTTTGATTGGTTTAATGGATTTTTGAGGCAAGAGTCTACGGAATTGGTTTTGAAGTGTTGTGCAAAAGTTTTGGACAGGAGGGAATTTATTTTAAGGGTTATTTGTATTGTTTGTTGTTTGGTTTTGGTTTCGACTTAAACAATATATGCTATGTTCCATGTGCGATCAATTAGTGTGATTCCAAAAAAGATTACAATTACATTTGATAAGATTGGTTCGCTAGTATGTCTAGAAATCTCGTGAATCAAAACTTCATCTGATTGGATTGGTTCGGGAGTATGTCTAAAATGCTTATGAATCAAAACTTTATAGCATTTGAGGTTGTTACAAAACGCAAAAAAGTATTCATGCGAGAATGATTGTTGTTTAATCTATTTGTATAAATAGTTCTTTCCCATGTATTCAGTTATGCTTTCATAAATACACTAATGCACCAATATGTAATTGCCCAATTCTGTTTAAATAAAACTAATTTTATTTTTATTCGTCGGGCTACCATGATTTGACTTCTTTTTGATCAATCACATATTACGTTTTTTGTTTGACGTCTGATTAGTTTCATTTCCATTGTAATTTGACTATCTCTTCTTGTCTAATGAAATACAAGCAGTTTTTTGGTGCTTTCTAACTCTTTTTCTTCTCTTGATGGTCGAAAAAAGGATTTGGTGGATCCATAGTTTTCATTTTGATTGGTATAATATATTTTCGAGGCAAGCGTCTACGGAATTGGTTTTGAAGTGTTGTGGATAAGTTTTGGGCAGGTGGGAATTGATTTTAAGGGTTATTTATATGGTGTGGTGTTTGGTTTTGGTTTCAACTCAAACAACATATGCTATGTTCCATGTGTGATCGATTAGTGTAATACCAAGGAATATTACAATTAGATTTGATTAGATTTGTTCGGGAGTGTGTCTAGAAGGCTTGTGAATCAAAACTGAATAGCATTTGAGGTTGTTACGAAAAGCAAAAAGTATCCATGCGAGAACGATTGTTGTTTAATATATTTGTATAAATAGTTCCTTTCCCATGTATTCAGTTATGCTTTCATGAATACACTGATGAACCAATATGCAGTTGCATAATTTTGATTAAATTAGAAGTAAATCTTTTCTTAATTGGTCGTGCTACCTTGATTTGACTTCTTTTTGATCAATCACACATTATGCTTCTTGTTTGACGTTTGCTTAGTTTCATTTCCATTGTAATTTGACTATATGTAAGGATTCTTATAATTCTGATGCAGCCAAAACATCCAAAGTCTCTCTGCATGCATGCACTGAAGAACATAAGTAGAAATGTTTCGGAAGTTTTACACCATGCACTAGAAATATTCTAAGTGTAAAATCTTCCGAAGCCAAGACCAACATCTTCTGAAGCCAAAAGTGAAGTCTTCCAAAGCTTCAAAGACAAAGTCTTCCGAAGCCAAAGAGTGAAGACAGATTTCTTCCGAAGAATTTTAGAGAGAAGCTTTTATCTGATGTACATTACCATAAAGCTAGACCACCTTTCCGCTGCAACTCTGTAAAGTCACCAACTAACATGAGTTGGTGAAAAGGTCCATGCTTTTGGTAACTGTACATGGAGGTCTTCAGTCTATGCTTTCTACTTTATGTACTTTTATCCTTTTTGTAATATATTAGGATGTGAGCTATGGCATGTCATAGTCACTAGTCAAAAGGCAAATCTGCCTTTTGACTCTACATTTGATTTTGTTTGTTGTCTAGTCATATGTATCCAGCTGGCCTTCAAAGTATGGCCGGCTGTAGAATGTAGTATATATATCTCAAGTACTTGTAACTTTCTAAGTATGCTTTGTAACATTAGTAATAGAACTTGAGAAGCAATATACAGCATTCTTGAAAACCAATTACTTGTGTTGTTTGCCATCTTGTTCTGTCTCACTCTTACATGTGTTCTTAGCATCTTTCACTAAAGTTAACCAGTTCCTTATTTGATCTGTTAATTGTTCTAAGTAACTCTCCTCATTGTGTTGTTGTGTTGTAAGTGCATACCCTTCAACGGTCCTATACTATCTCTACTTTTCAAATGAAATACAAGTAGTTTCATGTGCTTTCTAACTCGTTTCCTTCTCTTGATGGTCGAAAAAGGATTCGGTGGATCCATAGTTGTCATTTAGATTTGTTTAATAGACTTTTGAGGCAAGAGTCTACGGAATTGGTTTTGAAGTGTTGTGGATAAGTTTTGGGCAGGAGGGAATTGATTTTAAGGGTTATTTATATGGTGTGGTGTTTGGTTTTGGTTTCGACTTAAACAACATATGCTATATTCCATGTGTGATCGATTAGTGTGATTCCAAGGAAGATTACAATCAGATTTGATTAGATTGGTTCGGGAGTGTGTCTAGAAGGCTTGTGAATCAAAACTTCATAGCATTTGAGGTTGTTACAAAAAGCAAAAAGTATCCTTGCGAGAACGATTGTTGTTTAATCTAATTTTATAAATAGTTCCTTTCCCATGTATTCAGTTATGCTTTCATGAATATGTTGGATCTTGTATGCCCAAGACACATACAAGATTGATGTGGTTAGTATGTTATGATCAAAGTCAGGTCATACCCAATAACAAGCTAAACAAACACGAATAAATATTTATTTGTTGATAAGATCAAACAAATAAATATTGACACCAATTTAGAAGATAGGTTTTCTAAATCATTGCTTTTGAAATAGAACAACATTATATGGATAATTTGTTCAAGAGAAATTATTTGTTTTATTATTTAAGTGGGTTAAATAATAACAAATAAAAGTGTGTTCAAGTTATAAAATTAAAAGGGTTTTAATTTTACAAACTTAAGGGTTAAGGAGTTTAATTTTATAAGATTAATATGGGTGGGAAACAATTTCAAATGGCAGATTTTTGGCTGCCCCTTTGGATCCCCTCCTTGGGATTCTTTTTCTTGTATTAAGCAAGACTTAAACCACATTCACACTCTACCAAGATACTCTCTCTCTCTCACACACACATAAGAACTCTCTTCTTATTTTGAAGCTGAAATTTTCGTATTAGAAGTGGTTCTTTGCTGAAAATTTGGATTTGATAAGAGGAGCAAGAAGGGGGCTTTGGTGTTGCACTTCCTAACAAGTGGGGTGTTTGCAAGAGCTTGTAGGTATACTAGCTTGAGGCCTTCTCCTTTGGAGGCTTTGTATTCAATAACATCATCATCTTCTCCATCGAATTCCATCCCTCTTCTTGTTCATAGAAATGTTGTATTCTATGAACACCTTATGGTTGTTTATGTTTGATAGCATTTCTTTTCACATATATTTGATCCTTGTTCTTGGGTTTGTTATCTTGAAATATAAAATGTTTAATTTTCAGAATATATGTATGTTCTTTTATCCGCTGCGTTTTTGTTTTTTGTCTAGTCATATGTATCCAGTTGGCCTTCAAAGTAAAGCCGGCTGTAGGATGTATTATATGTATCTCAAGTACTTGTAAATTTCTAAGTATGCTTTGTAACATTTGTAATAGAACTTGAGAAGCAATATACAGCATTATTGAAAACTAATTACTTGTACTGTTTGCCATCTTGTTCTGTCTCATTCTTACTAGTGTTCTTAGCATCTTTCACTAAAGTTAACCAGTTTCCTATTTGATCTGTTAAGTGTTGTAAGTATCTCTCCTCATTGTGTTGTTGTGTTGTAAGTGCATATCCTTCAATGGTCCTGCATTTGGTATCAGAGCATTCCAGGCTCTTGATATAAGATCTCACCATCTTAAGATCCCTCACACACACAAAATACTTAACAACTCAAATGGCAGCTATTACCAAAGCTGATATGGAAACTAGAACTATGACAAAGTCTCCACTGATCACACCTTAAAGACTTTAATACTTGGTGTCAAAGAATGGAAGGCTTAATCAAGTCTCAAGACTCTAGGATGTGGGACTCTATTGTTGAAGGACCTTACATACCAAGCACAACTTCTGCTACTGGTGGTTGTATGATTCCAAAGGCTGTGGCTAATTACTTCGAAGAAGACAGGAAGAGAATAGAGATTGATCAGAAAGCCATGACAGCCCTTCAAACTGCTCTTCCAAACTCCATCTACAGAGGCTTCAAGATGTGCAAAACTGCCAAACAACTATGGGAAGCACTGAAGCTGATGTATGAGGGGTCTACTGAAGCAAAGGAGAACAAGAAGGATCTCCTGAAGCAGCAATTTGAAAACTTCACCTTTAAGGTAGGTGAAATCATGACTCAACAATACTTCAGGTATGTTGAGATTGTGGATACTCTAATGGATGTTGGAGTAACTCTTGAGAACAGGGACATTGTAAGGAAGTTTATGTCCTCACTTCCTAGATAATGGACACATTACTGTGTTGTTATTAAGAGGACTGAGAACCTTAAGACTCTTACTCTTACAGAGTTGTATGGTATTCTTAGTGGCTACCAGATGGAGATGAACATGCAAAACTCATCTAGTAACTCCAGCAATCAACTGAGTTCAGCCCTTCATGTGGTTGAAAGGGAAAGCATTGAACCACGACATCATCTTATATGCTACCCTGACAACTCACAAAAGGGCCCTTTCATCATCTTCCCAGAGACTCCAAGGGAAAGCTACACTCAAGGAAGTCCTTTCCAAGAGACAAATTCTTCTCATGCTTTTGTCTCTGCTAGTGAAACCACAGACAACTTTCTTTTCACCCTTGACGACCTGGACTGTATCCATCCAGATGACCTGGAGTACATGGAGATAGTTCAGCATATGACTTTTCTCACTCACAGAGCCAAGAAGTTCTACAAGAGCACAGGGAGAAAGTTTCCAAGCAATGCAGCCAGTGCAAAGTTTGGGCTGGATAAAGCAAAGTAAAGTGTTGCAACTGTAACCAAATCGGACACTTTGCAATGGAGTGTAAGGCACCAAGGACAAATGGTGGCCAAACACAAACCAGACCAAACTACACTAAGAAAGCCCCCCAGAATGAGAAGCCAAAATAGCAAGCTGCAGTTGCTGTTGAAGAATGAGGCTTTGACTGGAGCTTTCAGGTAGAAGATGCATCTCCAAACCAAGCACTCATGGCAGACCACGATGAAGCCAAGGTATTGGAACATCTTTGTACTCCTGAATGCATTGCTAAAGTCAATAGGTACAGGTCCTATAACTTAGAAATGAGATCTGATCTTGAGTCATTAAATATCTTAGAAGCTGATTTTAAAAGAGCTGAAAATGATTATAAACTAAAGATAGAGGACTTAGAGAAAACCATTTCGACTCTTAAACATGAGCACACAAACTACAGGACTCAGATCAAAGATCTCATTACTAAGTTAACTGATGCCAGGTTGAGCTTGTGATCAGCAATGCCAAGGCAGAATAATGTGTTCTGGAAGAAGATACATTCAAGAACATAATATCCTCATCCTTGCATGCAAAAGTTTGTTATCAAAATAAGCAGGGACTGGGATCTTGTGAGATAGCTCCTCTACACATAATCTTGTTTGTAAGATCTCCTAGGTGTGGAACTTATGAAGATGAGCTTCCCCTCATAGATCCTGTGACTGAAGAGGATGAAAAGGAGATGGTGGAGAATGGCTCTGAGAAGAGTGAAGAGGAGCATTCTAAAAAGGGTCATCATCCCTTTGAGGAGAGCAAAGCTGTTGGGATGACCAAGTCAAGGAGAAAAAACTTGATCAGAAACGCCAAAAGAAAGTCTAAGAAGGCTCAAGAGATCAAGGCCACCTTCAACTCTGCACAGAAACAAGTCTTCATCTCTGCACAATTTGAAGTGGTGAAGGCTGAAGACACCAACTTGAACTCCATTAACAAGAGTTCTGGTTCATGTCCAAATAATCCCATCATCAAGAAGAAGGATGATCAGTTGTACACCAGTGCTGTACAACCTGAACCATCCAGCTCCAAAGGTAGTTCTATCCCCACAAGAATTGCCACAGCATCTGCAAAGATGAAGATGGAGAAGGAAAGTGATCAAGTTCAGCCTTGTTCACAAAAGAAAACTCCTAGAAGGAAGAAAATGGACTGTGTTATGTGTGGGAGCACCTTCATCTTGCTAAGGATTGCGTTTACAATCCAAAGAGTACTCTCCACATGACCAAGAAAGAAACTTCTAAGAGTTTGGAAAAGAAGAAACAAGCTTCGGAAGGAAAATCTGTTTCCTTCGAAAGCTCCAAAATGAAGAAGAAGACAAGTGGAAACTTGCCTTCAGAAGAAAATTTGGTCTCGGAAGAAAGGAATATTTCCGAAGCACTGAAGACTGCTACAGTGAAAGCAAGATCTTTCGAAGGTCCAATCATCAAAACTTCCGAAGTCATCAAAACTTCCGAAGTATTGAAGGTCAAGTCTAAGCTTCCAAAGGTGGTATGGAAGTCAAAGAAAGACCAAGTGGCTGAAAGTTCTTCATTAACATCAGCAAATGATCCTTCTAGCATGACTATAGGATCAATTACTGTTGCATTGTCTTCAACTTCTTTTGATGAGCCCAAGACCAATGAGGCTTGGGTTTCCAAATATAACTAACCATCTTTTTTGTGCAGGAACATCTCAAGACGAACAGAAATGTATGGATCATTGACAGCGGCTGTTCCAGGCACATGACAGGCAATAGGTCACTACTCTAAAAGCTTGAAAGAATTGATGGAGGACCAGTTGCTTTTGGAGGAGATGCAGGAGGTTACATTACAGGAAAGGGCAAGGTCACAAATGGTAAGCTCAACATTGAGAACGTAAAGTTTGTCAAGGAGCTTGGGTACAATTTTCTGAGTATATTCCAATTTTGTGATCAGAGTCAAAACATGCTCTTCAGTGAGCATGAGTGCATTGTTCTCAGGCCCGGGTTGGTCATTCCTCATGAGCACATCCTGCTCAGAGCCCCCAGGAAAGGGAACATGTACAAGATGGATTTGCAAGAAACATCTCCCTTAAGAGAAGTTTTATGCTTTCTGTCTAAAGCAAATAATGATGAGTCTTTCTTCTAGCATAAAAGAATGTGCCATGTAAACTTTAAAAACATGAATAAACTAATTAAGAATGATTTGGTAACTGGAATACCAAAGAAAGAGTTTACAAGTGATGACCACTTTTTTGCATCCCTAAAGGGGAAGCAACACAAGGTATCTCACAAGGCAAAGGAAAGAAATTCCATCATTAATCCCCTACACTTATTACATATGGATCTCTTTGGCCCCACCAGTGTAATGAGTCTAGGAAGGACCTCTTATTGTTTGGTGATCACAGATGACTTTACAAGATTCACTTGGTTCTTCTTTCTTAGAACAAAGGATGAGACCCCTGAGATTCTGAAGAATTTCATCTTAAAGATTGAGAATCAATGTGATCACAAGGTCAAAACCATAAGATGTGATCAAGGAACTGAATTTAAGAATCAAATCCTTGATACATTTTGTGAGGAAAAAGGTATTACAAGACCATATAGTGACCCAGGACTCCTCAGCAAAATGGCGTTGCTGAGAGGAAAAACAGGACACTGATTGAAGCTGCAAGAACTATGTTGTCTGACTCTAAACTGCCCATCACCTTCTAGGCAGAGGCAGTGAACACTGCTTGCTATGTGCAAAACAGAGTTTTAGTGGTTAAGACACATGGTAAGACTCCTTATGAACTTTGGCACAAGAGAAAACCTTTCATTGGCTTTCTTAGGTCATTTGGATGTCCTTGCACCATCTTGAATACCAAAGATCAAATTGCCAAGTTTGCTAAGAAATCAGATGATGGACACTTCATTGGATACTCTTCTCAAGCTAAAGCTTATAGAGTATACAATCTTAAAACTAGAGTAGTTGAGGAGTCAGCCAATGTGACATTCAATGAGCACACTCCCAGGGTGAAAGGTTCTGGTCTGGATTGGCTATTTGATCTTGATTTAGTTACCAACTGCTTTAAAAATCTTGTGAGAATGTTTCAGGGTCCATAGATATATTACCTACAAGTGATCATGACCCAAGATTTGAGCTAAGAAGACCTTCAAGCTACACATCTTCAGCTCTAGTGGTAACCAATCCTACAAATGAAGCTTCTACCAGCACATCAATGACAAATCCTGCTGATACTTCTGGGGTGCCTTCAAATTACAGCTTAAAGGCACAAAACTCAGATGAAGGAGCTTCAAATGTTGGAGAAAATGGTGGTGGTGAAAGTGATCAGGAATTTCTTGATGCATATAACCACTCCAATAAAGACAACATCAATGATGTCACACACTCATTGGATCAAGTCAATCTTGATAAGTGTGCTGATGTGGAGGGTGAATTTTCATTGCCAGATTAGTATTTCTCAAATTTAGATCTGTCTAAACAACTGTGATCCCTCAGCTAAGGATCCACAAGTCTCATCCTACCACAAACATCATTGGAGATGTTGATTCAGGGGTGAGAACAAGAGGACAAACCCATGAAGCAAATGTTTGTCTTCACTCTTGTTTCTTGTCTTTGATAGAGCCAAAGGAAATTAATGAGGCACTAAAGGATGGAAGTTGGGTTGAAGCTATGCAAGAGGAGCTGCTTCAATTCAAAAGGTAAAAGGTTTGGAACCTATGTCCTCTTCCTCAAGGGAAGACTACCATAGGAACCAAATGGGTTTTCAGGAATAAAAAGGATGATAGAGGACTTGTCATCAAGAACAAGCCAAGACTAGTTATTCAAGGGTATACTCAAGAAGAAGGAATTGACTACACAGATGTTTTTGCTCCTGTACCAAGACTTGAAGCTGTTAGGATATTCCTAGCTTTTGCTGCATCCAAGAACTTCAAGGTCTACCAACTTGATGTCAAGTTTGCTTTTCTTTATGAGGTGATTGATGAAGAGGTGTATGTCAGACAACCATCTTGGTTTGCAGATCCTGATCATCCTGATTATGTCTGCAGGCTTGATAAAGCTCTTTATGGGTTGCACCAAGCACCAAGGAAGTGGTATGAGACTCATCTCTGTATCTCTATCAGCATGGCTATAAAAGGGGTACTGTTGATGGAACTCTCTTTATCAAAGGAACAGGAAATGACATAATGCTAGTTCAAGTATATGTAGATGACATTATCTTTGGGTCAACTAATCCAAAGCTCTGCAAAGACTTTGAGAAGCTGATGAAGGACAGGTTTGAAATGAGTGCCATGGTGGAACTCAATTTCTTTCTAGGAATTCAAGTGAAGAAAGTTGACAATGGCATCTTCATAAGTCAGTCTAAGTATGTACAACACATACTTAAAAGGTTCAACATGACTGATTGTAAAGTTGCTAAGACACCCATAGCCAGAAATCACTCCCTTGGACCTGATCTTGAGGGGGAGTGTGTTGATGAACATCTGTACAGGGCAATGATTGGGTCTCTTATGTACCTCATAACTATCAGGCTAGATATCATGTTTGCTACATGTATTTGTGCAAGATATCAAGCCAACCCCAAGATGTCACACCTGGTCACTGTCAAAAGAACTTTAAGACACTCAAAGGTGCTCCATCACTTGGTCTTTGGTTGCAACATGACTGCAAAGTCTACATCAGAGGGATGTCAATTTCTTGGTGGAAGAGTAGTCTCTTGGCAATGTAAGAAACAATCTTGTGTGTCTACATCAACTGCTGAGGCTCAATACATTGCTGCTCCAAGATGTTGTGCTCAAGTGCTTTGGATTCAAAATCAGATGCTGGACTATGGATTCAATTTCAAGGAGACTCCCATCCACATAGACAACAACAATGCTATCTCAATCACAGAAAATCTTGTGTAGCACTCAAGGACAAAGCATATCAATATCAGGTACCATTTGATTAGAGATAACTTTAAAAAGGGATTAATCAAACTAGTCAAAGTTAACACAAATGAATAATATGCTGATATGTTCACCAAAGCTTTTGATGACCAAAGATTTAAATATCTTGTATCAGCTATTGGGATGATTAACTTTGAATATCTTTTCTTAAAACTTAATCATATTATTTCTAAAACCTGTGTGTCCTAAATTGTCTATTTCATCACCTTCATAAGCCCTTGTTTTCTTTGAAAGAAAATCTTTTCAAAAGACATTTCTTAGATTTTTCAAAATTTTGACCTTTTTTCTTTTTGGAAGATTTAAAATTGTTGGATCCTGTATGCCCAAGACACATAAAAGATTGATATGGTTAGTACATTATGTTCCAAGTCGGGTCATACCCAATAACAAGCTATACAAACACCAATTAATATTTATTTGTTAATGAGATCATACAAATAAATATTGACACCAATTTAGAAAATGGGTTTTCTAAAACGTTGCTTTTGTAATTAAACAACATTATATGGATAATTTGTTCATGAGAAATTATTTGTTTCATTATTTAAGTGAGTTAAATAATAACAAATAAAAGTGTGTTAATGTTATAAAATTAAAAGAGTTTTAATTTTATAAACTTATGGGTTGAGAGTGTAAATTTTTTATAAAAATTAAATTCTGGGGAACCCATTTTAAATGGGTTTCGGCCGCCTCTTTGTGGGGTTGTGTGGAATCATTTTGTCTTGGGTTCTACAAGACATTACTCTTCCTTGCACTCTTCCATCTATCTCTCTCTCACACACACACACAAGCAAGTTCTTTTCCTCTCTTCCTTTGGCTGAAAATTCATTTTTTTTGCAAGCTGAAAATTTGGGTTTTGGCTTGGCTACATTCGGATTTGCAAGAAGAAGGGTTTGAGCTTTTGGTGTTCTTCTACCTAACAAGTTAGGTGTTTGCTAAGGCTTGTGGGTATACAAGCTTGAGAACTTCTATTTTGGAGGCTATACATTCAAGAAGCATCTTCTTCTTCTTCTCATCCATACCACATCATTTTGTTCTTGAAAGGTAGTTTCAAGAACACCCTATGGTTGCCTTTTTTCCTTTTGATAGCATTTCATTTCACATATATATATGATCCTTGTTTATGGGTTAATATGGTTCAAATTTTCAGATTGTTAAACAACATTTTAACACCTTATATCCGCTGCCTTTTATAGTTTAAATGGTTAAACTTGCTTTGATAAACTTGTTACAAAACTCTACAATGGCGTCTAGAGCTGGTTATGTGGAATACTTGCTTCAAAAGTTCTTGAAAAGTCAGTTTTCATGGACTTTTTCAACCCATTAGGGGCTGTTTTGTTATGGACGAATGAATCCCTTATGTTTCAAGGTTTAATCTTACATGCTTTAGTATAAACCTTGAAAGATTAACATCAAATGGTTGATTATATTGTTTAGACAAAACCCTAAAGTTTTGGTTTATGTTGGCCGAAACTTTAAGGCTGAAAAAGGGGTTCATGGTTGTTCTTGGATGTTGTATATGATACATATTTTGGTGCATAACATAGCCTTGACCTTATGTGTTTTGGATTTGGTTGATTGTGATTTTGTCATGTTGGTTTTGATTCTTGAAAGGGTTGTAATATTTGTGTTTGTATTTTGGGTTGTAATTTATTTATTCATTGGTTATGTAATAAATAGATTAGGTGCATTTATTTTATTAGAAAAATTGTATTAGAATATGATTTTGTAAAAGAAGATACACAAGATGAAGACCCAAAGAAGGACACAAAAGACATGGACACTTGAAGCATTTGGATGTGGATTCAAGTGGGAGTTCATGGACACATTTTGATGTGTCATTGTTAACCCTTAGGAAAGACCTTATGACAACACTTGTGATGGCAAACAAGTGTAGTCAACTTAGTGGCTATGGTTTGCACTTATGTTTGTATGATTATGCTTGTTTGGTTGTTTGTTGTATGGTTGTGGTTTGATATTTGGATATGCATAACAAATCATCAACAAACTTAACAAGCTGAAAATTGATGGTTCTTTATCATTAAGTAATTATTAGAAGGTTATTAAAAGGATTAATGATTTTAATAAAATGGGTTTTGTTAAAAAGTGAACCATAGGGTACCTTGTATTTGAAAGCATGCAAATATAAGGTACATAGAGTTTTCTAAACTAGTATTATGAAAACTTAAAATTTCTTTTATAAACAAGTTAAACACCATCCTTTTGCACAACACTTGAGTCACTTGGAAACTCTTAATGGTATAGAGGTCACCTAACCATTTTGAGGGAACTTGTGATTTGAGGTGGGGATACCATATTTGTGGGATAAAGGTCACCTAACCACTTATGTTGGAAAACTCACATGTGTGTGTAAGTAGGGTAACTTGATTTGAAAACCATGTTTAATGGATCACCTACAATGTGGTTTACAAAGGTGTTGATGGGATAAACGTGCCAACCACACATATGATGTTTAAGTCGATCCCATACCTTAGAAGTTGCAAAGGGTTGCAATTGTCAAAATGTTGACTACCTTGCTAATTTAAATAATGGGTAAAAGGTCACCTAACCACTATTTAAATGTAATGTTGGATTCTAGAATTTTAAAATTGTGTAAGACACTTAAAAGGGTTTTAATTATTAAAATATGAATAATATCGACAATACTAAAATTGAACTTTGTTTAATTTTGTAGATGGCCACCAAAAATAATGAAAATAATGACATCTGTCCGCTCTCTCACTATCACTAAGAACCATTCTACAAAAGGAGCGTCTAAATCGTAATAACTTTAGACGATCCGATTCCTGATCAACCTAATAAGGAGGATGAGGAGGCTTATAATAATTGGGTGAAATACACTGAGGACTCGGTCCAAGTGTCTTGCCTCATGTTGGTAAGTATGACTCCGGATCTCCAAAAGGAGTATGAACATCATGGAGCATACAACATGATTACCCATTTGAAGGAAACGTTCCAACAGCAAGTAAGGGTAGAGCGCTTCGAAACGGTTCGAGCACTCCATGCATGTCGTATGGATGACACCCAATCTGTTTCATCTTATGTACTTAAGATGAAAAGCCACATTGACCGCCTCGAAAGGCTGAATTGTCCCGTCTCGAAAGAGTTAGCTACGGATTTGATCCTCAACTCTTTGTCAAAAAGGTTTGACAACTTTGTCATGAACTATAACATGAACGGGTGGGACAAGAACATAAGTGAGCTTCACTCTATGCTCAAAACTGCCGAGGCGGACATGGGTAAAAAGGTTTTACCCGTTCTCACCATCAACGAAGGTGGGAACAAGAAGAGGCCTCACCCCGTACCCAAGGCAAATGTTGCCAAGGGCAAAGGGTAGATTAAGGGAAAAGGGAAGGGAGTGGTAAGAGCACCACCACCAAAACAAACAGAGAAGAAGCAAAAGGTTGCTTCAAATGACCCATGCTTCGAGTGTAGGGAGATTGGACATTGGGCAAGAAATTGTCCAGTCCATCTCCAAGAGTTGAAAGCTAAGAGGTATGCCTGGCAAACCTCAAGTACAATTTTCATGATTCATATTGATCTAAATTTAATATCCTCTAACACATGGGTATTGGATACCGGATGTGAAACTCACATTTGCAACTTATTGCGGGGGTTCAAAAGAAGTAAGGACTTCAAGAAAGGGGATGTTAGCCTCTACATGGGGAATGGGGAAAAAGTTCAAGTTGAAGACCGAGGGGACTACATCTTGAAGCTTCCAAATGGTTTGGAAGCAATTTTAAAAAATGTTTTGTATGCTCCTAGTTTGACTAGGGACATTATTTCTCTTTCCTAATTAAGACAATATGGTTATGTTATGACATTTAATGAAAATGAAATTCACGTTTCTTTAAATGACATCTTTTATTTTAAAGCTATTCCTATTAATTGTATTAATGAATTGGTTCGTGAAAACACATTATATGATAGCTCATTGTACCAAACCACCACTAAGAAGCTCAAATTGGATTTGAGTGACACCTATCTTTGGCATTGACGTCTTGGTCATATAAACAAGAAGCATATACAAACACTTCAAAAGAATGGTCTTCTAAAAGCAAGTGAATATGATTCATTTGATGTATGTGAATCTGGTTTACAAGGTAAAAGGACTAAGGCTAAGGGAAAAAGATTTATTAGGCATCATACATTCGGATGTATGTGGTCCTTTTAAGCCAATGACTAGGTACAATGAAAGATACTTCATTACCTTTACCGACGACTATAGTCGATATGGGTATGTGTACTTGTTAAGACACAAAGATGAAGCTTTTGAAATGTTCAAAATCTTCCAGAATGAAGTAGAAAATCAACTCAACAAGAAAATAAAAATTCTCAGCACCGATAGAGGAGGTGAATACCTAAATGATGTTTTTAGAGATCATCTTAGAAGTTATGGTATTGTCTTACAACTATCTCCACCGGAACACCACAACACAATGGTGTGTCCGAGAGGAGAAATCGAACTCTATTGGATATGGTTCGATCTATGATGGCTAGAAGCTCATTGCCTCTATCATTTTTGGTTTTCGCTTTGCTCTCTGCGGCCAGTATCTTGAATATGGCCCCAACCAAGAAAGTGGAAACGACACCTTTTGAAATATGGCATGGAAGGGTTCCATCACTATCATATTTAGGTTGTGAGGCTTATGTTAAGACTCCCACCTCAAACAAGTTAGAAAGCCGTTACACTAAGTGTATCTTCATTGGATATCCTAGAGATTCTATGGGATATTATTTCTATGATCCATCGGAACAAAAGGAGTTTGTTGCCAAGAAGGTTAAGTTCTTCGAAGCTAAGTTCCTTACGGAATGAACTAGCAGTAGAACAGTGGATCTTAAGGAGGATCAAGAACCACAAATAGATACACGTTTGGTTGTCACTAGCACTCAACATGAGGATGTTGAGGATGATCAAATGGTTGATCAATACCCACAAAACGTTCGCAGATCTGGTAGAATTAGTAATCCACCTGAAATATATGGATTCTTTGTAGATGGATGTTATGTGGTAGATTCCGATAAACCAACCACTTATCGTGATGCAATGTCCAATTTGGATTATGACAAATGGCTTGAAGCCATGAACGTTGAGATGCAATCCATGTATGACAACCATGTTTGGGACTTGGTTATACCACCTCTTAACTCCAAGGTAGTTGGAAGTAAGTGGGTTTTCACGAAGAAAACCGATATGCATGGAAACTTGGATACTTATAAAGCTAGACTTGTAGCAAAAGGTTTCACTCAATCTCAAGGGGTTGATTATGATGAGACCTTCTCACCGGTTGCAATGCTAAAGTCTATTAGGATATTATTTTCCATAGCTGCTTATTATGATTATGAGATTTGGCAAATGGATGTCAAAACCACTTTTCTAAATGGATATCTTGAGTAAGATGTCTATATGGTTCAGCTTGAAGGTTTTGTCGATCAAAAACATCCTAACAAAGTATGCAAGTTAAAGAAATCAATCTATGGATTGAAGCAAGCATCAAGAAGTTGAAATCACCGTTTTGATGAAGAGATAATCAAATTTGGGTTCATCAAAAATGCTGATGAAGCATGTGTATATAAGAAAGCTAGTGGGAGCATCATCACTTTCCTAGTATTGTATGTGGATGACATTCTACTATTTGGAAATAACATTCCAACCTTGGAAGGTGTAAAAGCTTGGCTTGGAAGCTGTTTTTCCATTAAGGATCTTGGTGAAGCCGCCTATATTTTGGGAATAAAGATCTATAGGGATAGATCAATGTGGTTGATAGGTTTGAATCAAAGTGCATACATTGATAAGATCTTGAAAAGGTTCAAGATGGAAAACTCTAAGAAAGGTACCGTACCTATTCAAAAAGGAATGATATTGAGTAAGACTCAATGTCCAAGCTCAAAGGATGAGCAAGACAAAATGAAGGGTATCCCATATGCGTCTGCTATTGGGTCCATCATGTATGCAATGATATGCACTAAGCCGGACGTGTCATGCGCTTTGATCATGACAAGCCGATACCAACAAAATCCTGGAAATAGTCATTGGATGACTGTCAAGACATACTTAAGTACCTATGGAGGACAAAAGATATGTTCCTAATCTATGGATCTGGTGAGGAGGAACTCGTGGTAAAAGGTTACACGGATGCGAGTTTCCAAACAGATGGGAGGATTCACGATCACAATCGGGATACAATTTCATCCTGAATGGAGGAGCGGTCTCTTGGAAGAGCTCTAAGCAAGATGTGGTGGCATTATCAACTACGGAGTCAGAATACATCGCTGCTTCATTAGCAGCTCAAGAAGCTGCATGGTTAAAGAAATTCATTGCCGATCTAGGGGTGGTCCCTTCCATTTAGGACCCCCTAGAAATTTTTTGTGATAACGAGGGTGCGATTGCTCAAATCAAGGAACCCCGTGCACATAAAAAGACTAGGCACATTGAACGAAGATTCAACTACATAAGGGATGAAGTTGAAAAGGGAAAGATATGCATTCGCAAAGTTCACACGGATCAAAATATTACGGATCCACTCACGAAGCTTCTTGAAAATGCAATGCATGAAAGTCATACTTGTGCCATGGGACTTCAATATTCTAGTGACTGGATTTGATCTTTAATTTTGTATTTAGATATTGTAACCCTTTATTACTTAAATGAATTATTTGGTTATAATGTTTCAACTAATGTTCCTATTTTTCATGTTTAAAATCCATGAGTAAATCAGTTACTCAAAACGTCCGTAATCGTTCATACTTGTGGGAACAAGTATGAAAGTAAGACTATTATGAACTTGGATTGGTAGATATTCATATGGATGAATATAGAGCAATGGGTTGCTGCCAAAGTTCATAGATATTTATAGGATACAAATATTTTTTTTGGGTAAAGGGTTACCCCGGTGATTCTATTTATAAAGGGGAAATTAAACGTACAAGTAGTGTAGATAGATTCTACACTAATTCTTATATAGGACATGCCCCCTATGTAAGGAAACCGAAAAAACCAGCTAACAAATTAACTAGCCCATCAAACAAACAAATAAAGAAAGCTAACTAAATTAAGACCAATGCACCCCCAAATCAACCTCCATCATGCGAGACTAATTTATTGCTGATTTTCCAATCCGCAAGAATAGCAAGTACTCTTTGTTTCTTCGTGAATTTCAGACCAATAAGCTTTAACCTAACAGTTGATAATATGATATCACTTAACACCTTTGGATGCCGAGACTGGTTGTTAAAGATTCGATTGTTCCTTTTTTGCTATATGAAGTAAACCGCAGCCGCAATCATTAACTTTCATATAATATTAGGAAGCGTCTTCAAACCAGCATGATGTTGTAATCGCTGCTTAACATCAATCCAAACAGGAGAGCACATTTCCATCTGAGCTTTATCCTTGACCAACGACCACACCTTAGACGAGTATGAACATTCAAAAAATAAATGGTTGTGAGAGTCTATGTTTAGAATGCACACTAAACAACATAGCATATTCATATTCCCTCGGCGGGAGGGGATCCATCTCATAATCCGGTCTTGAGTGAGTAACTTTTCCTTCAAGACCAACCAAAGGAGAAAAGCATGTCAAGGAATACATTGCGGATACCATATACACTTATACCAATCAAACTCTTCCTCCCTGTACCGGATTGAATCCCACACCACAGATGTACAGTAATTCTGTTTCTTATTATTGTACCACCAAACCCATTTATCCTCCACTCCTTGCGAGAAAGTGGGACATTGTATCTGCAATAAGACCGGGTAAACGTCATGCCAAGCAACCGGCCACCGCCACCTCCCTTCAAAACAGATATCCGCTACATTTGAATCAAGAGTAAACCCAGCAGAATAAATCTCACGATGGGAGATTATAGAATATAGAGGCCCCAAGTTAGTCCATGAATCATACCATGCAGAGGGGGTGCACCCATACCCAATTGATTTTCGCAAGAAGGGTCTGACCTTTGGACGCAAGCCCAATACTTTATGCCACACCCAAGAGCAGGATGAGGGAACTCTAACAACCCAGAAATTCTTCCGAGAGAGCCTGTAATGATAGATCCAGTCCACCCATAAAGATTCTCTTTTCCAAAGGATGCTCCAAATATGAAAAGTCATGAGAGCAATGTTCATCTCATTTATCCTTCGTATTCCCAAGCCACCTTCATTCTTTGGCAAAGATACTGTTTTCCACGAAACCTTGGCTTTACCATATTGCATAGACGTCTCTCCGAGTTTCTACTACTAAGTAGCACTTCTGCTATTCAATCAAAGAATCGAACCTTGACACCACAAAAAACCCCTCATCTTAGACTCGAGCTTATTAATAATATGCATAGGAAGGATGAAAACTGAAGACCAATAAACATGCATGGATGATAGAACACAAATAATAAGCTGACATCGCCCCGCAAAAGATAGGCTTTTGTTCTTCCAATAAAAAATTTTCGATTCCATCCTTTCAACTAGAACATTACAATTTTGAGACCGCAGACCCGACAAAATCAGTGGAACACCCAAGTATCTAACAGGAAGAGAGCCTTCTCCAAAAGGCATGAGTCCAAGAATCTCCTGTTTAGTCTGATGAGGCACATTACAAAAGAAAACCGGGCTCTTCTAAATGTTAGGTACTAAACCAGACATCTCTTCAAACACCTTTAAACCCTTAATAATACAGTTAACTGAATGTTTTTCCCCTCTTGAGAACATAAATAAATCATCGGCAAAACATAGATTTATCAGTTTTTGTTTTTCACATAGATGATAACACCTGAACCTAGTATCAATCCTGGTATGATGATCCAGCAACAAAGTGAGAACCTCCATTACAAGAGTGAACAAATACGGGGACAGGTAATCACCTTGCCTAAGACCTCTTTTACCTTTAAAATAACAATGAAGTTGACCATTAATAGCTATGGAGAAAGATGGAGAAGTAACACAAATCATAATCCAATTCACCATTTTTCCAGGAAAACCGAAGCCATGCAAAACATCCTTTAAAAATGTCTAGTTAACAGTATCATTGGCCTTCTGAATATCAATCTTGAATGCACATATAGGAGGACCTGATTTCTTGTGATAGTTTTGCATGCTTTCTTGTGTAAGCAAGACATTATCCGAAATTCTCCTACCGGGAATGAAAGCTGACTGATTTATGCTAACAATATCCTTCAGCCCATCCTTATTTCGATTAGCAATAATTTTGGTAATGCACTTATAAAGGACATTATAGCAAGCAATGGGCCTAAAATCAACAATACGAGATGGAGCGAAAACCTTAGGCACAAGAGCTATAATAGTATGATTTATCTCCTTTAGAAGTTTTCCCAAAACGAAAAAATCCATAATAGCAGCTGAAACCTCCGTACCCGTAAGTTGCCAAGACTTTTTGAAAAAAACCGAAGAAAACCCATCAGGCTCTGGGCTTTATTATCATCAATTGAGGACATAGCCTTTCTGACTTCATCATAGGTAACTTCCCTTATCATATCCAAGGCCGATTGAACCTCAAGGTGATTGGGAAACAACATAGACGTAGGCCTCCTAGCGCAAGCATATTCAGTCCCCAAAAAATTTTCATAGTGATGCACAAACGCTTTGGCAACATTAACACCCTCATGAATATCACCTCTCCCATCCATAATAGTCTCAATTCTATTCCTGTGATTTCTAGTTTTAATCACATTATGAAAGTATTTAGTGTTGCGAACTACTTCCGCCAACCATTGAATCTTAGATTTTTGTTTAAGGAACCTCTCTTCATCAAGACTTGCTTCATTAAATTTTGTCAAATTTGTTGATGCATGTATGTCCCTAGATCATGAGTTGTAATGTAATAAATCTTGTCTGTCTGATTATAATGTAATAGTATCGATTAATAAAATGATATGAATTGGTTGTTACTTGTGATGTTTAATATTTCATTAATGAGTCGTGATTGAATTGATTGGGTTTATGATTGTTTGAATGATTGCACATTATGTTATATTAATTAAAACATTCAAACTTAACTTAATGAAATTCTCATGCGAATGGCCCATGCGAATGGACCACACGCATGAATAACTTCATACGATTGACTCAATCGCACGACTGAACCAGGAGACTGGATCAGTCGTATGATTGACACATAAGATTGACTCAATCGCACGACTGAACACTCAGTCGTGCGGATGAATCAACCGCATGGTTCAATCGCACGACTGAACCATACTTATGGCCCAGTCGCACAATTGAACAATACTAACCTATAAATAGACCCAATTCGTGGGAAAACGTAAGCATTCATCCCATTACGATTCCAGACGTACCCTAGCCGTCCAGAAGCCTCCCAAATCGTTCTCCAAGTTCATAGAACACATCAGATCGATTCCTAATCGATTTCTGACGTTGATTTCAATTCTTGATTGATTCATCGTGTGTTCTCACTGATTGGATCGCCAATCAAATAGGATTCCGCACTATTTGAGTTGGTTTAACACGCTAATCACTCGGTATTTCGTTCAAATACCAGGTCCTAACAAGTGGTATCAGAGCTTTGGCTCTTGATTACGTGTTGATTCAATCAAGATTGCATAAAAGTTTGTGTTTTTGCACGAAAAACGCAATCTTTGGCATCAAAAGTGATCTTGGACGTTCCCTGCTCATCGAAGTTCAGTTTCTACGGACCTAGGCGATTAGGACTTGTGAAATTTCGAATTTTTACGGCTGAAACCCGTCAAACCTAGAAATTTTCGCAAAACAGCAGCTTCAGTCGCACGAGTGACCCATTCGCACGACTGGACTCCATTCGCATTGCTCATTCGCACGATTGGACCTAGTCGCACCCTCATTCGGCCGACTGAACCGTTCGTTCGCATAACTCATACGCACAGATTCATTCGCACGACTGAACCAATCGCCCAGTTCAGTCGCACGGTTGAACCAATCGCAGAGTTCATACGCACGATTAGACCATTCGCATCCTTCAGTCGCATCAGTTAAAGTTGTTTGATTAGATTCTAAGTTTATTAGCCATGGAAGATCAGATGTCAGCCTTTACTGCTGGGAAGGACTCGAGGATTCAGAACCTGCTGTTGCTTGAGAGTGAGGTGGGTAATCACAATAAACCACCAAAGCTCTTGACTTTAGATGAGTTTCCCCACTGGAAACAACGTTTTGAGATCTACCTCAATGGAGTAGATCCTAATCTGTGGGAAGCTATTGAGGTCGGTTATAGTACACCGGTGTGAGCTGATGGAGTTAAATTAACGTTAAGTGGGATGACCGACGCACAGAAAGTAAAGTACAATGCAGAGAAAAGGGTTTATGCATTGATCACTCAGTCTATCCCCAAAGACATATTCCACCAGTATTCAGAGAACAAGCAGTCCAAGAAACTGTGGGATGAGCTAGAGAAGAGATATGATGGGAATGCGTCATTGAAGGCAATCAAGGCAAAGGAGTTAAAGAAGGAATTCGATAACTTCTCATCGATTGGTAATGAGAGTTTAGACGAAGTCATAGACAGATTCTACCACTTGATGAGCGAATTGCATACACATGGAGTTGAAACGACTATGGAAGAGAAAGTAAGCAACTTCGCAGACGGATTGCCTGATAAGTGGGCTTCATTCGTGTCTAACCTTAGACAGAATGAAATGCTTATAAAGTTGGATATAAATGACTTCATTCTCAAGTTGCGTGAAGAAGCTCTTAGGATGAAGTATAGAGCTCAGAAGTCTGCGTACACACAAAATCCAGCTTTATACAACGCCACGCCTCAAGCTAAGACATCTGGAGCACCTCTCCAGACAGCATTTGTGTCTAGCTCGTCAGGTCCTTCACATGCTTCTCCTTCTGGATCAGACACGTCAGGGTCATCATGTACCCACTATATTGGATCAGAAGCAAGTGCTACCAAATTGAAGACCGAGAACCTCGGTAATGTGACCGTAGAAGTAGCACGAGAGCATATGGATCTTCTAGCCGCAGTGGTTCATTCATATGATGGACTTGTTGCTGGGAAGATTGGAAACTGCCATCTGGCAGATGAGGACTACGAGCAGGTAGATGAAATGGAGCTTGAAAGAATGGATATAATGTGGGCCTTAGCTAGCGCTGTCCGAAGGGCGAAGAAGTTTGTTAAGAAGACAGGACAGAACTTGATAGCTACTAAGGATACCACATTTGGCTTTGACAAGAGCAAAGTGACCTGCTTCAACTGTGGAGAGAAGGGGCACTTCAAGAGAGAATGTGTCAAGCCAAAGAAGACGGGTAATGGGAACCCGTTCTCATCCTTTACTCGCCAAGACAAGCAAGCCTCCAGTTCTACTTCATCAAACAAGGACCCAAAAGCCTTGACTGCTCATGATGATGAAGGACAGGATTGGAGTTTTAGGTTTGTCTCACCAGAATCTAACATTGCCAGTGTTGAAGATATTGATGATGATTCTGCGAGTGAAGGTGATCTAGCAGTTGAATAGCGATGTCACATAGTGAAGAAACAACTGCAGCTGAGGTCAGTTACAAACCAAAGGAGGAGACTTCCACGTCAGAACAGAAAAGTCAGAATCACCAGAACCAGAGACGTCTGATGCTGCGTTGATGGCTAACTCTTCTGAACCAACACAGGTAAGTACAACTGACCAAATGTTTAATAATCATGCTTGTTCTGATTGTGATATGTTTAGGAATAGCATTGATGAAAAATTTGCTAGGTTATTAGATCACAATGATAACTTAGTAAAAGATTTACAACTATGCACTGAGGCCAATAGAGTTCTAAAACAAAATGAGCATAGTTATAAAGAAAAGATAGACCTATTGACTAAACAGCTTAGGGAAACCGAAGTAGTTGCCTTTAACCAAGCAAATGACATTAGGTACTATCTAAACTCCCTAGAGGACACTAAGAAGCAAAAGGCAGTTCTAGAAGTAGAAGTTAATTCATTAAAACAGAAACTGCATAGTTGGACTAGTTCTTCACACATAGTTCAACACTTAGTGAGAGAAAGGAATAACGGGGAGGGATTAGGCTACAAAGTGGTTCCACCACCACCTGAGACCTTGATGAACACCAAGTCTAAACCAGTAAACAACAACCCCATCAAGGATCATGTGGTGACTACTCCTCTTGTTACTGATCCAGACACATCATGTTCATCTACTGAATCTGGACAGAAACAAAAGGAGGCCACTTCAAAGGCAAAGGGTAAATTGCCTTGTGTTAATCTGGAAAATGAATTTGAAAAAGTTAACTTAAAGTCAGGGTCAAACAGAGTCAAATCAGAACCTAAAAGGACTTCAAACGTTAATTTTTCACATGCTACAAGTCAAAAACCAGTTAACCAAAAAGTGGAACACGTTAAACAGGTTAAAACAGTTAAATTTTGTTAAACCAGAGAAAACATCAAACATGCAAGAGTCAAAACCTAAAGTGATTGATGTTACTAGAGTGTCACGCATTTCTCCACAAAGAAAGTCTACTCATAAAGTTGATAGCAGATCATGCTACAACTGTGGAGAATGTGGACACATTGCTTCCTATTGTCCTTTCTATCAGACACCTAGGAAGAAGATTGATCTTCAGGACTCTAGACCTAGGTCTTCTAAGAGGAGTTCTCTAACTCCACCTAGAAGATCTAGTGAACCTAAAGTCCAACCTGTAAGCCAGACGACTGTTTATCATAAACAGGCATTGCACAAATCTGGCTTATGGAAAGAGAAGTCATCCTGTGTGTCTGATACTGATGACAAGAAGGAATCTGAGCTACCCTCACCCTCTAAGGTCAATGGGTAGAGTTTATGATGTGTGATGCCTCTGGGAAACCCAAGACAGTAAAGGCTTGGGTTCCTAACCTAAACTAATACATTTACTTGATATGTGCAGGGTGTTCGATACAGCGCTGAGACTAACACGTGGATTATAGACAGCGGAGCATCCAGGCACATGACAGGAAATAGAGCCCTTTTATCAAACGTCAAACAAATAAAAGGAGGGCATGTTTCCTTTGCAGGAAACAAGGGAGGATACATCACAGCACAGGGAGAAGTGGGAAATCAGAAAGTTAAGTTTGATAAGGTGAACTACGTTCAACAACTTCAGAATAACTTACTTTCTGTTTCCCAAATCTGCGATAAAGGATTTAAAGTCATCTTCGACAACAAGAAGTGTTACGTGCTGAAGAAAGACTACATGATTCCAGAGGACCAAGTTCTGATGACTGCTTCAAGATATAAAGACCTTTATGTCTTGGATCTGTCAACAGCTGCTACAACGGATCATGAGGTTCAGTGCTTTCTATCTAAAGCTACTGAGAAGGACTCAATCTCCTGGCATAGGAGAATGGGACACATTAGTCAAAGGAAGATGAATCATTTGATTCAGAAGGATTTAGTAAGAGGAGTAAATGTCAAGAACTTCCAACTTCCTGACTTTTGTGTAGCTTGCAAGAAAGGCAAACAGACAAAGAAGTCTCATAAGGAAAAGAAAGTTCATTCAATAGAACTTCCTCTTGAACTTCTTCACATGGATCTGTTTGGTCCAGTCAGTACAAGGAGCATTGCAGGCGATTTGTACTGTTTTGTGGTCACTGATGACTACTCAAGGTTCACTTGGGTAATGTTTCTGAAATCCAAATCAGAAACATTTGAGTCATTCAAGGAATTAGTAACCACACTGGAATCTCTCTACAAGCTAAAGGTTAGACAAGTACGCTCAGACAACGGGACAGAATTCAAGAATCAATGGATGGAGGCATACTGCAAGGAAAAGGGAATTGTTCATCAATTCACTTCTGCCTACACGCCTCAGATGAATGGTGTTGCTGAGAGAAAGAAAGAAGCTTGATAGAGACTGCACGGACTATGCTGGCTGACTCGAAACTGCCTATCCAATTCTGGAATGAGGCAGTAGCAAATGCATGTTATACACTGAATCGAGTCCTAATAGTCAAGCGCCACGGAAAGACATGTTATGAGCTACTACAAAGACGCAAACCGAATTTGGAGTATCTTGAACCTTTTGGCGCGCCGTGTACACTTCTGAAGAAGACACAAGAAGGAAAATTCAGCGAGAAGGCAGATGAAGGAATTTTTCTAGGATACAACATACCGAACAAGCGAGTTTACAATAACTCAACGGGTCTTGTAGAAGTGTGGTGTAATGTCGACGTTCAGAGATATACCACACCACCTACAGGCAAAGGACCCATACTTCTTCGATTATGATGGATTCTTCAAGTCCTTCAACATCCCTCTCTCTCCCTCGGATGATGAGTTAGCTACTAGGATGATGTATGATATTCTGAATACACCATCTAGCACACAGGGAGAATCATCTACTCAGTCAGGGGGAGTAGTCGATGACAGTGACTCCTCCTCTGAAGATGAAACTGAAGCAGATGACCAGAACAGTCAGGAGGAACAGGTTCCAGTTCCTGAAAGTCCACAAGCATCTACGAGTGATGCACCTTCGACTTCGGAACCTCAAACTCCAACTACCTCAGATGCAGAACAAAATGTTCATAATCTCGGTTCTGAGGTGGCTGTTCCTACTACTCCAGGATCACGACTAAACGTCTATCATCCCCTTGACAATGTTATTGGGGATGTCAGATCAGGAGTACAAACCCGAAATCAGCTATACTCAGCTGATTACGCCTCGGTTATGGAGAAAGGTTACATTCATGATGGTGCTTATCGATGTTTTGTCTCGCAGGTTGAGCCAAAATATGTCAGTGAGGCACTAAATGATGAGGCGTGGGTGAGTGCCATGCAAGAAGAACTTCTGCAGTTTAAGAAGTTAGGTGTATGGACTCTGGTTGATAGACCTAAAGGTGCTAAAGTCATTGGCACCAAATGGGTACTAAAATGCAAGAAGGATGACCAAGGAGTCATTATCAGGAACAAAGCTCGACTGGTGGTTCAAGGTTTTCGCCAAGTCGAGGGAATTGACTATAATGAGGTGTTTGCACCCGTGGCAAGGATGGAAGCTATTCGTATCTTCCTTGCCTATGCATCGTACATGAAGATTAAAGTCTACCAATTAGATGTGAAGAGTGCATTCCTTCATGGGGAAATCAGGGAAACAGTCTATGTAAGTCAACCCGAGGGATTTGAGATCCTTATCATCGGGATAGAGTTTACAAGCTCGACAAAGCTTTATATGGGCTTCATCAAGCTCCTCGAGCTTGGTATGAGAAACTCTCGACTCATCTTGTGAAACACGGCTTTCGCAGGGGAGTCATTGACTGTACACTGTTTATTAAAGAAAAGGATGGCGACCTACTGCTTGTACAGATATATGTTGATGACATAATCTTCGGGTCAAAGAACGAAGAGTTATGTAAAGAGTTTGAAGCAGTAATGAAGAAAGAGTTTGAGATGAGTGCTATGGGGGAGATGAAGTTCTTTCTCGGGTTACAGGTGGATCAAACACCTAATGGAATCTTTCTACATCAGACCAAGTATGTAGGAGACATTCTCAGTCGCTTTGACATGGAGAATGCTTCTGCTGCTGGGACTCCACTTGCTACGAATCATGATATAGCACCTGATGAGAATGGAGATCTAGTAGATGCCACTATGTACCGAGGAATGATTGGATCCCTCATGTATCTCACTGCCTCAAGACCTGATATTATGTATGCTACATGTCTATGTTCTAGATATCAGGCTAAACCAAAGGTCAACCATCTGATCGGGGTCAAGAGGATTTTTCGTTATCTGAAGGGTACACCCACACTTGGATTGTGGTATCCTCATGATGATGACTTTGAGCTTACCGCGTATAGTGACTCGGATTACGGGGGCTGCAAGATGAACTACAAGTCTACATCAGCAGGGTGTCAATTCTTTGGGAGAAGATTAGTTACCTGGCAGTGTAAGAAGCAGACATCGGTTGCATTGTCAACCTGTGAAGCCGAATATGTTGCTGCTGCAAGTTGCTGTTCACAAATCATCTGGATTCAACAGCAAATGCGGGATTACGGTTTAAAATTCTCATCTACTCCTATTTTTGTTGATAACTCTGCTGCAATTGCAGTAACTAAAAATCCGGTTCAACATCCTAAGACCAAACACATCGGTATTAAATACCATTTCATAAGAGATTGCTTTGAAAAGAACTTAATTGATGTGGTTAAAATTAATACTGATTTTCAACGCGCTGACCTCTATACTAAAGCCTTTGATAAACCACGTTTTCAATATTTGCTAGAGGTCAACGGCGTTAAAAAGAAAAGTGAGGTAATTCCTGATGATGACAATGTGTAGTCCGATGTAGTTTAGTTAAAGTTTTATTTTATTTTATTTTATTTGTCTATTTTATTTTATTTTATTTAAACTCATGTTATTTTGCTGTTTATTAAAATCCTAAAATAATTAAACCAGAAATGATTTTAGTATTTTAGGGGGAGAATATGTCAGCAAGTTAACATTAAAAAAAAAAAATGAGGGAGAAGGAGTAGCTAGCTGAAATAAGGTAGATTGTGTCTGTGATACCGATTCAATACCTTTGGAAAATGATAGTACACAGGAACAAATCAAGAGGGACTTTAAAAAATTTAAGTTTTGACAAGATGCAAAAGTTCAAAGTATAAGTCTGTGTAGTCTAAGCAATATAAAAAGGAAAGATGATAGAAAACTGGCAACTCCTAAGGTGACACAAAGAAAGTAGACTTAGAGGCTGCTAGACCATAAATGATATGTTGGTAGATTCAACACAATAGACAATTAGACCTGATTGGTGATCTCAAGATCAAACTAAGTTGTTCAACTGACTGTGGGCTTCCATCTTATCACTGGTTAACACAATCAACAATATTCCAATAAGGGGTAATGAGCAATTAAACGCCACAAATGTGTGCGGATGACCATAATTAGAGCAAAGCAAGAAAAAAATGAAAGACAAATGCAATAAAGCTAATGACTTATGTTGTTGGTGCATTTTGTGCAAAATAAAATAAGCTGCTCTAACAAGGAGATAGGTTGTGTGCCTCTCTGCTGTGCGATGGCACTGACCTGAGGATAAGCATAACCTAGATATTCTAGAATTCATTGTTGTTTGCCGCCTCTCTGCTGTGCGATGGCACTGACCTGAGGACAGGCTTCTCTTTGAAAGCTCTAAGAATAGTCTCTTCTTGTAATAATACCCGTAGACCGCTCAAAAGCTCCTGAGGAATGTTGATTACCATATAAGTGTGGGATCCACAAATGTTAGTTGAAATAATTAAACCTAAATAAGTCACCAGTCTGTGTCAAAAGTCTGTGTATGGATTTAAGTGGACAAACATACTGACAATCATTGTGGCTACATTCTCAAAGGTTCAAATCAATGTGAAAATCTAAGAGTTTCAGTATGATTTCCTTAAGTTGCTAACGACTCTGGATGAACACCGAGAAATTGAGCATCAAAAGTTTTAATAACTAGTCCCAAATGATTTGACTTACCTGTATGATTCCAAAATTGAATTGGTCCAGATATGATCATCTGTATGAGTAGAATCAATCTCTCCCGAACCAAATCCCGTAGATATCAATCTCTGGATTTATCTCTCACAAAAAGCCAAAAATATGTCTTTTATGTAATTAGTTTAAAGTCTTAAATTAGTTAGTCGTTTTAATTTTAATTTTAGTCAAGTGTCGGGCTACATCAGGAAAATCAGAAGGAATCAACTCACTAAAAGGGTCATGTCTGAGATGACCATATGTGCTTTGAAAGTTAAAACAGTCACGTCTGAGGTGACAAAGTGTTTTTAAAAGGGTCACGTCTGAGGTGACCAAAGTGGTTAAAAGGATCACGTCTGAGGTGATCAAATGTTTTCAAGATAAAAGGATCATGTCTGAGATGATCAAAGGCTCATAACGTTAATTTAATTAATTAAAAGAGTTTAAAAGTAAATTGGTAAAAATGGCAGAAAATTAACTAAGTATGACCCATTCGCACGAATGGACCATACGTATGGACTAACCATACGAATGAAGTCCATTCGCACGAATGAACTATGAGTATGGACCATCCAACCGAATGGCCCATACGATTAGTCCAGTCGGAGGCTTAAGTGCGAACGAGTGAGTCAGTCGCACGACTGAACTTCAGTCGGACGACTGGAGAAGGGCGACTGACCCAATCGCACGACTGAGTCCCACTCGCACGACTGAAAGGTGCGTATGAACTCAGTCGCACGATTGGATCTAGGGTTGGTATAAATAGAGGTGGAGTCGGTCGCAGAGACTCATCACCCTCAAATCGCCCCTAAATCGCACTCCCTACCGTTACTCTGCCAAAATTTTATTTGCCCTAGTTTTACCTCTGATTGTGATTCACTGACTTCGACATTCATCATACAGGTAGTTTGAAGTCTTCTTTCATCAAAAACAGAAAGATTGGAACCCTAATTGGGATTGTTCGACTGTGAAACGTGAACCGAGACAAGAAAGCCCTAATAACCTATTAAAACCAAGCAAAATGTTAAAATTAAGTTAAATAGGTTATTAGTAACGAGAATGCGACTCTAATGAACCGGTTAATTGAGTTAAAAGACTTAGTTTGTGAAGTTTCGAACGATTGGCGACTGAACAACTGAGACAGGCGACTGGTCGTCCGGATGAACTTCAGTCGCACGACTGAAGGGACGATTCACTTAACCGCACGACTGAACCATGCGAATGAGACTCAGTCGCACGACTGGTGTAACCGCATAAGAGTACATGCGCATGAGTCCAGTCGCACACTCAGTCGTGCGCATGAGGTCATTCGCACGTCTGAACCTCAATCGCACGGTTCAGTCGCACGACTGTCTTCAGTCGTACAACCTCAATCGCATGACAGAGAGTTTTTATTCAAAGTCTAAGTGTTTCATTATACTCTTAGCCATGGAACTAATGTTTATATTGTTATGTGTTACAGATGGCGAGTCGATGGAACATGAGCACCAAGCACAACATATGTGCTCATCTGGATTTGACATCCAGGAACGCAGCTGACTTCTCGGCATTATTACGTTTTTGTTGAGATCCAGGATCGCTCATGCTATCGCTACACCATGCACGCCGTATAGATCAGTGCAGCAGGCCTTCTGGGAAGGCGCGACTGTTGATAGATCCTCTGAGCCTCATTGCATCAGGAGTACGATCTTTGGTGAGGCTATCACTGTATCAGAGGAGGATTTGAGGATTGTTCTACAGTTAGGGGATGATGCTGATTGTCCTACTCGTCTACACCCCCTCACTGTCAGAGGATGTTTCATGAGAGCCAAGTACTCTGGGGACATCAATGCTGGGGTACTCAACAAGAGTAACCTCTGTCCCCAGTTAAGTATCTTGCGCACGTGCTGCTAAAGTGTATAGCTTCCAGGAAGGGAGGTTTTGATGAGCTTTCCGACCAGATCCAGAACGCGTATGTTGCGTTGGTGCTGAACCACCCGTTCAGCTTCTCCAAGATGATATTCACCTACCTGGTGGAGAACATCGAGGGGAAAGGGAAGGAGGGCTTCTGTATGTACCCCAGATTTATGCAGATGATCATTGACCAGAAGCTCCCCTCCCTGCCAAAGGAGAAGGATGATGCTGTTGTTCTTGAGGTCATGGATGACACGACGCTAGGCCGGATGAAGGTATACAGGGGGAAGCAGGTGAAGCCCCCTGTCAGGAGGTTGTTTGGGCATCTGGCCCGTGCTGATTATGTGGCGCCAGCCAAGAGAAAGTGGCGCCACGATGACAGTGATTCGGATGTTGAGCATATTGCTATACCAGATACTGACTCTGATGATGATGATAGCGGCGACGCCGGGGATGATATGCCTGCTCCATCTAGAGGCACTGATTCAGACGTTATTCCCCCGGGGTCAGCCACTGCCGGAGAGGTCGCTGAGATGGCCGGTTTCCATCAGGAGTTTGTAGCTGGGGATCAGAGGAGGAGGAGTCAGATGAGGAGCCCCTCACTAGGACTGTGGGAAGCAAAGTTGTTCCCACAGACCACGGGCTTAGGGTGGTTGGTGAACACCCTCGGGACTCCTCAGAGAGAGAGACTGACCCGAACTATGTTCCGGGCTCAGTGGGCAGAGCTGCAGGGGGAGCATCCACTTCCACCGGGACTAGGAGGAAGCGGATGGCTCAACCCCATGGATTGAAGAAGAAGAAGCGTCGCCTGACCTTCGTTACTACTGCTGCCACTACTTCCACCACCACAGCTACCACTACCACCACCACTGACATACCACCCATCACCACAGCCACCACATCCACTACTCCCACTACCACATCCACCACCTTACCTACCACCACTGTATCCTTCCCATCCACCACCAGACCATTCACACCTACATCACCAGCACCAGCCTACCGACCCATATTCACCACTGCCACTTCCACCACCACCTCACATCATGCTGGACCCTCAGCCCAGCCACCACATGTTTATGGATCTACTCTACCTCACATCGGGGTAGAGGAGCAGCTCTCAGCGCTTAACCGTATGGTGATGCGTCTGCTTGCTGCAGATGAGGAGAAGGCGGCGCAGATCCGCCAGCTGACCGACCTGACTGCTGCCCAGTCTCAGCAATGGCAGAGCAGGCTCGGGTGATAGACCAGCAGAACCAGCTAATCGATGCACAGAGAGTCGAGGTGTCCCAACTCCAGGACCAGCAGGCCCAGTCCGTCAAACGTATAGAGGAGTTGGAGACGACCAACAAGACGATTATGCTGAGGTTAAAGGGGTCGAAGGATGAGCCCCTGAAGCTAAAGGAGGGTGACGGGGATGATGGAGATGGTGATGATGAAGATGATGATGATGATGAGGAAGATGATGATGATGAGGAAGAGACTGAGGAAGACAGGACAGAAGGTCGAGATGATGATGACGAAGCAGAAGGAGGGGATGCGGCTGCATCGGCCTCTGCTTCTGGTCAAGAGCGAAGATCTAAGCATCGACAGGACCAGTCATCCACCACTTCTGCTCCTCCGAGCGACACGCCCCAGATTCAAGACAAAAGTACAGATTAGATGTCTTATGTATTTATTTATTTTGTATTTGAATCATGTAATGAAAAACAAGTGTGTTGAATGTTTATATATTAAGTTAATATAATTCTGTTTGATTACTTACTAATGGTTTATGTGTTGAATGTTTATATCAAACAGATCCAAACTTTCAAAGGGATGAGTTTGACTTTGCTCCCCTTCAAATGGTCAAGACTCAATTAACCATGATTCTTGACCTACAAGGGATAGTGAGACGGTCTGTGAGTTATACCCCTGAAGAAGGGGAAATAATTCATGACCTATCTGATGAGCAACTGGCAGAGATGTTCAGACTCAATCCCGATGAAATAGTCAAGGACGCTCCAACAGTTGATTCAACCAGTGATGAGGAACTTAATGACATTGATGAAGTTGAGGTTGAAGACATTACTGCAGAAGAGTACCCTCAGTATGCTGACGCCGAGGGAAATGTGGTCCCCAATCTGGGTGAATCCCTAGTCAGTGATACGTTTGAGGTACTAGACAAGATGGAGCAGGAAACTGAAAAGACTGAAGGAACAGCCCAAGCCTCCAATGATGACGTAGACATTCGCAAGGCTGAGTGGGCTGCCTGTTTTGAAGAAGTAAGAGCCCAGCGTGCTGCACCAAAGAAAGATGCCTACACCAAGCTCTACAGAGTCAAGAAACACCATAAGGTGTCAGGCAGGATTATCTCATGGGCTTATTTTGATGACCTTAACGCGTATGCAGTTAAGAGGGAGCAGGGCATAGAGTACTTCAGGTTCCCACATGATCTGAAGACTCTACCTGGTTTTGAGCTCAACCAGCTGGCTAAGCTAAAGCTGCTGTATGCTGACCCAAGAAAGATGTCAGGCTGGTTTGAGGCTGCCCTGAAGAAGGAGTACCACACCAGATGGGTTAACTTCAGACCACAACAGCCTACGAGGTATATAAGAAGGTCTGAGGTTGATGCCATTACTGGCAAACCCAAGATTGTGCTGAAGTGGAGTCCTCCGCGCACTATGTCGAGAATCCCTCTCAGGGAAATGCCACAGGACTTCACTCCACACTTCAAATGGTGGTACTATGATTGGAGAACCGCTGAAGCTGTCATAGTTCTGAATAAAGAGGGCCAAATGGATACTATCAGGGTATTCGACCCAATGTGGCTAACCAACTTGTCTGCTAATGATGTCTATACATTATACAAGTGGCCACTGTTCTATGACACACAAGACATTGTACAAGCCCTCCAGTTCCAAAATGTTATACGACTTTGCTTTGCGTTTGAGATACACGCAGGAGTCACTAAAGAGGAGAAGTACAAGAAGTATAAGGAGGTGATGCAGAAGACAAGAGATTAGATAGATCTAGGTCCAAGGGGGAGTTTGTTGATGCATGTATGTCCCTAGATCATGAGTTGTAATGTAATAAATCTTGTCTGTCTGATTATGATGTAATAGTATCGATTAATGAAATGATATGAATTGGTTGTTACTTGTGATGTTTAATATTTCATTAATGAGTCGTGATTGAATTGATTGGGTTTATGATTGTTTGAATGATTGCACATTATGTTATATTAATTAAAACATTCAAACTTAACTTAATGAAGTTCTCATGCGAATGGCCCATGCGAATGGACCACACGCATGAATAACTTCATACGATTGACTCAATCGCACGACTGAACCAGGAGACTGGATCAGTCGTATGATTGACACATAAGATTGACTCAATCGCACGACTGAACACTCAGTCGTGCGGATGAATCAACCGCATGGTTCAATCGCACGACTGAACCATACTTATGGCCCAGTCGCACGATTGAACAATACTAACCTATAAATAGACCCAATTCGTGGGAAAACGTAAGCATTCATCCCATTACGATTCCAGACGTACCCTAGCCGTCCAGAAGCCTCCTAAATCGTTCTCCAAGTTCACAGAACACATCAGATCGATTCCTAATCGATTTCTGACGTTGATTTCAATTCTTGATTGATTCATCGTGTGTTCTCACTGATTGGATCGCCAATCAAATAGGATTCCGCACTATTTGAGTTGGTTTAACACGCTAATCACTCGGTATTTCGTTCAAATACCAGGTCCTAACAAAATTTCAGCCTCATTTGCTCTTAAACTTATGTTTCCCGGGTCTAGATCAATGTCCTTCTAAATAGAATCAAGCGAATCGCGTAGAAGACAAACCTTTTTATGGAGATTACCTTGTTGGAAAAGAAGGGACCGAAGTGGACCTTTCAACAACTTCAACTTCTTAACCACTTTGAATTGAGGCACTCCTTCAATGTTGACTTCCCACGCCTTAGCAACAATAGCTGCAAAATCATCCGTATAAGTTAGAAAGTTTGCAAATTTAAAAGGTAGGTGTTTAGGTCTATGCATAGTATGGAGCTTAAGCAAACATGGGCTATGATCCGAAACCCTATAAGGGAGAAACAAAGCACTCGCACTAATACAACCCTCCATAAATTTAACATTCCCCATGACCCGATCAATTTTCCTGAAAATGCCTCCACCATTCATTGGCTTTTGATTCCAAGTAAAATGCATCCCAGCCGCATTAATATCCCCCATTTCAATTGTATTAAGACATTCTTTGAACTCACACATGCTAGGAGTTACATTTGACGAATCAGAATAGCTATCTTCCAAATTCAAAGTAGCATTGAAATCCCCCATCATAATCCATGCACTAGGATGAATAACAAACTTGTGATTGCAAAGGTTAACCCAAAGCTCTCGCCTCTGGATATAAGAGTTATGACCATAAACAAACAAACAGAAAAGACTATATGATAGAACTTTCAACTTAAGTTGAGTATGAATAACTTGATCATTACTAGATAACACCATAACATCCATAATTCCTGGATCCCAGCCAATGATAATACGAGTGCCCTTTGAGCATTGAATACCATTCGAGACTCACTTCCATCTTCCAAATACAGCCGTGCACACCAAATCCAAATTATCAACAATAACATGAGTTTCCGCAATAGAACATAAACTAACATGATTATCCTTTATAAGCCGTCGAACCTCTTTCTGTTTTAGCGGGTGGTTCAACCCCCTACTATTTCAAGATGCTAAACTAATCATTGGAAACTACTGGAACAGGAGTGCTTGCCCCTGAATGATCCTACTTTTCAAAAGTCCCAGATACTATAAAATCCGTTGTCTAATTATAGACTTATACTACATCATCATTATCCGAATCATTTGAGGCAGAAGCATCATTAGGTTTGGAGCCCGAAGAAGAAGCTTCCATAGTGGAGGTCCCAAGGGTTCCGCCCTCGTCCCCTTCATTTGCAAGTTCTTTAAAACAATTAGAATCTACCTCGGGATTCGTTACACTCTAATGCATACCCTGTTTGATATTGTTCTTAATGTCTTGTGATTTCTTTGGACAATATTCCCACATTGGTTTTGACACCAGAAAACCCAACTTGTTACTAGTCTTTGTGCGTTTCACTTCAATGAACCCATCCACTTCCTTTTGTTTCGCTTTAGTAGAAGGTTGAGAAGCACAAGATTCATTAGAGTGTCCAAATACACAACAATACCAACATCTATACGGTTTCCATTCATATTCCACAAACATCTTATGGTTCGTAAAGCCTTCTCCATCAAGATCCGGAATAACTATAGTTAATTCTTCCTTGAACTCCTTATCCGCTGAAATTTCAATTAAAGCTCGAGCATAACTACTACGACCCACGCATCCAAGCACATAGAAGTTGTAAAAGAGTCTAATAATTTAGGAATACCAATAGTAGAAGCTATCAAACTAAGACCATCATCCAAAAATGCCGCTAAGGGAATATCATGAATTTTCACACAAACTTGTACCTTTTTGACATTTTCCTTACATAGATTGACCGAAGGAGACCAAATATTGAGAAAAAGAGGTTGAGATCGGATCATCCATGGCCGGCCTTCAAGGGCACCCATCATTCCAGACCTTTCAGCAAACTTAAAGAAAAAGAAGCCATTCGCATTCATCATTATTTTCATCAATCCAAACTTCCTCCAATTCTGCTTGACAAAATATTGTACAACCAGAAAAGCCAAACGATCCCCCTAAGAAATATCCATAAAGAGTATTAGCCAATCTATCTTGGGCCATTTTAACCGACTCTCTAGGAAGCACAACATCAATCCCATCCTTTTTCACATTGTTTTTGACATGCCTAAAGTTAACAACACGTGTAGGATTATTATTCTTGAGAAGAGCAGCATATGATCCATAAGATTGGACATTTTGAGATTAATCTTCCAATGAAGGTGCATTCAAAACCACATTAGGAGTTTGGTTATCTTTCCGTTCAGTCGCAAATTGCATGGGAGAACCCGAATCAGGAACACTACCATGCACATCTCCAACCGAAGAGGACTTGTGATCAGAATCATCTAATGCATATTTACTATTCTTCAAGATACCTTTTAATGGAATATAAGATCTATCAATGGTCTTGATTTTTGAAGAAAGCGCTGAAGAAATGATGCATCAAGAATCGTCCTTTTTAGAAAACCCTAATCCAAGAAACAAACTTCACCAATCCTTAATAGGTTAATAGGATTCGTATTGATCTAACTGAACTATATCAATAGCCGTGATCAATGATAGACCTACTAAGCAACCAGGATACGAAAGATGTACTTGGAAACAACAAGAATACAGAAAAACCCTAATCAAACAAGAACGAACTCCACTAACAATGCTCGTATTTCTCAAATCAGTAAACCAACTCAAGAAATCACAAGATTGTTATATAGAGAAGCGAAGACTGATTAGGGCGGAACCAAGAAACCAAGAACCAAGAAACAATAACCAAGAATCAAGAACCCCGAGCCACTCAAACCCTTGGTATCAAATATTGGACTGACCTGCATCTCAAATATTACTACATGGAATCTTCCTGATTGATCATAATTAATTTTGAGTAAAGTCGAATATACTTTGGTATCCTCTGACCTCAGATACATATTGGGTCTTGATATTAACCAAATATTATACTTTGACTTAGTTCTTCGCTGTTCCGAAACATGGCAGTACATAAGTCTAAGTTCAGGTATAATACAAGGTAATTATGAGAGACATATGCAATTAAGATGGGATTTGTCCCTCTTATTCGTTGAGAGTAAGATGTCTAAGGCCTAATAAAGTTAAATCAATGGAGAATGATCATTTTGTGTCTCTATGATTTAACATGACATCTGTGACAAAAGGATAGATGAATGATTCACCTAAAACATTTCGAGTAAGGTACTTGAAGGGGATGATGTTATTGAATGACACTTACTCATACGTATTAAGGGTAGTAAACCGTTGTTAGGTGGTATTTACTGCTTGCATCAATATTCAATGAATCTTGTGCAAGTGGGAGATTGTTGGATCTTGTATGCCCAAGACACATACAAGATTGATGTGGTTAGTACGTTATGATCCAAGTCAGGTCATACCCAATAACAAGCTATACAAACACCAATAAATATTTATTTGTTGATGAGATCATACAAATAAATATTGACACCAATTTAGAAAATGGGTTTTCTAAAATGATGCTTTTGTAATAGAACAACATTATATGGATAATTTGTTCATGAGAAATTATTTGTTTCATTATTTAAGTGAGTTAAATAATAACAAATAAAAGTGTGTAAATGTTACAAAATTACAAGAGGTTTTAATTTTTATAAACTTATGGGTTGAGAGTGTAAATGTTTTATAAAAATTAAATTGGGGGAACCCATTTTGAATGGGTTTCGGCTGCCCCTTTGTGGGGTTGTGGGGAATCATTTTGTCTTGGGTTCAACAAGACATTACTCTTCCTTGCACTCTTCCATCTATCTCTCTCTCACACACACAAGCAAGTTCTTTTCCTCTCTTCCTTTGGCTGAAATTTTTTTTTTTTTTTTTGCAAGCTGAAAAATTGGGTTTTGGCTTGGCTACATTCGGATTTGTAAGAAGAAGGGTTTGAGCTTTTGGTGTTCTTCTACCTAACAAGTTAGGTGTTTGCTAAGGCTTGTGGGTATACAAGCTTGAGGACTTCTATTTTGGAGGCTATACATTCAAGAAGCATCATCTTCTTCTTCTCATCCATACCACATCATTTTTTTCTTGAAAGGTAGTTTCAAGAACACCCTATGGTTGCCTTTTTCATTTTGATAGCATTTCATTTCACATATATATATGATCCTTGTTTATGGGGTTTCTTTTCGGTTAAAATGGTTCAAATTTTCAGATTGTTAAACAACATTTTAACACCTTATATCCGCTGCGTTTTATAGTTTAAATGGTTAAACTTGCTTTGATAAACTTGTTACAAAACCTACAATGGCATCTAGAGCCGGTCATGTGGAATACATGCTTCAAAAGTTCTTGAAAAGTTAGTTTTCATGGACTTTTTCAACCCATTAGGGGCTGTTTTGTTAAGGATGAATGAATCCCTTATGTTTCAAGGTTTAATCTTACATGCTTTAGTATAAACCTTGAAAGATTAACATCAAATGGTTGATTATATTGTTTGGACAAAACCCTAAAGTTCTGGTTCATGTTGGCTGAAACTTTAAGGCTGAAAAAGGGGTTCATGGTTGTTCTTGGATGTTGTATATGATACATATTTTGGTGCATAACATAGCCTTGACCTTATGTGTTTTGGATTTGGTTGATTGTGATTTTGTCATGTTGGTTTTGATTCTTGAAAGGGTTGTAATATTTGTGTTTGTATTTTGGGTTGTAATTTATTTATTCATTGGTTATGTAATAAATAGATTAGCTGAAGAAGGACAAAAAAGACATGGACACTTGAAGCATTTGGATGTGGATTCAAGTGGGAGTTCATGGACACATTTTGATGTGTCATTGTTAACCCTTAGGAAAGACCTTATGACAACACTTGTGATGACAAACAAGTGTAGTCAACTTAGTGGCTATGGTTATGCACTTATGTTTGTATGATTATGCTTGTTTGGTTGTTTGTTGTATGGTTGTTGTTTGATATTTGGATATGCATAACAAACTCATTAACAAATTTAACAAGCTGAAAATTGATGGTTCTTTATCATTAAGTTATGGTTACTAAAAGGATTAATGATTTTAATAAAAGGGTTTTTATTAAAAAGTGAACCATAAGGTACCTTGTATTTGAAAGCATGCAAATATAAGGTACATAGAGTTTTCAAAACTAGTATTATGAAAACTTAAAATTTCTTTTATAAACAAGTTAAACACCATCCTTTTGCACAACACTTGAGTCACTTGGAAACTCTTAATGGGATAAAGGTCACTTAACCATTTTGAGGGAACTTGTGATTTGAGGTGGGGATACCATATTTGTGGGATAAAGGTCACCTAACCACTTATGTTGGAAAACTCACATGTGTGTGTAAGTAGGGTAACTTGATTTGCAAACCATGTTTAATGGATCACCTACAATGTGGTTTACAAAGGTGTTGATGGGATAAACATGCCGACCACACATATGATGTTTAAGTTGATCCCATACCTTAGAAGTTGCAAAGGGTTGCAATTGTCAAAACGTTGACTACCTTGGTAATTTAAATAATGGGATAATGGTCACCTAACCAGTATTTAAATGTAACGTTGGATTCTAGAATTTTAAAATTGTATAAGACACTTAAAAGGGTTTTAATTATTAAAATATGAATAATATCGAAAATACTAAAATTGAACTTTGTTTAATTTTGTAGATGGCCACCAACAATAATGAAAATAATGACATCCCGTCCGCTCACTCACTATCACTAAGAACCATTCTCCAAAAGGAGCGTCTAAATCATAATAACTTTATAGATTGGTTTCGAAACTTGAGAATTGTTCTCAAGCAAGAGAAACGATCGTATATTTTAGACGATCCGATTCCCGATCAACCTAATAATGAGGATGAGGAGGCCTATAATAATTGGGTAAAATACACTGAGGACTCGGTCCAAGTGTCTTGCCTCATGTTGGCAAGTATGACTCCGGATCTCCAAAAGGAGTAGTGAACATCATGGAGCATACGACATTATTACCCAGTTGAAGGAAACGTTCCAACAACAAGCAAGGGTAGAGCGCTTCAAAACGGTTCGAGCACTCCATGCGTGTCGTATGGATGACACCCAATCTGTTTCATCTTATGTACTTAAGATGAAAAGCCACATTGACCGCCTCGAAAGGCTGAATTGTCACGTCTCGAAAGAGTTGGCTACGGATTTGATCCTCAACTCTTTGTCAAAAAGGTTTGAAAATTTTGTCATGAACTATAACATGAATGGGTGGGACAAGAACATAAGTGAGCTTCACTCTATGCTCAAAACTGCCAAGGCGGCCATGGGTAAAAAGGTTTTACCCGTTCTCACCATCAATGAAGGTGGGAACAAGAAGAGGCCTCACCCCGCACCCAAGGCAAATGTTGCCAAGGGTAAAGGGCACGTTAGGGGAAAGGGAAAGGGAGTGGTAAAAGCGCCTCCACCAAAACCAGCGCAGAAGAAGCAAAAGGTTGCTTCAAATGACCCATGCTTTAAGTGTGGGGAGATTGGACATTGGGCAAGAAATTGCCTAGTCCATCTCAAAGAGTTGCAAGCTAAGAGGGATGCCGGGCAAACCTCTGGTACAATTTACATGATTCATATTGATTTAAATTTAATATCCTCTAACACATGGGTATTGGTTTGGAAGCAATTTTGAACAATATTTTGTATGCTCCTAGTTTGACTAGGAACATTATTTGTATTGCCCAATTAAGACAATATGGTTATGTTTTGACATTTATTGATAATGAAATTCATGTTTCTTTAATTGGTATATTTTATTTTAAAGCTATTCCTATTAATGGTATTTATGAATTGGTTCGTGAAAACACATTATATGATAGCTCATTGTACCAAACCATCTCTAAGAAACTCAAATTGGATTTGAGTGATACCTACCTTTGGCATTGTCGTCTTGGTCATATAAACAAGAAGCGCATACAATCACTTCAAAAGAGTGATCTTTTAAAAGCAAGTGAATATGATTCATTTGATGTATGTGAATCTTGTTTACAAGGTAAAATGACTAAGGCTCCTTTTAGTGGCAAATCCGAAAGGGAAAAAGATTTATTAGGCATCATACATTCGGATGTATGTGGTCCTTTTAAACCAATGACTAGGTACAATGAAAGATACTTCATTACCTTTACCGACGACTATAGTCGATATGGTTATGTGTACTTGTTAACACACAAAGATGAATCTTTTGAAATGTTCAAAATCTTCCAAAATAAAGTAGAAAATCAACTCAACAAGAAAATAAAAATTCTTCGCACCGATAAAGGAGGTGAATACCTAAATGATGTTGTCACACCCCAGGCCCAGGTAGGGTGGGACGTCACAGACTAGCAACAACATATGGCAGCAGAAACAAACCATTACAAGAGCTCAAAGGAGAGAATATCACATGGCATTAATGTTTTTAAAAAGATAACGTGGCTAGAAACAAATCAAGCCCCCAAATGAGTTTTACAATCATCCATAAAATAAATTGTACTTGTCCAACACCAATATAAAATTGTTCAAATGATTCATCAAGGAAAATATGCCAATGCCATGGTCACGTGATAAGTCTAGGTCTTCACAACAGCTAGGATCTCTTCATACATTACCTGAAACATGCTCAAAAGAAATTTGTGTCAACTAAAAAGTTGGTGAATTCAAGTGCTTAAAGTTTAAAAACAAAAGGACTTATCAAATCCTTCTTTGATTAAAAGAAAATAATCATTGTTTAAACATCGTGGGAAAAATCATAATCAACCCTGCACTCAGTCCAGGTTGGCCTCTTCTAAAGTTGTGTTTAACCGGATATTCCCGAAGGAAGAACTGAGTCCCAAACCAGTGAACCCTACCTGCCCGGATGGTTCACCATAGTTTCTTAACAAAACCTATTACATCCACAAACGACCCCTTAGGATCTCAGTGGGGTAACCTTCCTGGAACGGAAGCCACTGTGTGTGGGGGATTCCCCAAATAGATCTATTCATATAAAACAAGCGGTTCACGAAAGAATTAATGATCATGACATAAGTACCAGCAGGTATTCCATAAATCTCTCATACAATCATCAAGTAAAGCACAATTATAGTTCAAAAATAACAGAGCATGCTTCACCCCAAAACAGTAGTAAAAAGGGGAATCACTAGAACTCACCTTAGGTTTCAAGTCAAATGTCTCTTGGTGTGCCGGGAGTGTCTCAAGTCTAGCACCCTAACATGTACATATTAAGTAATAAGCTACTGCCCTAAACTCATTTAAGGTGCAACAATGGTGTCAATAGTTTAGCTATTGGTTAAGGCTTTGGTTTCGTGAAGGTTTGTATAAAAAGTTTCCTTTTATGGCAGGTCAAGGCGTCTTCATTAAAATTGGGATTTTCACTTCATTAGGTTAAGTATATTAAGGAATTTTGTTGTTCAAGTGATTATTAGCTTCCTGGAAGTCGGTTATAAGGTTTGGAAAAATTTTACAGTTTGGTCCCTCAAGTTTCAAAATTGACAGTTTCTACCCTCAAGTTTGGTTTCTTGCCCTTTATGACATTTAAGACCAAAAATCAGATTCTTAGAGTAATATTATACTTATTATAGAGTAAGTGTTTCAAAATTTTAGTTTACGGGTCCGATTTAAAAACTGCGCGTTTAACGCTCCCGGTTACGGTAAAAGCCGGAGAGTTTTAACCGTAAATTGGGGTTTTCATATATTTGAATCTTGGACCAGTAGGTATTCTCTAAAAGGTATCTTTATAAATTTCAAGTCCTTAAATTGTGAAAATTGGCCTTTTATAGGTGAAAATCTCGTTTTTACGTTTGACCCGTTAAAACGCGGTTTTGACCGTGTTTGACCATTTAAAGCTTGTTTGACCAATTTTTCAAATCCTTTAAGTCTTTTATTACTTAACTTACTGAAATCATATGATTTTTATAAATCTTTGCTTTGAACTCCATTTTTATGGATTTTTCTCAAAAACGATGCTCGGTTTGTACCCGTTTTTAGTTAAAACGTCATTTATTTGTTCCTTTGACCATTTAAATTATCCATTGACTCCAGATCACTTTATTTATCATTTTTAAGCCTGGAATACTTTTCAAGAGTGTTAAATTCATATTCTTACTATTTTTAAGGTCGTTTTATCATGTTTTCGGGTCCCGAAAGTGACTAAAAGGGGGCAAATCTCAACATGTCCTTTATTCCAGAGTTTAAACATTACTAACACTCTTAATATTCATCAAAACCTACTGCAATTTCAGTCCCAAAGATTTGCCTAGATGTTCTACACATTCATAGACTTCAAATATGTAGAAAATGTCATAACCGACCATAACACTTGTGTAAATCATCTTAACTTGAGTTTAAACATTGCCAACACTTTATTTAACCTTATAAACAGATTATTAAGGTGTCATAAGGTCGTTCATGAGTAGGTTATGAGTCTTGGTTGAGAGGGTTTTTCAAACAAATGCTTAAAGGGTGTTGTTACATGTAGAAAGAAGGGTTTCAAGGTGTAATCCATGTAATAACCGTGGGTTCGAGTATGTAGCCTTTTGGAACTTTTAAAAACAGGTTCTTGGGAGTCCATTAAGCCATTAACATGCAGGTCACAAGTTTGGTTTACAAGAGTTGCAACATTCACAAGTTAGATGATACCAAAACACCCAAAAAGAGGGTTTTCATGGTGGAAATCGGTTTCCACCCAAAGAATGACTATCATAACGTGAGATTTACCTTCAAGAACATCGGGAACTCCTCAAGAACAAAGTGATGGTGAGAAGTTTCTGCTACAACAAGGAAAAAGCAAGGTTTTTAGGTGAAAAATGAAGAAAACAAGTGAAATGTCCAAAACCGACAACATGAGCTTACACTTGATGTAACTCACGGTTTGGAAGGTGTTGATGGTCGTGGATGGCTAGAAACTCCTTGGACTTGGCTGTAGAACCTCGAACCAAGGCTGGAAAAGTCGAACAAGTGTGGTTGTGTGCCCAAAACTCGCGAACTAGGCCACTTCCTTGCGGTTTGCACTTGGTCGATGGTTGCTTGGTGTTGTTCTTCACGAATTCTTGTGCTTGACTTAGAGGGGATTTCTTTGAGAGAGTTGTGATGTGAGTGTGTGGTGTGTTCAGCTGAATTCAAATAAGAGGGAGAGAGGGAGAGGGTGGAAGGTTTGCATGTAGTGTAAGTGGTGGGTGTGGTGGTGGTGTAGAGAGGAGAAGAGTGGAGGGAGAGGGCGGCCGATTTTGGAGTGTAGTGGGAGGGTTTTTGGATTAAATTTTAATTATAAATTGTTATTTTGTAGTGTAGTTTTGTAGTATTGGGTATAATGTATTGCTTAGTGGATGGTGTATTTGAGGTATCTAGTGCATGTCCATGCATGCATGGGCCGAAAATTTGAGGGTGTGAGTGTGTATGCTCATATTTTAATTGCCTTCTCTTGAAATTAATTTTGTAAGGGTGACTAGTCGACATTCCCGGAACACAATTTTTTAAAATGTAGAAACCTAAATTAGTTAGAAGTAAATAAAGAAAAATCATATGAAACCATAATTTGAATCAAGTAGTAAGAATTGTTTCCAATTTCATGGTAGGGTTGAATAGTTTCAATTATTAGCACTCATAAGATGGATAATGATGCAAGTAATTTAGGGTTAGGATAACAACCTGGAGGTCGGTTGTCATATTCTCCCACCGTTTAGGAAATTTCGTCCCGAAATTTTAGCTTTGATTGGAGACTAAACGGGTGGGTTTGAAGAGGGGTGGATAATTCTTCCTCATTTCATCTTCACGCTCCCAAGTAAATTCAGGTCCATGCTTGGAGTTCTATCTAACCTTAACCTTGGGTATGCGGCTCCGCCGGAGTTGCTTGACCAAGCGATCCGTGATCTCCACGGGTTCTTCCACAAAATTCAATTTGTCGTTTATTCTTGCTTCTTTTAATGGCAGTTCTAGGGTTTTGTCTACCATGCTCTTCTTCAAGTTCGACACATGAAAGGTGTCGTGTATGTGGCTCAACCCCGGGGGTAGTTTCAACTTATACGCGACTGGGCCAATTCTTGCCAGTATTTCGAATGGCCCAATGTATCTTGGGCTTAACTTTCCTTTTTTTCCAAACCTCACAGTTCCTTTCAATGGTGCTACCTTTAGCATTACCCTGTCGCCCACTTGGAACTCTAGAGGTTTCTGTCTCCTATCAGCGTACTTCTTCTGCCGATCTCTGGCTGCTTTCAATCGCTCCTTTATCTTATAGATCTTGTTGGTGGTCTCCAACACTATGTCGGGTCCCATCACTTGGCTATCACCAATCTCATTCCAACTCAAGGGTGATCGGCATTTCTTGCCATATAGGGCCTCATACGGAGCGGCTTTGATACTCGCGTGGTAACTATTGTTATAGGCGAATTCCACCAAAGGAAGATGGTTATCCCAGTTTCCGCCAAAGTCCATCACGCAAGCTCTTAACATGTCTTCCATCGTTTGAATAGTTCTTTCGCTCTATCCATCGGTCTGAGGGTGGTAAGCCGTGCTTATATCTAAACGGGTATCTAAAGCTTGCTGGAACGATTTCCAGAAACGAGAGGTAAAACGGCTATCACGGTCGGAGATGATCGACAAAGGCACTCCATGCCTCGTTACCACCTCATCGACATATAGTTGGGCCAATTTCGTCATGTCGTAGTCTTCTCTAATTGGCAAGAAGTGAGCTGATTTCGTTAGCCTATCTACTATCACCCAAATAGCATCGTGACCTTTAAACGTTCTGGGCAACTTGGTAACAAAATCCATCGTGACATTATCCCATTTCCATTCTGGAATTTCAGGTTGTTGTAACGTTCCTGATGGTTTTTGGTTCTCAGCTTTTACCATGGCACAGGTTAAACATTTCCCCACATAAACGGCGATTGGTTTCTTGATTCCCGGCCACCAGAAAAGTGCCTTTAAATCCTGATACATCTTATCACTTCCAGGATGAATTGAATACCTAGACTTGTGTGCTTCGTCGAGGATTACTTCTCGAATTCCTTCGTGTTTTGGCACCCAAGTCCTTCCTTCATATCTGTATGTACCATCGTCCCCTATCTCAAATTGCTTTTCCATTCCAGTCAATCGTTCTTCCTTTAATCTTCCTTCCTTTAATGCCTCGCTTTGAGCTTCTTTTAGTTTTGCAATAAGGTTGGTATACACACTCATCCTTAAGGCTCGTACACGAAGAGGCTTTTCTCTTTCCTTTCGGCTCAACGCATCTGCCACAACATTGGCCTTACCGGGATGGTAGCGGATTTCGCACTCGTAATCGTTTAATAGCTCGACCCATCTTCTCTCACGCATGTTGAGCATCTTTTGGTCAAGGATATGTTGCAAGCTTCTATGGTCAGTGTAGATGATGCACTTTGTGCCATAAAGGTAGTGCCTCCACATTTTGAGAGCAAACACCACGGCAGCCAACTCCAGATCGTGCGTCGTGTAGTTCTTCTCATGATCATTCAGCAGTCTCGATGCGTAAGCAATCACCTTGTTGCGTTGCATCAATACACATCCTAGCCCTTGACGCGAAGCGTCACAATAGACCACGAAGTCTTCTACTCCTTCTGGAAGAGCAAGGATAGGTGCACTGCATAACTTCTCCTTAAGCATTTCAAACGCCTCGTTCTGCTCTCGCTCCCACACAAAGGTTGTGTTCTTCTTGGTTAGTGCGGTCAAAGGTTGCACTATACGCGAGAAGTCCTTTATAAATCGTCGGTAGTAGCCAGCCAGTCCTAAGAATTGCCTTATCTCCGTAGGAGTCTCAGGAATCTTCCAATTCTTTATGGCCTCAATCTTGGAAGGGTCAACTTGAATCCCATCCTCATTCACCACATGACCTAAGAATTGGATCTGGCGCATCCAATATTCACATTTAGAAAACTTGGCATATAGTTGCTCATTCTTGAGCAATTCAAGAATTAGCCTGAGATGCTTCTCGTGCTCGTCTTTACTTCGGGAATAGATCAGTATGTCGTCAATAAACACGATCACAAAGTTGTCGAGGCAAGGGCGGCAAACGCGGTTCATGAGGTCCATGAATGCTGCTGGAGCATTAGTCAGTCCAAAGGGCATGACCAAATACTCATAGTGTTCATACCTAGTTCGAAAGGCTGTTTTGGGTATGTCTTCTTCTCTTATCTTCAGTTGGTGGTATCCTGACCTCAAGACTATTTTGGAGAAATAACTTGCTCCTTGCAGTTGATCAAATAGGTCATCTATTCTCGGAAGAGGGTAACGATTCTTTATGGTCAGATTATTCAATTCCCTGTAATCAATACACATTCGCAAGGTTCCGTCTTTCTTTTTCACGAATAGTACCGGGGCACCCCATGGAGAGACACTCGGACGTATAAATCCCTTGTCCAATAGTTCTTGAATTTGTACCATTAGCTCCTTCATCTCAGGTGGGGCGAGTCGGTACGGTGCCTTGGCTACCGGTGCAGTACCAGGCAACAAGTCTATCTGGAATTCGACTTGCCGATTCGGGGGGAGTCCTGGTAGGTCTTCAGGAAACACCTCTGGGTATTCAAAAACCACGGGAATATCTTCGATCTTCTTCTCCTTTTGGGTTTTCATCACATATACTATAAAAGCTGGACATCCCTTCATTAAGCTCTTGGTAGCTTTTAAGTGGGATATCATAGGGTATAGGGTGTTACTCCTTTCACCCTCTACCACTAACACTTCTTCGTCGCTCAACGGTATCTTGAGTAGTCGCTCATCACATACGATTTCGACTCTATGCTTCGCTAGCTAGTCCATACCCACAACCACATCAAATCCTCCTAACTTAATGGGCATCAAGTTAATCCTAAACGTATTCCCTTTTAGATTCAGCGGGCAATCCCTAATGATTTCGTTAGCTTCTAAAATATTACCGTCAACTAATTCTACGGTAAACGCATCAGTTAAGGTACACACGTCTAAGTCAATCAATGGCCTAAAGGTACTAGAGATAAAACTAGTAGTCGCTCCAGTATCGAACAATACAGTAGCGAGATGATTGTTTACAAGGAACGTATTGTTGACCACGTCGGGTTCCCTACGAGCTCCTGCTGGGTCCATTATGAATGCTCTTCCCTTAGGCTTGTTGTGCTTGGCATCCTTGTCTCTACCCAGCTTAGGACACTTGTTCCTCATATGCCCTGGATCTCCACATTCATAGCATTGTTTTCCTGGTGCGTAAGTACAGTCTTTAATTAAATGGCCTGTTCTCTTGCAACTAAAATAGGGCATCGGGTTACATTCCCCTTGATGATGTAACTTGCACTTGCTGCAGAATGGGCTTGTCCCCGAATACAATCTCCGGTTTTTGCTTCCCTGATCATCACGCCTCGCACCTTCAGAACTCTTTCTTCCTGACCCACTACTACTTCCAACCGCTCTTTTCATTTCCAACCACTTCCTCTTCTCACTAACAAACTTCCTCTTCTCATCAGCCCTTGCTTGATCGGTCCATCCAGCCCTAATTAGGTCATCAGTCAAACTGCTGGTAAGGTCGACAGCAGCTTGTAGGGTTACAGGCTGGGAGGAACGGACCATTCCCATAACTCTTGGGTGTAGTCCCCAGATGAACCGTGCTACACCTTTGGCTTCTGGCGTCACCAGATGTGGCACAAGTCGGGATAGGGCTAAGAAACGATTGATATATTCTGTGTAGTTGGGACCTTTCATCTCCCAGCTTAAAAATTCTGTCTCCAGCTTCTCGAGTTGATTGATGGGGCAATATTTGTTGGTCATTAGCTCTCGGAATTCAGTCCAGCCCATTCGATTAGCCACATTTCTTCCACGGCTTTGAGTAATTGACTTCCACCATTCAAGAGCTGATCCCTTGAGAGATTGTGATGCAAACCTCACCATATGCTCCATCTTGCACTCGCTAATGTCCAAGACAGCTTCCATTTCGTCAATCCACCTGTAAGTCTCTATAGCACCCTCGGTGCCATAGAAGTCCTTAGGCTTACATGCCATGAAGGTCTTATAGGAGCATCCATTCCTTAACGCTCGGCTTCTTCGTCGTGGCCCTCATCGTTCACCGGCCGTTCATTACCAGTAGTGTTATCCCGGTCTGCATTTATCTGTGCAATAATAGTCGGAATGGCGTTAGCCAGTTGCTGAGCTACGAGGTTAGCAATTCTTTCGTCACTCTCTTGATTAGCATTTTCCCCGTGGGGAGTCCCTGGTGGAGTAGGTTGGTTTCCAGTCGGCCTTGCTTCCTCACGGCGGCCCCTGGTGGCTCCACGCCGTCCAAATCGTGTTCCTCTGCGAGTCGGCATTCTGATAGTATCACAAATAGATTCGTTTAGCATCTCAAAATTTGTTTCGAATAGCCTATGCATCATTATCCTATTACACCATGCCTCGGAAGAGGGATCATGGCATGCACATATGTATTTACAACCCACTAAGGAAACCTTACAAAGTCCAAATCAAAACATGAGATAACAATTAGGCAACCAATTAGAAAAAGGCACAGACCAATTTCAAGGCACAACACAACATATTGCAATTTAATACAGACAGTTTAATAAATCTAGCATCCCACCAGCAGTTCATGATAGTATCATCCGACAAAATAGAATCAGAGTCAAGCTCTTACAATTTGGAAGGTGCCATCACCCCATGATAATAAAATAATAGTATCGAATAACAATTCAAATAGTTTCCTTCTACTGTCTAGAGACAGATAATCCCGCTGAGTACTCCTACTCTCACATCCACTTTTTCTTCAGCCATCCGAACCATCCTGTACTCTTCTTCTTCTGCTCCTGCTCCAAACGCTTCACTCCTTGTGTAGCCATCATAGCCTGGAATTGAGCAGACTGGGAGGTTCGAGTGGCGTGCTGAACAGTCAACTCATGACGGCGAACAGTCCTCAAGATCTCATCCAATGTCGCATCAGAGGGTCCTACATCACTTGCCCGGCGACTCGACTGGGAGTACCTATCACCAGCCAGTACGCTAGGGCCGTCATACATACTATGTCTCGGCGGCATCAGGCGTTCGTCACGTGGGTCAAATAGTGGAGGTACCGAAGTCGGAATCCTAACAGGCGGGGGAGGAGGAGGAGGCATCCTAAAGGATACGGAGGATCCTGGCCTAACGCTTTTGCGAGGTCGGGTGACAGCACGCGCACCCCTATTTCCAATAGGTGGGATGGGTGAGAGGGTCGGAGAAGCTACTTTAGGAGAGTGGGAACGCGTTCGGCTTCGAGAAGGTGATGTGGAGGAAGAGTCCTCGGAAGCTTCAGTGTCTTCGGACGTGACGGATATCCACCCTGGATGTCCGCATCTCCGGAGGTACCTTCATACTCTGTCTGGGGCTTCTCTCTCCTCAGGGTTCCGGTAGGAGTGGTCTCAGTGTCGGGTGAGCAGGCGCCTTTCCTTTATCAGCCATAGACGTTGTCCTGTAAGAAATACATCATGAGTAATTTGGTTTCTCATAGCTCATGATTATAATAATAGTACTAGTAATAGTAGTGATGGCAATAGTATCTGTTATTCCAACATATAGCTGTCTGTTTTGCCCAAATCAATAGTCTCTTCAAGTAGTATCGGATAACATAGTTCATCATAAAAATCATTTAAATCCCCTTTTTGAAATTAGTTTCAAAATCATCAATATAAATCAGAAAAAGTCCAACCATAACCTAAAGATCAGTGATGGAAATTACGCGTCCGGTAAATTCATGATTACGTTGATCAAGTGTAATCATCAATTTACCCAACCCGATCATCCCAACACTTCCCACAAGGACAGTCCTAGGGTATCAGGGTTGTAGCCTAGGGTCTACTATGGTATTCCCGACTTCTCTACAACCTTTGGCTCTGATACCAATCTGTCACACCCCGGGCCCAGGTAGGGTGGGACGTCACAGACTAGCAACAACATATGGCAGCGGAAACAAACCATTACAGAGCTCAAAGAGAGAATATCACATGGCATTAATGTTTTTAAAAAGATAACGAGGCTAGAAACAAATCAAGCCCCCAATGAGTTTTACAATCATCCATAAAATAAATTGTACTTGTTCAACACAATATAAAATTGTTCAAATGATTCATCAAGGAAAATATGCCAATGCCATGGTCACGGGATAAGTCTAGGTCTTCACAACAGCTAGGATCTCTTCATACATTACCTGAAACATGCTCAAAAGAAATTTGTGTCAACTAAAAAGTTGGTGAATTCAAGTGCTTAAAGTTTAAAAACAAAAGGACTTATCAAATCCTTCTTTGATTAAAAGAAAATAATCATTGTTTAAACATCGTGGGAAAAATCATAATCAACCCTACACTCAGTCCCGGTTGGCCTCTACTAAAGTTGTGTTTAACCGGATATTCCCAAAGGAAGAATTGAGCCCCAAACCAGTGAACCCTACCTGCCCGGATGGTTCACCATAGTTTCTTAACAAAACCTGTTACATGCCACAAACGACCCCTTAGGATCTCAGTGGGGTAACCTTCCTGGAACGGAAGCCACTGTGTGTAGGGGATTCCCCAAATAGATCTATTCATATAAAACAAGCGGTTCACGAAAGAATTAATGATATCAGCAGGTATTCCATAAATCCCACATACAATCATCAAGTAAAGCACAATTATAGTTTAAAAATAACAGAGCATGCTTTACCCCAAAACAGTAGTAAAAAGGGGAATCACTAGAACTCACCTTAGGTTTCAAGTCAAATGTCTCTTGGTGTGCCGGGAGTGTCTCAAGTCTAGCACCCTAACATTTACATATTAAGTAATAAGCTACTGCCCTAAACTCATTTAAGGTGCAACAATGGTGTCAAGAGTTTAGCTATTGGTTAAGGCTTTGGTTTCGTGAAGGTTTGTATAAAAAGTTTCCTTTTATGGCAGGTCAAGGCGTCTTCATGAAAATTGGGATTTTCACTTCACTAGGTTAAGTATATTAAATAATTTTGTTGTTCAAGTGATTAGCTTCCTGGAAGTCAGTTATAAGGTTTGGAAAATTTTACAGTTTGGTCCCTCAAGTTTCAAAATTGACAGTTTCTACCCTCAAGTTGGTTTCTTGCCCTTTATGACATTTAAGACCAAAAATCAGATTCTTAGAGTAATATTATACTTATTATAGAGTAAGTGTTTCAAAATTTTAGTTTACGGGTCCGATTTAAAAAACTGCGCGTTTAACGCTCCCGGTTACGGTAAAAGCCGGAGAGTTTTAACCGTAAATTGGGGTTTTCATATATTTGAATCTTGGACCAGTAGGTATTCACTAAAAGGTATTTTTATAAATTTTAAGTCCTTAAGTTGTCAAAATTGGCCTTTTATAAGTGAAAATCTCGTTTTTACGTTTGACCCGTTAAAACGCGGTTTTGACCGTGTTTGACCATTTAAAGCTTGTTTGACCAATTTTTCAAATCCTTTAAGTCTTTTATTACTTAACTTACTGAAATCATATGATTTTTATAAATCTTAGCTTTGAACTCCATTTATATGGATTTTTCTCAAAAACAATGCTCGGTTTGTACCCGTTTTTAGTTAAAACGTCATTTATTTGTTCCTTTGACCATTTAAATTATCCATTGACTCCAGAACACTTTATTTATCATTTTTAAGCCTGGAATAATTTTCAAGAGTGTTAAATTCATATTCTTACTATTTTTAAGGTCGTTTTATCATGTTTTCGGGTCCCGAAAGTGACTAAAAGGGGGCAAATCTCAACATGTCCTTTGTTCCAGAGATTAAACATTACTAACACTCTTAATATTCATCAAAACCTACTGAAATTTCAGTCCCAAAGAGTTGCCTAAATGTTCTACACATTCATAGACTTCAAATATGTAGAAAATGTCATAACCGACCATAACACTTGTGTAAATCATCTTAACTTGAGTTTAAACATTGCCAACACTTTATTTAACTTTATAAACAGATTATTAAGATGTCATAAGGTCGTTCATCAGTAGGTTATGAGTCTTGGTTGAGAGGGTTTTTCAAACAAATGCTTAAAGGGTGTTGTTACATGTAGAAAGAAGGGTTTCAAGGTGTAATCCATGTAATAAACGTGGGTTCGAGTATGTAGCCTTTTGGAACTTTTAAAAACAGGTTCTTGGGAGTCCATTAAGCCATTAACATGCAGGTCACAAGTTTGGTTTACAAGAGTTGCAACATTCACAAGTTAGATGATACCAAAACACCCAAAAAGAGGGTTTTCATGGTGGAAATCGGTTTCCACGCAAAGAATGACTATCATAACGTGAGATTTACCTTCAAGAATGTTGGGAACTCCTCAAGAACAAAGTGATGGTGAGAAGTTTCTACTACAACAAGGAAAAAGCAAGGTTTTTAGGTGAAAAATGAAGAAAAACAAGTGAAATGTCCAAAACCGACAACATGAGCTTACACTTGATGTAACTCACGGTTTGGAAGGTGTTGATGGTCGTGGATGGCTAGAAACTCCTTGGACTTGGCTGTAGAACCTCGAACCAAGGCTGGAAAAGTCGAACAAGTGTGGTTGTGTGCCCAAAACTCGCGAACTAGGCCACTTCCTTGCGGTTTGCACTTGGCCGATGGTTGCTTGGTGTTGTTCTTCACGAATTCTTGTGCTTGACTTAGAGAGGACTTCTTTGAGAGAGTTGTGATGTGAGTGTGTGGGTGTGTTCATCTGAATTCGAATAAGAGGGAGAGAGGGAGAGGGTGGAAGGTTTGCATGTAGTGTAAGTAGTGGGTGTGGTGGTGGTGTAGAGAGGAGAAGAGTGGAGGGAGAGGGCGGCCGATTTTGGAGTGTAGTGGGGGGGTTTTTGGATTATATTTTAATTATAAATTGTTATTATGTAGTGTAGTTTTGTAGTATTGGGTATAATGTATTGCTTAGTGGATGATCTATTTGAGGTATCTAGTGCATGTCCATGCATGCATGGGCCGAAAATTTGAGGGTGTGAGTGTGTATGCTCACATTTTAATTGCCTTCTCTTGAAATTAATTTTGTAAGGGTGACTAGTCGACATTCCCGGAACACAATTTTTTAAAAGGTAGAAACCTAAATTAGTTAGAAGTAAATAAAGAAAAATCATATGAAACCATAATTTGAATAGTTTCAATTATTAGCACTCATAATATAATGATGCAAGTAATTTAGGGTTAGGATAACAACCTGGAGGTCGGTTGTCAAAGATGTTTTTAGAGATCATCTTAGAAGTTGTGGTATTGTCTCACAACTATCTCCACCTTGAACACCACAACACAATGGTGTGTCCAAGAGGAGAAATCGAACTCTATTGGATATGGTTCGATCTATGATGGCTAGAAGCTCATTGCCTCTATCATTTTGGGGTTTCGCTTTGCTCTTTGCGGCCTGTATCTTGAATATGGCCCCAACCAAGAAAGTGGAAACGACACCTTTTGAAATATGGCATGGAAGGGTTCCATCACTATCATATTTAAAGGTATGGGGTTGTGAGGCTTATTTTAAGACTCCCACCTCAAACAAGTTAGAAAGCCGTTCCACTAAAGTATCTTCATTGGATATCCTGGAGATTCTATGGGATATTATTTCTATGATCCATTGGAACAAAAGGAGTTTGTTGCCAAGAAGGCTGAGTTCTTAGGAGCTAAGTTCCTTACGGAAGGAACTAGCAGTAAAACAGTGGATCTTAAGGAGGATCAAGAACCACAAACCGATACACGTTTGGTTGACACTAGCACTCAACATGAAGATGTTGAGGATGATCAAATGGTTGATCAATACCCACAAAACGTTCGCAGATCTGGTAGAATTAGTAATCCACCTGAAAGATATGGATTCTTCGTAGATGGATGCTATGTGGTAGATTCCGATGAACGAACCACTTATCGTGGTGCAATGTCCAATTTGGATTGTGACAAATGGCTTGAAGCCAGAACGTTGAGATGCAATCCATGTATGACAACCAAGTTAGGGACTTGGTTGTACCACCTCTTAATCCAAGGTAGTTGGAAGTAAGTGGGTTTTCAAGAAGAAAACCGATATGCATAGAAACTTGGATACTTATAAAGCTAGACTTGTAGCAAAAGGTTTCACTCAATCTCAAGGGGTTGATTATGATGAGTCCTTCTCACCGATTGCAATGTTAAGTCTATTAGGATATTATTTGCCAAAGTTGCTCATTATGATTATGAGATTTGGCAAATGGATGTCAAAACCGCTTTTCTAAATGGATATCTTGAGGAAGATGTCTATATGGTTCAGCTTGAAGGTTTTGTTGATTAAAAACATCCTAACAAAGTATGCAAGTTAAAGAAATCAATCTATGGATTGAAGCAAGCATCAAGAAGTTGGAATCACCGTTTTGATGAAGAGATAATCAAATTTGTGTTCATCAAAAATGCTGATGAAGCATGTGTATATAAGAAAGCTAGTGGGAGCATCATCACTTTTCTAGTATTGTATGTCGATGCCATTCTACTATTTGGAAATGACATTCCAACCTGGGAAGGTGTAAAACCTTGGCTTGGAAACTGTTTTTCCATTAAGGATCTTGGTGAAGCAGCCTATATTTTGGGAATAAAGATGTATAGGGATAGATCAATGCGGTTGATAGGTTTGAATCAAAGTGCATACATTGATAAGATCTTGAAAAGGTTCAAGATGGAAAACTATAAGAAAGGTACCATACCTATTCAAAGAGGAACGATATTGAGTAAGACTCAATGTCCAAGCTCAAAGGATGAGCAAGACAAAATGAAGGGTATCCCATATGCGTCTACTATTGGGTCCTTCATGTATGCAATGATATGCACTAGGCCAGACGTGTCATGCGCTTTGAGCATGACAAGCCGATACCAACAAAATCCTGGAAATAGTCTTTGGATGGCTATCAAGAACATACTTAAGTACCTTAAGAGGACTAAAGATATGTTCCTAATCTATGGATATGGTGAGGTGGAACTCGTGGTAAAAGGTTACACGGATGCGAGTTTCCAAACAGAACGGGATGATTCACGATCACAATTGAGATACATTTTCATCTTTAATGGAGGAGCGGTCTCTTGGAAGAGCTCTAAGCAAGATGTGGTGGCATTATCAACTACAGAGTCAGCATACATCGCCGCTTCATTAGCAGCTCAAGAAGCTGCATGGTTGAAGAAATTCATTGCCGATCTAGGGGTGGTCCCTTCCATTCAGGACCCCCTAGAAATTTTTTTGTGATAACGAGGGTGCGATTGCTCAAATCAAGCAACCCCGTGCACATCAAAAGACTAGGCACATTGAATGAAGATTCAACTACATAAGGGATGAGGTTGAAAAGGGAAAGATATGTATTCGCAAAGTTCACACGGATCAAAATATTACGGATCTACTCACGAAGCTTCTTGAAAATGCAAAGCATGAAAGTCATACTTGTGCCATGGGACTTCAATATTCTAGTGACTGGACTTGATCTTTAATTTTGTATTTAGATATTGTAACCCTTTATTACTTGAATGAATTATTTGGTTATAATGATTCAACTAATATTCCTATTTTTCATGTTTAAAATCCATGAGTAAATCACTTACTCAAAACGTCCGTAATTGTTCATACTTGTGGGAACAAGTATGAAAGTAAGACTATTATGAACTTGGATTGGCAGATATTCATATGGATGAATATAGAGCAATGGGTTGCTGCCAAAGTTCATAGATATTTGTAGGATACAAATATTTTTTTTGTTAAAGGGTTACCCCGGTGATTCTATTTATAAAGAGGAAATTAAACGTACAAGTAGTGTAGATAGATTCTACACTAATTCTTATATAGGACATGCCCCCTATATAAGGAAACCGAAAAAACCAGCTAACAAATTAACTAGCCCATCAAACAAACAAATAAAGAAAGCTAACTAAATTAAGACCAATGCACCCCCAATCAACCTCTATCATGCGAGACTAATTTATTATTGATTTTCCAATCCGCAAGAATAACAAGTACTCTTTGTTTCTTCGTGAATTTCAGACCCATAAGCTTTAACCTAACAGTTGATAATATGATATCACTTAACACCTTTGGATGCCGGGACTGGTTGTTAAAGATTCGATTGTTCCTTTCTTGCCGTACGAAGTAAACCGCAGCCGCAATCATTAACTTTCGTATAATATTAGGAAGCGTCTTCAAACCAGCATGATGTTGTAATCGCTGCTTAACATCAACCCAAACAGGAGAGCACATTTCCATGTGAGCTTTATCCTTGACCAACGACCACACCTTAGACGAGTATGAACATTCAAAAAATAAATGGTTGTGAGAGTCTATGTTTTGAATGCACAATAAACAACATAGCATATTCATATTCCCTCGGCGGGAGGGGATCCATCTCATAATCCGGTCTTGACCGAGTAACTTTTCCTTCAAGACCAACCAAAGGAGAAAAGCATGTCGAGGAATACATTGGGGATACCAAACTCTTCCTCCCTGTACCGGATAGAATCCCACACCACAGATGTACAGTAATTCTGCTTCTTATTATTGTACCACTAAACCCATTTATCCTCCACTCCTTGCGAGAAAGTGGGACATTGTATCTGCAATAAGACCGGGTAAACGTCAAGCCAAGCAACCGGCCACCGCCACCTTCCTTCAAAACAGATATCAGCTACATTTGAATCAAGAGTAAACCTAGCAGAATAAATCTCACAATGGGAGATTATAGAATATAGAGGAGAGGGAATCACCTTACCTAAGACCTCTTTTACCTTTAAAATAACAATGAAGTTGACCATTAATAGCTATGGAGAAAGATGGAGAAGTAACACAAATCATAATCCAATTCACCATTTTTCCAGGAAAACCGAAGCCATGCAAAACATCCTTTAAAAATGTCCAGTTACCAGTATCATTGGCCTTCTGAATATCATTCTTGAATGCACATCTAGGAGGACCTGATTTCTTGTGATAGTTTTGCATGCTTTCATGTGTAAGCAAGACATTATCTGAAATTCTCCTACCAAGAATGAAAGCTGACTGATTTATGCTAACAATATCCTTCAGCCCATCCTTATTTCGATTAGCAATAATTTTGGTAATGCACTTATAAAGGACATTACAGCAAGCAATGGGCCTAAAATCAACAATACGAGATGGAGCGAAAACCTTAGGCACAAGAGCTATAATAGTATGATTTATCTCCTTTAGAAGCTTTCCTGAAACGAAAAAATCCATAATAGCAGCCGAAACCTCCGTACCCGTAAGTTGCCAAGACTTTTTGAAAAACGCCGAAGAAAACCCATCAGGCCCTGGGCCTTTCTTATCATCAATTGAGAACATAGCCTTTCTGACTTCATCATAGGTAACTTCCCTTATCATATCCGAGGCCGATTGAACCTCAAGGAGGAACTCGTGGTAAAAGGTTACACGGATGCGAGTTTCCAAACAGATGGGATGATTCACGATCACAATCGGGATACAATTTCATCTTGAATGGAGGAGCGGTCTCTTGGAAGAGCTCTAAGCAAGATGTGGTGGCATTATCAACTACAGAGTCAGAATACATCGCCGCTTCATTAGCAGCGCAAGAAGCTGCATGGTTGAAGAAATTCATTGTCGATCTAGGGGTGGTCCCTTCTATTCTGGAGCCCCTAGAAATTTTTTGTGATAACGAGGGTGTGATTGCTCAAATCAAGGAACCCCGTGCACATCAAAAGACTAGGCACATTGAACGAAGATTCAACTACATAAGGGATGAAGTTGAAAAGGGAAAGATAGGTTTTCGCAAAGTTCACACGGATCAAAATATTGCGGTTCCACTACGAAGCTTCTTGAAAAGGCAAAGCATGAAAGTCATACTTGTGCCATGGGACTTCAATATTCTAGTGACTGGATTTGATCTTTAATTTTGTATTTATATATTGTAACCCTTTATTACTTTAATGAATTATTTGGTTATAATGATTCAACTAATATTCTTATTTTGCATGTTTAAAATCCATGAGTAAATCACTTATTCAAAACGTCTGTAGTCGTTCATACTTGTGGGAACAAGTATGAAGGTAAGAGTATTATGAACTTGGATTTGTAGATATTCATATGGATGAATATAGAGCAATGAGTTGCTGCCAAAGTTCATAGATATTTGTGGGATACAAATATTGGACTGACCTGCATCTCAAATATTACTACATGGAATCTTCCTGATTGATCATAAGTGTTGATACATGTATGTCCCTAGATCAGGATTTGAATGTAATAGATCTTGTTTGTCTGATTATGATGTAATGTGAAATGATTAATGAAATGATATTGATTGTTTGTGATTTGTAATGTCTAATATTTCATGAATGAGTCGATATTGAATCGGTTAATTAGGTTTGTGATTGTTTGAATGGTTACACATAATGTTATATTAATTAATACATTCAAACTTAACATAATGAAGTTCTCATGCGAACGGCCCATGCGAATGGACCACACGCATGAATAACTTCATACGATTGACTCAGTCGCACGACTGAACCAGGAGACTGGATCAGTCGTATGATTGACACATAAGATTGGCTCAGTCGCACGACTGAACACTCAGTCGTGCGGATGAATCAACCGCATGGTTCAATCGCACGACTGAACCATACTTATGGTCCAGTCGCCCGAATGAACAATACTAACCTATAAATACAACCCAATTCGTGAAAAACGTAAGCATTCATTCTATTTCGACTCCAGACGTACCCTAGCCGTCCAGAAGCCTCCCAATTCGTTCTCCAAGTTCATAGAACACATTAGATCGATTCCTAATTGATTTCTAACGTTAGATTCAATTCTTTATTGATTCTTCATGTGTTCTCACTGATTGGATCGCCAATCAAATAGGATTCCGCACTATTTGATCTGGTTTACATGCTAATCACTCGGTATTTCGTTCAAATACTAGGTCCTAACAAGTGGTATCAGAGCTTTGGCTCTTGATTACGTGTGATTCAATCAAGTTTGATAAAAAGTTTGTGTTTTTGCACTAAAAACGCAATCTTTTGTGTCAAAAGTGATCTTGGACGTTCCCTGCTCATCAAAGTTTGGTTTCTACGGACTTAGGCGATTAGACCTTGCGAAATTTCGAATTTTTACGGCTAAAACACGTTTAACCTACAAATTTTCGCAAAACAACAGCTTCAGTCGCACGAGTGAGCCATTCGCACGACTGGACTCCATTCGCATTGCCCATACGGACGATTGGACCTAGTCGCATCTTCATTCGTACGATTGAACCATTTGTTCGCTGTGTTCATACGCACCAGCTTCATTCGCACGACTGAACCAATCGCTTAGTTCAGCCGCACGATTGAACCAGTCGCATAGTTCATTCGCACGGATAGACCAATCGCATCCTTCAGTCGCACCAGTTGACAGTTTGTGTTAGTAGACTTAAAGTTATTCGACATGGAAGATCAAATGTCAGCCTTTACTGCTGGGAAGGACTCAAGGATCCAGAACCTGTTGTTGCTTGGGAGTGAGGTGGGTAATCATAATAAACCACCAAAGCTCTTAACGTTAGATGAGTTTCCCCACTGGAAACAACGTTTTGAGATCTACCTCAATGGAGTGGATCCGAATCTGTGGGAAGCCATCGAGATTGGGTATAGTACACCGGTGGGAGCTGATGGAGTAAAGCTTACGTTAGGAGGGATGATAGACGCGCAGAAAGTTAAATATAATACAGAGAAGAGAGTTTATGCATTGATTACACAGTCTATCCCTAAAGACATTTTCCACCAGTACTCAGAGAATAAGCAGTCCAAGAAACTTTGGGATGAGCTGGAAAAGAGGTACGACGGGAATGCTTCGCTGAAGGTAATCAAGGCTAAGGAGTTAAAGAAGGAATTCGATAACTTCTCATCGATGGGAAATGAGAGTTTGGACGATGTTATAGATAGATTCTACCATCTGATGAGTGAACTGCATACACATGGGGTGGCTACTACCATGGAAGAGAAAGTTACTAACTTTGCAGACGGATTGCCTGAAAAGTGGGCTTCATTCGTGTCTAACCTGAGACAGAATGGAATGCTGGCAAAGCTGGATATTAATGACTTCATTTTAAAGTTGCGAGAAGAAGCACTTAGGATGAAGTACAGAGCTCAGAAGTCTTCGTACACTCAAAATCCAGCCTTGTACAATGCCACGCCTCAAGCTAAGACATCTGGAGCACCTCTCCAGACTGCATTTGTGTCTAGCTCATCGAGTCCTTCACAGGCTTCTCCTTCAGGATCAGACACGTCGGGGTCTTCTTGTACCTACTATATTGGATCCGAAGCGAATGCTACTAGACTAAAAACCGAGAACCTCGGTAATGTGACTGTGGAAGTAGCTCGAGAACACATGGATCTTTTGGCTGCAGTGGTTCATTCTTATGATGGACTTGTTGCTGGGAAGATTGGAAACTGCCATCCGGCAGACGAGGACTATGAGCAGGTGGACGAGATGGAGCTTGAGAGGATGGACATAATGTGGGCCTTAGCTAGTGCTGTCCGGAGGGCGAAGAAGTTTGTGAAAAAGACCGGACAGAACTTGGTAGCTACTAAGGATACTACATTTGGCTTTGACAAGAGTAAAGTGACCTGCTTCAACTGTGGAGAGAAGGGGCACTTCAAGAGAGAATGTGTTAAGCCAAAGAAGACGGGTAACGGGAACCCATTCTCGTCCTTCACTCACCAAGACAAGCAAGCTACTAGTTCTACTTCATCAAGCAAGGATCCAAAAGCCTTGACTGCTCATGATGATGAAGGACAGGATTGGAGCTTTAGGTTTGTCTCTCCAGGGGAATCAAACATTGCAAGTGTAGAAGACATAGACGATGATTCCGCGAGTGAAGGAGATCTAGCAGTTGAGATAGCGATGTCAAATATTGAAGAAACAACTGCTTCTGAGGTCAGCTACAAGCCTAAAGAGGAGACTACCACAGCAAAGACAGAATCACCAGAGCAAGAGACATCTGATGCTGCGTTGATGGCTAACTCTTCTGAACCAACTCAGGTAAGTACCACTGACCAAATGTTTAATAATCATGCTTGTTCTGATTGTGATACTTTTAGAAATAGCATAGATGAAAAATTTGCTAGGTTATTAGATCATAATGATAACTTAGTAAAAGATTTGCAACTGTGCACTGAGGCTAATAGAGTATTAAAACAAAATGAGCATAGTTACAAAGAAAAGATAGACCTTTTGACTAAACAGCTTAGGGAAACCGAAGTAGTTGCATTTAACCAAGCTAATGACATTAGGTACTATCTAAACTCCCTAGAAGACACTAAGAAACAATAGGCAGTTCTAGAAGTAGAAGTAAACTCATTAAAACAGAAACTGCACAGTTGGACAAGTTCATCACACATTGTCCAACACTTAGTGAGAGAAAGAAACAACGGGGAGGGATTAGGTTATAAAGTGGTTCCACCACCACCTGAGACCTTGATGAACACTAAGAGTAGACCAATAAATAATAACCCCATCAAGGATCATGTGGTGTCTACTCCTCTTGTTAGTGATCCAGATTCCACATGTTCATCTATTGAATCTGGAAACAAACAAAAGGAGGCCACTTCTAAGGCAAAGGGTAAAATGCCTTGTGTTAATCTGGAAAAAGAATTTGAAAAAGGTTAACTTAAAGTAAGGGTCAAACAGAGTCAAATCAGAACCTAAAAAGACGTCTAATGTTAATCTTTCACATGTTTCAAGTCAAAAACCAGTAAACCAAAAGGAGGAAGATGTTAAACATGTTAAAACAGTTAACTTTGTTAAACCAGAGAAAACATCAAAAGAACCAGAGTCAAAACCTAAATTGAGTGATGTTACTAGAGTGTCACACACGTCTCCACAAAGAAAGTTTAATCATAAAGTTGATAACAGGTCGTGCTACAACTGTGGAGAATGTGGACACATTGCTTCCTTTTGTCCTTACTATTAGACACCTAGGAAGAAGATTGAACTTCAGGACTCAAAACCTAGGTCTTCTAATAGGAGTTCTTTAACTCCACCTAGAAGAACTAGTGAACCTAAAGTTCAACCTATCAGCCAGTCGACTGTTTATCACAAACAGGCCTTGCACAAATATGGCTTATGGAAAGAAAAGTCATCCTCTGTGTCTGATAATGATGACAAGAAGGAACCTGAGCTACCCTCATCCTCTAAGGGTCAATGGGTGGAATTCATGATGTGTGATGCCTTTGGGAAACCCAAGCCAGTAAAGGCTTGGGTTCCTAACCTAAACTAATCCTTTACATTGTATGTGCAGGGTGTTCGCTACAGTGCTGAGACTAACACGTGGATTGTAGACAACGGAGCATCCAGACACATGACAGGAAACAGGGCTCTTTTATCAAACGTCAAGCAAATAAAAGGAGGGCATGTTTCGTTTGCTGGAAACAAAGGAGGCTATATCACAGCTCAGGGAGAAGTGGGGAATCAGAAAGTTAAGTTTGATAAGGTGAACTACGTTCAACAACTTCAAAACAACTTACTTTCTGTTTCCCAAATCTGTGATAATGAATTTAAGGTCATCTTCGACAACAAGAAGTGTTACGTGCTAAAGAAAGACTACGTGATCCCAGAGGACCAAGTTTTGATGACTGCTTCAAGATATAAAGACCTTTTTGTTTTGGATCTGTCAACAGCTTCTACAACGGATCATGAGGTTCAGTGCTTTCTATCTAAAGCTACTGAGAAGGATTCCATCTCCTGGCATAGGAGAATGGGACACATTAGTCAAAGGAAGATGAATCACTTGATTCAGAAGGATCTTGTGAGAGGAGTTAATGTCAAGAACTTTCAGCTTCCTGATTTTTGTGTAGCTTGCAAGAAAGGCAAACAGACGAAGAAGTCTCATAAGGAAAAGAAAGTTCATTCAATAGAACTTCCTCTTGATCTTCTTCACATGGATCTATTTGGTCCAGTCAGTACAAAGAGCATTGCAGGCGACTTGTACTGTTTTGTGGTCACTGATGACTACTCAAGGTTCTCTTGGGTAATGTTTCTGAAGTCAAAATCAGAAACATTTGAGTCATTCAAGGAGTTAGTAACCACACTGGAATCTCTCTACAAGCTGAAGGTTAGACAAGTACGCTCAGACAACGGGACGGAATTCAAGAACCAGTGGATGGAGGCTTACTGCAAGGAAAAGGGAATTGTGCATCAATTCACTTCTGCCTACATGCCTCAGATGAATGGCGTTGCTGAGAGAAAGAATAGAAGCTTGATAGAGACAGCACGGACTATGCTGGCAGACTCGAAACTGCCTATCCAATTCTGGAATGAGGCAGTGGCGAATGCATGTTATACACTGAATCGAGTTCTGATTGTCAAGCGCCACGGAAAGACATGTTACGAGCTACTACAAAGACGCAAACCGAATTTGGAGTATCTCGAACCATTTGGCGCGCCGTATACACTTCTGAAGAAAACACAAGAAGGTAAATTCAGCGAGAAGGCTGATGAAGGAATCTTTCTAGGATACAACATACCGAACAAGAGGGTTTACAACAACTCAACGGGTCTAGTAGAAGTGTGGTGTAATGTTGACGTTCAGAGATATACCACACCACCTACTGGCAAAGGACCTGCCTACTTTTTCGACTATGATGGATTCTTCAAGTCCTTCAACATCCCTATCTCTCCTTCGGATGATGAGTTAGCTACTCGGATGATGTATGATATCTTGAATACACCATCTAGCTCACAGGGAGAATCATCTACCCAGTCAGGGGGAGTAGTCGACAACAGTGACTCCTCCTCTGAAGATGAAGCTGACGAAGATGATCAGAACAGTCAGGAGGAACAGGTTCCAGTTCCTGAAAGTCCACAAGCATCTACCAGTGATGCACCTTCGACTTTGGAACCTCAAACTCCAACTACCTCAGATGCAGAACCAAATGTTCATAATCTTGGCTCTGAGGTAGCTGTTCCTACTACTCCAGGATCACGACTAAACGTCTATCATCCCCTAGACAATGTCATTGGGGATGTCAGATCAGGAGTACAAACCCGAAATCAGCTATACTCAGCTGATTACGCCTCGGTTATGGAGAAAGGATATATTCATGATGGTGCTTATCGGTGTTTTGTCTCGCAGTTTGAGCCAAAATATGTCAGTGATGCACTAAATGATGAGGCGTGGGTGAGTGCCATGCAAGAAGAACTTCTTCAGTTCAAGAAGTTAGGTGTATGGACTCTGGTTGATAGACCTAAAGGTGCTAAGGTCATTGGCACCAAATGGGTCTTGAAATGCAAGAATGATGACCAAGGGGTCATTATCAGGAACAAAGCTCGATTGGTGGTTCAGGGATTCCGCCAAGTCGAGGGAATTGACTACAATGAAGTGTTTGCACCCATGGCAAGGATGGAAGCCATTCGTATCTTCCTTGCCTATGCATCGTACATGAAGATTAAAGTCTACCAATTAGATGTGAAGAGTGCATTCCTTCATGGGGAAATCAGAGAAACAGTCTATGTCAGTCAACCCGAGGGATTTGAAGATCCTTATCATCGGGATAGAGTTTACAAACTCGACATAGCTTTATACGGGCTTCATCAAGCTCCAAGAGCCTGGTATGAGAAACTCTCGACTCATCTTGTGAAACACGGCTTTCGCAGGGGAGTCATTGACTGCACGCTGTTCATCAATGAAAAAGATGGCGACCTACTACTCGTACAGATCTATGTCGATGACATAATCTTCGGTTCAAAGAACGAAGAGTTATGCAAAGAGTTTGAAACAGTTATGAAGAAAGAGTTTGAGATGAGTGCTATGGGGGAGATGAAGTTCTTTCTCGGATTACAGGTGGATCAGACACCAAATGGGATCTTTCTACATCAGACCAAGTATGTAGGACACATTCTCAGTCGTTTTGACATGGAGAATGCTTCTGCTGCTGGGACTCCACTTGCTACGAATCATGATATAGCACCTGATGAAAATGGAGATCTAGTGGACGCCACAATGTACCGAGGAATGATTGGATCCCTCATGTATCTCACAGCCTCAAGACCTGATATCATGTATGCTACATGTTTATGTTCTAGATATCAGGCCAAGCCTAAGGTCAACCATCTGATCGGGGTCAAGAGGATTTTTCGTTATCTAAAGGGTACACCCACACTTGGGTTGTGGTATCCTCATGATGATGATTTTGAGCTTACGGCGTATAGTGACTCGGATTACGGGGGCTGCAAGATGAACTACAAGTCTACATTAACAGGGTGTCAATTCTTTGGGAGAAGATTAGTTACCTGGCAGTGTAAGAAGCAGACATCGGTTGCATTGTCAACCTGTGAAGCCGAATACGTTGCTGTTGCAAGTTGCTGTTCACAAATCATCGGGATTCAACAACAAATGCGGGATTACGGTTTAAAGTTCTCTTCTACTCCTATTTTTGTTGATAACTCTGCTGCAATTGCAGTAACTAAAAATCCGGTCCAACATCCAAAGACCAAACATATCGGTATTAAATACTATTTCATAAGAGATTGTTTTGAAAAGAACTTAATTGATGTGGTAAAAATTAATACTGATTTTCAACGCGCTGACCTCTATACTAAAGCCTTTGATAAACCACGTTTTCAATATTTGCTAGAGGTCAACGGTGTTAAAAAGAAAAGTGATGTTATTCCTGATGATGATCATGTGTAGTCTGATGTAGTTTAGTTAATTTTTCTTATTTATTTTAATTTATTTATTTATTTTAGTCTGTTTAAATTAAACTCATGTTATTTTGCTGTTTATTAAAATGCTAAAATAATTAAACCAGTTATGATTTTAGTATTTTAGGGGGAGAATAAGTCAGCAAGTAACATTAAAAAAAACAAGGGAGAAGGAGTGGATAGCTGATATAAGGTAGATTGTATCTGTGATACCGATTCAAACCCTTTGGAAAATGATAGTACACATGAACAAATCAAGAGAGACTTTAAAAAATTTAATTTAGAAAAATTGCAAAAAATTCAAAGTATAAGTCTGTGTAGTCTAAGCAATATAAAAGGGAAGATGATAGAAAAACTGGTAACTACTAAGGTAACTGATAGGATCGGATCAATTAGATTTGAATTATGCAGCGGAATATCACGAAATTACGATCGAATTCAAGCAAGAAAATAAGTAATGAATATGCAAAACACTCAATCACAATTATAGAGAGAATATTTCTGTTAAAGGAATGTTTTCATTCACGCGTAATGCTTCGGTGACAATACAGCTAGGTCAACATCCCTTATATAGAGGAATGTGATGTCTGCTGATGTCACTTGATAGTGACATCTAACAGAATTTACAAAACAACTGAAATATGCAAACTACTGAGATGTTCTCAACAACTGATCACATCTCAGAGAATGCTAAGTACAAATACATGAAACTACTGACTTAAAACTACTGAAACAATAAACTACTGAAATGTAAAATTACAAGTACTGAAAAGTAAAACCATCACAGCTACTGAAGTTAACAACTTCAGCTGTTGTGACAACTGCTGATCACTCTGGTCTTCAGTCTTTGTCTTCAGCACTTCATCTTCAGACTTTGTCTTCAGTTCTTTACTTTCAGACTTTGTCTTCAGACCTTTGTAATCAGCTGATGTCTTCAGCTGTTGTGATCTTCTTCAGCAGTTGTAATGTCTGTGGGACTTAGAGGTTTTTCTGATCAGGCTCATTGGTTCTTTTGGTCCAACAAACTCCCCCTGAACCAATGCAGCCCAAACCTCTAACTTTATTGAAGATCCCACTTATTCTTTGGCAAAAATACTCTCTTGATCAGCTTCAGAGGTAGACAAATAAGCATAGGCCAGGAAAAGGTTTCTAATCTTTTGATTGGCTAAGTATGGAAGGGAACTCTGTCTTGGGGAAATTGGATACAGAGTCTTGTCCCAACCATGAAACCTATTTCCCATTGATGAGTCTGAAAGACTCCCTTGCATAGGCCTCAAGGAGAACCACTTGTTCCTCCTTAGTGAGTTCTTCTGCTTCTCCCTCAAAGAAGAACTCAGGCCCATAGTATTCAGACAGATACCTCACTGTCTTCCCATTCTTCAACTCAACAGTTGTTATCTCTCTATATGCAAATTCATCTGGATGAGAGCCTTCGAGCAGCAACTGGAGTTCACTCTTTTGAAGATCTTCAAGTCTTTTGTACAACAACCCCTTCTTGATCATTTTGTTCTCAAGAATAGACATAGGGGTTGATTTGGATGTGTGAGCTCTCTTGAATTCTTCAGTGATTTCCCATGGTGAGACAACCATGGCCAACATGATTGCACCATTCAAAGTCTTTCTTACTTGGCCATGATATCTACTTGGTAAGTTTTTCTTGTGAATTCTAGAACTTACCCTGGGATCTGGCCAAATCCTCACTCTTTCCTTTTGATGTTGAAAGGTATGTCTGAGAGTGTACAGCCTCTGAGCTTGTATCTTCATAGCTTGAATGGATGAGGACTGAGGGAAGTCCTTGTCAACCATTCTAAGAAATTGCTCATCATGCTGCTTCTGCTGTTCTTCTTCTTCAATTTTGACCTTAACTATCTGCCTTTGAGTTTCAGGAGTTATTGTTTGTGATTGACTCCTAGGCTTCAGTTTCTTCTTTTCAAGAATGGCAGAAATTGGCAGATTATCTTCTTCATCCTCTTCTTCTTCTTCTTCCATCCTCAGCAGCCTTCTTTTTCTTTTAGGTGCTTCACTGGTGGAATCTTGAATGGGTTTCTTGGGTGAAGGGGTTGGTTTAGATGGTTGTGAGGTTGATTGTTTTGGAGGTTGAGAGGTTGGTTGTTTTGAAGGTTTTGAGATTGGCTGTTTTGGTTGTGAGGTTGGCTTTGAACATTGTTTTGGTAAAGGAGATTTTAAGGGCTGCTCTATCATTTTGTTGGTGAGGGTGGCTTTGGATAACTTGGCCATATCAGTTCTCTTCCCAACACCAGCTTCATCCAGAGCTTCAATGATTAAGCCTTTGTTGAAGCTTTCAGATGAGCATATTTTGGTAGTTATCTCCAAAATGCTATCTCTGGATCATGACTTGATCTCAATGATAGGTCTTCCCAAGTGTTTAAAGAGGAATCCGATCATAGCCTCTAATCTCTCCTTTTCTTCTTCATTGCAACTTGCCCATCGATTCTCAATTTCCTGAATCTCAAGTCTTCTGATCTCTGAGTCAAGTTTGGCAGTATCAAATCCTTGCCTGAAGAGCTGATCAATGATCCTGTCCATGGATCTGCTATGTTGGTCATCAGCTTCTTTGATCATCTCATCCAACCTCTTCTCATCTTCAGTTTGTTCACCAACACTCTTCTTTCTTTTGTAGGTGATGATCTCTTTGCCTTTGTGTTCCTCCTTAGATTCTTCCTCTTCAACTCTTTTCCTTTTATCATCCTTTACTGACTTAGACTCCCCCTTTTTGGTTGCATTGGGTTCAGGGGTTTGAATGTCAGAAAGGTGCTTTGACACAGCATCAGTCACAAGGGATTTAAGATCTGAGGAGATCCTCTCATCAATGGTTTGATGAACAATAGATGTGATGATGGGGTGATGAGAGGTAAGGAAGATTTGAAAGCAGCAGCCATTTGCTCAGAGGGGTTCTCTCCCTGAGAAATGGTGCCTGAACCAGAGGCTGGTGGTTTGTTTGATTTGAGTGGCTCAGTGTTTGGTGAAGCTTCAACAGAAGCTGCCATATGTGGGTTTATTGGGGCAGATGGACTTGATTCCTGAGGCATGATGGGAAGCAGATCTTTTAATCTACAAATCTCAGCCTCAAGAATAGTATTTTGGGCTAAGACTTCAAAGAAAAAGCCCAGGTCATCATCAGTATAAACTGAATCAACTGACCTCGTGAGTGAATCAGGATGAACATGTGCTGAGTGTAAATCAGTGATCACATGTGCCCCTTTGTCTTGGAACTGGGGACTTCCTGCCTCAGGAGCAAGTCCTTCATTGACAGTTGCCTCTGGTGAGGTCTTAGAGATGATACCTGCTTCATCCTGTTCATGTGTTGACCCAGGGGAAGAGGTAGCCTCACCAGATGTTCTAGTCTCCACATCTACACTAGGAGACTGAACTTTAGAATCCCTATGCTGTTGGTTATCAACTACATTTTGTTCCTCTCCCTCAGCTGTTGAGGTTTTCCCAGTAGTAACAGGTTTCTGGGGAGGGGTAGAGGAATGTAGCTGAGTCAGCACTTGTGCAATGACTGCAGTTGGGCTTGTAGGGGCGGTATCAGTGGGAGATGGGGGTGAAAAGGTTTGCACCTAGGGAGAGTGGTGTTCTTCAATGGCAATCTTCTCAAGTGAGATAGATTCCAGTAATGTGGTTTCCCCAATATGGGTTGCATCAGGATCCTGTTGAGAGGATACCTGAGCGGTTTCAGCTGGTGGAGTCATTGAAACTACAAGGGGATTAAGGCTTGTAGTCTCATCCTGCGTTTGTGCTACAGGGCATCATCAGGGGACTCAACTCCCTGAGTAGCCTTTTTGGGTTTCTTTGGTTTTGGTTTGGAGGGGACTTTAGATTTGGAGGTGGAGGCTGTGGGTTCCCTCTGCTTGGGTTTGAGCAGTTTGGCAGCCTCTTTGAGTTGTGGGTTTGAGTTGTGCCTGGAGTATACATCTGGCAACACCAGCAGAGCAGGGACTCCAAGGCCAACAAGGCCATCAGATTTTAATTGATTTAAAATGATTGCCATAAGAAACCTTGGATATAATATCCATCTATTTGCCACAGGTTTCAATGCCAAATCTTTCAGTTCCAAAAAGATAATATCAGAAAAATTTAGATTTTGATGTTCAAGGATAGAATATAATACCTGTTGCCATCTGGATGACATTTGATCCCAAGAGGATGTTTTGGGAGCAAGGCAGACATTGATCATGTGAAATATGAGTCGCTCGGCATCATGGAAGTGCTTTTCAGGATGGTAGTAGCACTTAGGTCACCTTCATAACCATGATTAGCAAAAGAAAGATCAATGGTGCCTTTGGGGTACTTGGTGGGATAGGTGGCATCATTTAAGTCTAGAGTTTGACGAATGATCTCAGGAGTGATGATCACCCGTTTCTGGTTAACAAAAGACTAGAGAGTGATGGTGTCATCATTCTCAGCAGTATGAACAGTAACGTTTGTCCAGAATTGGCACAGGGTATCGGGGTAGATGGTAGGATTTAAGAGAAAGGCTGTGCGATATTGGGAATCAATCATCAAGTCGATAGCAACATCAAACTTGTTCCAGAAAGGTGATTTGGTAAGGTGAGCAACACAGTGGTGTTGAGGTTTGATTTGCATGGTCGCCATTAATGGAAGATGAACGTTTGGAAAGTGGGTTATGAAAAGTTTGAAGTTAGGGTTAGGTATATATAGGTTATGAAACGGCTGAGGGAAAACAACTGAAAGTGTTGGTGTTAGTCATCAGGTGTTAGAAAACAACTGAAGACATGGTTTTAACTTTCAGATGTTGTAAACAACTGAAGACTTGGTGTTGCTCATCAATAGTTGTAAAACTACTGAAGACTTGGTTTTGGCTTCAGTTGTTTGGATATGAAACAGTAGTTGTCGTCAATTCACAAAGTTCAGCTGTTTCAATGACCTTAACACTTACTCATCAGATCATCTGATTTTCAGATGTTTCATTGGTCATCAGTACTTTTTAGTTATAAAAGACATCAGTAGTTTGAACTACATCAGTATTTTCTAACAAATAAGGTACTTCAGTACTTTTAGGCAATTTAGTCTTCAGTAGTTGTAAAACTACTGAAGATAAAATGATTTATCAGCACTTATTTTTGACAAAAGTATACTAATGCTCATCAGTATTTATGAACTAAGAGCATCAGTAGTTGTCAAATTATTCTAGTTGCAGCATACCAAGCCTAAGTACAAGATTATGAAAAGTTGCATTATCCAAAGGCTTAGTAAATATATCTGCAAGCTCATCAGCACTAGGCACAAACTTTGGATCAATCAGACCTTTTTCATAGCAATCCCTAATGAAATGATGTCTGATCTCAATATGTTTGGTGCTAGAATGCTGGACAGGATTCTTAACAATACAAAGAGCTGAAGAACTATCCATTAATAATGGAGTCTTAGTCTCTGTAATGTCATAATCCAATAACTGATTTTGAAGCCAAAGTACCTGAGATGTACAGCTTGCAGCTGCAATGTACTCTGCTTCAGCTGTTGATGTAGCAACTGATGTTTGTTTCTTACTCTGCCAAGAGACCAAACAGTTGCCTAGAAATTGGCATCCACCAGAAGTTGATTTTCTGGTTAACTTACACCTGCATAGTCACTATCAGAAAAAGCAACCAATTTACAAGAGTGCCCAGTGGAATACCATAGTCCTAGAGATTTAGTTCCTTGCAAATATCTAAAGATCCTCTTGACTGCAATCATATGGGAATCCTTAGGAGCAGCCTGAAATCTAGCACAGACACAAGTTGCAAACATAATATCTGGTCTAGAAGCTGTTAGGTACATCAAGGAACCAATCATACATCTGTAAAGAGTTTCATCAACTGCTTTACCTTTTTTATCAGCATCCAGTTGTGTGTTGCTGCACATGGGAGTAGAACAGGTTTTACAGTTTTGTAAATCAAACTTGGTTAACAAATCTTTTGTGTATTTTGACTGATGAATGAAAGTTCCATCAGTCAGTTGTTTGATTTGTAAACCCAGAAAGAACTGTAATTCTCCCATTGCACTTATTTCAAACTTTTGTTGCATCAATTTTGTGAATGCATCACACAACTGTGGATCAGATGATGCAAAAATAATATCATCAACATAAATTTGAACAAGGAGCTTATGCATACCAGCTTTCTTTATGAACAAAGTTTTATCTATGGAGCCTCTAGTGAAATTATTTTGAAGAAGAAAGTTAGATAATGTTTCATACCAGGCTCTGGGAGCTTGTTTCAACCCATAAAGAGCCTTATCAAGCTTATACACCCAATCAGGGTGTTTATGATCTTCAAAACCTGGTGGTTGACACACATAAACTTCTTTTATTTTAACATATAAAAATGCACTTTTGACATCCATTTGAAAAACTTTAAGGTTATGAAAAGCAGCATAAGATAAAAACAATCGAATTTCCTCCAGTTTGGCTACAGGGACAAAGGTTTCATCATAATCAATACCTTCTTCTTGTGAAAACCCCTGTACAACCAGTCTGGCCTTGTTCTTGACAATTTGGCCTTTTTCATCACTTTTATTCCTAAACACCCATTTAGTGCCTATTGCACACTTACCTTGGGGTAGAGGAACCAGTTCCCACACTTGCTGTTTTTGAAATTGAAGAAGCTCAAGCTGCATGGCTTCAACCCATCCATTGTCCCTTAAGGCCACATGATAATTCTTTGGCTCTTGCTGACTGATGAAGAGAGCATAGAGACAAAAATTAGACAATTGACTTCTTGTTGAAACACCAGCATTTATGTCACCAATGATCTGGGACATGGGATGATTCTTCAATTCTTGATATGCAATAATATCTGTGCAAGTGTTTGTAGGAAATTCAGCAGCAGATGTTGATGTAGACTCTTGAAACCTAGCCTGAGATGGCAGTTCAAATGAAGTAGAGGATTCAGATATTTCATCAGCATTTGTTGTGGATGGAGCTGCTGAGGCTACAGGAACATCAAGTGTAGTAGAAACAGGCAGATGATCACTACAACTTGCATTTGAATCTTCAGTTGGAGAGGATGGAGCTTCAGAGACAACAACAGGTGGAGGCTGATATGGAACATATTGCAGTATGTCCAAGTCAAACATCTCAACAGGGTTTTGAGGAATCTTGTCTTTTGGGGATTCATTAAACTTGACATGCAAAGTCTCTTCAACAATCTTTGTTCTGCAGTTGAAAACTCTGTATGCCTTGCAAGTAGAGGAATACCCAACAAAATACCCTGCATCCATCTTGGAATCAAACTTCTGAAGTATACTCTTTGTGTTAAGAATATAACATGGACACCCAAATGCTCTAAAGAATGAAATCAAAGGAGCCAAATGATGTAAGAGCTCATAAGGAGTCTTCATCAACCTCTGATTCACTAATACTCTATTCTGAACATAGCAAGCTGTATTGACAGCTTCAGCCCAAAAGGTTAGTGGCAAACCAGAGTCAGCCAACATTGTCCTTGCGGCTTCAATCAGGACCTATTCTTTCTCTCCACCACTCCATTTTGCTCTGGAGTTCTTTGAATACTATATTGTCTTTTGATTCCCTTAGACAAATAGAATTCATCAAGAGTGTGATTCCTAAACTCTGTCTCATTATCACTTCTCACACACTTAACTGGAAGTGAATGCTGTTTTTCCACATGTAACACAAAATAGATGATACTTTGAGCAGCCTCATCCTTGGAATGCAAGAAGAAAGTCCATACAAATCTTGAGTAATCATCCACAATTACCAGACAGTACTTTTTCTTTGCCATGCTCATTACTCTCACAGGACCAAAGAGATCCATGTGCAGTAATTGCAAGCAGGCAGTGGACTTAGGTTCTTCTATAGGAGGGAATGAAGCTTTGTGTTGCTTTCCTTTTAAGCAAGCTGGGCAGTTATCATCACACTTGAACTCCTTCAATGGCAAACCTCTCACTAAACCATGATGAATGAGCTGATTCATGTTCTTGAAATTCACATGACCCAGCCTTCTATGCCATAGTTCAGATTCTTGAGGAGAGGCTTTGGAGAACAGACATGGATGGCCTTTTAGATCAATTTTCTTTGATAGATCTAAAGCATATACTCTTCCAATCCTGTTGGCCTTCAGGAGAGTATACTCATCCAATATCTTGTCAATCTTGTGCAAAACTGTGGAAGACAGAATCCGACAGTTTTGACTTGTGAAAAGTGCAAAATGCCCTTTATCACACATTTGACTGACACTCAAAAGATTGTATTTGAGGTTCTCCACATGGTTAACATCATCAAATCTTATCTCCCCATTTGAGACAAAACCCTTCCCAATGATGTAACCCTTGGCATCATTTCCAAAAGAAACAAATCCCTTCTTCCTTTGGGAATAGTCATGAAGAAGAGAACTGTTCCCTGTCATGTGCATGGATCCTCCACTGTCCACATACCAGATGCTTCTTTGGCATGATGAAGAACCCTGCATTTATCACAAACATTAGTTAGCCTTTGAGACCCAAAACTTTTTGGTTTTGGGTCTGTATTCAATAACAGATGTTAAACTAACAGCTTGTGCATGATTAACAGCTTTTGAAGATGTAGATGATGCTGAAAAGGATTCCTTGGATTTTGGCTTAGGTGTCCTTTTCAGTTGTTTAATCACAGAAACATCTAATTGGTTAACTCTCCCCAATAGATGTTGAACCATCATCACAAGTTGTGTCTGATTTGTTGACAGAGTTTTCAACTCAGTTGACACATCAATACTTGTAGATGATTTGTTCTTGTGACTCACTACATCCTTCTTTTGATAAGACACAGACTTAGTCTGAGTTTTTAATATTCCCTGAGGAATATTTGCAGCTGTTGTTTGAAAAACCCCTTCCTCCTTAGTGATTTTTTGAGAAAGCTTAGGTTTATCAGAATGAGATGATTGTGGTACAAACTTGGTTTGAAACTCATTTTTCATTTTATGTATTTCCTTCTTAATGATTTTCTCTTTATTGAATTTTAAACCCTTGTTATACCAGCATTCATCAGTCAAATGATTGAACAAACCACATATTTCACATGGCTTTCTTTTCATCTTTTCATGATCAACTGCTGAAGTTGATGAAACTACTGAAGATTTGTTCTTCAGTACTTTCTTCCTTTCAGTACTTTTGGGAAATACTGAAGGATTTTCAACAACTGAAGATTTCTTCTTTAGTGGTTTTCTATCAGTACTTTTTAGAATCCTGATAGATTCGTCAGCAGTTGTCAAGGAATGCTTGTTTTCCTCTGATTTAAAATGCTCTTCAGGTGTTGTGTTTTGTCCTTCAGTACTTTGAGTACCTTGTGGAACAACACCTGAATTTCTCAGCCTCTTCTTGATCAAGTGTTTCGAAGCAGTGGGATCATCAGTTATTTGATTAACTGAGATACTCACACTATCTTCATCCTTAAATTTTGAATTATCAGTTAAGGATGAAACACCTGATGATGTGGTTTGGGAATGACACTCAACCTCAGATTGTACTTCTAACTTGGGAGTAAAATTTGTGGGAGGTATGGTATGATAATACCCAATCCCAAACTTCACATTGGAAGCAGTTTGCTTACTGAGAAGCATTTCAAATCCCTTGCAAGATGTTACCCACCGTTCACAATCAACTTGGGTAGCTGCAAGTGTTTCTTTGAGATTCTTGTGATTTTCTAGAATGACCTCTACCTTAGCTTTTTCATTAGTAATTTGACACTTAAGTTTATAAATCTCCTCATCCTTCTCTTTTAAAGCAGACTCAAACTCAGCTTTTCTTTTGGAAATTTCCTTTTCTAGGTCAAGGTTTTGATTAGTTAAAGCTACATTTGCTTCCCTAATAGAAACAAAAGCAGCTATGCATGATTCAGAACATAACTTGGCCTTAGCCTTAGAAGATACCTGTGGTACCTGTGATGATGAAGGATTGTCATCAGTAGATTCCAGGGCCATTAAAGCAAGGTTTCCAAAAGGGTTTTCACCACCATGTTGACCAGCACCAGCAAATTGCTCAGAATAACCAGAGACATCATCTGGTAGGCTGCTCCAGTTAACAACCTCAGGGATGAAAAAGCTCTGATGAGATTGAGGTTGAGATTGCTGATTTGTTTGAGATGGTTGAGGGTCAGGTAGAGCATGTGGTTGTTGAGCCATGGGTACAAAACTTGACCAGACTGAGGCATGAAAAAACATGGATAAGGATATGGCATGGGGCTTTGAGGGACAAAGTATGCAGGAGATGAATGATGTTGTGAATGATGATCAGAACTGGTAGGATGTTGCCCTTTGGATTGTGAATTATTGCTTGGAAAAGTCACAAAGGGTGCAGATGAGTTAGATCCAGATGATCTACACTCTCTAGCAAAATGTCCAAGTCTGTGGCACTTGTGACATCTTAACTTACTCTTGTCAAAACCAACCTTGGTTTTGCCAGAGAGACCAGGAAATTTCCTACCTGTTCTTTTATAAAACTTTTGAGATCTGATATTAATCAATGCCATTTGACTCAGAATATGCATCACTTCCAGATCATCATCAACAATTCCTTTCAAATCATCCATCATAAAACACAAATTATCAGCATTAAAACCTGAGTTTCCCTCAACTCCAACAAAAGTATGATTTCCACTGTTTGAAGAGAAATCAATATGCTCATCATATGAACTTTCAGATGAAGCATATTCAAACTCATGACCAACCAGAGCAGTATTACCTGGTACAAAGTCATCAGTGAGCTTTCCAAATGAAGATAGTTTCCTTTTCTGTTCTATCTCTCTCTCAAATGTTAAGAGTTTCCCATGAAGTTGGGTGAGAGATAGAGTATCCAGATTTGCACTAGAGCGTAGGACAATGGTATAAGTGTCCCATCTCTCAGGCAGGGATCTGAGGAATCTGTTATTCATCTGGCTGTTTGTGTATTCATGTTGAACCATTTTAAGCTCAGAAATTAAACATGAAAACCGCTCAAACTGTTGAGTCAGTGTCTCACCCTTCCTATGAGAGAATGTCTCATATTGCTGGGCAAGGATTTCTCTGTTGTTTGCTAAGACCTCATCAGTTCCTCCAAATTGTTCCTTCAGAGCAAGCCAGAGATCATAAGCAGTTTCATGATGCATGAGCCCAGAATAGATTTCATTAGGCAGTGCCATGGCCAGAATTCCATGGGCTATAGCATCAATCTCAAACAATTTTAAATCCTCATCAGAATATTGTTCCTTCTTTTTAAGAACCATCTCATTTGTTTCAGGATTACTCACCATAGGCTTGTATGGTCCATGAACCACAGACTTCCAACAACCTGAACTGTTAACAGACAGGTGATGGAGCATTCGGCGTTGCCATATGTTATACTCACTCCTAACAAGCATTGGAGGCTTTGTTGAGGAGCCAGTGTTGTGAGGATCATTCATTGAAGTAGTCATTTTAACTAATTCAATTGAATTCAATGATATTTTGACGGTCTAGTTTGAAAACACAACAACACACTTAGAAAACACAATTAGAATCTCAATTAATTAACCGGAAGCACAGAAAATCAATCTCTATAATCAATTCTTGCAAAAATGCTAATTTGATCAACCTTCGCTATCAAAAGAGCAGTTTCAATGATCAACTGTTAGATCGATCAATGATTAACTGGCTCTGATACCATTTGATAGGATCGGATCAATTAGATTTGAATTATGCAGCGGAATATCACGAAATTATGATCGAATTCAAGCAAGAAAATAAGTAATGAATATGCAAAACACTGAATCACAATTATAGAGGGAATATTTCTGTTAAAGGAATGTTTTCATTCACGCGTAATGCTTCGGTGACAATACAGCTAGGTCAACATCCCTTATATAGAGGAATGTGACGTCTGCTGATGTCACTTGATAGTGACATCTAACAGAATTTACAAAACAACTGAAATATGCAAACTAATGAGATGTTCTCAACAACTGATCACATCTCAGAGAATGCTAAGTACAAATACATGAAACTACTGACTTAAATCTACTGAAACAATAAACTACTAAAATGTAAAATTACAAGTACTGAAAAGTAAAACCATTACAACTACTGAAGTTAACAACTTCAGCTGTTGTGACAACTGCTGATCACTCTGGTCTTCAGTCTTTGTCTTCAGCACTTCATCTTCAGACTTTGTCTTCAGTTCTTTACTTTCAGACTTTGTCTTCAGACCTTTGTAATCAGCTGATGTCTTCAGCTGTTGTGATCTTCTTCAGCAGTTGTAATGTCTGTGGGACTTAGAGGTTTTTCTGATCAGGCTCATTGGTTCTTTTGGTCCAACAGTAACACAAAGAGAGTAGACCTAGAGGTTGCTAGACCACAAATAATATGTCGGTATATTTAACACAATAGATGATTAGACCTGACTGGTGATTTCAAGATCAAATTAAGTTGTTCAACTGACTGTGGGCTTCCATCTTGTCACTGGTTAACACAATCAACTATATTCCAATAAGGGGTGATGAGCATGTAAAACGCAACGAATGTGTGCGGATGACCATAAATAGAGCAAAGCACGAGAAAAAAATTGAACGACAAATGCAATCAAGCTAATGACTTATGTTTTTGGTGCATTTTGTGCAAAATAAAATCAAGCTGCTCTAACAAGGAGATAGGTTGTGTGCCTCTCTGCTGTGCGATGGCACTGACCTGAGGATAAGCATAACCTAGATATTCTAGAATTCATTGTTGTTTGCCGCCTCTCTGCTGTGCGATGGCACTGACCTGAGGATTGGCTTCTCTTTGAAAGCTCTTAGAATAGTCTCTCCTTGTAAAAATACCCGTAGACCGCTCAAAAGCTCCTGAGGAATGTTGATTATCATATAAGTGTGGGATCCACAAATGTTAGTTGAAATAATTAAAACTAAAACTATCACCAGTTTGTGTCAAGAGTCTGTGTATGGATTTAAGAGGATAAACATATTGACAATCATTATGGCTGCAATTCTTGAAAGTTCAAATCACTGTGGTAATCTAATAGTTCCAGTATGATTTCCTAAACTTGCTAACGACTCTGGATGAAAACCAAGAATTAAGCATCAAAAGATTTTGATAACAAGTCCCAAATGATTTGACTTGCCTGTATGATTGCAAAATTGAATTGGTCCAGGTGTGGTCAATCTAAGTTGAAGCTACCTATTCCGGAACCAAATCCCGTAGATGTCTATCTTAGAATTTATCTCTCACAAAAAGCCAAAAACAAGTTTCATTTTTGTACTTTAGTTTAATCTTCAAAGTTAGTTAGTCGTTTTAGTTTGTTTGTTTGTCGGACTACATCATGAAAATCAGTAAGGGATCAACTCAACTAAAAGGGTCATGTCTGAGATGACCACATGTGTTTTAAAAGTTTAAAAGAGTCACGTATGAGGTGACAAAGTGTTTAAAAGAGTCACGTTTGAGGTGACAAAATTGTTTAAAAGGATCACGTCTGAGGTGATCAAAAGGTTTTCAAGTTAAAATGATCATGTCTGAGATGATCAAAAGCTCATAATGTTAATTTCAAAAGTTAAAAGGGTTTTAAAAAAAATAAAATGTTCAAAATGGCAGAAAATTCACTAAGTGTGACCCATTCGCACGATTGGACCATGAGTATGGACCAACCATGCGAATGGCTCCCATTCGCACGACTGGACATGAGATTGAGCCATTCATCCGAATGGCTTATCAGAATGATCCATTCGACAAAATGGAAGGGGGCGAATGAGTCAGTCGACCGACTGAGACTCAGTCGGTTAACTGAAGGTGCGAATGAAAGGGGACGAATGAGTCAGTCGACGGACTGAACCTCAGTCGGCAACCTGCATGCGAGTGACTGGGCCAATCGCACGATTGAGCCTCAGTAGCCCGAATGAACTGAGCGAATGAGGCCAGTCGGCCGATTGAACTCAGCTTCAGTATTTAAAGGGGCACAGTCGATAGCATTTTACTCATCACTCCCAATCGCTCCCAAATCGCACTTCTTCCCGTTACTCTGCCAAAATTTCACTAGACCTTGTTTTCACATTGTTGTTGATCTTATGACATTCGTTGACTTATATACAGGTAGATGGCATTGATATCGCACCGAAAACAGAAGGAATGGAACCCTAATTTGGTGTTATTCGAATGAAAACAAGAAATGGACTATAAATGGCCTAATAACCAACCTAAACTAAGCAAAATGTTAAAATTAAGTTTAAACGGTTATTAGTAACTAGATGGTGAGTCTACTAAACCGGTAACCCATGTTAAATCACTTGTTTTGATCAAGATTCGAGTCACAGGCGACTGAACAGTGGGACATGCGACTGGTCGTCCGGAAGAACTCCAATCGCACGATTGAATCTTGCGATTGGGTCAATCGGCCAAATGAACCATGCGAATGCGCTCAGTCGGCCGACTAAACCAATCGCAGACTCAGTCAGCAGATTGAACTCAGTCGCATGTCACATTCAACCGAATGAGCTCAGTCGCATAAAAAGACAACCGACTGACTTCAGTCGCATGATTCATTCGCACGAATGAATTAGTATGAATTTAAACATTACACTTAGAACTGAATTTATATGTATTTTGTACTAATGGTTCTGTGTCTTGTGTTTCAGGCAAATGGCGGATAGATGGTCCATTAATCCAAAGCACAACATATGTGCTCACTTGGATCATACTACTCGGAACGGGGCCGAGTTCACAGAAATTATAGCGTTCCTTAGACGTTCCCGGATACATAAGGCTATATCTACACCGTGCACGCCCTATAGATCATTACACCAGGCATTCTGGGAGAATGCCTCCGTGGATCGTTCTCGTGAGCCCTACAGTATTCGGAGCTCTATTCTGGGTCATGATATCGAGGTTACTGCTGCAGACATCCAGAGAGTTCTTGAGTTTGGGGACGATGCTGATCACCCCACCAGATTACATCCACTGATTGTCCGAGGATGCTTTCTCAGGATCAAGTACGCTGGGGACATAAACTCGGGTGTGCTCAACAAGAGCAACCTGTGCCCCCAGTACAAGTACTTGGCGCATGTCTTCGCGGAGGGGTGGGTTCGATGACCTATCAGACCAGATTCAGAATGCCTACGTGGCACTGGTGCTGAACCACCCTTTCAGCTTTTCGAGTATGATCTTCTCTTATTTGGTGGAGAACCTGGAGGCAAAAGGGAAGGAAGGGTTTTGTATGTACCCTAGGTTTCTACAGCTGATCTTCAACGAGAAGCTGCCACTACTTCCCAAAGAGAGTCATGAAGCGGTGGCACTGGAGATTATGGATGACACGACCTTGGGTTGTATGAGGGTGTATAGGGGCAAGCAGGTGAAGCCCCAGGTTAAGAGGTTGATCGACCATTTGGCCAACGAGAGATACGTGGCACCGGGGAGACGCAAATGGCGTCATGATGATAGTGATTCTGATGACGAGAGGCTACTGCTCCCAGAGCATGATTCAGATGATGACGATAGTGGGGACGCTGGGGATGATATGCCTACTCCACCGAGAGGCACAGCTTCTGATGTTATACCTCCAGTGTCTGCCCCAGCTGGAGACATAGCCAAGTCTACTAGATTCCATCAGGACTTTGTTCCTGGTGCAGAGGAAGAGGAGTCGGACGAGGAGCCCTTGACACGTACTGTGGGAAGCAAGGTTGTTCCCACAGAATATGGGCTAAGGGCAGTTGGTGAACGCCCAAGAGACTCAGGAGAGACAGCTACTGATCCGAGTTATGCACCGGAGTCAGCGAGCAGGGTTGTAGGGGGAGCATCCACCTCGACGGGAACGAGGAGGAAGAGGATGGCTCAGCCCCATGGTCAGAAGAAGAAGAAGCGACGTTTGACCTTCGTTACCACCGCAACCACTACCGCTACCACCACCACTACCACTACCACAGCCACCACCACACCTCCCACCACTGTACATATTCCATCTACCACCATATCCTTCACTCCCACATCACCTCCACCATTTCACAGACCCAGCCCCATCTTCAGTACAGCCACCACCACCACCACTACCCACCAAGCTGGACCCTCAGCCCATCCCTTTCATAATTATGGATCACCTCTCCCTCCAATTGGGGTAGAGGAACAGCTGTCTGCGCTTAACCGAATGGTGATGCGCCTATTAGCTGCAGATGAGGAGAAGGCGGCTCAGATCCGCCAGCTTGCTGACCTGACTGCTGCACAGTCTCACCAAATTGCAGAGCAGGCTCGAGTTATTGAGGAGCAGGCCCAACAGATGGCTGCTCAGAGCCATGAGATAGCCCAACTCCAGGAGCAAAGTGTCACATCCACTAAGAAGATAGAGGAGTTGGAGGACGCGAAGAAGACGATCATGTTAAAGCTGAAAGGATCTAAGGAGGAGCCCCTGAAGATCAAAGAGGGAGACGGAGATGATGGTGATGATGATGATGAAGATGATGATGAGGATGAGACAGAGGAGGAGGAGGGAACTGAAGAAGAAAGGACAGAGGAGAAGGATGATGATGATGATGCAGAAGGAGGGGATGCAGCTGCATCGGCCTCTGCTTCAGGTCAAGAGAGGAGGTCCAAGAACAGACAAGACCAACCAGCTTCTTCTTCTGCTCCACCAAGTGAAGAGACGATGATCCAGGACAAAAGTAAAGATTAGATGTTTATGTATTTAATTACTTTTGTATTTGAATCATGTATTGAAAACTATGTATTCAATGTTTATATTAAGTTTAATGCATTTCTGTTTTGATTAATTACTAATGGTTGATATGTTGAATGTGTAAATCAAACAGATCCAAATTACCAAAGGGATGAGTTTGATGTTGCTCCCCTTCAGCAGGTCAAGACTCAGCTAACAATGATTCTTGATCTGCAAGGGATCGTAAGGAGGTCGGTGAGTTATACCCCTGAAGAAGGGGAAATAATTCACGACCTATCAAATGAGCAACTCGCAGAGATCTTCAAGCTCAATCCAGATTAGATAGTGAAGGATGCTCCGACATGCGACTCGACCAATGACGAAGAGCTCAACGATGTTGATGAAATCGAGATTGAAGATGTCACTGCCGAGCACTACCCTCAGTATGCTGACAATGAGGGAAATGTGGTCCCCAATCTGGGTGAATCCCTCGTCAGCGATACTTTTGAGGTGTTAGACAAGATGGAGCAAGAATCAGAGAAAGCAGAGGGAACGGCCCAAGCCTCAAATGATGATGTCGATATCCGAAAGGCTGAGTGGGCTGCGTGTTTTGAAGAAGTTAGTGCCCAACGCGCTGCACCGAAACAGGATGCCTACACCAAACTCTACCGAGTCAAGAAACATCATAAGGTGTCTGGCAGGATCATAGCGTGGGCGTATTTTGAGGATCTTAATGTATATGCAGTTAAGAGGGAAAAGGGCATAGAGTACTTCAGATTCCCACATGATCTGAAGACTCTACCAGGTTTGAGCTCAACCAGCTGGCCAGGCTGGTTTGAGGCTGCCCTAAAGAAGGAGTACCACACCAGGTGGGTTAACTTCAGACCCCAACAGCCTACAAGGTATATTAGAAGGTCTGAGGTTGATGCCATTACTGGAAAGCCGAAGATAGTGTTGAAGTGGAGTCCTCCGCGCACAATGTCAAGAATCCCACTCAAGGAAATGCCACAGGACTTCACTCCACACTTTAGGTGGTGGTACTACGATTGGAGAACAGCAGAAGCAGTCATAGTCCTAAACAAAGAGGGCCAAATAGATACGATCAGGGTATTCGACCCAATGTGGCTTACCAACTTGTCAGCAAATGATGTCTACACGCTATACAAGTGGCCACTGTTCTATGATATGCAGGATATTGTACAAGCCCTCCAGTTCCAGAATGTCATACGACTCTGCTTCGCGTTTGAGATTCACGCGGGAGTCACAAAAGAGGAGAAGTACAAGAAATACAAGGAGGTGATGCAGAAAGCAAGACATTAGAGAGATTTAGGTCCAAGGGGGAGTTTGTTGATACATGTATGTCCCTAGATCAGGATTTGAATGTAATAGATCTTGTTTGTCTGATTATGATGTAATGTGAAATGATTAATGAAATGAAATTGATTGTTTGTGATTTGTAATGTCTAATATTTCATTAATGAGTCGATATTGAATCGGTTAATTAGGTTTGTGATTGTTTGAATGGTTACACATAATGTTATATTAATTAATAAATTCAAACTTAACATAATGAAGTTCTCATGCGAATGGCCCATGCGAATGGACCACACGCATGAATAACTTCATACGATTGACTCAGTCGCACGACTGAACCAGGAGACTGGATCAGTCGTATGATTGACACATAAGATTGGCTCAGTCGCACGACTAAACACTCAGTCGTGCGGATGAATCAACCGCATGGTTCAATCGCACGACTGAACCATACTTATGGTCCAGTCGCCCGATTGAACAATACTCACCTATAAATACAACCCAATTCGTGAAAAACGTAAGCATTCATTCTATTTCGACTCCAGACGTACCCTAGCCGTCCAGAAGCCTCCCAATTCATTCTCCAAGTTCATAGAACACATTAGATCGATTCCTAATCGATTTCTAACGTTAGTTTCAATTCTTTATTGATTCTTAGTGCGTTCTCACTGATTGGATCACCAATCAAATAGGATTCCGCACTATTTGATCTGGTTTACACGCTAATCACTCGGTATTTCGTTCAAATACCAGGTCCAAACAATAAGTAATTTTGAGTAAAGGAGAATATCATTGGTATCCTCTGACCTCAGATACATATTGGGTCTTGATATTTACCAAATATTATACTTTGACTTAATTCTTAGCTGTTCTGAAACATGGCAGTACATAAGTCTGAGTTCAGGTATAATACAAGGTAATTGTGAGAGACATATGTAATCAAGATGGGATTTGTCCCTCTTATTCGTTGAGAGTAAGATGTCTAAGGCCTGATAAATTTAAATCAATGGAGAATGATCATTCTGTGTCTCTGGGATTTAACATGACATCTGTGACAAAAGGATAGATGATTGATTCACCCAAAACATTTCCAGTAAGGTACTTGAAGGGGATGATGTTATTGAATGGCACTTAGTCATACGTATTAAGGGTAGTAAACCGTTGTTAGGCGGTATTACTACTTGCATCAATCTTCTATGAATCTTGTGCAAGTGGAGATTGTTGGATCTTGTATGCCCAAGACACATACAAGATTGATGTGGTTAGTACGTTATGATCCAAGTCGGGTGATACCCAATAACAAGCTATACAAACACCAATAAATATTTATTTGTTGATGAGATCATACAAATAAATATTGACACCAATTTAGAAAATGGGTTTTCTAAAACGTTGCTTTTGTAATAGAACAACATTATATGGATAATTTGTTCATGAGAAATTATTTGTTTCATTATTTAAGTGAGTTAAATAATACAAATAAAAGTGTGTTAATGTTATAAAATTAAAAGAGGTTTTAATTTTATAAACTTATGGGTTGAGAGTGTAAATTTTTTTATAAAATTAATTGGGGGGAACCCATTTTGAATGGGTTTTGGCCGCCCCTTTGTGGGGTTGTGTGGAATCATTTTGTCTTGGGTTCTACAAGACATTACTCTTCCTTGCACTCTTCCATCTATCTCTCTCTCTCTCTCTCTCACAAGCAAGTTCTTTTCCTCTCTTCCTTTGGCTGAAAATTAGTTTTTTTTTGCAAGCTGAAAATTTGGGTTTTGCCTTGGCTACATTCGGATTTGCAAGAAGAAGGGTTTGAGCTTTTGGTGTTCTTCTACCTAACAAGTTAGGTGTTTGCTAAGGCTTGTGGGTATACAAGCTTGAGGACTTCTATTTTGGAGGCTATACATTCAAGAAGAATCATCATCTTCTTCTCATCCATACCACATCATTTTGTTCTTGAAAGGTAGTTTCAAGAACACCCTATGGTTGCCTTTTTCGTTTTGATAGCATTTCATTTCACATATATATATGATCCTTGTTTATGGGTTTTGTTTTGGGTTAAAATGGTTCAAATTATAGATTGTTAAACAACATTTTAACACCTTATATCCGCTGCGTTTTATAGTTTAAATGGTTAAACTTGCTTTGATAAACTTGTTACAGACCCTACAAAAATTACCTTCGGAAGGAATTTATTTCTTAGTAAACAAATAACTACTTCAGTAATTTTACCTTCGGAAGAAATTTCTGATATATCTTCTGAAGCTTAAAATCAACTTAAGTACTTTTATGTTTTAAAAGAACAACTTTCTTTCAAAAGCAATTTACTTTCGGAAGTTTTCATTCTTTTTAGAATAAAAACTCTGAGTGTTAAGTCTCTTCCGAAACAAAATTCTCAAAAACCTTTGAAATACCTTCCGAAGCCAATTTGCCTTCGGAAGCTTTTCTCTTCAGAACTTCCGAAGCGAATAACCTTCGGAAGATTTATCGACTTCCATGAAAACTACTTTTTGGGCAAAAGTAAACTACTTTTCAGAGGTGGGACCAACATCTGGATTTCAAAGTTTATCCTCTTTCATTAACTTTGTCTCAAATCCTTTTCACAAAATACCCACGGTTCCCCCTCTTTCACTATCTCTTCAATTACACTATTCCTTAAACCTAAATTCTCCCAAACCGCCTTTGGTTCTTCAGCTTCCTTCACCATTAAGCTTCTCAAATGGCCAACCTAAACCGCAGAAACAACCCAGATTTCTCCATGCAACTTCACAGGCAACACAACCAGGTGCTCTGTGAGCTCTGAGAAAAGAAAAGTTTCTCAAAGGTTTGCCATTTCCTGGCTCTATCCAACTACTTCACCCCCCTAACCATTGATCCTACTCTCTAAAAGGACCATCTCCTTGAATTCTGGAAGACCTGCCAAGAGGTCGTTATGGATGGGGAGAAGGCACTGTCTGCCACAGTGCAAGGGAGGACAATCTTCATCATTCCAGCCATCATCAACACTCACTTGCAGCTGGATGATGAAGAAGGTGAGTTAGCTGGATGATGAAGAAGGTGAGTTGTCCTTCCCAATTGAAGCTGTAAATCATTCCTTTAAGCAGATTGGCTATGAGAGAGATTTCCCTGTAATGACCTTCAAAAAAGGGAAGGTCTCATCCCAGTGGAAATACCTGCTTCATGTGGTTATCCACAGCTTGTCAAACAAGCATGGAGGGTGGGACCAGATTCCTGAGGATCTCTGCTTCATATGCATATATGATTCAAGGGGTCAAGTTCAGTACTCTCAGTTGTTTATACAAATTTGCTTGCTAACTTGGACTCCTTAGAGTATTATATGTTTCCTAGATATGTTCAACATATTTTCAACTGTGAACTGGGCTCATAGTTGAAGGAAACAGATAATATTCATAAATTGGGACAGATGAAGCTCGACATCTTTCAAATTATGAAGAAGCCAACTATAGGCTTCTCAAGGGTAGAAACAGCCCTTGTCCTAAAAATTTTAGAGCTCATTGCTCAAGGTGACAACCTAGCAAGCTAGTGTTGAACCCACACCTCCTACCTCCCAACCACCAAAAAGACCACAAATCACCCTCACCTATCAAAGAAAATCCAAACGAACCCCTGCTCAAGCTATTGAGCTTGTGCAGGCCCCCATACACTCACCCATATAGGAGGATGTGGATACTAGAGCTCCCACTTCCCCTTAGGATCAAACCACTCCCATCTCTTCAAGAATCAGTGGTGAGGTTCCTCATGCTCACCCTGATAAGCTCACACACCTAACTGCCTTAAGCCTTCACTCTGAGTCTCAACACTGAAGTGAACAACCTTTAGGGGACAGTTATCATCCCTAGCTTTTAGACTTAAATAAACCCATTCCCAAACTCTCATTCTATACTGATGAAGACTTAGGTTTTAGTGAGTACCATGAGTCTCTATACTCTTCTCCTACTCAAAGAGAGATGAGTACTACTGAGTATCCTTGTGTAGCCCACATCAGTCACCTATCACTGAGGTGAATCTCCCTGAACTTGTTTAAGAGGTCCATATGGAAGAGGCTCTCACTTCTGTAAGTGATTACATCATTAAGACCTCAACCATAGCAACTCAGCCCATTGACACTTCAACTAAGGCTGTCAATGTGCAGAGGAAATCCAACAGCCAAAAACCTAAAGTTGGTGGTGAGAGAGAGGACTTTGGTCCAATCATCTCATCCCCTAATGATTCTTCCGATGAAGATGAGGGGAATTTGAGACTAAAGGTGCAAAACTGTCAATAACATGCTCCTATTAGTCTCTAAGGTCCCTAAGTGTCACCTTGAATCTCAGGTGACTACCCTACACAACCGGGTCAATGATCAGCGCTTGAGATATCTTATCTCAGGGAAAAACTAGCTGGGAGACCTTTAAGGAGAGCTCAACCAAGAACACAAGAACCTGTGAATATGATTGACCTAACTCTTAGCTCACCTATGCAAGAGGTGATGCTACCAAAAAGGGGGAGAAAGTCATTACAGTCACAGAACCTGGGAGTTCTTCAGGGAGTATGGACATAGAGGACTCACCATCCTCACTTGCAATTGTGCATACTCAGCAACTTTCTCAAGTTCACATTGATGTGGACACTATAGACTCTTTCATTAGGAGTCTCTTTGAGGAAGACATTCCAAAGGCTATATCATCCCCACCTCAAGGAACTTCAAAGTACATTATTGGGAGGAGGTATGATGCTGATAGAAGAGCCCTCATTCTTCAAAGAGTTCAAGGGCAGCAAGAGGTGTTCAATTTTCAGACCTTGAACTACTATGAAGGTCTTGACCTGATCAACATGCCATTTGTCAACCCAAGTCAATCTAGACAAGCTGACAGGCTGGCACAAAGGACTCAAGACAGAATTATTGAAGAGTTCAGTCTAAGAAGGAGACAAAGGCAATTAGATAATGTCATTGGTCAACTGGATGTTGAGACAGACCCTGAGATTAGCTTCAAAGGGAAAACCTTGGCTGAAGACCCAGTGATGGAGCCTGAGTGCCCTGTCACACCAATAACTACTTCAGAAATTCATCCCCGCAGTGAAACACCTACAGGTGAAGGTGTCTCACAACCTCTCTCTGGCCAGAGCTTGGATGCTACACCAAGTAATGAAGGCCAAAGCTCTCTCCACCATGTGTCACAAAGGTTTGTGGGTGATAAGGGAAAACGGATTCTAACTCCTGAGATATTGAGGAGAGGAAAGAGGAGAAGGCAAGAGGAGAGCTAAGGGGAGAAAGTTCCTCTGGGTCTTCAGGCTTTATGCAAGCTGCAATTAGAGCTGCCCCTAGACCAAACACTCAAAATGATAAGTTGAAGGCAGTCAGGAATACTTACCTACGGATGGGATATATCTCTCTCCCTTAGAAGAACTAAATGAACTGGCTGACATGGAAGTGTCAAGAGAGATGAAGGAAGCAGAGGATGCAAGGCTACTTCTACAATTCAAAGAGGAGAAGAGAAAGAAAATATTATACAAGCATGTTCCTACTCTCTCCCAAGTTCAAGAAAGCCCTGTACAAGAGACTGTGGCTGCTACACAAGAACCTCAGGTAGACAAGGAAACAGATAGGCAAAACATGATAAACTACCTGAGTGCCACAGGTCTCTACCAAGCATCTGCACTTCTTCCTTTGTCTTTTGAGTACATTGAGTTTGAGTATCTCAAACAGCTTGAACTTCAAGTGCTCAAAGAATAAAAGGCAACAAAGAGAAAGATGAGGGAAGAGGCTGCAAAGTCAAGAGCCATCATCCAAAAGAGTATGAAGAAGTCTGCTAATAGATAAAGGATGATGAGCTTCTTGAAGTTGTATGTATTCTCTGGAAGGAGACTTGGCCCTATGTCTCTATCTACAATGGATGAGCACATCAGGGTAATCAAGCAGAAGATCAAGAGTGGAGAGCTAATTGACTTACACTCCCCTCCAAGTCAAGCTCCACCTGAAGTGGAGGTTAAGGTTGAACAATTTGAGACAACACAACCTGGACTACCTGCTGAGCCTCAGAAAGCTTTATCTTCTGATCCACAGCAGGGTCAAACTCCCTTTCCTTCTAAATCTGTGAGGGAGGAACACCCAACTGAGCAAGACAAAACTGATCAACAAGGTGCTGCAGACCAGTCTTCTCAGTTAAAGTCTTCAAAGAGGAAGAAGAGGATGGCTTCCAAACCAAAGTCAAAAAAGAAGAAGAAGCCTGAATCATCCTCCTCTACATCTCAGGCTGAGTCAGATCAACCTGAGGAAGTGCATGAAGAGGTAGCCCAATCAACTCCAATTCAAGTGGCTCCTCTTGCAGCTGAGAGACCCATCTTATCCTGGACCTTCACAACTAATCAAGAGAGATGGCATGTGATCAGAGATCAAGGTGGTGAAAATTTCTACACATGGCAAGACTTATTCAACCTACCTCTGCATGATCTCTTTGAGATGAGAAGATATTATGAGAGTCTAAGTGATCCTGACCATCTAATAAGGAAGTGCATGGTCATCATCATTATGAGGACTGTCAACAACTAAAGATTTTCAAATGTTTTGGTAGCATCAACCTAGGGGGAGTTTGTAAGGATCCCTACAAGTTTGATACAGCCAAAACATCCAAAGTCTCTCTGCATGCATGCACTGAAGAACATAAGTAGAAATGCTTCGGAAGCTTCAAAGATAAAGTCTTCCGAAGCCAAAGAGTGGAGACAGATTTCTTTCGAAGACTTTTAAAGACATGCTTTTATCTGATATATTTTACCATAAAGTTGGACCACCTTTCCGCTACAACTCTGTAAAGTCACAAACTTACATGAGTTGGTGAAAAAGTCTATACTTTTGGTAACTGTACATTGAGGTCTTGAGTCTGTGCTTTCTACTTTATGTACTTTTATCCTTTTTATAATATATTAGGATGTGAGCTATGGCATTTCATAGTCACTAGTCAAAAGGCAAATCTGCCTTTTGACTCTACATTTGATTTTGTTTGTTGTCTAGTCATATGTATCCAGCTGGCCTTCGAAGTATGGCCGGCTGTAGGATGTAGTATATGTTTATCAAGTACTTGTAATCTTCTAATTATGCTTTGTAACATTTGTAATAGAACTTGAGAAGCAATATACAACATTCTTGAAAACCAATTACTTGTGTTGTTTGCCATCTTGTTCTGTTTCATTCTTACTTGTGTTCTTAGCATCTTTGTCAGGATCAGTGATCACAAGTTTGATAGATTAGAGTGTAACGCAGCGGAATAAGATCAAGAATTAGACAAATTGTAGCAAGAATTTGATATTCGTATGCATTAAAAACAAATACGAGAGAATATATTTCTGTGACAAAGAATGTTTCAATTATAACAAATATTTCTGCTCAATCATACACATTACAATAAGGTTGACACTCCTTATACAGAGTACAATCACTGCTGTTATCACGGGATAGTGACAACTGGCAGATCTATTACAAAAATAACTAACACTTAACAAACTACTGAAATGTTCACAACTACTGAGAACATATCAGAGTGCTAAGTACAAAATATAAAACTACTGATAAGAAACTACTGAAACTACAACGACTGAAGAACAAGCTCTTCAGTCGTTTTACAAAACTACTGAAAACATAAAACTACTGAAAGTAAACCCGTCACAACTACTGAAGAAGTCCTCTTCAGCTGTTATGACAACGTCTGATACTTGATCTTCAGCACTTGTGTCTTCAGACTTTGTCTTCAGCACTTGTGTCTTCAGACTTTGTCTTCAGCACTTGTCTTCAGACTTTGTCTTCAGCACTTGTGTCTTCAGACTTTGTCTTCAGCACTTGTCTTCAGACTTTGTCCTCAGCACTTGTGTCTTCAGACTTTGTCATCAGTTGTTGTCTTCAGCTGTTGTGGACTTCAGCGGTTGTTGTGATGTCTGTGGGACTTAAAGGTTTTTCTGATCCGGCTCATTGGTTCTTTTGGTCCAACAAACTCCCCCTGAACCAATGCAGCCAAAACCTTTAACTTTATTGAGGTCCCACTTATTTTTGGCAGAATGGTTGGTCTTTTTCCTTCTTGATCAGTTGAGAAGATGACCCATTATAAGCACTGGCCTGGAAATGAGTCTCTGATGATTTGGTTGGCAATGTATGGACGGGAGCTCTGTATTGGGGAATTGGACACTGAGCTGTTCCCCCATCCATGAGACTCACTTCCCATGTATAAGCCTATAGGATTCTCTGGTGTACGCTCTGAGAAACATAATTTGTTCTTCCATGGTAAGATTTCTGGTTCACCATCAAACAATCCTTCACACCCATACAGCTCTGAAATGTACTTAGCCTGTTTGCCATTTTTGAGCTCAACTGTTGTAATCTGTCTGTATGCAAACTCATCTGGGTGAGTACCTTCAAGTAACAGACTGAGCTCATTTTGTTTGAAGTTCTCAAGCTTCTTGTAGACTAACCCCTTTTTAATTACTCTGTTCTCTAACATCTTTTGGGGTGGTTGTTTAGTCTCATAGGCCTTCTTGAAGTCTTCTACAATTTCCCAGGGTGATACTACCAGGACCACTGTGATCTCTTCATCTACGATCCTTTTTACTTGGCCCTTGTATCTCGCAGGAATGTCTTTCTTCACAATTCTGTGAGCCACCCTAGGATCAGGCCATATTCTCACCTTTTCCTTTTGATATTGAAATGTGTTAGAAAGGGTGTACAATCTCAGAGCTTCTTTCTTCATACTGATTATTGATGAAGAAGCAGCATAAGTTTTGTCTATGCTTTTCAGCTTCTCATCATCATGAAGTCTTTGCTGCTGTTCTTCTTCTATCTTTACTCTCACAGTTTCCATCTGTGAGCTGGGAGTGATGGGCATAGGTTTGGCTTTAGGCAAAGTTAGGACTGCGGAAAGAGGCAGCCTATCTTCTTCCTCATCATCCTCTTCTTCTTCTTCTAGCCTCAACATCCTTCTCTTCTTCTTCTTGGGTGCATCATCGGCTGTTGGTTTTGAGGGTAAAGGAGTTGGTTTAATGGGTTGTGGTAGTGGTGATTTTGAAGTGGGAAGTTTTGTTGGTTGTTCTAGCATTCTTGAAGTGAGTGAGGCTTTTGAGTGTTTTGCTAGTTCCTTTCTATTCCCAGCATTTGCCTCATTTAGTGCTTCAATCACCAATCCCTTAGTGTATGCTTCAGACGTACAGATCTTGGTGGTTATTGCCAAGATACTGTCCCTGGTCCATGACTTAATCTCGATCAATGATCTCCCAAGGTACTTTGCAATGAATCTGATCATGATCTCTAGTCTTTCTCTTTCTAATGCATCATAACTTGCCCATCTTGAGTTAATTTCTTCAACCTCAAGTCTCCTAATCTCTGAGTCAAGCTGTGCAGTATCGAACCCTTGTCTATACAGTTGATCAATAATGGAGTCCATTGATTTACTATGTGTAGCATCCGCCATTTTGATCATCTCATCGAGTTGGAGTTCTTTTTCTTTTCCTTCAACCTTCCTTTTCTTATATGTGATATAAAGTCTTTGTGACTTTCACCCACTTGATCAATGTCGGCTCCCTTCACAAACTCTCTTCCTTCTCAGTCTCCTTCACAAACTCCTCTTCCTTCTCAGTCTCCTTCACAAACTCCTCTTCCTTCTCAGTCTCCTTTCTTTCAGTTGCTCTCCTCTTTGCTTCACTGACTGACTCTCCCCCTTTTTGGTTGCATTGGTTGCAAGGGTTTGAGTGGCAGAAAGCCTTGTGTTCACAATCTCCTCCACCAGAGGGTGTATGATTGTGGGAAGCCTTTCATCCATGGTTTTGATCACAATGTCTGTGATCATTGGGGTGATGAGCGGTAGGGGTAGGGATTGATGAAGATAGCAGTTGTTTGCTCAGAGGGGTTCTGTCCCTGAGAAGCAGTGCCAGAAATAGAGGCTGGTGGGTTGTAAGTTTTGAGTGGCTGAGTGTTTGGGAGACCTTCAGGTGAAGGTGCCATCTGTGGGTTTATGTTGGTGGCAGATGGACTTTCTTCTTGAGAGAATTGGTCAAGTAGTCTTTGTAGTCTACGGACTTCTTCCTCAGGAATTGTGTTCTGGGCCAGAACATCATAAAAGAAGCCCAGGTCATCATCAGCATATGCTGAATCACCTGACCTCCTGCTTATAGCAGGATGTACATGCACTGGGTGTAGACCAGTTTTAGCATGTGCCCCTTTTTCTTGGAACTGGGGACTTCCAGCCTCAGGACTATGTCCTTCATCAGCTGTTGCCTCTGGTGAGGTCTTAGCAATGTTACCAGCCTCAGTCTGATCATGTGCTGATTCAGAAGAGGTGGCAGCCTCACCAGATATTCTGATCTCCATATCCACACCAGGAGACAGAACATTTAAACCCCGGTGCTGTGGGTTGTCAGAAGCATGTTGATCCTCTTCCTCAATGGCTGTGGTTGTCCCCTTTGTTGGTGTTTGGTGGGGAGGAGGAGAGGCATGCAGCTGAGTCAGCACGTTTGCAATTATAATGGTTGGACTTTGGGGGGCATTTTCATGGGGAGAGAGGGGTAAAAGCATTATGCACCTGGGGAGAATGGTGCTCTTCAATGGTAATCTCCTCAAATGAAGAAGATTCCAGATTAGTGGGTACCCCTTCTTTGGTTGCTGCAGGCTCCTTTGAGAGGAATCCTGAGCGGCTGTGGCTGGTAGAGTCTCTGATACTGCTAGGGGTTTTACACCAGCAAGTATATCCTGCCTTGGTGGTACAGGAGCATCTTCAGGGGACTCATCTCCCTGAATAGCTGTTTTGGGGCGTTTGATTTTTGGTTTGGTGGGGACTCTGGATCTGGTGGTGGTGGCTGTGGGTTCCAGCTGCGTGGGTTTGCGCAGCTTGGCAGCCATTTTTAGAGATTGGTCAGAGTTGTGCCGGGAGTATACTTCAGGCAATACAGCCATAGCGGGACTCCCAGGCCAACAAGTCCCTCAGCTTGAAGCTGGTTTTCAATTATGGCCATTATGAACCGAGGATATAATATCCAACGGTTAGCAAGTTGTTTTTGGGCCATATCCTTGAGCTTTAAAAATAGTATTTCAGAAAAATTTAAAGGTTGTTGCTCAAGGATGGAGTACATTACCTGTTGCCACCTTGTGGACATTTGATCCCATGATGAAGTCTTGGGGGCAAGGCAGACATTTACCATATGAAAGATGAGACGTTCGGCATCCTGGAAATGTTTCTTCAATATGGTAGATGAACTCAGGTTACCTTGATATCCATGGTGGGCAAATGATAAATCTGTTGTGCCCTTTGGATAACCAGTTGGGAAAGTGGCATCATCCAGATTGAGGGTTTGGCGAAGAGTGTCTGGAGTAATGACCACTTTTGACGATGGACAAACGATTGAAGAGACTCTGTGTCATTCTCCTCAGAGACAAGAGTGACGTTTGTCCAGAATTGGTTAGAGATTCGGCATATATGGTGGGATTTAACAGAAAAGCCGTTTGGTAAGGTGACTGAACCATTAAATCAATGGCGTTGTGAAACTTGGTCCAGTATGGCGATTTTGTGAGATGTGCGACACAGTTGTGTCGTGGTTTTAGTTGCATGGTCGCCATTGATGAAGAGAGGTTACAGAGTTTTTGAAAGTTATGAAACTACAGAAGACAGTGGTTTTGTCATCAGTTGTTGTAAACAACTGAAGACTTGGTGTGTGTTAGTCTTCAGTAGTTGTAAACTACTGAAGACATAGGTTTGGCTTCAGTGCTTTGAAACAGCAGTTGTAGAAGAAAAACTGAAGAGAAATTACTCATCAGATGTTTTCGTCAATTCATAGCCTTCAGCTGTTTCAGTCTGACCTCCACACTTACTCATCAGACTTAAATCTGAGTTTCAGAGGTTTCATTGATCATCAGTACTTATCTGTATTTCTGACATCAGTAGTTATAGCTACATCACCTGTTGTGATTTCATCAGCTGTTGTAACTACATCAGCTGTTTTAACAAATAAAGTACTTCAGTACTTGTGAGACATGTAGCCTTCAGTAGTTATAAAAACTACTGAGGGTAAAGGAACTCATCAGTACTTATATGTGACATGGTTACCAATGATCATCAGTACTTATTACTGAGATCATCAGTAGTTGTCACTTATTCTAGCTGCAGCATACCAAGCCTTAACACCAGGTTGTGGAAAGTTGAACTATCCAAAGGCTTAGTAAAAATGTCTGCAAGCTCATCAGCACTAGGAACAAATTTTGGATCAATCAGACCTTTTTCAAAACAATCTCTAATAAAATGGTGTCTGATTTCAATATGTTTAGTCCTAGAGTGCTGGACAGGATTCTTGACAATACAAAGAGCTGAAGAGCTGTCCATTAACAATGGAGTCTTAGTCTCTGTTATGCCTTAATCCAATAATTGTTTTGAAGCCAGAGTACCTGAGATGTACAACTTGCAGCAGCAATGTACTCGGCTTCAGCAGTTGATGTAGCAACAGATGTTTGTTTCTCACTCTGCCAAGAAATCAAACAGTTGCCTAGGAATTGACATCCACCAGAAGTTGATTTCCTGGTCAACTTACACCCTGCATAGTCACTATCAGAAAAAGCAACTAATTTACCAGAATGTCTAGTAGAATATCATAAACCTAGAGATGGAGTGCCTTGCAGATATCTAAAGATCCTCTTGACTGCAATCAAATGAGACTCCTTAGGTGCAGCCTGAAATCTAGCACAAACACATGTAGCAAACATAATATCTGGTATAGAAGCTGTTAAGTACATCAAGGACCCAATCATACATCTGTAAAGTGTTTCATCAACCACTTTACCTTTCTGATCTGTATCCAGTTGTGTGGTGTTGCACATGGGAGTAGAACAGGGCTTACAGTTTTGTAAATCAAACTTTTCCAAAAGATCTTTTGTGTATTTGGACTGATGAATGAAAATTCCATTAGCCTTTTGTTTGATTTGCAAACCCAGAAAGAACTGTAATTCTCCCATGGCACTCATTTCAAACTTTTGTTGCATCAACTTTGTAAAGGCATCACACAACTGTGGATCAGAGGATGCAAAAATAATATCATCTACATAAATTTGAACAAGTAGATTATGCTGCCCAGCTTTCTTAATGAATAAAGTCTTATCTATGGAGCCTCTAGTGAAATTATTTTCCAGAAGAAAGTTTGATAATGTCTCATACCAGGCTCTAGGAGCTTGTTTCAACCCATAAAGAGCCTTATCAAGCTTATACACCCAATTAGGATGTTTATTGTCCTCAAAACCTGGTGGTTGACATACATAAACCTCTTCTTTAATTTTCCCATACAAAAATGCACTTTTGACATCCATTTGAAAAACTTTAAGATTTTGATAAGCAGCATAAGCTAAAAACATCGAATTGCTTCCAGTCTGGCTACAGGGGCAAAGGTTTCATCATAATCAATACCTTCTTCTTGTGCAAACCCCTGAACAACCAGTCTGGCCTTGTTCTTAACAATAAGCCCATTTTCATCAGTTTTGTTCCTAAACACCCATTTAGTGCCTATTGCACACTTACCTGGAGGTAGAGGAACCAGTTCCCACACTTGCTGTTCTTGAACTGAAGAAGCTCAAGCTGCATGGCATCAACCCATCCATTGTCCTTTTAAGCAATGTGATAATTCTTTGGCTCTTGCTGACTGATGAAGAGAGCATAGAGGCAGAAATTTGACAATTGACTTCTTGTTGATACGCCAGCAGTGATATCACCAATGATTTGAGACATAGGGTGATTCTTCAGATCTTGGTACACAATGAGATCAGTGCAAGTGTTTGTAGCAGGCTCAGCAGCAACAGATGGTGATGGTGAAGCATTTCCTTGAAACCAATCAGTAGATGGTATTTCAAAGGAAGTTGAAGTTGTAGAAATCTCATCAGCATTTGTTGTGGATTGTGCTACTGGAGCTACAGGAACATCAGGTCTAGCTGAATCAGGCAGTTGATCACTAAACTTGAAGAGGTGAGTACTACTATCATCATCATCAGCACCAGCAGTACCACCAGGTGGTGAACTGTTGACAGGAGCAACAGCAGGAGTTTGATAAGGAACATATTGCAGTATGTCCAAATCAAATATCTCCACAGGGCTTTGTGGAATCTTGTCCTTTGGAGATTCATTAAACTTAACATGTAGAGTCTCTTCAACCATCTTTGTTCTACAGTTGAAGACTCTGTCTGCTTTGCTGCAAGTTGATGAATAACCAACAAAGTACCCTGCATCCACCTTAGGATCAAAATTTTGGAGTTGATCCCGTGTGTTGAGAATGAAACAAGGACATCCAAAAGCTCTGAAGAATGAAATTAGAGGGGCCAAATGATGAAGAACTTCATATGGAGTTTTCATCAACCTCTTATTTACTAGAGCTCTATTTTGTACATAGCAAGCTGTATTGACAGCTTCAGCCCAAAAAGTCATTGGCAGTCCAGAGTCAGCCAACATGGACCTTGCAGCTTCAATAAGGGTCCTGTTCTTTCTCTCCACTACTCCATTTGTTCAGGAGTTCTTGGAATGCTAAAATGCCTCTTGATTCCCTTTGAGAGGTAGAACTCATCAAGTGTATTGTTTCTAAATTCTGTTCCATTATCACTTTTAATACACTTGACTGAGAGGGAACACTGCTTCTCAACATACAACACAAAGTTGATAATCTTCTGAGCTGCTTCATCCTTTGAATGCAAGAAGAAAGTCCATACAAATCTGGAGTAGTAATCATCCACAATTACCAGACAGTATTTCTTCTTAGCCATACTCATCACTCTCACAGGACCAAAGAGATCCATGTGAAGAAGCTGTAAGCAGGCAGTGGACTTAGGTTCTTCTATGGAGGGAAATGAAGCTTTGTGCTGTTTTCTTTTAAACAAGCAGTGCAGTTATCTTCACATTTGAACTCCTTCATAGGCAGTCCCCTTACTAAACCATGGTTTATCAGCTGATTTATGTTTTTGAGATTAACATGACCCAGCCTTCTACGCCATAGAGTAGATTCTTGAGGGGAAGCCTTGGAAAATAGGCAAGGATGGCCTTTGAGATCTATTTTCTTGGAAAGATCTAAGGCATACACTCTTCCTGTCCTGTTGTCCTTTAGGAGAGTGTATTCATCCAACACCTTATCAATCAAACTTAGAACTTTGGATGACAGAATCCGACAGTTTTGACTGGTGAAAAGAGCAACATGGCCTTTGTCACACATTTGACTGACACTCAATAGGTTGTACTTGAGATTTTCCACATGGTTAACATCATCAAACTTTATTTCTCCATTGGAAACAAAGCCTTCGCCGATGATGTAACCCTTTGCATCATTGCCAAATGACACAAATCCCTTCCTTCCTTGAGAGTAGTCATTAAGAAGTGATTTGTTTCCTGTCATATGCATGGATCCTCCACTGTCTACATACCAGATGCCTCTGTGGCATGTTGAAGAACCCTGCAAAACAAAACAAATTACTTAGATTTTGAGACCCAAACCTTTTTGGTTTTGGGCCTGTTCACATCAACAGATGGTAGACTAACAGGTTTGTTGGAAACAACAGCCTGAGAGGAAGAAGATGGTGAAGAAGAGGAATCCTTTGGCTTGGACCTCCTTTTCTGTGGTTTCAACATAGGAACATCTAATTGGTTTACTCTTCCCAATAGATGTTGAACCATCATAACCAGCTGTGTCTGATTTTGTGATAAAGCTTTCAGCTATTCAGATACATTGGCATTGGAGTTTGATAAGTTCCTATGTTGCACCTTCTTCTTTTGAGCAATCTCAGCTGTTACCTGTTTAACCCCTTCCTTTTTGGATTTCTTTTTGGACTTAAGGGTTACAAGATTTGATGTTGCTGGTACAAATGTGGCTTCAAATTCAGTTTTCATTTTATCCATTTTCTCTTTAATTTCCCCTTTATGTTTGAGTTTGGATCCTCTTTTGTACCAACAGTCATCTGTAAGATGATTGAACAAACCACACTTCACATGGTTTCTCTTCATCTTATGTTGATCATCAACTAAAGAGAATGAAACTACTGAAGACTTGCTCTTCAGTACTTTGGAAACATTATTTGCTTTCTTGACTTCCTCTTTAGTAGTCTTCAAACTCTTTCTACTGACAGCTTTCTTCTCTTCAGTGCTAACAGTAGTTGGAGTTTGAACTTCAGGTGTTAAATCTTGCTCTCCAGTCCTTTCAGGACTTCCAGAATAACTCCTGAGTTGATCAACTCTTTGATCATGTGAGTGTCAGTAATGGAACCATCAACATCAGCTGATTGGTTCTGAGAGGGCTTAGTGCTGACTTCAACTTTTGATGATGCTCTATCAAAAAGTGAATCACATGATGAGGTGGATTGGTTATTGCTTTCTCCATCAGATTTCACTTCTGTTCTTGAAGCAAAATCTGTAGGTGGAGTAGTGTGATTATAACCAATGCCAAACTTCACATTGGAAGCTGATTGCTTACTAAGAAGCATTTCAAAACCTTTGCATGAATGTACCCATCGATCACACTCTACTTGGGTGACTGCAAGGTTTCTTTGAGACTTCTCTGGTCTTCCAGAATAACCTCTAGCTTGGCCTTTTCATCATTTAATTGGCATTTAAGCTTATAATCTCATCACTTTTATTATTAAGAGCAGACTCATACTCAGCTTTTCTTTTGGAAATGGTTTTCTGAAACTCAAGTTTTTATTTATTAATGCTACATTTGCCTCTCTAATAGAGACAAAGGCAGCTATGCATGATTCAGAACATAACTTGGCTTTAGCCTCTGAAGATACCTGAGTTACCTGTGAAGATGATGCATTTGAGCAGGAACCCTCAGTAGACTCCAGAGCCATAAGTGCCAGATTCCAAAAGAACTGTCACCACCATGTTGATCAGCACCTGTGAACAGTTGTTCATGACCAGATATGTCATCTGGCAAACTGCTCCAGTCAACAACTTCAGGGGTGAAGAAGCTATGTTGTTGAGGTTGAGGAGGTTGATGAGATGGTTGAGGTTCTGGTAGTGCATGAGGTTGTGGTACCATAGGAGCTTGAACTTGACTGGTTTGTGGCATGTAATAACAAGGGTAAGGGTATGGCATTTGACCCTGAGGAACAAAATATGCAGGAGATTGTGGTTGAGAATGATGACTAGAATTGACAGGATGTTGCCCTCTGTTTTGTTGACTATTGCCAGGGAAAGTCACAAAAGGTGCAGAAGAATTAGATCCAGATGATCTACATTCTCTAGCAAAGTGTCCAAGCCTTTGGCATTTGTGACACCTCAACTTACTCTTGTCAAAACCAACTTTGGTTTTGCCAGAGAGTCCTAGGAACTTTCTTCCAGTTTTTTGTAGAACTTCTGAGATCTGATATTTATCAAGGCCATTTGGCTCAAAATATCCATCTCTTCTAAGTCATCATCAGCAATCCCCTTGAGATCATCCATGATGAAGCATAGATTGTCATTATTACACCCAGTAAACTGACTATCAACACTCACAAATGCAGAATCAGAAATGTTTGAAGAGAAATCAATATGCTCATCATACTGGCATTCAGATGAAGCATATTCTGACTAATGACTAACCAAGGCAGTGTTGCCTGGTACAAAGTCTTCAGTGAGCTTACCAGATGAAGACAGTTTTCGTTTTTGTTCTATCTCTCTCTCTCAAATGTGAGCAATTTCCCATGGAGTTGGGTGAGAGATAGTTTGTCCAAATTTGCACTGGAGCGTAGGACAATAGTATATGTGTCCCATCTCTCAGGCAGTGATCTGAGAAATCTGTTATTCATCTGGATATTGGTGTACTCATGTTTGACCATTTTTAACTCAGAGATCAAACAAGAGAACCGCTCAAACTGTTGAGTCAGTGTCTCACCCTTCCTATGAGAGAATGTCTCATATTGTTGGGCAAGGATCTCTCTATTATTTGCCAAGACCTCATCTGTTCCTCCAAATTGTTCTTTCAAGGCATTCCAGAGGTCATGGGCAGATTCATAATGCATTAGCCCAGAATAGATTTCATTAGGCAGTGCCATGGCCAGAATTCCATGGGCTTTTGCATCAATCTCAAACAATTCTTATCCTCATCTGAGTATTGATCCCTCCTCTTCGGAACCATTTGATTGGTTTCCGGGTTATTCACCATAGGCTTGTGTGGACCATGTACCACTAATGTCCAACAACCTGAGCTGTTAACAGACAGGTGATGGAGCATACGTCGTTGCCATATGTTATACTCATTCCTAACCAGCATTGGAGGCTTGGTTGAGGAACCAGTATTGTGAGGATCATTGGAAGGAGTAGTCATTTTAGGTCCAAAAACAATTTAATTCAAGCTTTTAAAAGATTTTACACAGACCACAACAGACTCAATGAAAACCAAGAATAAATCTCAGGATGAATGACCAAAAACACAGAAAATTCAATCTCTGTAACCGTTTCTTGCAAGAATGCTAATTCAATCAAACTTGGATCTTGAATAGCAGTTTCAATGATCAATTATTAGATCGATCAATGACTAACCTGCTCTGATACCATTTGTCAGGATCAGTGATCACAAGTTTGATAGATTAGAGTGTAACGCAAATCAAGAATTAGACAAATTGTAGCAAGAATTTGATATTCGTATGCATTAAAAACAAATACGAGAGAATATATTTCTGTGACAAGGAATGTTTCAGTTATAACAAATATTTCTGCTAAATCATACACATTACAATAAGGTTGACACTCCTTATATAGAGTGCAATCACTGCTGTTATCACGGGATAGTGACAATTGGCAGATCTATTACAAAAATAACTAACACTTAACAAACTACTGAAATGTTCACAACTACTGAGAACATATCAGAGTGCTAAGTACAAAATATAAAACTACTGATAAGAAACTACTGAAACTACAACGACTGAAGAACAAGCTCTTCAGTCGTTTTACAAAACTACTGAAAACATAAAACTACTGAAAGTAAACCGTCACAACTACTGAAGAAGTCCTCTTCAGCTGTTATGACAACGTCTGATACTTGATCTTCAACACTTGTGTCTTCAGACTTTGTCTTCAGCACTTGTGTCTTCAGACTTTGTCTTCAGCACTTGTCTTCAGACTTTGTCTTCAGCACTTGTGTCTTCAGACTTTGTCTTCAGCACTTGTCTTCAGACTTTGTCCTCAGCACTTGTGTCTTCAGACTTTGTCATCAGTTGTTGTCTTCAGCTGTTGTGGACTTCAGCGGTTGTTGTGACGTCTGTGGGACTTAAAGGTTTTTCTGATCCGGCTCATTGGTTCTTTTGGCCCAACAATCTTTCACTAAAGTTAACCAGTTCCCTATTTGATATGTTAAGTGTTCTAAGTAACTCTCCTCATTGTGTTGTTTTGTTGTAAGTGCATACCCATCAACGCACTATCTCTTCTTGTCTAATGAAATACAAGTAGTTTCATGTGCTTTCAAACTTGTTTCCTTCTCTTGATGGTCGAAAAAGGATTCGGTGGATCCATAGTTGTCATTTAGATTTGTTTAATGGATTTTTGAGGCAAGAGTCTACGGAATTGGTTTTGAAGTGTTTTGGATAAGTTTTGGGCAGGAGGGAATTGATTTCAAGGGTTATTTGTATTGTGTGGTGTTTGGTTTTGGTTTCGACTTAAACAACATATGTTATGTTCCATGTGTGATCGATTAGTGTGATTCCACGAAAGATTACAATCAGATTTGATTAGATTCGTTCGGGAGTGTGTCTAGAAGGCTTGTGAGTCAAATCTTCATAGCATTTGAGGTTGTTACGAAAAGCAAAAAGTATCCATGCAAGAACGATTGTTGTTTAATCTATTTGTATAAATAGTTCCCTTCAAATGTATTCAGTTATGCTTTCATTAATACACTGATGCACCAATATGCAGTTGCACAATTTTGATTAAATTAGAAGTAAATCTTTTTTAATTGGTCGTGCTACCTTGATTTGACTTCTTTTTGATCAATCACATATTATGCTTCTTGTTTGACGTCTGCTTAGTTTCATTTCCAGTTGTAATTTAACTATCTCTTCTTGTCTAATGAAATACAAGTAGTTTCATAAGCTTTCTAACTCGTTTCTTTCTCTTGATGGTCGAAAAAGGATTCGGTGGATCCATAGTTGTCATTTAGACTGGTTTAATGGATTTTTGAGGCAAGAGTCTACGGAATTGGTTTTGAAGTGTTGTGGATAGGTTTTTGGCATGAGGGAATTGATATTAAGGGTAATTTGTATGGTGTGGTGTTTGGTTTTGCTTTCGACTTAAACAACATAAGCTATGTTCCATGTGTGATCGATTAGTGTGATTCCAAGGAAGATTACAATTAGATTTGATTAGATTGGTTCGGGAGTATGTCTAGAAGGCTTATGAATCAAAACTTCATCTGATTAGATTGGTTCGGGAGTATGTCTAGAATGCTTGTGAATCAAAAGTTTATAGCATTTGAGGTTGTTACAAAACACAATAAGTATCCATGCGAGAACGATTGTTGTTTAATCTATTTGTATAAATAGTTCCTTTCCATGTATTCAGTTATGCTTTCATAAATACACTGATGCACCAATATGTAGTTGTTCAATTTTGTTTAGATACAACTAAATCTTTTTTTGATTGGTCGGGCTACCATGATTTCACTTCTTATTGATCAATCACATATTATGTTTTTTGTTTGACGTCTGATTAGTTTCATTTCCATTGTAATTTGACTATCTCTTCTTGTCTAATGAAATACAAGCAGTTTCTTGGTGCTTTCTAACTCATATCCTTCTCTTGATGGTCGAAAAAAGGATTCGGTGTATCCATAGTTGTCATTTGATTGGTTTAATGGATTTTCGAGGCAAGAGTCTACGGAATTGGTTTTGAAGTGTTGTGGATAAGTTTTGGGCAGGAGGGAATTGATTTTAAGGGTTATTTGTAGGGTGTGGTGTTTGGTTTTGGTTTCGACTCAAACAACATATGCTATGTTCCATGTGTGATCGATTAGTGTGATTCCAAGGAAGATTACAATTAGATTTGATTAGATTGGTTCAAGAGTGTGTCTAGAAGGCTTGTGAATTGATAGGATCAAATGTACCAATCTGTGATGATGTATGAACACAATTCAATGAAATACAAACAAAGTAATCAAATCAAGCAAGATATCAACAAATTTCATGGTTTCATTAATATCAAGCAAACACAAATTACAAATTATGTAAGCAGTTTCGTTCTATGCTCGTTACCTACTACCTGTAAGTCTAAGCTATTTATAATGAAACATAAAGGAACTAACAAATTACAAAACTAGTCCCTATACTATTACAAAGTATTAAAAAGACATCAAAAGACAACATGTTAATCTTTCTAGAGCACTAACATGAATCAAACTTAATAGCATTTGAGGTTGTTATGAAAAGCAAAAAGTATACATGCGAGAACAAATGTTGTTTAATATATTTGTATAAATAGTTCCTTTCCCATGTATTTAGTTATGCTTTCATGAATACACTGATGCACCAATATGCAGTTGCACAATTTTGATTAAATTAGAAGTAAATCTTTTTTAATTGGTCGTGCTACCTTGATTTGACTTCTTTTTGATCACACACATTATGCTTCTCGTTTGACGTCTGCTTAGATTAATTTCCATTGTAATTAACTATCTCTTCTTGTCTAATGAAATACAAGTAGTTTCATGTGCTTTCTAACTCGTTTCCTTCTCTTGATGGTCGAAAAAGGATTCGGTGGATCCATAGTTGTAATTTAGATTTGTTTAATGGACTTTTGAGGCAAGAGTCTATGGAATTGGTTTTAAAGTGTTGTTGACAAGTTTTGGGCAGGAGGAATTCATTTTAAGGATTATTTGTTTGGTGGGGTGTTCGGTTTTGGTTTCGACTTAAACAACATATGCTATGTTCCATGTGTGATTGATTAATGTGATTCCAAGGAAGATTACAATCATATTTGATTAGATTGGTTTGGGAGTGTGTCTAGAAGGCTTGTGAATCAAAACTTCATAGCATTTGAGGTTGTTACGAAAAGCAAAAAGTATCCATGCGAGAACGATTGTTGTTTAATCTATTGTATAAATATTCCTTTCCGATGTATTCAGTTATGCTTTCATGAATACACTGATGCACCATTATGTAGTTGCACCATTTTGATCAAATTACAAGTAATGTTTTTTAATTGGTCGTGCTACCTTGTTTGACTTCTTTTTGATCAATCACACATTATGTTTCTCTATTGATGTCTGATTAGTTTCATTTCCATTGTAATTTGACTATCTCTTCTTGTCCAATGAAATACAAGAAGTTTTCTTGTGCTTTCTAACTCGTTTCCTTCTCTTGATGCTCAAAAAAGGATTCGAGGGATCAATAGTTTGTCATTTTGATTGGTTTAATGGATTTTTAAGACAAGAGTCTACGTAATTGATTTTGAAGTGTTGTGGATAAGTTTTGGGCAGGAGGGAATTTTTTTTAAGGGTTATTTGTATGGTGTGGTGTTTTGGTTTGGCTTCGACTTAAACAACATATGCTATGTTCCATGTGCGATCAATTTGTGTGATTCCAAGGAAGTTTACAATTAGATTTGATAAGATTGGTTCGGTAGTATGTCTAGAAGGCTCGTGAATCAAAACTTCATAGCATTTGAGGTTGTTACGTAAAGCAAAAAGTATCCATGCAAGAACGATTGTTGTTTAATCTATTTGTATAAGTAGTTCTTTTCTGATGTATTCAACTATGCTTTCATGAATACACTGATGCACCAATAAGTAGTTGCACAATTTTGATCAAATTACAAGTAAATCTTTTTTAATTGGTCGTGCTACCTTGATTTGACTTCTTTTTGATCAATCACATTATGCTTCTCGTTTGACGTCTGCTTAGATTAATTTCCATTGTAATTAACTATCTCTTCTTGTCTAATGAAATACAAGTAGTTTCATGTGCTTTCTAACTCGTTTCCTTCTCTTGATGGTCAAAAGGATTCGGTGGATCCATAGTTGTAATTTAGATTTGTTTAATGGACTTTTGAGGCAAGAGTCTATGGAATTGGTTTTAAAGTGTTGTGGACAAGTTTTGGGCAGGAGGGAATTCATTTTAAGGATTATTTGTTTGGTGGGGTGTTCGGTTTTGGTTTCGACTTAAACAACATATGCTATGTTCCATGTGTGATTGATTAATGTGATTCCAAGGAAGATTACAATCATATTTGATTAGATTGGTTTGGGAGTGTGTCTAGAAGGCTTGTGAATCAAAACTTCATAGCATTTGAGGTTGTTACGAAAAGCAAAAAATATCCATGCGAGAACGATTGTTGTTTAATCTATTTGTATAAATAGTTCCTTTCCGATGTATTCAGTTATGCTTTCATGAATACACTGATGCACCATTATGTAGTTGCACCATTTTGATCAAATTACAAGTAATGTTTTTTAATTGGTCGTGCTACCTTGTTTGACTTCTTTTTGATCAATCACACATTATGTTTCTCTATTGATGTCTGATTAGTTTCATTTCCATTGTAATTTGACTATCTCTTCTTGTCTAATGAAATACAAGAAGTTTTCTTGTGCTTTCTAACTCGTTTCCTTCTCTTGATGCTCAAAAAAGGATTCGAGGGATCCATAGTTGTCATTTTGATTGGTTTAATGGATTTTTAAGACAAGAGTCTACGTAATTGATTTTGAAGTGTTGTGGATAAGTTTTGGGCAGGAGGGAATTTTTTTTAAGGGTTATTTGTATGGTGGTGTTTTTGGTTTGGCTTCGACTTAAACAACATATGCTATGTTCCATGTGCGATCAATTTGTGTGATTCCAAGGAAGTTTACAATTAGATTTGATAAGATTGGTTCGGTAGTATGTCTAGAAGGCTCGTGAATCAAAACTTCATAGCATTTGAGGTTGTTACGTAAAGCAAAAAGTATCCATGCAAGAACGATTGTTGTTTAATCTATTTGTATAAGTAGTTCTTTTCTGATGTATTCAACTATGCTTTCATGAATACACTGATGCACCAATAAGTAGTTGCACAATTTTGATCAAATTACAAGTAAATATTTTTTAATTGGTCGTGCTACCTTGTTTGACTTCTTTTTGATCAATCACACATTATGTTTCTCGTTTGATGTCTGATTAGTTTCATTTCCATTGTAATTTGACTATCTCTTCTTGTCTAATAAAACACAAGTAGTTTTCTTGGGCTTTCTAACTCGTTTCCTTCTCTTGATGCTCAAAAAAGGATTCGAATGATCCATAGTTGTCATTTTGATTTGTTTAATGGATTTTTGAGGCAAGAGTCTACGTACTTAATTTGAAGTGTTGTGGATAAGTTTCGGGCAGGAGGGAATTGATTTTAAGGGTTATATGTATGGTGTGGTGTTTGGTTTTGGCTTCGACTTAAACAGCATATGCTATGTTCCATGTGCGATCAATTTAAGTGATTCCAAGGAAGATTACAATTGGATTTGATAAGATTGGTGCGGTAGTATGTCTAGAAGGCTCGTGAATCAAAACTTCATAGCATTTTAGGTTGTTACGAAAAGCAAAAAAGTATCCATGCTAGAAGGATTATTGTTTAATGTATTTGTATAAATGGTTCATTTCACATATATTTAGTTATGCTTTCATGAATACACTGATGCACCAATATGCAGTTGCACAATTTTGATTAAATTACAAGAAAATGTTATTTAATTGGTCGTGCTACTTTGATTTGACTTCTTTTTGATCAATCACACATTATGTTTCTCGTTTGATGTCTGATTAGTTTCATTTCCATTGTAATTTGACTATCTCCTCATGTCAAACGAAATACAAGTTGTTTCTTGGTGCTTACTAACTCATTTCCTTCTCTTATTGGTCGAAAAAGGATTCCGTGGATCCAAAGTTGTCATTTTGATTGGTTTAATGGATTTTTGAGGCAAGAGTCTACGGAATTGGTTTTGAAGTGTTGTGGATAAGTTTTGGACAAGAGGGAATTGATTTTAAGGTTTATTTGTATGGTGTGGTTATTGGTTTTGGTTTCTACTTAAACATCATATGTGATGTTCCATGTGAGATCGATTATTGTGATTCCAAGGAAGATTACAATCAGATTTGATTAGATTGGTTCGGGAGTGTGTCAAGAAGGCTTGTAATTAAAACTTCATAGAATTTGAGGTTGCTACAAAAAGCAAAAACTATCCAAGCGAGAACGATTGTTCTTTAATCTATTTGTATAAATAGTTCCTTTCCCATGTATTCAGTTATGCTTTCATAAGTACACTAATGCATCAATATGTAGTTGCCCAATTTTGTTTAGATACAACTGAATCTTTTTTTTGATTGGTCTATCATGATTTGACTTCTTTTTTATCAATCACATATTTTTTTTTGTTTGACGTATGATTAGTTTCATTTCCATTGTAATTTGAGTATATCTTCTTGTCTAATGAAATACAAGTAGTTTCTTGGTGTCTTTTAACTCACTTCCTTCTCTGGATGGTCGAAAAAGGATTCGGTGGATCCATAGTTGTCATTTTGAATGGTTTAATGGATTTTTGAGGATAGAGTCTACGAAATTGGTTTTGAAGTGTTGTGTATAAGTTTTGGGCAGGAGGGAATTGATTTTAAGGGTTATTTTATGGTGTGGTGTTTCGTTTTAGTTTCTACTTAAACAACATATGCTATGTTCCATGTGGGATCAATTAGTGTGATTCCAAGGAAGATTACAATTGGATTTGATTAGATTGGTTCGGGAGTGTCTCTAGAAGGCTCGTGAATCAATACTTCATGGCATTTGAGGTTGTTACGAAAGCAAAAACTATCCATGCGAGAACGACTGTGCTTTAATCTATTAGTGTAAATAGTTCCTTTCCCATGTATTCATTTATGCTTTCATGAATACACTGATGTATCAATATGCAGTTGCTCAATATTGATTAAATTACAAGTAAATCTTTTATAATTGGTCAAGCTACCTTGATTTGACTTCTTTTTTATCAATCACACATTATGTTTTTCTTTGGACGTCTGATTAGTTTCATTCCATTGTAATTTGACTATCTCTTCTTGTCCAATGAAATACAAGTAGTTGCATGGGCTTTCTAACTCGTTTCCTTCTCTTGATGGTCGAAAAAGGATTCGGTGGATCCGTAGTTGTCATTTTGATTGGTTTAATGGATTTTTGAGGCAAGAGTATACGGATTTGGTTTTGAAGGGTTGTGGATAAGTTTTGGGCAGGAGGGATTTGTTTGGGGTTAAGGGTTGGTGTGGTGTATGTGTGTGGTTTTGGTTTGTGTGTTACCCAACAAAAGCTATGTTCCAGTGCGATCAATTTTTGTGATTCCAAGAAAGATTAATTATTATATTGAATAAGAGTTGTTTGTGTATGTGTCTAGAAGGCTCGAAAAACTTCAAGCAATTGAGGTGTTACAAAAAGCAAAAAAAAAGTAATCCATTGTTAGAACGTTTATCTATTGTTTATATTTTGTATAATAGTTCCTTTCCATGATTCAGTATATTTTATGAATACACTGATGCATCAATGTGTAGTTGCACAATTTTGATTAAATTACAAGTAAATCTTTTTTAATTGGTCGTGCTACCTTGTTTGACTTCTTTTTAATCAATCACACATTATGTTTCTCCCTTGACGTCTGATTAGTTTCATTTCCATTGTAATTTGACTTCTTGTCTAATGAAATACAAATAGTTTCCTGGTGCTTTCTAACTAGTTTCCTTCTCTTGACGGTCGAAGAAGGATTCGGTGGATCCATAGTTGTCATTTTGATTTGTGTTATTGCTTTTTGAGGCAAGAGTCTAGGGAATTGGTTTTGAAGTGTTGTATGGTGTGTTGTTAGGTTATTGTTTCGACTTAAACAACATATGCTATGTTCCATGTGCGATCAATTAGTGTGATTCCAAGTAAATTACAATTAGATTTGATTAGATTGGTTTGGGAGTATGTCTAGAAGGCTCGTTAATCAAAACTTCATAGTATTTGAGGTTGTTATGAAAAGCAAAAAGTATCCATGCGAGAACGATTGTTGTTTAATCTATTTGTATAAATAGTTCCTTTCCCATGTATTTAGTTATGTATAATTGATGCTTTATAGAAGTTGTACCATAAGTTACATTTGAGTAAATTACAAGTAAATCTTTTTTAATTGGTCATGCTACCTTGATTTGACTTCTTTTTGATCAATCACACATTATATTTCTCGTTTGATGTCTGATTCGTTTCATTTCCATTGTACTTTGACTATCTATTCATGTCTAATGGAATACAAGTAGTTTCTTGGTGCTTTCTAACTCATTTCCTTCTTCTTGGTGGTCGAAAAAGGATTCAAGGGATCCATAGTTGTCATTTTGATTGGTTTAATGGATTTTTGAGGCAAGAGTCTATGGAATTGATTTTAAAATGTTGTGGATAAATTTTTGCAGGAGGGAATAGATTTTAAGGGTTATTTGTATGGTGTGGTGTTTTGTTTTAGTTTCAACATAAACAACATATGCTATGTTTCATGTGCGATCATTGTGATTCCAAGGAAGATTACAATTAGATTTGATAAGATTGGTTCGGGAGTATGTCTAGATGGCTCATGAATCAAAACTTCATTCCATTTGAGGTTGTTACGAAAAGCAAAAAGTATCCATGCGGGAACGATTGTTGTTTATTCTATTTGTATAAATAGTTCATTTCCCATGTATCCAGTTATGCTTTCATGAATACACTGATGCACCAATATGCAGTTGAACAATTTTTATTAAATTACAAGTAAATCTTTTTTACCTAGTCGTGCTACCTTGATTTGACTTCTTTTTTATCAATCACGCATTATGTTTCTCGTTTGATGTCTGATTAGTTTCATTTCCATTGTAATTTGACTATCTATCCATGTCTAATGGAATACAAGTAGTTTCTTGGTGCTTTCTAACTCATTTCCTTCTCTTGATGGTCTAAAAAGGATTCGGTGGATCCATAGTTGTCATTTTGATTGGTTTAATGGATTTTTGAGGCAAGAGTCTACGGAATTGGTTTCGAAGTGTTGTGGATAAGTTTTTGGCAGGAGGAAATTAATTTTAAGGGTTTTTTGTATGGTGTGGTGTTTGGTTATGGTTTCGACTTAAACAACATATGCTATTGTTGGTCCATGTGATCGAATAACAGTACAATTGAAGTGATGAATTGATCAATATCAAACACTCAAGCTAAACAACAACAATTGAGAATATAGAAGATGAATCTAACACATATTTGATACTCAAAGGAACAATATGAATCAATAACAACAAGCACAATAGTATTTCAATGAGAAAACTGCTTAGAATTGGTAGCTTGCAACAGAGATCCACGATTAGGGTTTTGCAAGCTTGCCTTACAAAGAGAAATGACAAATGTATATATAGCAGTCATAGTTTCGCTGACAGTTTCGCTACACGCGAAACTGTCATGCCGAAACTATAGTTTCGCCCGGCAGAACACAAGTTCGCCGGGTAAACCAAAACAGCAAACTGAGAGCGAATGTATAGATTCGCTCACAGTTTCGCTGGACTGCCAAAATTGCTAATTACTAGGAACATACAAAAGGAAACTAACAAAAGTCCTATTACAATGTAAAGTAAACAACTATAGTAAAGTGAGTCCAACCCAACATGATCTTCAATACTCCCCCTAGGTTGGACCTCATTATCTTCACTTCTCTTGATTTGACTCGTCGGCTCCGGTTTCCTCTGCTGCTGTTGATCTATCTTCATCACCTCCTGCAGCAACATCTTCAGAAGCTTCAGCCACTGATCCTCCAAGGTTCTTTCCTGCATCACCAGCTTCCTCAGAATGACCACTAGCCTTTGCAAACTGCCTGGTCATATCTTGAACATCCATGGCAAAATCATCTTGGGCTCTCACCTTTTCAGCTAACCTCTTAACCTCCGCCCTTACTCCTCTTATCTTGTTTGCAACATTCATAAACAGACTGGCCTTTTTTCTTGTTTCCTCTCCAGCCCCATCCTTAATGTGATTTTCACAAAGAACCAAAAGATCTTCATCACTGAAGCTAAATAACTCCATCGGGTCAAACACCCTAAACTCTTTTCCGTGTTTAGCTCTAATCACCGCCTCTCCAGTATTATTATCATAAAACCACTTTTCAAAGTCCTGTAGCTGTTGGGGAAGAGGATCAGCCAATCTTACCCTATTTACAGTCTTTGGTGGTTTGACTCTCAGTACAATCATTCCTTTGCCTGTCTCCGAATCTTTATCTTTCTTTGACCTTTCTCTTTCAGCTTTCATGTATCCAAATGACTCGAAATTATCATTAAGTCCATTTTGATTTCCTTCTCAAGAAATAATGCCCTTTCACTTAAGTGAGCATTGATCAAAGGCATAGTTGCCAAACGTCTCAAATCCCATTTGGGCAAGGTCTTAAAAGCCTTCCTCTTAAGCATATAGCTGATATTTCCTCCTCTTCTTTTGATCATGAACATCTTTAAGCTACGATTGTAGCACCAACTTATGATCTTCTTATCTCTTATCTGCTTCTTCCTGCTTAAACCTTCTAGATTTTGAAATAAAGGAGTAAGTTCTTCAACCTCCTTTTCCTTGACCAACCAATCATTCTTGTCCATTTCAAACACACTCATCAGCTTCATCTTCTCCCTTCTTAGCAACATAAATCAGTGGTCGCTCATCAACTTCATAAAATTCTGGTTCAGAATCATAGTCTACCAATTGTTCATCCTCCTCCTCTTCATCAACCAAACCTTTCCCTTTATCAGATACTCCCTCAGTGGTAGCTGTAACAACCACTTCTTCACCAACAATATCCTTATCAAAATCAAACTGCAAGTTTACAAACCCAGCTCAATAATATCTTCATCTTCATTCCATCCTTCCAACATCCTTTCTTGGGATCTCCTGTTCTCCTTCTTCAGTATTAGCTGCTCCAGAAGTACCCTCTCCTACCTTAGATGAAGTACCCACATTCAAGAATGAGTACTTAGATGTATCAGTCAAATCATCTAACTCAGATTGAGTCAGTTGACTAGGTAGGCCGGCTGCAGCTTTCATCTGAGTAATCTCCTCAAACAACCTTTTAATCAGTTTATTTTGGTCAACCAACATCCTTTGCATTCCCTCAATCACCTCATCCTTCTGTCTTTCTCTGATCTCCTGATTCGTATCACATCCTCATCAAGATTCGCACTAGCCTCTCTCCTGGCTGTAAATCCCTCATGTCGATGTTTTGTTCTCCGCTCAGGCTCAACAAAGTCAGGTTTCTTCTAGATCTCCGTTCTTTCTCTACCCTGATCTCCTCTGCTTGTGCATCAATATCCTCTTCAAAATCATAATCCTTTTCTTTCGCGTATCTCTTCCTTTTCTTAGTTGCATCAGCTTGCTGCACTCTTGTTTCTTCAGCCCTTTTGCTTTCAGATTCATCAACCCGTCTGATATAATTCCAGTGTTCTGGAGGATACATATTCTCCCAAAGATGGGTGATTTTACCACTAAAATCATGACGGATAGCACAGCAATCAGCAAAAATACGAGGGTTCATCTGCACAAGTCTCTTGATTTCACCATGCTTTGAAACATCAGGAATAAGATCATCAAAAATCATCTGAAGAAAGCGAGGGTATAATAGCCATTTGTCTTTCTTCACAGCCATCACGTTCTCTGCCATACATGCAAAGATCAGTCTAGCAATGTTGGCCTTCTCCCCTTTACAACATAGCACCATAGCTTTAGCCCAATCGAGATTAGGTCCATCGGATCCACCTTTACGGTGATCTAAGCACAACTAAAAACATGAGCGATATATCTCCACTCCTTAGATAAGAAAGACTTTTTGATCTCTTTCCTTGAACCAAAAGCTGGTCCCTCATACCCCATTCGTCTGAAAGCTTGAAACACTTCAGACTCTGTCATCTCCACTTCATCTCTAGAATCATCATCTAGTCTAAGAATCCTAGAAACACTCTCAGCAGTAATAGTCACATCATGATCAATAACTTTGGTTGTGATTCTCTGTACATCTCCTCTAGTATCGTATTCTGCTGATCTCCAAAAATCTCTAATATGAAGATCATAAATAGTAGGTGAGTGAGAAATAGCATAGGCAATAGGTGATCTCTGAAGCCATCTAATACAGTCACGAAATCCAGCTGCCTTGGGAAGAGTATCGTCTAAAATGGCAGTGATGTTTATTCCTCTCATCAAATTTGGAGATTGCCATGATAACCTGAAAAGGAAAACAATTAAATTTGAATGAGAAATAATGAAAATAAGAAAATAAGACTAAAACATAAGAAACTAGCAGTTTCGGCAAGCGAAACAATAGTTTCGCTCACTAAGACATGGTAGTTTCGCCGAACGAAGGCAATTTCGACAAAGAAAACAAACAATTTCGACAAGCGAAACAAACATTTCGCATAACCAAAGGCAATTTCGCCAAGATTAGTATAGATTAAAGAAGTTTCGCAATTAGTTTCTCCAAGCACAAACTTAGTTTCGCTATTACAAATTAGTTTCGCTGTTCTAAAATTAGTTTCGCTGTCCAGAAGAAAACAAGATCAAGCGAAACTGTGCAAGTTAAAGACCAGACATTGCGAAATTAAAGAAAATATGGCGAAACTGTTAAGTTCGCCCGGACAGTATAACTTTACAGTTTCGCTGAAAAGAAGTGAACTTTCGTTCAATTTCGCAGAAGAATCAGTACTTTCGCTGAAAGAACAGCGAACCCACCGAAGAGTCACAATCCAGATTACTTAAATGGAGATGATTTTAACCAGATTAACAGATGAATCAAGGTTCAAAACTCACATGCGAAGCAAATAGCACTAATAATCAGTCCAAAACAAACACAACCATCAAAATCGCCAACAAAAGTCACGGAGAAGCCCTAAGTGCTACACTGAACGATTATGCGAAATTATGAGAAAAATTTCGCAAACATGACTTATATAGCAAATAGTTTCGCAGACAGCGAAACTATAAATTCGTCAGGCGAATTTACAGTTTCGCCCAGTAAACTGTAATTTCGCTAGGAGATAACTGGTTAACAACTTATTAGCAAACCTAGCGAGATTGCAGTTTCGCTTTGCGAAGCTATTAGCGAAAGAATAATTTCGCACCAAATATTTAATTAGAATATATATATATATATATATATATATATATATTTTATTATTATTTTTTTTATTATTATTATTTAATTGTTGTTTTTTTTAATTAAATTTTTATTTAATCAAAACAAGCACATCACATAATGAGATCTAAAGTAATCAGAGATCACATTCTCTAAATATTTATGAACATAAAGATGATCAAAAATCATCTACCAGTCATGAGATCATACTGAATACATGATCTGATCACAATCTGCACAGAAACAACTGAAATTAGAACAAATCAATAACGATTGCTGATATAATTGTCCACTTAAACTCACGCCTTATCCTTTTTCAACAAACAGCTTATGATTCGTTTAAGGTTCGATGAGATGCTTTAGAATGTTAGGACCCCACAATCATTTGGTAATAACCCTCACCCAACCTCAGGATTTCTTGAATTATGAATCAATCTTCATAGAACAAGGCTTGTGCGTTAGTGTGCAAATGATTATAATCAGAATATTTCATTCTGAGAGAAATTCATCGATAAGATGATTTGACATAATTATATCAAAATGGTGAGAGCTTCAGATCTATACTCACGTATAACAGAGGAGATAACCATTTGAACATGTGCTGATGAGAGCTCCAGGTCAGTACTATCGTACAGCAGAGAGATCATCACTCCAGGTCAGTACTCACGTACAGCAGAGGAGATAAGCACAGACACATGACACCTTAACACCAACATACCAGCGGTGGTTCTGGGTGATGACATAACAAAGCAAAAAAGGACGAAAGATTCATTCTCATCCAATTTTTGTCAGGACTCAGTTTTTGTGTAAGCCAAACGATTGCGTAAATCCAGACATTCTTAAGCATGATGTTTAATTTAATCATAAAGCTGCTGTCTACTTTATTCATCAGGCTGAGTCTATCAAGCATATCGTTAAAGAATCTGATCAATTTTCTTTTTTTTTTAAAGTGAAACAGAATCCAGTATCAGTTACTATCATTTCTCATAGAAGTACCGGTCATGTATATAAAAATACTTAGAGAATATACAATCATTTCTCATCATGTTAAATTCCGATCTCAGAACTATGAAATACTACTCCCCCAAATTTTATTTTCATATTTCTATTATTATAAGTTAGTCAAAAATTTTTGATATATATAATTTTGAAAATTTTTTTTAATCAAAGAAATAGAAAATGAAAATTTAAAAAGATATTAACCCAAGCATAGAAATCAATTCATAAAAACGAGGTTTATCAAATGTTTTTATGAAAAGATCAGCTTTTTGATTTTTTGTATCGATGGGTATAATATTAATGAAACCCTTCTCTTGAGCATCACGAATCACATGAATTCGTGTTTCAATATGCTTGGTGCGTGAATGAATGAATAGGATTTTTAACAATTCCAATGGCAGCCTCCATTGTCACAGAATAAATGTGTATAAGAAATTTATCCCATAATCAATCATTTGGTGTTGGATCCAGAGAACTTGAGAAAAGCAGCTGGATGCAGCAATGTATTCAGCTTCCCCTGTAGAAAGAGAAACAGTAGTTTGTTTCTTGCTCTGCCAGGATACCAAACAATTTCCCAAATATTGACAACCGCCAGACACAGATTTTCTGTTTAACCTGCAACCATTAGAATCACTATCAGAGTAAGCATGTAAATCAAAATTCCCACCATATGGATACCACAATCCTAGACGAGACGATCCTTTGAGATAACGAAATATTCTTTTGACAGCTTTCTCATGAGATTCCTTTGGAGCCGACTGATATCTAGCACAGTAACCAACAGCGAAAGTGATATCAGGACGACTTGCAGTAAGATACATGAGAGAGCCAATCATAGACCTAAAAAGATGAGGATCAACTGGTTTTCCATTTTCATCTGGAGTGAGACAGGTCTGAGCCGTAAAGGGAGTCATCTCTGTAGAAGCATCATCCATCTTAAATTTCTTCAAAATATCTTTAATATACTTCTCCTGATGAATAAGAATTCCTTCTTGCTGTTGTTCAACTTGCAATCCAAGAAAGAAACACATTTCACCCATCATACTCATTTCAAACCTTTGGCTCATAACTTCTTCGAACTCTCTACACAATTGAGAATTTGTAGATCCAAAAATAATATCATCAACGTACACTTGGACAAAGATCATTTCACCATTCACCTCTCTTTTGAATAAAGTCATATCAATGGTACCACGAGAGTAACCATTGCTTAGAAGATATTGCGTAAGAGTCTCATACCAGATTCTGGGTGCTTGATGAAGACCATACAAAGATTTATCAAGCTTATACACTTTATCAGGAAAATCAGGATCTTCAAAGCCTGGTGGTTGACACACATATATCTCCTCATCAATGTCTCCGTAGAGAAAAGCACACTTCACATCCATCTGATAAACTTTGAATTGTTTATGAGCAGCATGAGCAAGAAATATTCTGATTGCTTCAAGACGAGCAACTGGAGCAAAGACTTCTGTATAATCAATCCCTTCTTCTTGAGCAAAGCCTTGCACTACAAGTCTAGATTTGTTACGCACCACCACTCCCCGATCATCTGGTTTGTTCTTAAACACCCATTTTGTACCAATTGGATATTTGTTAGAAGGTAAATCAACTAAGGTCCAAACCTTAAGCTTTCTGAACTGTTGAAGTTCCAATTGCATAGATTCTACCCAACAAGGATCTTGTAGAGCAGCATGAACATTTTTTGGGACAATTTGAGAGATGAAGCATGAGAAAAGACAAACATTAATTAGACCGGATTGACTTCGTGTGCGAACACCATCAGAAACAGATCCAATCACATTATCAAGTGGATGATCTTTCAGAGTTTTGTAATCACTTAAAGAAGAATAGATGGTTGAAGAAGTATCACCCATAGCTGGTGAAAGAGTAGATGAAGGTGAATCAATGATAGGTGTTGGATCAGGTAAATTAGAAGATGTAGGAGGTAAAGAATCAGATGATGGAGCCTGATCAGGCATTGGAGACGAAGAGCTGACATCAGTTGAAACAGCATCATTTACTAACGAGGTGAATGGAACAGACGATGGAGATGATGAAATAATATTTGTTTGAGTACTTGGAATTGATGTATCATCATCGAAAACTAGCAGATTAAACAAATTGAACACCATATCGGAGTCAAAGAACCATGCAGGTTCAGATTGAACTTTAGAAGGATTGGATTCCTGCCAATCAACATAGAATGACTCTTGAACAATACGTGTTCTCTTGTTATAAACCCGGTACTCCTTTTGTGAAGAAGAGTATCCAACAAAATAACACTCGTCAGAAACAGCACCAAATTTTGTCTTTTGAGATTGAGTATTCAAAAGAGTACAAGAACAGCCAAATGGTCGAAAGAAATCAATTAGTGGCTTCCTCTTATGAAAAAGTTCATAAGGAGTCTTCACTTTATCTTTCACAATTAGCACCCTGTTTAGAACATAAGATGCACAATTGACAGCTTCAGCCCAGAAAATAATTGGTAATGAGGATTCTATCAGCATTGTACGAGCAGCTTCCACGAGAGTGCGATTCTTTCTTTCTGCAATACCATTCTGCTGGGGTGTTCTTGCAGCACTAAATTGTCTCACAATCCCTTTTTGAGCACAAAATGAATCAAGAATCTGATTTTTGAATTCAGTGCCGTTGTCACTTCTTAGTCCCATAACTCTTCTCTTACTGATTGATTCGATAGAAAGAATTAATTTTGCAATTCCTCTGCAACTTCGCCTTTGTGTGCAAGAAACCTCACCCATGAATATCTTGAGAAATCATCTGTAACAACAAGACAAAAAGATTTTTTAGCAATTGATTTAACACTAATTGGCCCAAATAAATCAGTATGTAACAACTCAAGAGGACTTGATATGCTATTTAAAAGTTTGGGCTTATGAGGTTTCTTATGTTGTTTCCCTTTGGCACATGCCATGCATTTTTCATTAACAGAAAAATCTTTTAATGGAAGTCCTCTAACAAGATTGTTCTTTACTAATTTATTAATTATCTTAAAATTGACATGGCCTAAGCGACGATGCCACAAGAGTGACTCAGAGGTTGATGCTTTTGAGAGAAGACAAGTTGCAGTAGCCTTTGACTCATTTGAATTCATATCAAGAAGATATGTATCATGTTTCCTTGGAGCACGCATGAGAATTAAATCATCTGGAATGGCAATCTCTGATTTTAAAAGTAAACATTCGTCAGATTTAAATAGAACAGGAATGTCTTTATCGCAAATTTGAGAAACACTCAGAAGATTAAAAGCCAATTCAGGAACATGGTTGACTTTTTCTAGAGTAAGAGAACCATTGGTAACTTCTCCTTGTCCAATCATTTTTCCACCCTTCTTATTTCCAGCAAACGCCACATATCCTCCATCTATAATCCGATAATTGGTCAACAAATCCTTTAATTCCGTCATATGCTTGGAACATCCGCTATCAACATGCCACAAACTGTGTACAATCTTTGAAGAGGATTCCTGAAATGAATTAACAAATCACTTAGCCAGGAGTAATAGGGACCCAAGATTGAACAACTTTACTTTTAAAGAAGCTGATTTTTTACAGAAGAAATTATTAACCAATTTTGTCAATTTATTCCCAAAACAATTCCTATTAGAGGATCCTTGAATCAATGGACAATTTTTGACAAGATGATCCTCTTGACCACACCTGAAACAATGAGGTTTGAATCTAGGTCATGATGTGATGAGGTAAAAATAGGATCAATAATAATCTCCTCATCACATTCAGACAAACTAGAATCAACATCACTGAATGTCTCATACAACTCATGATGTTGTTGTTTATTTGAATCAGAATTTTTCTTTACAAAATAAGAACATGATTCTTCTGACAAATCTGTAAAACTTGTACCATTGGTACTAGTGTCAGATGAAGACGAACTGCATTTTTCTGATGATGTCATATTTAATGGTATGAAAGATGGAATAGGTTGAGAAAAGAACTTTTCGAAACAATTAATTTTAAGTTGCTCAGTTGTTTTTGGAGAAAGATCAGATGCATTACATTCATTACGAGAACAAAAATCATCACTACCATGATTTGAAGTACCAGATGGAATAAAACTATCAAGAGAACATGAGACATTCAAGTCTGTTACATTTGTACTAGAAACAAAAATTGAATTTAAACTAGACTTATTATCTAAAACAGACTGCTGATTTTCAGGTGTACTAGAACTAGTGCATCCAAGCCCACTAGTTGGTCCATAGTCGTAGTCTTCACGAATGTACTTAGAGTTATTCCCGACTAAACCTGCAGACATACTGTCAGTATCTGATTTGATTAAATCATTAGAAGGATGAGGAACAGGCATAGGAGAATAACAGTATGTACTAGGTGGAGGATAAACCTGTACATTTTCATAACCCAAACCTGTTTTAATTCTTGCTCCCCGTTGAGATTTACAAAGATCATCATGTTTCATTCCAGAAATAGTCCATTTATCTAACTTTGACTGAAGTTTGCTTGCTTCAAATTCAGCAAGAGCAACTCTTTCAGTCAAAGTATTAATCTCTACATTTCTTTCCAAAACAATTCTTTTTAAATGATCAGTTTCTTTCAAAGCCTCATTTAATTTCACAAAATATTTTGATTCATTCATTTTAAGTTCATCATTAATTCGTTTTAAATCCTTTTCATTATCAATTAACAAACGATTAGCCTTATAAATCCCAAAAAGTCTAATTTTCCAAGCAGATGAGCACATATCCTGTATTACCTCATATTGAAGTCCCATTACCATCCTTTCAGCAGCTAAACCTTTATCGCACATGCATATTGGAGTACTTGATTTCCTTTCCTCAACAGTAGCAGCAACATCATCCTTCTCTTTTCCTATCTCTTTTGAATTTCTTTTCTCATTTGAACCTGCAGTTTCCTCTTTCCCATCTCCATCTGCCTTCTCTTCTTTCTCCTTTACTAAAGACTCGTTTTCTCTTTTGAATTCCTTGAACAGCACAAATCCATCTTCACCCACTTCCACTTCATCACCTTCTACAACCTCAGCAACTAACGCGTGATTTATCTCAGTTCTTGTTTCTTCCACCTCTACACTCCAATCAAAGTTTGAGATCAAGGCCGACTCCTTTTTTTGAATTTACTTCTTCTTTTTCTTTCTCTGCTGTCAATCTTGGTACTCCAGTGTTACTAGGATCTGTGACAATTGGTAATGGACATTCACGTTTAAAATGTCCCAATTGTTTACAATTAAAGCACCTCAATTTTGACTTATCAAATCCCAGTTTTGAGGTAGATGATTGACCACCAAAGTTCTTTCTTCCTGTTCTTTCCATGAATCTCCGGGCTCTTAAAGTTAACATCACCATTTGCCATTGAATGTCAGTTTCTTCTAAATCATCAGGATCAACCTGATACATATCCTCCATAGTCATTCCTTTACCTTTCAATTCTCCAGCAACAAGAGCTTCATAGCTCTGAACAAACATTCCAAAAAGAGCCATTGTTTCAGATGGAATTGAAGTTTCAGCATTGACCTTAGAATTTCCCAATTCTTTTCCAACATGATTATTACCACTCGAGAAATTACTTGTATTGCTCCCTCCTTGAATTGGATTTTGAATGTGAGAGTTTGCAGCGGATGACAACAAAGCAACATTTTGAGAAAAACCAGATGTGGGCATCATAGTCTGGTTAAATTCTCTTCTTTTCATATCCAACTCAAAAGATTTCAACTTGTTAATGATATCCATCAGCTTATAATCTGTAAAACCTCTTTCTTGTTTAAGCATTCTCACTTGAAGACTCCACTGTGGTGGAAGAGAATCGAGAAGCCTATTAACTTGTTCACTGTTGGAGAGCCTTTCATCATACTTCTTCAGAGTGCTTGAAACGGTTAAGAAACGATTTGTAAGATCTGTCAAACTTTTATTCTTGTATCCTACAAATGAATTGAACTCCTTTTCAGCCTGAATACTCTTGTCTTTTACCAAATCTGCATTCCCATCATAGAATTCACAGAGAGCATCATAAAGGGATTTAGCATTTTTATGTTCTGCAAAACGATTGTAGATGTCTAGAGCCAAGCAGAGAGTTAGAGCACCAAAAGCCTTTTGATCACGATCAATCAATTTCAGATCTCTTTCAGTATAGGAAGATGGGTCTTTGCTCTGAGAAACAACATCACCAACAGTAACCGTAGGTATGTGAGGACCTGAAATAATCGATTCCCATTGATTATGGTCAGTGTAGAAAAAGAAAGCTTTGAGACATCTCTTCCAATCTTCAAAATTATCTCCATTAATGATTCTTGGAGGTCTATTAGGAGCAACACTTTCAAGATCAACAAGTGTAAGAGTAGTTAATTTCGACATGATAGTTTCGGCAGAAATGTTTATAATTTCGCTGACAAATTCGCAGAAAAAGGTGACTTGGATAACAATTTCGCAGAAACAATACTTTTGCTGACACTTTCGCAGAAGCTGACACTTTCGTAGAAACGATTTGTAAATCCAGGATAATCAAACTTGAATCAAATCATGAAGAATTAGATCAAAATATGATAATCACAATCAAATCCCCTTTGATCTCTATTGATTGCTAATAATATTGTTTACAAGTAAAACCCTCAATCAATTGGTCATTCAACCATAAACCTAATTCTAATTACAATTAGGCTATTTATAGTCTAGTTTAAGTTTTCATATTTACACATAACCCCCTAGACTATATATTTAGACTAAAACATGACTCAAAGAAAGTAAAATATATTTTGTTCACACAAAATATATTTATTACAATATAACTCCTAGTCATCTAAATCTTCAACGTCTCGTCTCGGTTCCTCGTCTCGAACGTGTCGGGTTTGACTTTTGTTGACTTTGACCGTGACGTTGACTTTTGTTGACTTTCACTGTGTTGATAATATAGACTATCTTTTACAGCTCCAACAATACTCCCCCTTAGTCTATCATTATCAACGTCTTCAAACGAAATCAGCATCGAGAAGTTAACAGTAGAAAGATCTTCAATTTGAATCTTTGTGAATCTGATGAGAAAGATTTTTCATCTCATAAGCTCCCCCTATTTATATGCTCCCCCTTTTCGAGTGCAAGCTTTACAAGGATATTGGAACAGGTTTCCCAAATCTCTAATCTTGAGTGCTTCAGAAGATGTAGGAGGAGGATTCCTAGCTCGGTATCTTCTGCAAACTTGAGGAACAGGCTCTCTGATCAGGTACACTGCTTAACTGATGATCGACCATCACTTAAAGCAAAAATCTGAAACACATTCACAAACACAATCTCGACATTTCTAATTAGATCATTTCATTTTAACAAAATAAACTCGTGTTTATCTGTGTGTGAAAAACAAACGAATATGTGTTCGTTTGTACGCAATTTCTGTGAAATGCTTGAAAAATGATAAAATTGTAACAGCATAATATGGAAGACCTAAAAGAAATTTTGAACTAAAAATTTATTATAATTTTTTATTATATACATATATTATAACATTTATATATATATATATATATATATATATATATATATATATATATATATATATATATATATATATATATATTGTTTTTTTTTACTTGTTGTTTTTTTTAAACCGAGAACTGAATCGATCATGAGATCATATCCTCAAGATATACTTTAGCACAAAGATGAATTTAATCATCGACAAGCAATGAGATCACACTGATAACTGAATCTAATCACAGTCTTTAAATGATTTTGAAATTCTCAAACAGATCAATAACGATTGTTGATATGTTTGTCCACTTAAACTCATGCCTTATCTTTTTCAACAAGCAGCAAATGATTCGTTAAGGTTCGATTAAATGCTTTGGAATGCTAGGACCCGACAATCATTTGGCAAAAACCCTCACCCAACCTCAGGATTTCTTGAATTTTGTTACGATCTTTATAGAGCAAAGGCGTGTGCATTAGTGTGCAAGTGATTATCAATAGAATATTGCATTCTGTGATGAATTAGATGATTTGACACTACTTAGACCAAAATGGTGAGAGCTCCAGGTCTATACTCACGTATAACAAAGGAGATGACCATTTAATCCTCTGCCGATGAGAGCTCCAGGTCAGTACTATCGTACAACAGAGGAGATCATCACTCCAGGTCAGTACTTCCGTACAGCAGAGGAGATTAGCACAAACACAAGACACATAAATACACCAATCATGGCTCAAAGATATGGCTTATATGATTTGTATCATGGTGGGTGAAAGATCAATTCTCAATCCAATTTTTGTCGGGACTCAGTTTTTGTGCAGGCCAAAATGATTGCGTAAATCCAGACATCCTTAAGCATATATTTTAATTTAAATCATGATACTGCTGTCTACTTTATTTTTCAGGCTGAATCTACCAAGCATATCATTAAAGCATCTGTTTGTTTTTCTATTATTTGCACTTAAAAATAAGATGTAAATCAGATAACAGCATCAGTTACTATCATTTCTCATTTTTAAAACGCAAGTCATGCAAAAACAAGCATTTCAAGATGATATACAATCATTTCTCAGTCACCTCTAATCAAGTTCTCAGTACACTTTTATTTTTATTTACGTATACTCTCCCCCTAAATTTTTATTTTTGCAAACTTTTTTTATTTTATATTTATATTTATTTTTTATTTTTTTTAATTTTATTATTATTATTTTTTAATTTTTTATTTTATTTTATTTTTTTATTTTATTTTTTTTAAACTGTACAAAAATAAAAATTTATCAAAGAAGGTCTTCCAAACTACACTGATATGAAGATAAGAAATGAATTCTCAAGAAATATGCAGTGATTGTGAAGTGAGAACGGTGATTGTGCATATAAATATCCAGATTGTGGATAAAATACCATGACCTTAACCTGTTTGTTCCGCCTCAAATTTGAATCAAGAACAATCTCTGTCAGTAAACCGGATTACTAACAATCCTCCTGAATTGTTCCTGCACTCATTAACAAATTAGTTAGAAAGAGAAACCCAGGCCATCGTAGTCCTGGAAGTTTCTTTTTCATCAAGATAAGTAACAAGCTTCTCCACACAACCGTTTAAACAATCGGGGATTATTGTATCCTTCTTTTTAATTTGCCAAATTTGCTTCGGTTCAATTAACTTGTATTTGAATGAATTAAATTTGGAAATCATTTTCTGTTTAAGACCGGAAGGAAAAGAATTTGGTTTGAAACCTTTGGTCATTTTCATCTTTGAATCATGTGAAACCGGCTTCACATGAAAAGGTTTGGATGGAGGGTTTTTCATCCAACCATTCAAAGATGTGTGCTTTTTACCTCTTGATCCAGAGAAGCAATCCGTGTTGCCTTTACCGTCTGGAACATTCTTTTTATACTTACATTCGGAGAAGCAATTTGTTTTGCCTTTACCATTCGTAGCAAGCCTTTGAGGACATTTCTTTACCACATGCCCTTCTTTTCCACACTTAAAACAAGCCTTGAAAAGCTTTTGATTCTTTGTAGTCCCGTGTTGTGGAGGTGGTGATGAGGATTGCTTGGAGCTTGTAGAAGATTCTTGCTTGTTCTGTAGTTTCTCGTGCTGAGCAGTGAATGAGATCTTTTCTGATTTACTGGGATGCTTTGCAATTGGAGAAGAGATCCGTATTGGTCTTCATTCAGCTTTTGGAAGCTTTTGTGACTTGACAATATCAGGAGATATCTTGAGGAACCAACACGCTCCTCTGTGATTGATTCATCATCTGAGCTTATCCAGTCTCGTATACACAGATCATTCTCCAACGGATCTTGATTGACATCTCTTATCGTGTTGGCTTCGCTTGTAGGATTCTCATTGCCTGATGATTCAACAACTGTTCCTTCTTTGACAAACCTGACGGGAACAAACGAAGGAATGTTACCTGATTTGAATATGTTGAAGAAAGTTGGAGAAGAAACTGATATTGATTTTGGAGCATCAGAGGTAGAATCGTCATTAATCTTCTTATCAGACCCCTGCCTGAGAAATCCCAAACCTACAGGAGAATCCTGCACATCTCTAACCTCATTAAGATTAACGTTGCTTAAACCTGCATTTAAACTATTAGTTTCTGCAGCTTCAATCAAATCATTAGATGGATGAGGTTGAGGCATAGGAGAGTAACAATGGGTGCTAGGAGGAGGATAGACGTATGGATTTTCACCACAACCCACTCCCGTTTTAATCCTAGCTCCCCTCTGTTTACACAGTAGCTCTTCCTGTTTCATTCCGGATATGGTCCATCTATCAAGCTTTGTTTTAAGCTTGCTTGTTTCAAATTCAGCCAAAGTAACTCTTTCATTTAAAAGGTTAATTTCAACATTTCTTTCAAGAAGAGTTCTTTTTAAATGATCATTTTCTTTTAAAGCTTCATTTAATTTTATGAAATATATGGCTTCATTCTTTTTAAGTTCTGCGTTTATGGTGGTTAACTCCTTTTGGTTATCTAAAAGTAACCTATTAGCTTTATACACACCAAATAAACGAATTTTACAAGCAGAAGAACACATATCCTGAACTGTCTCGTATGGAAGATCCAAGATGACTCTTTCAGCAGTAAGAGCCTTCTCACAGTTGCAAACTCTGGTATTTCGCTTCCATTCCTCTTCCTTCTCAGCATCACAAACTTTAGCATTCAACTCAGCTCCACCTTTACCCATTGATGTCTGCTTAAGCTCCTCTTCTACCTCTTCAGTTCCCGGTTTCGGTAAACCGTTGGAATTGGTGCCAAAATCTGATCTCTCTTCTGGTTTCTCTTTGGAGTTTGAAGTGATCTTTGGAGTTAGATATGTTGCTTCATAGTACTCACGACGTTTGATATCCAACTCCATTTCTTTCAGTTTGTTGATCACCTCCATTAGTTTGTAATCCCGAAAACCTCTATCTCTTTTAATCGACTTGCCGTGTGAGCTCCATTCTGATGGGAGGGAATCAAGCAGTCTTAGAACTTGTTCATGATTTCCCAATTGGGCATCAAACTTCTTCAGATTACTTGCCACCAACAGAAAACGATCAACAAAATCAGACATCGTTTCATTCTTTAAAGCTGCAAAATTATCAAACCGACATTGTGCAATTGTGAGATCATCAGATTCGAAGGATTTAATCAGTTCTGCAAAAGCCATTTTATTTTTATTTTGTTTAAACAATTAAATGCCCCCAAAATATTTTTCCCAAAAAAATTTAGAAAAATTCTGCCCCGGGAAAAAATATTATTTGTATATGTCACGCTAGAAAATCTTAGCAACTGGGGTCAAGCTGAGCCGACAGTAGTTTCGCTGGAAATTTCGGCAGCAGTTTCGCTAGCCGAATGTCACAAATGGCTTAGTTTTGCTAATAAGTTCGCACAAAACAAGCTTGAACTTTCGTTCAATGATACTTTCGGCAGCAATATCGCTTGTAATATGAACACAAGCACTGTTGAACTTTCGTTCAATAAAACTAGTTTCGCAGGACAGCAGAAAACAACTTCAATGAGGATAACCGATGTAGTTTCGCTGGAAGAACTCGTAGTTTCGCTGGATGAACCGGTAATTTCGCTGAACGAAGCTGGAAAAACTTTTTCAACACGAAATCAATCTGAAAACGCCCAAATCTTATTGGATTTGAAACCTGATGATTAATAGAGCTTTCCCAACCAATAACAAGCAAACTTCAATCAATTTCCATATCAATAACACTCAAATTTGATCCGAAATTGATGAAAACATGATATTGAACAAACACAACCAAAACCTCAACTTCTCTCTCTAAAAATCTTCAAATCTTCACTGAATTTGATCCAAAATGGCTCTGATACCAAATTGTAAATCCAGGATAATCAAACTTGAATCAAATCATGAAGAATTAGATCAAAATATGATAATCACAATCAAATCCCCTTTGATCTCTATTGATTGCTAATAATATTGTTTACAAGTAAAACCCTCAATCAATTGGTCATTCAACCATAAACCTAATTCTAATTACAATTAGGCTATATATAGTCTAGTTTAAGTTTTCATATTTACACATAACCCCCTAGACTATATATTTAGACTAAAACATGACTCAAAGAAAGTAAAATATATTTTGTTCACACAAAATATATTTATTACAATATAACTCCTAGTCATCTAAATCTTCAACGTCTCGTCTCGGTTCCTCGTCTCGAACGTGTCGGGTTTGACTTTTGTTGACTTTGACCGTGACGTTGACTTTTGTTGACTTTCACTGTGTTGATAATATAGACTATCTTTTACAGCTCCAACAATATCGCCGGGTAAATCAAAACAGCAAACTGTGAGCGAATGTATAGATTCGCTCACAGTTTCGCTGGACTGCCAAAACTGCTAATTACTAGGAACATACAAAAGGAAACTAACAAAAGTCCTATTACAATGTAAAGTAAACAACTATACTAAAGTGAGTCCAACCTAACATGATCTTCAGCTATGTTCCATGTTTGATCATTTAGTGTGATTCAAAGGAAGATTACAATCAGATTTGATTAGATTGGTTCTGGAGTATGTCTAGAAGGCTTGTGAATCACAACTTCATCTGATTAGATTGGTTCGAGAGTATGTCTAGAAGGCTTATGAATCAAAACTTCATAGCATTTGAGATTGTTACGAAAAGCAGAAAGTATCCATCCGAGAACGATTGTTGTTTAATCTATTTGTATAAATAGTTCTTTTCATGTATAAGTTATGCTTTCATAAATACATTGATGTACAAATATATAGTTGCACAGTTTTGATTAAATTACAAGTAAATCTTTTTTAATTGGTCGTGTACCTTGATTTAAATTCTTTTTTAATCAATAACATATTATGTTTCTCATGTGACGTCTGAATAGTTTCATTTCCATTGTATTTTGACTATCTCTTATGTCTAATGAAATAAAAGTAGTTTCTTGGTGCTTTCTAACTCGTTTCCTTCTCTTGATGGTTGAAAAAGGATTGGATGGATCCATAGTTGTCATGTTGATTGATTCAATGGATTTTTGAGGCAAAAGTCTACGAAGTTGGTTTTGAAGTGTTGTGGATTAGTTTTGAGTAGAAGGGAATTGATTTTAAGGGTTATTTGTATGGTGTGGTGTTTGGTTTTTGTTTCTACTTAAACAACATATGCTATGTTCCATGTGTGATCGATTAGTGTGATTCCAAAGAAAATTACGATCGAATATAATTAGATTGGTTCGGGAGTGAGTTTAGAAGGTTTGTGAATGAAACTTCATAGGATTGAAGTTGTTTCAAAAAGCAAAAAGTATCTATGCGAGAACGATTGTTGTTTAATCTATTTGTATAAATAGTTCCTTTCCCATGTATGCAGTTATGCTTTCATAAATACACTGATGCACTAATATATAGTTGCCCAATTTTGTTTAGATACAACTAAATCTTTTTTTGATTGGTCGGGCTACCATTATTTGACTTCTTTTCGATCAATTACATATTATGTTTTTTGTTTGACGTCTGATTAGTTTTGTTTCCATTGTAATTTGAATATCTCTTCTTGTCTAATCAAATACAAGTAGTTTCCTCGTGCTCTCTAACTAGTTTCAATTCTCTTGACGGTCGAAGAAGGATTCGGTCGATCCATAGTTGTCATTTTGATTTGTGTTATGGATTTTTGAGGCAAGAGTCTAGGGAATTGGTTTTGAAGTGTTGTGGATAAGTTTTGGGCAGGATGGAATTGAATTTAAGGGTTATTTGTATGGTGTTTTGTTTGGTTTGGGTTTCGACTTAAACAACATATGCTATGTTCCATGTGCGATCAATTAGGGTGATTCCAAGGAAGATTACAATTAGATTTCATTAGATTGGTTCGGGAGTGTGTCTAGAAGGCTCGTTAATCAAAACTTCATAGCATTTGAGGTTGTTACGAAAATTAAAAAGTATCTATGCGAGAATGATTGTTGTTTAATCTATTTGTATAAATAGTTCATTTCCCATGTATTCAGTTATACTTTCATGAATACACTGATGCGCCAATATGCAGTTGAACAATTTTGATTAGATTACAATTAAATCTTTTTTACCTAGTCATGCTACCTTGATTTGACTTCTTTTTTATCAATCACACATTATGTTTCTCGTTTGATGTCTGATTAGTTTCATTTCCATTGTAATTTGACTATCTCTTCATGTCTAATGGAATACATGTAGTTTCTTGGTGCTTTCTAACTCAGTTCCTTCTCTTGATGGTCTAAAAACGATTCGGTGGATCCATAGTTGTCATTTTGATTGGTTTATTGGATTTTTGAGGCAAGAATCTACGGAATTGGTTTTGAACTGTTGTGGATAAATTTTGGGCAGGAGAAAATTAATTTTAAGGGTTATTTGTATGGTGTGGTGTTTGGTTATTGTTTCAACTTAAACAACATATGCTATGTTCCATGTTTGATCATTTAGTGTGATTCCAAGGAAGATTACAATCAGATTTGATTAGATTTGTTCTGGAGTATGTCTAGAAGGCTTGTGAATCAAAACTTCATTTGATTAGATTGGTTCGAGAGTACGTCTAGAAGGCTTGTGAATCAAAACTTTATAGCATTTGAGATTGTTACGAAAAGCAAAAAGTATCCATGCGAGAACGATTGTTGTTTAATCTATTTGTATAGATAGTTCTTTTCATGTATAAGTTATGCTTTCATAAATACATTGATGTACCAATATATAGTTGCACAGTTTTGATTAAATTAGAAGTAAATCTTTTTTAATTGGGCGTGTACCTTGATTTGACTTCTTTTTTTATCAATAACATATTATGTTTCTTGTTTGACGTCTAATTAAATTCATTTCCATTGTATTTTGACTATCTCTTATGTCTAATGAAATACAAGTAGTTTCTTGGTGCTTTCTAACTCGTTTCCTTCTCTTGATGGTTGAAAAAGGATTCGATGGATCCATAGTTGTCATTTTGATTGATTCAATGGATTTTTGAGGCAAGAGTCTACGAAGTTGGTTTTGAAGTGTTGTAGATTAGTTTAGAGTAGAAGGGAATTGATTTTAAGGGTTATTTTATGGTGTGGTGTTTGGTTTTTGTTTCGACTTAAACAACATACACTATGTACCATGTGTGATTGATTAGTGTGATTTCAAAGAAGATTACAATCGGATATAATTAGATTGGTTCAGGAGTGAGTTTAGAAGGTTTGTGAATGAAACTTCATAGCATTGAAGTTGTTACAAAAAGCAAAAAGTATCCATGCGAGAACGATTGTTGTTTAATCTATTTGTATAAATAGTTCCTTTCCTATGTATGCCGTTATGCTTTCATAAATACACTGATGCACTAATATGTAGTTGCCCAGTTTTGTTTAGATACAACTAAATCTTTTTTTGATTGGTCGGGCTACCATGATTTGACTTCTTTTTGATCTATTACATATTATGTTTTTTGTTTGACATCTGATTAGTTTTGTTATTATTGTAATTTGAGTATCTTTTCTTGTCTAATGAAATACAAGTTGTTTCTTGGTGCTTTCTAACTCATTTCCTTCTCTTGATGGTCGAAAAAGGATTCGGTGGATTCATAGTTGTCATTTTGACTGCTTTAATGGATTTTTGAGGCAAGAGTCTACGGAATTGGTTTTTAAGTGTTGTGGATAAGGTTTTGGTAGGATGGAATTGCTTTTAAGGGTTATTTGTATGGTGTGGTGTTTGGTTATGGTTTCGACTTAAACAACATATGCTATGTTCCATGTGTGATCGATTAGTGTGATTCCAAGGAAGATTACAATCAGATTTGATTAGATTGGTTCGGGAGTATGTCTAGAAGGCTTGTGAATCAAAACTTCATCTGATTAGATTGGTTCGGGAGTATGTCTAGAAGGCTTGTAAATCAAAACTTCATAGCATTTGAGATTGTTACGAAAAGCAAGAAGTATCCATGCGAAAACGATTGTTTTTTAATGTATTTGTATAAATAGTTCTTTTCATGTATTTAGTTATGCTTTCATAAATACATTGATGCACCAATATATAGTTGCACAGTTTTGATTGAATTACAAGTAAATCATTTTTAATTGGTCGTGTACCTTGATTTGACTTCTTTTTTTATCAATCACACATTATGTTTCTCGTTTTACGTCTCATTAGTTTCATTTCCATTGTATTTTGACTATCCCTTATGTCTGATGAAATACAAGTAGTTTCTTGGTGCTTTCTAACTCGTTTCCTTCTCTTGATGGTTGAAAAAGGATTCAATGAATCCATAGTTGTCAGTTTGATTGATTTAATGGATTTTTGAGGCAAGAGTCTATGTAAGGCCCCGTATCACACCCCCGCTAAAAGCGGAAACACGGGGATGTAACGAGATCGGGATCGTCATAACACATGGTAAGCGTTAGAGATGCAATATAGTAAATGATGACAAGCGTGTCATGACGACACCCGACAACAAGGGGACTTGTGTCGTGTTTAGTCAATATTCACGACAACATAGCCATAAGCATAAACATGATAAACGATTCACATAATCACATAAAGATGAAATTGTAATGTAAATTCCCACAACCCGGGAACAAGTATCAAAAGATTGTAATTGTTTAATCAGACTACAACATTGTTCAAAATAATTGTTTGTCAAATATGTTTAGTCCCAAAAATGCATCCTAGGGTCTCCACTAAGGCAGCACACCTAGGTTCCTCAATTTGCATGATCACCTGAAAAGATATGCTCAAAATGGTCAACAAAATTGTTGGTGAGCTCGCAGGTTTAAGAAATAAATAAGTAAGTGATGCTGTATACAGTAAATGATGTGGAATACCGTGAATACAGTTATATAAACAAGCAAAATCACATGACAATGAGCTTTGCAACCAAACCTAGCGACGTACACAAAGATATTGTCGGAATATATTCACCCAAGGGCCTGTTCCTGGCCACTGATGGTACCAACTAGTATACCATCAAACAAGGGTGGGGGTGTCAACCCAGTAGTACTACCAATACCTAACCGTCGGTTCCCACACTGGAATTAAATAGTTGCAAAGATAGAACCACACAGCAGACCCAAGCATGTATCAGATAAGTACTTGTAAAACAGTATCACGTTGATTCCTTGTATGTAAAATGTAAGTAAGTTGTACAGCATTGAAACGGGTGAGCATACTTTTCCCCCAAGTTGTAAATGATTGAAATATTGTATAAGCGTAAAAAGGGGCCACGAAACTCACTTGTTAAGTGGTAAGTATGTAAGATCAATGTATCCAAATGTCGTATGAAATGAACGGTCAAACACCTATTGACAGTTATTGTTAAGCATTAATGATATGAAATAAGCGCATAATAATGATCGGTCGGTTCGGGTTGTATCGGTTGGGTCGCGTGTAACACACACAAACAGAAACACGTACTAGATCTTATGTAGATCCAAGTACTAGACATTGTCGCCATTGCTGATGATATTTGAGTAAAAGTTTTACTGTCATTGATGATGTATTTAATAATTATCGATAGTTATACCTCAACATCACACGACATACACACACCACGCACAAGAAGGGAAGTCACACACAACAACTTCAGTCGCACGACAAGACCAGACACACGACTCAACACTCCATACGCACGAATCAACCCTCAATCGTGCGAATCAGCTTCATTCGTACGATTGAGCCTTCATTCGTATGACCGGCATTCAGTCGTACCACACAACACCCAATCGCACGACTCAACCTCCATACGCACGAATCAACTTCAATCGTGCGAATCAGCTACATTCGTACGGTTGAACCTTCATTCGTGCGATCGGACTCCAGTCGTGTGATACAAGCACAATCGCATACATTCATTCGGTCACCTGACTCAATCGCACACATACACACAGTCGCACGACTCAGTCGCACGACATACCCAGTCGCACAACTCAGTCGCACGATTGACTCAGACGCATGGCTCAGTCGAACGACTCACCCAGTCGCACGACTCAATCGCATGACAGACCCACTCGCCTGGACAGTAGAATAGCGACTGTGGTCGGGCTGAGCAGCCTTCGGCTGCTCCAAACACGAGTTTTACACAACAAGAACTTCCAGAAACACTCTACACACATGCACAAACAAGAAACACAAGCAGAAAGGCCTCACACGCACCCACACGACCTCATGTGTTCGGGTTGAACCCGAACACCCGAAACCCTAGTTTGGACAGCCGTGAATAAGCAAGAAAAGAGACAACCAAGGTCATCTACCTGCTAGAATGGAGTAGGCTAGGCTGTAGATGAAGTCTAGATGACGAAAACAAGACTAAGCGGGTCGGATTTGGTGCTAGAATGAAGAAGATGGTGTAGAGAGGGTGAAGAAGATGAAGAAGATGAAGATGAAGATGAATGAATTAGGGCTGGAAAATGGGGCTTTTTATACCCATTCCAAGTTTGCAAAATGTCAAGTTTAGTCCCCGCACTTAACCCCCGAGTTTCCCAAATTTGTTTCGGTTGAAAAACGACTTTGTTAGTTTAATCATATTAATTATAAAAATGTATTTAATGATATTTATAACTTAAAAATGATTTTATTAGTGACGTTAATTTTATATAAAAATGATATATTTGGCGGTTACGATGATGAAAGTTTTAAAAGTTTTTAAAGATAATACGCATTCACAATGAGAGCACAAGCACAACGATGATAAAACAAGCATAATATCCACATAAAGAGATAATAAAGATGAGGAATGATTGATCAAAGAATAGTTAACGGAAAACCATGTTAATTGACGGACCTTAAGGTGACGGATGTCACAGTATCCCCTAGTTGAGAGAATTTCGTCCCGAAATTCAGCTGGAGTTAGGTCCAAGAGTGTCATCCTCGAATAGATGTGGATATTTGAGTTTCATCTGATCTTCTCGTTCCCATGTAAACTCTGGCCCTCGTTTTGAATTCCACCTTACACGAACAATAGGTATCCTACTGCGCTTCAGTTGCTTGACCTTTCGATCCATGATCTCAATGGGTTCCTCAACAAAATGAAGCTTCTCGTCAATCTTGATTTCCTCAATTGGCACGTGAAGGGATTCGTCGGCCAAACACTTCTTGAGGTTTGACACGTGAAAAGTATCATGCACACCGTTGAGTTCTTGTGGCAAACTTAATCGGTAAGCCACTGGACCGATTCTTTCTGTAATCTCGAATGGTCCAACGTATCTTGGGGCTAACTTCCCTTTCTTTCCAAATTGAACGACTCCTTTCCAAGGGGAGACTTTAAGCAAAACTCGATCCCCAATGTTGAATTCTAGAGGCTTCTGATGGTTGTCAGCATAGCTCTTTTGGAGATCTCTAGCAGCTTTCAGTCGGTCTTTGATTTGAAAGATGTTGTCAGTTGTTTCTTGAATGATTCTGGGCCTGTTAGCTGACTTTCAATAATCTCGGCCCAACAAACGGAAGATCTGAATTTTCTTCCATACAATGCTTCGAACGGAGCACACCCAATGCTTGTATGGTAGCTGTTGTTGTAAGAGAACTCAATCAACGGTAGATGAGCATCCCAACTACCAACAAAGTCGATTACACACGCTCTCAACATGTCTTCTAGGGTCTGTATAGTTCGTTCACTTTGGCCATCTGTCTGAGGGTGATAGGCGGTACTCATGTCTAATCGAGTGCCCATCGCTTTCTGTAGTGTCTGCCAAAATCGTGAAGTAAATCGGCTGTCACAGTCGGATATGATTGACACCGGCACCCCGTGTCGTGTCATGACCTCCTTGATGTACAATCTCGCCAACTTATCCATTTTTCAGTCTTCTCGGATAGGAAAGAAATGTGCTGATTTCGTCATTCGATCCACAATGACCCATAGCGAGTCATGACAGCTGCTTGTTCTAGGGAGTTTGGTAATGAAATCCATGGCTATATTCTCCCATTTCCACTCGAGAATTTCATGTTGCTGTAATAATCCCGATGGTTTCTGATGTTCAGCTTTAACTTTCGAACATGTCAAACATCTGCTAACGTACAAGGCAATGTCTTTCTTCATGCCTGAACACCAGTACATATCCTTAAGATCATGATACATCTTGTCTGCACCAGGATGAATAGAATATCACGTCTTGTGGGCTTCATCCATGACTAAGGTTCGAACACCTCCCCATCTGGGTACCCATATGCGATCCATGAAGTACTGTATTCCATCATCCTTGCGAATCATCTGTTTATCCAACCCTCGGAATTCTTCTCCCGGAAGATTTTCTTCTTTTAACGCTTCACTTTGTGCAATTTGGATCTGAGCTTTCAAGTTTGTTTGAATAGTCAATCCCAGGGCTTGAGCACGTAGTGGTTTCACGCGTTCTTTACGGCTTAAAGCATCAGCCACCACGTTAGCTTTCCCCGGATGATACCGGATTTCACAATCGTAGTCACTAAGTAGCTCTACCCAACGTCGCTGACGCATTTAAGTTCCTTCTGATCCAGGATATGTTGGAGACTCTTATGATTTGTGAAGATGATGCATTTGGTTCCATACAGGTAATGTCTCCATATCTTGAGTGCAAATACTGCAGCGCCCAATTCAAGATCATGAGTTGTATAGATCTTATCGTGCACCTTAAGTTGTCGCGAAGCGTAGGCAATCACCTTATCCTTCTGCATTAGCACACATCCCAATCCCTGATGTGAAGCGTCGCAGTATACCACAAAATCATCAGTTCCATCTGGGAGGGACAGTATAGGCGCGTTACACAACTTCTCTTTCAGCGTTTGGAACGCTTGTTCTTGTGCATGTCCCCAATCAAACTACTTGTCTTTCTGAGTAAGCAGGGTTAATGGCTGTGCGATCTTTGAAAAATTCGCGATGAAGCGTCGATAGTATCCGGCCAATCCTAAGAATTGTCGTATCTCTGATGGTGTCTGGGGTGCATCACATTTCTTCACCGCTTCGATCTTGTCGGGATCTACATGAATCCCGTCCTTGTTAACCACATGACCCAAAAACTTCACTTCCCGCAACCAAAATTCAGACTTCGAGAACTTGGCGAAACGTTTCTCTTCCCGTAGCAATTCCAGAATTGCCCGAAGGTGTTCTTCATGATCCACCTTTGATTGGGAGTAGATAAGTATATCGTCTATGAACACGATCACAAATTTATCCAGGTAAGGTTTGCACACCCGATTCATTAGATCCATAAACATGGCTGGTGCGTTAGTCAGCCCGACAGGCATGACTAAGAACTCATAGTGCCCATAGCGAGTTCTAAATGTTGTTTTTGGTATGTCGTCCTCGAAAACTCTTAGCTGATGATATCCAGAACGAAGGTCGATCTTGGAAAAATATGAAGCTCCTTGCAGCTGGTCAAACAGATCGTCGATCCTGGGGAGAGGATATCGATTCTTCACGGTTAACTTGTTCAACTCACGGTAATCGATACACATGCGGAACGATCCATCCTTCTTTTTGATAAATAGTACCGGTGCTCCCCACGGTGAATGACTCGGTCGAATAAAACCCTTCTCCAGTAGCTCTTGTAACTTACTAGATAACTCCTACATCTCGGATGGCGCTAACCGATAGGGCGTCTTCGCTACCGGTGTAGCTCCAGGAACCAACTTTATACAGAATTCCACCTGTTGTGGAGGAGGCAAACCAGACAAGTCATCAGGAAATACATCTGGGTAGTCCCGTACCACTGGAATATCTACTAGTTTCTTCTCTTCGTCCTTCTTTTCAACCACATGAGCCAGAAAAGCGTAGCACTGCTTTCGTAAACTTCGGTGGGCTTTCATGCAGGAAATAAGCTTTAAGTTCCTTCCCGGTCGTTCTCCTTGAATCTTGAGTACTTCCCCGTTTGGCATGGGGATTCGTACTACTTTGTCCCGACAGACAATCTCTGCTCCGTTTTGCGACAACCAATCCATACCCACAATCATGTCGAAACTTCCTAAATCAAAGGGTATCAAGTCTATATTGAAGGCATGGTCCTCCAATGTTAATGAGCACTTCCTAATAATCTCATTGGCCTGAACAACCCTACCATTGGCCATTTCTACTGAGTAGCTAGTTTCTAGCCTACTAGGACTCAAATCAAGCAATTGCACAAACTCAGTAGATATAAAGCTATTGTCTGCTCAAATATCAAATAATATAGATGCGAAGTGATGATTGAGTAAGTGCGTACCCGTGACAATAGTCGGGTCCTGACGAGCATCGTTGGCTCCAATGACGAATGCACGTCCCCGAGCTGCATTCCCTTGAGTAGTCGGGCCCTGATTTCCAGCTATAGCCATCACTTGCTGCTGGTTGTTTCCTTGTTGACCCGGTGCCCGATTTAGCCTGGGGCACATGTTTCTGTAATGATCAGGGCTTCCACACTCATAACAAGCCCTTACATTCCCGGCGGGGTTAACCGCGTTGACCGGTGCCACAAGATTCGGCGCAGTTCTACAGTCTCTTGCCAAATGCCATGGGCGTCTACAGTTCGCGCACACCCGGCACTGCATTCCTGGGGGATGATGATACTTGCACCTGTCACATTTGGGGTGCGGCCCCACATACTCTCTCTTGCCCTGAGTCACGGCCACAAAATTTCTCGTCGTCTTGGCCCTATTATCAAACTTCCCGGCACTCGACCGGCTTGTTTCCCCAACATCCTTTCTCTTTTCTACTCCTCTGCCCAAAACCCCTATTCTCACCATCTCATCAGTCAAAGCGCCAGCCTTCAGAATTGCGCTCTGAATAGTAGGAGGAGCGGCTGTTGTAACCATCGCTCGGATTTGAGGCGCAAGTCCCCAAATGTACCTCTCGATTCTCTTTGATTCCGGCGTGACCAAATGCGGAACCAATCTTGCCAACTCGTGAAAACGGTCAGTATAAGCTGCATGCCCGGCCCCCACCATAGCATGATTCCAGAACTCATGCTCTAATTTCTACATCTCGTTGAGGGGGCAGTATTCCTCGGTAATCAAAGCTTTAAACTCATCCCATGACATCTGCATCGCAGATTCTCTTCCTCTAGCTTGAACCTGGGTGTTCCACCAGGTTAAGGCCTTGCCCTGCAGTGAACAGGTTGCATATTTGATTCTCTAGCTGTCGAGGAACTCACTGATATCAATCACTGCCTCCATCTTTTCTAGCCACCTGGTAAGGGCTATCGCCCCACCTTTCCCATCAAATTCCCTCGGTTTGAAAGCCACAAACTCCTTGTACGAACACCCCCATCTAGCATTAACAACCCCAGTCTCGATACCGGCTGTACCACCATTTCCGGTCTCCTAGTTGCTTTCGTTTCCGGTTGGGTTTCCATTTCCCACTTCAGTTTCGATCCCACCTTGGGCTCTTTCTCCATTATCCCCATTATCATTGCCACCATCCCCGTGAGGGTGGTGTTGCTGGAGTGCATCGCTCACTTGGGCCACGATAGTAGGAATCAGCGCGGCCAACTGTTGAGCGATTAGAGCTGCCATATCAGAGTTTCCTGTATCCTGATTGTTACTGGCAGGACCATCATTTGTCCTTGGTGCTCTGCCTCTGCCTCTACCCCTTGGGGCTTCACTCCCGCCACTATTGCTGCGGGTAACTCTTCGAGGCGGCATTTTCTAACCATAGAAATAGTAAACACGTAAGCTTAAATCATTTCAAAGTGTATTATCCATAACACTCATCAAGTCCATTATTGTCATCACATGTCGCATGTAAGATGTGTGGTTCTCACACCACGAATTGGTAATGCCTTAACAATAGTCCATCATAACAGTTGTAAATCCATGCATATAATCACGTTTAGTCTAGCGGAGGTTGTCAATTTCCTCCTCTTTCGAGGTTTCAGACATAACCTCCTCAGGGTTAGTCTCAATGTCCAAGGTCAAGCGCAATAGCGTGATCTATAAAGATCTCTTCGGGTTTAATACCCGGATTTGATAAACCAACTTGGCGCGCAGAGGGAACGGAAGATCCAATAGAAGCATCCCATAAAAGAGTGAGCACAAAGGCTCTCTCATAGGGTGGAAAGATCACATAACAGGTAAATGAACAAATCAAGCAACGAGGAACACCTACACGAGATACAATATGCATACAGATCCTAGCATGCAAATCTACATGAAGGTTCCTAGGTTATAGTCTAGGTCAAGGGTATTGCCTAATTCTCTATAACCAATGGCTCTGATACCGATCTGGGTCACACCCCCGCTAAAAGCGGAAACACGGGGATGTAACGTGATCGGGATCGTCATAACACATGGTAAGCGTTAGAGATGCAATATAATAAATGATGACAAGCGTGTCATGACGACACCTGACAACAAGGGGACTTGTGTCGTGTTTAGTCAATATTCACGACAACATAGCCATAAGCATAAACATGATAAACGATTCACATAATCACATAAAGATAAAATTGTAATGTAAATTCCCCAACCCGGGAACAAGTATCAAAAGATTGTAATTGTTTAATCAGACTACAACATTGTCCAAAATAATTGTTTGTCAAATATGTTTAGTCCCAAAAATGCATCCTAGGGTCTCCACTAAGGCAGCACACCTAGGTTCCTCAATTTGCATGATCACCTAAAAAGATATGCTCAAAATGGTCAACAAAATTGTTGGTGAGCTCGCAGGTTTAAGAAATAAATAAGTAAGTGATGCTGTATACGGTAAATGATGTGGAATACCGTGAATACAGTTATATAAACAAGCAAAATCACATGACAATGAGCTTTGCAACCAAACCTAGCGACGTGCACAAAGATATTTTCGGAATATATTCACCCAAGGGCCCGTTCCTGGCCACTGATGGTACCAACTAGTATACCATCGAACAAGGGTGGGGGTGTCAACCCAGTAGTACTACCAATACCTAACCGTCGGTTCCCACACTGGAATTAAATAGTTGCAAAGATAGAACCACACAGTAGACCCAAGCATGTATCAGATAAGTACTTGTAAAATAGTATCACGTTAATTCCTTGTATCTAAAATGTAAGTTAGTTGTACAGCATTGAAAACGGGTGAGCATACCTTTCCCCCAAGTTGTAAATGATTGAAATATTGTATAAGCGTAAAAAGGGGTCACGAAACTCACTTGTTAAGTGGTAAGTATGTAAGATCAATGTATCCAAATGTCGTATGAAATGAACAGTCAAACACCTATTGACAGTTATTGTTAAGCATTAATTATATGAAATAAACACATAATAATGATCGGTCGGTTCAGGTTGTATCGGTTGGGTCGCGTGTAACACACACAAATAGACACACGTACTAGATCTTATGTAGATCCAAGTACTAGACATTGTCGCCATTGCTGATGATATTTGAGTCAAAGTTTTATTGTCATTGATGATGTATTTAATAATTATCGATAGTTATAAGTCAGTTGATAATTGTAAAACGTTAGTTTGATTTGATTTGAATAGTATTTGTGGCCTTTTTAGCGTTGACTTTAATCTTTGTGGCCGAACAATGTCAACTCTGTTAATGTTAACTCAACATCACATGACATACACACACCACGCACAAGAAGGGAAGTCACACACAACAACTTCAGTCGCACGACAAGACCAGACACACGACTCAACACTCCATACGCACGAATCAACCCTCAATCGTGCGAATCAGCTTCATTTGTACGATTGAGCCTTCATTCGTATGACTGGCATTCAGTCGTACCACACAACACCCAATCGCACGACTCAACCTCCATACGCACGAATCAACCTTCAATCGTGCGAATCAGCTACATTCATACGGTTGAACCTTCATTCGTGCGATTGGACTCCAGTCGTGCGATACACGCACAATCGCATACATTCATTCGGTCACCTGACTCAACGCACACATACACACAGTCGCACGACTCAGTCACACGACATACCCAGTCGCACAACTCAGTCGCACGATTGACTCAGACGCATGGCTCAGTCGCACGACTCACCTAGTCGCACGACTCAATCGCATGACAGACCCAGTCGCCTGGACAGCAGAATCGCGATTGTGGTCGGGCTGAGCAGCCTTCGGCTGCTCCAAACACGAGTTTTACACAACAAGAACTTCCATAAACACTCTACACACATGCACAAACAAGAAACACAAGCAGAAAGGCCTCACACGCACCCACACGACCTCATGTGTTTAGGTTGAACCCGAACACCCGAAACCCTAGTTTGGACAGCCGTGAATAAGCAAGAAAAGGGACAACCAAGGTCGTCTACCTGCTAGAATGGAGTAGACTAGGCTATAGATGATGTCTAGACGACGAAAACAAGACTAAGCGGGTCGGATTTGGTGCTAGAATGAAGAAGATGGTGTAGAGAGGGTGAAGAAGATGAAGAAGATGAAGATGAAGATGAATGAATTAGGGCTGGAAAATGGGGCTTTTTATACCCATTCCAAGTTTGCAAAATGTCAAGTTTAGTCCCTGCACTTAACCCTCGAGTTTCCCAAATTTGTTTCGGTTGAAAAACGACTTTGTTAGTTTAATCATATTAATTTTAAAAATGTATTTAATGATATTTATAACTTAAAAATGATTTTATTAGTGACGTTAATTTTATATAAAAATGATATATTTGGCGGTTACGATGATAAAAGAGTAAAAAGTTTTTAAAAATAATACACATTCACAATGAGAGCACAAGCACAACGATGATAAAACAAGCATAATATCCACATAAAGAGCTAATAAAGATGAGGAATGATTGATCAAAGAATAGTTAATGGAAAACCACGTTAATTGACGGACCTTAAGGTGACGGATGTCACACCCCGTTCCCGGGACACTCACAGTTGGAAAATCATCGCACATAAAACGTAAAACATACATTTACATTTACTAAAACATTGCAGCGGAATACTTAAAACCATTTCATATATAAATAATTGCTTTTGCAAAATAATACAACATTGTCAACCGTTACAAAAATATCATTTGTTTGCATTACATCAGAAAAACATCATCGTTATATAAAATGGATGCCATCCCAAAAACTTGCTAAGTAGCTGCGCCCGTGCCATCCTCGGCAATCATTACCTGCCAACTGAAAATTCATAAACGTCAGCATTGTTAAGTGAGTTCTAGTTTTACAAGAACATTATATTACCTTTTATTCATTAAAGCATTTTCTTTCTTTCACGCATGATCACACATCATACGTACATCAAGGTAATATTTATTATCTTCCATCATTGTTCATTTCGTACATATCGCACGTTTCGTACTTATAGCACTTTTCGTACATTTATTATCTTTTCACTTCTATCTAGATCATGTTGTATGCTTAACCCCCCTCTTTAGCACAAAGCCATATCATCTAGGGTTAAGCGAGAAGGATCCCATATCTCACATATCGCACATATCGCACGTATGGAGTAGTCACGTAGACTAACTCCCTCTGTGTATGAACCGTTAAGGGTTAGCCAAGATCGCACGCTGTAAACACACTTGCATTATCCCAAGACTTTCATTCGTTCATTCATTATGTTCCACTTGCATTATCTTAAATCTTTCGCTTCGTTAAGATAATACTTTACGTTCATTATCATAATCACACCACGTAAAGTCACATCATAATACGTAATAAGGAACATAAGAAAACATATCATACATAAGCATAGCACCACATAAACATCATATACCCCATCACACATCATAAACATCATGCATCATACATACACTTACATAAACATATGCACAACAAGCATAAGTCATCATAAAACATAACTGATCCTCCGCGGGACAGCGGGGGTTTGGAGGCGGCAGCCCCTGACAGCGGGGTCCTAGAGGCAGCAGCCCCTAGTGGGGTCCAAGGGGCAACGCCCCTGGCTGGGCCCGGGGTTCTAGATCCACTTTTATATAGCATATTTCCTTATATAAAAATCGATCTTCTTGTTAAAACCTCTTAAAATCTTAGTCTTTTAGAAACGTATATTTAGTATGCATTTCCAGCCCCAAAGAAGTTTAAACTTTTAAAATAGGGGATCTAGAACTCACCTGTACTCGATGAGTAGCTTCAATCAAGCTTTCAAAGAAAGGGTTGCACTACACAGCCTGCAGATAAGTTAACACTCAAAGGAGTTAATTTATGCCTAATTTCGCTGCCAGACCAACAGTTTTGCTGCTAGTTTCGCCAGCAGTTTCGCTGCTAGTTTCGCTGGCATCTTTGCTGGCAGTTTTGCTGGCATCTTCGTTGCCAGTTTCGCCCAACTTTCGTTGGATAACCATATCTGCGAAACTATAGTTTCGCAAGAAGCTTTCATAGTTTTGCTGGACGACTATGTAATTTTGCTGGATGAACCTGTAATTTTGCAGAACAGGCTGAAAATTACGAACCAACACATTTTTGACCTAAAACTTCAATCTTTTTCCTCCAAAACCTTGGTTTATCACCCAATAAGCTTTATCTAAGCTTCTTACATGTTTTCTTACACAAAAACGTGAGTTTTGGGCGAATCTTTGCCACTTTCAAAAACCCAAGCCCTAGAATCCGGGTTTACATCAAAATGAAAGATTAGACGATGTTTCTTACCTGGATTCTTGGTCTTTTCTTGTTGTTTGGATGCCCACGAACACCGATCTTCAATCTCTTGATCAACCGAGCTTTGAATCACCACTTTCTCTCTACTTTCTCTCTCTACACTCTCTCTCTAGAAGTTGGGTGTTGAGTTGCAAATGAGAGTGGCTCAAGCTGATCCGGTTTTATATATACCGGGCGTTCCCGGGACCTTAAACTCGCCGAACACATAACCAGCGAGGTATATTCAGTCCATACCACATTCCTCGCTTATTTTTCTTCAAATAATCCCAGCTAAGCCCATTATTATTAATCGGCTCGTTTCAACTTTATTCTCGGCGTTACGGTATACGAAGTTGGTTTTGAAGTGTTGTGGATTAGTTTTGGGCAGAAGGGAATTGATTTTAAGGGTTATTTGTATGGTGGGGTGTTTGGTTTTTCTTTCTACTTAAACAACATATGTTATGTTCCATTGTGATCGATTAGTATGATTCCAAAGAAGATTACAATCAAATATAATTACATTGGTTCGGGAGTGCGTTTAGAAGGTTTGTGAATGAAACTTCATAGCATTGAGGTTGTTACAAAAAGCAAAATGTATCCACGCGAGAACGATTGTTGTTTAATCTATTTGTATAAATAGTTCCTTTCCCATGTATGCAGTTATGCTTTCATAAATACACTGATGCACCAATATGTAATTGCCCAGTTTTGTTTAGATACAACTAAATCTTTTTTTGATTGGTCGAGCGACCTTGATATAAATTCTTTTTTGACTTATTTTTGGTCAATTACATATTATGTTTTTTGTTTGACGTCTGATTAGTTTTGTTTCCATTGTAATTTGAGTATCTCTTCTTGTCTAATGAAATACAAGTAGTTTCTTGGTGCTTTCTAACTCATTTCCTTCTCTTGATGGTCGAAAAAGGATTCGGTGGATCCATAGTTGTCATCTTGATTGGTTTAATGGATTTTTGAGGCAAGAGTCTACGGAATTGGTTTTGACGTGTTGTGGATAAGTTTTGGGCAGGAGAGAATTGATTTTAACCGTTATTTGTATGGTGTGGTGTTGTGTTTTGGTTTCGGCTTAAACAACATATGATATGTTCCATATGTGATCGATTAGTGTGATTTCAAGGAAGATTACAATCAGAGTTGATTAGACTGGTTCAGGAGTATGTCTAAAAGGCTTGTGAATCTAAACTTCATAGCATTTGAGATTGTTACAAAAACCAAAAAGTATCCATGCGAGAACGATTGTTGTTAAATATATTTGTATAAATAGTTTCTTTCCCATGTACTTAGTTATGCTTTCATGAATACACTGATGCACAATTATGTTGTTGCATAATTTTGATTAAATTACAAGTAAATCTTTTTTAATTGATCGTGCTACCTTGATTTGACTTCTTTTTGATCAATCATACACTATGTTTCTCGTTTGATGTCTGGTTAGTTTCATTTCCATTGTAATTTGACTATCTCTTCTTGTCTCATGAAATACAAGTAGTTTCTTGGTGCTTCTAACTCATTTCCTTTTCTTGATGGTCGAAAAAGGATTCAGGGGATCCATAGTTGTCATTTTGATTGGTTTAATGGATTGTTGAGGCAAGAGTCTACCAAATTGGTTTTGAAGTGTTGTGGATAAGTTTTGGGCAGGAGAGAATTGATTTTAAGGGTTATTTGTATGCTGTGGTGTTTGGTTTTGGTTTCGACTTAAACAACATATGCTATGTTCCATGTGCGATCGATTAGTGTGATTCTAAGGAAGATTACAATCAGATTTGATTAGATTGGTGCAGGAGTTTGTCTACAAGGCTTATGAATCAAAACTTCAAAGCATTTGAGGTTGTTACAAAAAGCAAAAAGTATCCATGCGAGAACGATTGTTGTTTTTTCAATTTGTATAAATAGTTCCTTTCCCATGTATTAAGTTATTCTTTCATGAATACACTGATGCACCAATATGTAGTTGCACAATTATGATTAAATTACCAGAAAATCTTTTTTAATTTGTCGTGCCACCTTGATTTGACTTCTTTTTTATCAATCACACATTATGTTTCTCGTTTAATGTCAGATTAGTTTCATTTCCATTGTAATTTTACTATCTCTTCCTTTCTAATGAAATACAAGTAGTTTCTTGGTGCTTTCTAACTCATTTCCTTCTCTTGATGGTCGAAAAAGGATTCGGTGGATTAATAGTTGTCATTTTGACTGCTTTAATGGATTTTTAAGGCAAGAGTCTACGGACTTGGTTTTTAAGTGTTGTGGATAAGTTTTGGGTAAGAGGGAATTGCTTTTAAGGGTTATTTGTATGGTGTGGTGTTTGGTTATGGTTTCGACTTAAACAACATATGCTATGTTCCATGTGTGATCGATTAGTGTGATTCCAAGGAAGATTACAATTAAATTTGATTAGATTGGTTCGGGAGTGCGTCTAGAAGGCATGTGAATCAAAACTTCATAGCATTTGAGGTTGTTACGAAAAGAAAAAAGTATCCATGCTAGAACGATTGTTGTTTAATCTATTTGTATAAATAGTTCTTTTCATGTATAAGTTATGATTTCATAAATACATTGATGCTTTTGGTTATTGTATGCCCAAGACACATACAAGATTGATGTGGTTAGTACGTTATGATCCATGTCGGGTCGTACCCAATAACAAGCTAAACAAACACCAATAAATATTTAGTTGTTGATAACATCAAACAAATAAATATTGACAGTATTTTAGAAAATGGGTTTTCTAAAACATTGCTTTTGAAATAGAACATTATTATATGGATAATTTGTTCATGAGAAATTATTTGTTTTATTATTTAAGTGGGTTAAATAATAACACATAAAAGTGTGTTCAAGTTATAAAATTAAAAGGGTTTTAATTTTACACACTTATGGGTTAAAGAGTGTGATATATTTATAAAATTAAAATGGGTGGGAACCCAATTTTAAACTTAATTTTTGGCAGCCCTTGGTTGCCCTCCTTGGGATTCATTTTCTTGTTTTAATACAAAACTTAAACACTCTTGCACTCCATCCTAACACACTCTCTCTCACACACATGCAAAAAGCTTTCCCTTCCTCCTTCTTTTGGCTGAAAAATTCGAATTTGTTGGCTGATTTTGAAGTTTCTCTTGGCTGATTTTTGGATTTGCAAGAAGGAGAAGAGATTTGGTGTTCAACTTCCTAACAAGTTAGGTGTTTTGCAAGAGCTGGTGGGTATACAAGCTTGAGGTCTTCTTCTTTGGAGGCTTCCATTCAAGAACATCATCTCCTTCATCTAACATCCATCTCATCTTCTTGCTCTTAGAAAGGTTGTATTCTAAAACATCCTATGGTTGTTTATGTTTGATAGCATTTCTTTTCACATATATTTGATCCTTGTTCTTGGGTTTGTTATCTTGACATGTAAAATGTTTAATTTTCAGAATCTAAACATAATATATATGTTAATATATCTGCTGCATTTTTGTTTAAATGGTTATCTTTGATAAACTTGTCACAAACCCAACAATGGCATCTAGAGCCGGTTATGTGTAAAACTTGCTTCAAACGTCCAAGAAAAGTTAGTTTTGTTGGACTTTTTCAACCTATTAGGGGCTGATTTGTTATGGATATATGAATCCCTTGTCTTTCAAGTTTTATTTTACATGCTTTAGAATAAAACTTGAAAGCTTAAAGTCAAGTGGTTGATTATGTTGTTTGGACAAAAAACCCTAAAATCTTGGTTTATGTTGGTTGTAATTTTAGGGTTAAAAAGGGGTTCATTTTGTTCTTGGATATTGTATTTGGATACATGTTTTAGTGCATAACATAGCCTTGACCAAGTGGGTTTTGGATTTGGTTGAATGTTTTGTCATGTTTGGTTTTATTCTTTCAAAAGGGTTGTAATTATAATTTTGTGATTGTATCTTTGGGTTGTAATTTATTTATTCTTTGGTTATGTAATAAATAAATTAGGTGCATTTCTTTTATTAGAAAAATTGTATTAGGATATGAATATTTTAAAAGAGGATTCACAAGTTGGAGACCAAAGAAGATACAAAGGAAGGACACAAAAGACATGGACACTTGAAGCATTTGGATGTGGATTCAAGTGGGAGTTCGTGGACACATTTTGATGTCTCATTGTTAACCCTTAGGAAAGACCTAATGACAACACTTGTAATGGCAAACAAGTGTAGTCAACTTAGTGGCTATGGTTATGCACTTGTGATTGTATGATTATGCTTGTTTGGTTGTTTGTTTTATGGTTGTTGTTTGATATATGGATATGCATAACAAACTTATTAACAAACATAACAAGCTAAAAAATTATAGTTCCTTATCATTAAGCGGTTAATAAAAGGTTATTAAAAGGATTAATGATTTTAATAGAAGGGGTTTTATTAAAAAGAGAACCATAGGGTACCATGTGTTTGAAAGCATGCAAATACAAGGTACATAGAGTTCTCTAAACTAGAAATATGAAAACTTAAAATTTCTTTTGAAAACAAGTTTAATACCGTCCCTTTGCACAACACTTGAGTCACTTGGAAACTCTTAATGGGATAAAGGTCACTTAACCATTTTGAGAGAACTTGTGATTTGAGGTGGGAATACCATATTTATGGGATAAAGGTCACCTAACCACTTGTGTTGGTAAACCCACATGTGTGTAAGTAGGGTGACTTGATTTGCAAAGAATGTTAAATGGATCACCTACAATGTGGTTTACAAATGGGGTTGATGGGATTAACATGTCGACTATACATATGATGTTTAAGTCGATCCCATACCTCTAGAAGTTGCAAAGTGTTGCAATTGTCAAACGTTGACTACCTTGTTAATTTAAATAATGGGCTAAAGGTCACCTAACCACTATTTTAATGTAACCTTGGATTCTAGAATATTAAAATTGTGTAAGACACATTAAAGGGTATTAATAATTAAAATATGATAATATCGAAAATACCAAAAATTGAACTTTGTTAATTTTTGTATGGCCACCAACAACAATGAAAATAATGATATCCCGTTCGCTCACTCACTATCACTAAGGACAATTCTCCAAAAGGACCGTCTAAACCAGAATAACTTTATAAATTGGTTTCAAAACTTGAGAATTGTTCTCAAGCAAGAGAAACAGTCATATATTTTAGACGATCTGATTCCCGATCAACCCAATGAGGAAGATGAGGAGGCCTTCAATAATTGGGTGAAATACACTGAGGACTCGGTCCAAATGTCTTGCCTCATGTTGGCAAGTATGACTCCGGATCTCCAAAAGGAGTATGAACATCATGGAGCATACGACATGATTACCCATTTGAAGGAAACGTTCCAACAACAAGCAAGGGTAGAGCGCTTCGAAACGGTTCGAGCACTCCATGCATGTCGTATGGATGACACCCAATCGGTCTCATCTTATTTACTTAAGATGAAGAGCCACATTGACCACCTCGAAAGGCTGAATTGTCCCCTCTCGAAAGAGTTGGCTACGGATTTGATCCTCAACTCTTTGTCAAAAAGGTTTGACAACTTTGTTATGAATTTTAACATGAATGGGTGGGACAAAAAAATAAGTGAGCTTCACTCTATGCTCAAAACTACCAAGGCGGCCATGGGTAAAAAGGTTTTACCCGTTCTCACCATCAGAGAAGGTGGGAACAAGAAGAGGCCTCACCCCGCACCCAAGGAAAATGTTGCCAAGGGTAAAGGGTACGTTCGGGGAAAGGGAAAGGGAGTGGTAAAAGCACCACCACCAAAACCAGCGAAGAAGAAGCGAAAGGTTGCTTCGAATGACCCATGCTTTAAGTGTGGGGAGATTGGACATTGGGCCAGAAATTGTCCTGTCCATCTCAAAGAGTTGCAAGCTAAGAGGGATGCCGGGCAAACCTCAGGTACAATTTTCATGATACATGTTGATCTCAATTTAATATCCTCTAACACATGGGTATTGGATACCGGATGTGGAACTCATATTTGCAATTTGTTGCAGGGGTTCAAAAGAAATAAGGACTTCAAGAAAAGGGATGTAAGCCTCAACATGGGGAATGGGGCAAAAGTTCAAGTTGAAGACCGAGGAGATTACATCTTGAAGCTTCCAAATGGTTTGGAAGCAATTTTGAACAATGTTTTGTATGCTCTTAGTTTGACTAGGAACATTATTTTAGTTTCTCAATTAAAAATGGTTATGTTATGTCATTTATTGAAAATGAAATTCATGTTTCTTTAAATGACATCTTTTTTTAAAGCTCTTCCTATTAATGGTATTTATGAATTGGTTCGTGAAAACACAATATATGATAGCTCATTGTACCAAACCACCATCAAAAGGCTCAAATTGGATTTGAGTGACACCTATCTTTGGCATTGCCGTCTTGGTCATATAAACAAGAAGCGCATACAAACACTTCAAAAGAATGGTCTTTTAAAAGCAAGTGAGTATGATTCATTTGATGTATGTGAATCTTGTTTAAAAGGTAAAATGACTAAGGCACCTTTTAGTGGCAAATCCGAAAGGGCAAAATATTTATTAGGTATCATACATTCGGATGTATGTGGTCCTTTTAAGCCAATGACTAGGTACAATGAAAAATACTTCATTACCTTTACCGAGGACTATAGTAGATATGGGTATGTTTACTTGTTAAGATACAAAGATGAAGCTTTTGAAATGTTCAAAGTCTTTCAGAATGAAGTAGAAATCAATTCAACAAGTCAATAAAAATTCTCCGCAACGATAGAGGAGGTGAATACCTAAGTGATGCTTTTAGAAATCATCTTAGAAGTTGTGGGATTGTCTCACAACTATCTCCACCTGCAACACCACAACACAATGGTGTGTCTGAGAGAAGAAATCAAACTCTATTGGATATGGTTCGATCTATGATGGCTAGAAGCTCATTGCCTCTATCATTTTGGGGTTTCGCTTTGCTCTCTGCGGCCTGTATTTTGAATATGGCCCCAACCAAGAAAGTGGAAAGGACACCTTTTGAAATATGGCATGGAAGGGTTCCATATCTATCATATTTAAAGGTGTGGGGTTGTGTGGCTTATGTTAAGACTCCCACTTCAAACAAGTTAGAAAGTCATTCCACTAAGTGTATCTTTACTGGATATCTTAGAGATTCTATGGGATATTATTCTATGATCCATTGGAACAAAAGGAGTTTGTTGCCAAGAAGGCTGAGTTCTTAGAAGCTAAATTCCTTATGGAAGGGACTAGCACTAGAATAGTGGATCTTGAGGAAGATCAAGAACCACAACCGATACACGTTTGGTTGACACAAGCTCTCAACATGAGAATGTTGAGGATGATCAAATGGTTGATCAATACACACAAAACGTTCACAGATCTGGTAGAACTAGTAATCCACTTGAAAGATATGGATTTTTCATGGATGGATGCTATGTGGTAGATTCCGATGAACCAACCACACACCATGATGCGATGTCCAATTTAGATTGTGACAAATGGCTTGAAGCCATGAACGTTGAGATGCAATCCATGTATGATAACCAAGTGTGGGACCTGGTTGAACCACCTCTTAACTCCAAGATAGTTGGAAGTCAGTGGGTTTTCAAGAAGAAAACCGATATGCATGCAAACTTGGATACTTATAAAGCTAGACTTGTAGCAAAAGGTTTCACTCAAACTCAGGGAGTTGATTGTGATGAGACCTTCTCGCCGGTTGCAATGCTAAAGTTTATTAGGATATTATTTGCCATAGCTGCTTATTATGATTATGAGATTTGGAAAATGGATGTCAAAACCGCTTTTCGAAATAGATATCTTGAGGAACATGTCTATATGGTTTAGCCCAAAGGTTTTGTCGATCCAAAACATCCTAACAAAGTATGCAAGTTAAAGAAATCAATCTATGGATTGAAGCAAGCATCAAGAAGTTGGAATCACCGTTTTGATGACGTTGTAATCAAATTTGGGTTCATAAAAAACGCTGATGAAGCATGTGTGTATAAGAAAGCTAGTGGGAGCATTATAACTTTCCTAGTATTGTATGTCAATGATATCCTACTATTTAGAAATGACATTTCAACCTTGGAAGGTGTAAAAACCTGGCTTGGAAACTGTTTTTCCATTAAGGATCTTGGTGAAGCTGCCTATATTTTAGGAATAAAGATCTATAGGGATAGATCAAGGTGGTTGATAGGTTTAAATCAAAGTCATACATTGATAAGATCTTGAAAAGGTTCAAGATGGAAAACTCTAAGAAAGTTACCGTACCTTTTCAAAGAGGAATGATACTGAGTACGACTCAATGTCCAAGCTCAAAGGATGAGCAAGACAAAATGAAGGGTATCCCATATGGGATGACACGTCCTTTGAGCTTGGATGTATGAAGGGTATCCCATATCGGCACATTGAACGAAGTTGAGCTTTGAATAGGCCGGACGTGTCATGAAGGGTATTTTGTATCATCAAGAATAGGCCGGCCTAGTGCATATCATTGCATACTCAGTATCATCAAGAAGTTGAGCTTTGAATAGGCCGGACGTGTCATGAAGGGTATCCCATATCGGCACATTGAACGAAGATTCAACTACATAAGGGATGAAGTTGAAAAGGGAAAGATATGTATTCGCAAAGTTCACACGGATCAAAATATTGCGGATCCACTCACGAAGCTTCTTGAAAAGGCAAAAAATGAAAGTCATACTTGTGCCATGGGACTTAAATATTCTAGTGACTAGATTTGATATTTAATTTTGTATTTAGATATTATAACCCTTTATTACTTGAATAAATTATTTTGTTATAATGGTTCAACTATATTCCTATTTCGCATGTTTAAAATCCATGAGTAAATCATTTTACTCAGAATGTCCGTAGTCGTTCATACTTGTGGGAACAAGTACGAGGCTAAGACTATTATGAACTTGGATTGGTAGATATTCATATGGATGAATATAGAGCAAAGAATTACTGCCAAGGTTCATAGATATTTGTGGGATACAAATATTGGACTGACTCACATCTCAAATATTACTACATGGAATCTTCTTGATTGATCATAAGTAAATTTGAGTGAAGGCGAATATCATTTGGTATCCTCTGACCTGAAATATATATTGGGTCTTGATATTTACTGAATATTGTACTTTGACTTAGTTCTTCACTGTTCTGAAACATGGCAGTACATAAGGCTGAGTTCAGGTATAATACCAGGTGATTGTAAGAGACGTATGTAGTCAAGATGGGATTTGTCCCTCTTATTCATTGAGAGTAAGATGTCTAAGGCATGATGAAGTTAAATCAATAAAGAATGATCACTCTGTGTCTTTGGGATTTAACATGACATCTATGACAAAAAGATTGATGATTGATTCACATAAAACAATTCGAGTAAGGTACTTGAAGGGGATGATGTTATTGAATGTCACTTAGTCATACGTATTAAGGGTAGTAAACTGTTGTTAGGCATGAGAAATTATTTGTTTTATTATTTAAATGGGTTAAATAATAACAAATAAAAGTGTGTTCAAGTTATAAAATTAAAAGGGTTTTAATTTTACACACTTATGGGTTAAAGAGTGTGATATATTTATAAAATTAAAATGGATGGGAACCCAATTTTAAACTTAATTTTCGACAGCCCTTGGTTGCCCTCCTTGGGATCCATCCTAACACACTCTCTCTCACACACATGCAAAAAAGCTCTCTCTTATTCCTTCTCTTGGCTGAAAAATTCGAATTTGTTGGCTGATTTTGAAGTTTCTCTTGGCTGATTGTCGGATTTGCAAGAAGGAGAAGAGATATGGTGTTCAACTTCCTAACAAGTTAGGTGTTTTGCAAGAGCTTGTGGGTATACAAGCTTGAGGTCTTCTTCTTTGGAGGCTTTCATTCAAGAACATCATCTCCTTCATCTAACATCCCTCTCATCTTCTTGCTCTTAGAAAGGTTGTTATTCTAAAACACCCTATGGTTGTTTATGTTTAATAACATTTCTTTTCACATACATTTGACCCTTGTTCTTGGGTTTGTTATCTTGACATATAAAATGTTAAATTTTCAGAATCTAAACATAATATATATATGTTCATATATCTGCTGCGTTTTTGTTTAAATGGTTAAACAATCTTTGATAAACTTGTCACAAACCCAACAGATGCACCAATATATAGTTGCACAGTTTTAATTAAATTACAAGTAAATCTTTTTTAATTGGTCGTGTACCTTGATTTGACTTCTTTTTTATCAATCACATATTATGTTTCTCGTTTGACGTCTGATTAGTTTCATTTTCATTGTATTTTGACTATCTCTTATGTATAATGAAATACAAGTAGTTTCTTGGTGCTTTCTAACTCGTTGTCCTTCTCTTGATGGTTGAAAAAGGATTCGATAGATCCATAGTTGTCATTTTGATTGATTCAATGGATTTTTGAGGCAAGAGTCTATGAAGTTGGTTTTGAAGTGTTGTGGATTAGTTTTGAGCAGAAGGGAATTGATTTTAAGGGTTATTTGTGTGGTGTGTTGTTTGGTTTTTGTTTCTACTTAAACAACATATGTTATGTTCCATGTGTGATCGATCAGTGTGATTCCAAGGAAGATTACAATCAGATATAATTAGATTGGTTCAGGAGTGCGTTTAGAAAGTTTGTGAATGAAACTTCATAGCATTGAGGTTGTTACAAAAAGCAAAAAGTATCCATGGAAGACCGATTGTTGCTTAATCTATTTGTATAAATAGTTCCTTTCCCATGTATACAGTTATGCTTTCATAAATACACTAATGCACCAATATGTAATTGCCCAGTTTGACGTCTGGTTAATTTCATTTCCATTGTAATTTGACTATCTCTTATTGTCTCATGAAATACATGTAGTTTCTTGGTGCTTCTAACTCGTTTCCTTTTCTTGATGGTCGAAAAAGGATTCAGTGGATCCATAGTTGTCATTTTGATTAGTTTAATGGATTGTTGAGGCAAGAGTCTACTGAATTGGTTTTGAAGTGTTGTGGATAAGTTTTGGGCAGGAGGGAATTGATTTTAAAGGTTATTTGTATGCGTGGTGTTTCGTTTTGGTTTCAACTTAAACAACATATGTTATGTTCCATGTGCGATCGATTAGTATGATTCGAAGGAAGATTACAATCAGATTTGATTAGATTGTCGGGAGTTTGTCTAGAAGGCTTGTGAATCAAAACTTCATAGCATTTGAGGTTGTTACAAAAAACAAAAAGTATCCATGCGAGAATGATTGTTGTATTTAAATTTGTATAAATAGTTCTTTCCCATGTATTAAGTTATTCTTTCATGAGTACACTGATGCACCAATATGTAGTTGCACAATTTTGATTAAATTACAAATAAATCTTTTTTAATTGGTCGTGCTACCTTGATTTGACTTCTTTTTGATCAATCACACATTATGTTTCTTCTTTGACATCTGATTAGATTCATTTCCATTGTAATTTGACTATTTCTTCTTGTCTAATGAAATACAAGTAGTTTCTTGGTGCTTTCTAACTCGTTTCCTTCTCTTGATGGTCAAAAAAGGATTCGATGGATCCATAGTTGTGATTTTGGTTGGTTTAATGTATTTTTGAGGAAAGGGTCTACGGAATTGGTTTTGAAGTGTTGTGGATAAATTTTGGACAGGCTAGAATTGATTTTAAGGGTTGTTTTTATGGTATGGTGTTTGATATTGGTTTCGGCTTAAACAACATATGGTATGTTCCATGTGTGATCAATTAGTGTGATTCCTAGGAAGATTACAATTGTATTTGATTAGATTGGTTCGGGATTGTGTCTAGAAGGCTCGCGAATCAATACTTCATAGCATTTGAGGTTGTTACGAAAGCAAACACTTGTTGGGTTTTGTTACAAGATAATGAAAGCTAGTTTAACCATTTAAACTATAAAACGCAGCGGATATAAGGTGTTAAAAGTGGGTTTAACAATCTGAAATATTAACTTTTTTTAACCCAAAACAAAACCCAAGAACAAGGATCATATGTATGTGAAATGAAATGCTATCAAAACGAAAAGAACAACCAAAGGGTGTTCTTGAAACTACCTTTCAAGAACAAGAGGATGTTGTATGGATGAGAAGAAGGTGATGATGCTTCTTGAATGCCTAGCCTCCAAAAGAGAAGTCCTCAAGCTTGTATACCCACAAGCTCTTGCAAACACCTAACTTGTTAGGGAGTGCAACACCAAAACCCTCTTCCTATGCCTCCCTCAAAAATGAAATTTCAGCAAGCTTTTGCCTTAGATCCGAAAATTTCAGCTTGAAAGAAGAGTGTTCTTGCAATTGTATGTGTGAAAGAGAGTGTGAGTTTAGTTGAGTGCAAGAATAGATTAATGTCTTGTATTAAAACTAGACATGTAATCCCAAGGAGGGCAACCCATGGGGCGGCCGAAAATTGTTTGAAATGGGTTCCTCCCATTTCAAATATTATAAAAAACTTACACTCTTTAACCCATAAGTTTATAAAATTAAAACCTCTTTTAATTTTATAACATTAACACACTATTATTTGTTATTATTTAACTTACTTAAATAATGATACAAAAAATTTTGTCATGAACAAATTATCCATATAATGTTGTTCTATTTCAAAAGCAATGATTTAAAAAACCCATTTTCTAAATTGGTGTCAATATTTATTTGTTTGATCTTATCAACAAATAAATATTTATTGGTGTTTGTTTAGCTTGTTATTAGGTATGACCCGACTTGGATCATAACGTATTAACCACATCAATCTTGTATGTGTCTTGGGCATACAAGATCCAACAACACTATCCATGCGAGAACGACTGTGCTTCAATCTATTTGTATAAATAGTTCCTTTCCCATGTATTCATTTATGCTTTCATGAGTACATTGATGAACCAATATGTAGTTGCAAAATATTGATTAAATTACAAGTAAATCTTTTTTAATTGGTCCTACTACCTTGATTTGACTTCTTTTTGAACAATCACACATTATATTTCTCGTTTGACGTCTGATTAGTTTCATTTCCATTGTGATTTGACTATCTCTTCTTGTCTAATGAAATACAAGTAGTTTCATCTGCTTTCTAACTCGTTTCCTTCTCTTGGTGGTTGAAAACGGATTCGGTGGATCCATAGTTCTCATTTTGATTGGATTAATGGATTTTTGAGCCAAGAGTCTACGGAATTGGTATTGAAGGGTTGTGGATAAGTTTTGGGCAGGAGGGAATTGATTTTAAGGGTTATTTGTATGGTGTAGTGTTTGGTTTTGGTTTCGACTTAAACAACATATGCTATGTTCCATGTGTGATCGATTAGTGTGATTCCAAGGAAGATTACTGTAGGGTTTTGTTACATGTAAATCAAAGCTAGTTTAACCATTTAAACTTCAAAAATTCAGCGAATATAAGTGGTTAAAAGGGGGTTAATCAATCTGAAAATATGAACCATTTTAACCCAAAACAAAACTCATAAACAAGGATCATATGTATGTGAAATGAAATGCTATCAAAAACGAAAAAGAACAACCATAGGGTGTTCTTGAAACTACCTTTCAAGAACAAGAGATGTGGCATGGATGAGAAGAAGATGATGATGCTTCTTGAATGTCTAGCCTCCAAAAGAGAAGTCCTCAAGCTTGTATACCTACAAGCCTTAGCAAACACCTAACTTGTTAGGTAGTAGAACACCAAAACTCAAATCCTTCTTGCAAACCCGAAAATCCAGCCAAGATGAACTTCAAATTCTGCCAAAAACTCGAATTTTTTGCAAAGAGAGAAGAAGGAAGAGAGCCTATTGCATGTGAGAGAGAGAAAGTGTCATAAGGGAAGAGTGCAAGTAACATTAAGTATTGTATAAAACCAAGACAAGAGGATTCCCCATGTCCAAAGGGGGCGGCCGAAATGGTCATTTTAAAATGGGTTCCCTCCCATTTTTATTTTTATAAAACTTGCACTCTTTTAACCATAAGATTTATAAAATTAAAACCTCTTTTAATTTTATAACATTAACACACTATTATTTGTTATTATTTAACTTACTTGAATAATGTTACAAATAATTTCCCATGAACAAATTATCCATATAATTTGTTCTATTTCAAATGCAATGATTTAGAAAACCCATTTTCTAAATTGGTGTCAATATTTATTTGTTTGATCTTATCAACAAATAAATATTTATTGGTGTTTGTTTAGCTTGTTATTGGGTATGACCCGACTTGGATCATAACGTACTAACCACATCAATCTTGTATGTGTCTTGGGCATAGAAGATCCATCAATTACAATCAAATTTAATTAAATTGGTTCGGGAGTGTGTCTAGAAGGCTTGTGAATAAAAACTTCATAGCATTTGAGGTTGTTACGAAAAGCAAAAAGTATCCATGCAAGAACGATTGTTGTTTAATCTATTTGTACAAATAGTTCCTTTCCCATGTATTCAGTTATGCTTTCATGAATACACTGATGCACCAATATGTAGTTGCACAATTTTGATTAAATTACAAGTAAATACTTTTTAACTGGTCGTGCTACCTTGTTTGACTTCTTGTTGATCAATCACACATTATGTTTCTCGTTTGACATCTGATTAGTATCATTTCCATTGTAATTTGACTATCTCTTCTTGCCTAATGAAATACAAGTAGTTTCTTGGTGTTTTCTAACTCGTTTCCTTCTCTTGATGGTCATAGAAGGATTCGGTGGATCCATGTTGTCATTTTGATTTGTTTAATGGATTTTTGCGGCAAGAGTCTAGGGAATTGGTTTTGAAGTGTTGTTAGTCAGGAGGGAACTGATTTTAAGGGTTATTTGTATGGTGTGGTGTTTGGTTTTGGTTTCGACTTAAACAACATATGCTATGTTCCATGTGCTATCAATTAGTGTGATTCCAAGAAAGATTACAATTAGATTTGATTAGATTGGTTCAAGATTGTGTCTAGAAGGCTTGTGAATCAAAACTTCAAAGCCCTTGAGGTTGTTAGGAAATGCAAAAAGTATCCATGTGAGAACGATTGTTGTTTTTTTGTATTTATATAAATAGTTCTTTTCCCATGTATTCAGTTATCCTTTCATGAATAAACTGATGCACCAATATGTAGTTGCAAAATTTTAATTAAATTACAAGTAAATCTTTTTTAATTGGTCATGCTATCTTGATTTGACTTCTTTTTGATCAATCACACATTATGTTTCTCGTTTGACGTCTGATTAGTTTCATTTCCATTGTAATTTGACCATCTCTTTTTGTCTAATGAAATACAAGTAGTTTCCTGGTGCTTTCTAACTCGTTTTCTTTTCTTGATGGTCGAAAAAGGATTCGAGGGATCCATAGTTGTCATTTTGTTTGGTTAATGGATTTTGAGGCAAGAGTCTACGGAATTGATTTTGAAGTGTTGTGGATAAGTTTTCGGCAGGAGGGAGTAGAGTTTAAAGGTTATTTGTATAGTGTGGTGTTTGGTTTTAGTTTCCACTTAAACAACATATGCTATGTTCCATCTACAATCAATTAGTGTGATTCGAAGGAAGATTACAATTAGATTTGATAAGATTGGTTCGGGAGTATGTCAAGATGGCTTGTGAATAAAAAATTCATAGCATTTGAGGTTGTTACGAAAAGCAAAAAGTATCCATGCAAGAACGATTGTTGTTTAATCTATTTGTATAAATAGTTCCTTTACCATGTATTTTGATATGCTTTCATGAATACACTGATGCACCAATATTCAGTTGAACAATTTTGATTAAATTACAAGAAAATCTTTTTTAATTGGTCGTGCTACGTTGATTTAACTTCTTTTTTATCAATCACACATTATGTTTCTCGTTTGATGTCTGATTTTTTTCATTTCCATTGTAATTTGACTATATCTTCATGTCTAATGAAATACAAGTAGTTTCTTGGTGCTTTCTAACTCATTTCCTTCTCTTGATGGTCGAGAAAGGATTCGCTTGATCCATAGTTGTCATTTTGATTGGTTTATTAAGGCAAGAGTCTACGGAATTGGTTATGAAGTGTTGTGGATAAGTTTAGGGCAGGAGGGAATTCATTTTAAGGGTTATTTGTATAGTTGCACAATTTTGTATAAATAGTTCTTTTTCATGTATTTATGTTTCTCGTTTGACGTCTGATTAGTTTCATTTCCATTGTATTTTGACTATCTCTTATGTCTAAGGAAATACAAGTAGTTTCTTGGTGCTTTCTAACTCTTTTCCTTCTCTTGATGGTCGAAAAAGGATTCATTGGATCCATAGTTGTCATTTTGATTGGTTTAATAGATTTTTGAGGCAAGAGTCTATGAAGTTGGTTTTGAAGTGTTGTGGATTAGTTTTGGACAGAAGGGAATTGATTTTAAGAGTTATTTGTATGGTATGGTGTTTGGTTTTTGTTTCTACTTAAACAACATAATTAGATTACAAGCCTTCTAGATTGGTTTGGGAGTGTGTTTAAAAAGGTTTGTGAATGAAAACTTCATAGCATTGAGGTTGTTACGAAAAGTAAAAAGTATCCATGCGAGAACAACTGTTGTTTAATCTATTTGTATTAATAGTTCTTTTCCCATGTATTTAGTTATGCTTTGATGAATACACTGATGCACCAATATGTTCTTGCATAATTTTGATTAAATTACAAGTAAAACTTTTTTAATTGATCGTGCTATGTTGATTTGACTTCTTTTTGATCAATCAGACATTATGTTTCTCGTTTGACATCTGGTTAGTTTCATTTCCATTGTAATTTGACTATCTCTTATTATCTCATGAAATACAAGTAGTTTCTTGGTGCTTGTAACTCGTTTCCTTTTCTTGATTGTCGAAAAAGGATTTAGTGGATCCATAGTTGTCATTTTAATTGGTTTAATGGATTGTTGAGGCAAGAGTCTACCGAATTGGTTTTGAAGTGTTGTGGATAAGTTTTAGGCAGGAGGGCATTGATTTTAAAGGTTATTTGTATGCTGTGGTGTTTGGTTTTGGTTTCGACTTAAACAACATATGCTATGTTCCATGTGCGATCGATTAGTGTGATTCTAAGGAAGATTACAATAAGATTTGATAAGATTGGTTCAGGAGTGTGTCTAGAAGGCTTGTGAATCAAAACTTCATAGCATTTGAGGTTGTTACAAAAAGCAAAAAGTATCCATGCGAGAACGATTGTTGTTTTTTCAATTTGTATAAATAGTTCCGTTCCCATGTATTAAGTTATTCTTTCATGAATACACTAATGCACCAATATGTAGTTGCATAATTTTGATTAAATTACAAGAAAATCTTTTTTAATTTGTCGTGCCACCTTGATTTGACTTCTTTTTTATCAATCACACATTATGTTTCTTGTTTAATGTCAGATTAGTTTCGTTTCCATTGTAATTTTACTATCTCTTCCTTTCTAATGAAAGACAAGTAGTTTCTTGGTGCTTTCTAACTCATTTCCTTCTCTTGATGGTCGAAAAAGGATTCGGTGGATCCATAGTTGTCATTTTGACTGCTTTAATGGTTTTTTGAGGCAAGAATCTACGAAATTGGTTTTTAAGTGTTTTTGATAAGTTTTGGGTAGGAGGGAATTGCTTTTAAGGGTTATTTGTATGGTGTGTTGTGTGGTTATGGTTTCGACTTAAACAACATATGCTATGTTCCATGTGTGATCGATTAGTGTGATTCCAAAGAAGATTACAATCAGATTTGATTAGATTGGTTTTGGACTTTGTCTAGAAGGCTTGTGAATCAAAACTTCATAGCATTTGAGGTTGTTACGAAAAGAAAAAAGTATCCATGCGAGAACTATTGTTGTTTAATCTATTTGTTTAAATAGTTCCTTTCCTTTGTATTCAGTTATGCTTTAATGAAGACCCTGATGCACCAATATGTAGTTGTACAATTTTGACTAATTTATAAGTAAATCTTTTTTAATTGGTCGTGCTACCTTGATTTGTACACTGATGAACCAATATGTAGTTGCAAAATATTGGTCCTGCTACTTTGATTTGACTTCTTGGTTTGACTTGGTTTGACTTCCTGCTACTGTGATTAAATTACAAGTAAATCTTTTTTAATTGGTCCTGCTACCTTGGTTTGACTTCTTTTTGATCAATCACACATTATTTTTATCGTTTGACGTCTGATTTGTTTCATTTCCATTGTAATTTGACTATCTCTTCTTGTCTAATGAAATACAAGTAGTTTCATCAGCTTTCTAACTCGTTTCCTTCTCTTGATGGTAGAAAAAGGATTCGGTGGATCCATAGTTCTTATTTTGATTGGATTAATGGATTTTTGAGGCAAGAGTCTACGGAATTGGTTTTGAATGGTTGTGGATAAGTTTTGGGCAGGAGGAAATTGATTTTAATCGTTATTTGTATGGTGTGGTGTTTGGTTTTGGTTTCGAATTAAACAACATATTCTATGTTCCATGTGTGACCGATTTGTGTGATTCCAAGGAAGATTACAATCAGATTTGATTAGATTGGTTCAAGATTGTGTATAGAAGGATTGTGAATCAAAACTTCATAGCACTTCAGGTTGTTAGGAAATGCAAAAAGTATCCATGTGAGAACGATTATTGTTTTTTTTTGTATTTGTATAAATAGTTCTTTTCGCATGTATTCAGCTATCCTTTCATGAATAAACTGATGCACCAATATGTAGTTTTTTGCTTAAATTACAAGTAAATCTTTTTTAATTGGTCCTGCTACCTTGATTTGACTTCTTTTTGATCAATCATACATTATGTTTTTCATTTGACGTCTGATTAGATTTATTTCCATTGTAATTTGACTATGTCTTCTTTTCGAATGAAATACAAGTAGTTTCTTGGTGCTTTCTAACTCGTTTCGTTCTATTGATGGTCAAAAAAGAATTCGGTGGATCCGTAGTTGTCATTTAGATTGGTTTAATGGATTTTTGAGACAAGAGTCTATGGAATTGGTTTTTAAGTGTTGTGGATAAGTTTTTGGGCAGGAGGGAATTGATTTTAAGGGTTATTTGTATGGTGTGCTAATTGGCTTTGGTTTCGACTTAAACAACATGTCCTGTGTTCCATGAGTGATTGATTAATGTGATTCCAAGGAAGATTACATCATATTTGATTAGATTGGTTTGGGAGTGTGTCTAGAAGGCTTGTGAATCAAAACTTCATAGCATTTAAGGTTGTTACGAAAAGCAAAAAGTATCCATGCGAGAACGATTGTTGTTTAATCTATTTGTACAAATACTTCCTTTCCCATGTATTCAGTTATGCTTTCATGAATACACTGATGCACCAATATGTAATTGCACAATTTTGATTAAATTACAAGTAAATATTTTTTAATTGGTCGTGCTACCTTGTTTGACTTCTTTTTGATCAAACACACATTATGTTTCTCGTTTGACGTCTGATTAGTTTCATTTCCATTGTAATTTGACTATCTCTTCTTGCCTAATGAAATAAAAGTAGTTTCCTGGTGCTTTCTAACTCGTTTCCTTCTCTTGATGGTCGTAGAAGGATTCGGTGGATCCATAGTTGTAATTTTGATTTTTTTAATGGATTTTTGAGGCAAGAGTCTAGGGATTGGTTTTGAAGTGTTGTGGATAAGTTTTGGGCACGAGGGAATTGATTTTATGGGTTATTTTTATAGTGTGGTGCTTGGTTTTGGTTTCGACTTAAACAACATATGCTATGTTCCATGTGCGATCATTTAGTGTGATTCCATGGAAGATTACATTTAGATTTGATTAGATTGGTTCAAGATTGTGTCATATCACTTGAGGTTGTTAGGAAATGCAAAAAGTATCCATGTGAGAACGATTGTTTTTTTTTTGTATTTGTATAAATAGTTCTTTTCCCATGTATTCAGTTATCCTTTCATGAATAAACTGATGCACCAATATGTAGTTGCACAATTTTGATTAAATTACAAATAAATCTTTTTTAATTGGTCATGCTACCTTGATTTGAATTCTTTTTGATCAATCACACATTATATTTCTCGTTTGACGTCTGATTAGTTTCATTTCCATTGTAATTTGACTATCTCTTTTTGTCTAACGAAATTGAAGAATTCCCTGGTGCTTTCTAACTCGTTTCCTTTTCTTCATGGTCGAAAAAGGATTCGAGGGATCCATAGTTGTCATTTTGATTGGTTTAATGGATTTTTGAGGCAAGAGTCTACGGAATTGATTTTGAAGTGTTGTGGATAAGTTTTGGCAGGAAAGAATAGATTTTAAGGGTTATTTGTATGGTGTGGTGTTTGGTTTTAGTTTCAACTTAAACAACATATGTTATGTTCCATGTGCGATCAATTATTATGATTCCAAGGAAGATTACAATTAGATTCGATAAGATTGGTTCGGGAGTATGTCTAGATGGCTTGTGAATCAAAACTTCATAGCATTTGAGGTTGTTATGAAAAGCAAAAAGTATCGATGCGAGAATGATTGTATTTTAATCTAATTGTATCTCTAGTTCCTTTCCCATGTATTCAGTTATGCATTCATCAATACATTGATGCACCAATATGCAGTTGAACAATTTTGATTAAATTACAAAAAAACTTTTTTAATTGGTCGTGCTACCTTGATTTGACTTCTTTTTTATCAATCACACAATATGTTTCTCGTTTGATGTCTGATTAGTTTCATTTCCATTGTAGTTTGACTATCTCTTCATGTCTAATGAATACAAGTACTTCTTGGTGCTTTCTAACTCATTTCCTTCACTTGATGGTCGAAAAAGGATTCGGTGGATCCATATTTGTCATTTTAATTGGCTTAATGGATTTTTAAGGCAAGAGTCTACGGAATTGGTTTTGAAGTGTTGTGGATAAGTTTTGGGTAGGAGGGAATTGATTTTAAGGGTCATTTGTGTGGTGTGGTGTTTGGTTTTGGTTTCGACTTAAACGACATATGCTATGTTCCATGTGTGATCGATTAGTGTGATTCCAAGGAAGATTACAATCAGATTTTATAAGATCGGTTCGGGAGTATGTCTAGAAGGCTTGTGAATCAAAAATTCATTTGATTAGATTGGTTCGGGAGTATGTCTAAAAGGCTTGTGAATCAAAACTTCATAGCATTTGAGATTTTTACAAAAAGCAAAAAGTATCCATATAAGAACGATTATTGTTTAATATATTTGTATAAATAGTTCCTTTCCCATGTACTCAGTTATGCTTTCATGAATACACTAATGCACCAATATGTTGTTGCACAATTTTAATTAAATTACAAGTAAATATTTTTTAATTGGTCGTGCTACCTTGTTTGACTTCTTTTTGATCAATCACACATTATGTATCTCGTTTGACGTCTGATTAGTTTCATTTCCATTGTAATTTAACTATCTCTTCTTGCCTAATGAAATACAAGTAGTTTCCTGGTGCTTTCTAACTCGTTTCCTTCTCTTGATGGTCGTAGAAGGATTCGGTGGATCCATAGTTGTCCTTTTGATTTGTTTAATGGATTTTTGAGGCAAGAGTTTAGGGATTGGTTTCGAAGTGTTGTGGATAAGTTTTGGGCAGGAGGGAATTGATTTTAAGGGTTTTTTGTATGGTGTGGTGTTTGGTTTTGGTTTCGACTTAAACAACATATGCTATGTTCCATGTGCGATCATTTAGTAGGATTATGAGGAAGATTACATTTAGATTTGATTAGATTGGTTCAAGATTGTGTCATATCATTTGAGGTTGTTAGGAAATGCAAAAAGTATCCATGTGAGAAGGATTGTTTTTTTTGTATTTGTATAAATAGTTCTTTTCCCATGTATTAGTTATCCTTTCATGAATAAACTGATGCACCAATATCTAGTTGCACAATTTTGATTAAATTACAAATAAATCTTTTTAATTGGTCATGATACCTTGATTTGAATTCTTTTTTATCAATCACACATTACGTTTCTCGTTTGACGTCTGATTAGTTACATTTCCATTGTAATTTGACTTTCTCTTTTTGTGTAACGAAATTCAAGAATACCCTGGTGCTTTCTAACTCGTTTCCTTTTATTGATGGTCGAAAAAGGATTCGAGGGATCCATAGTTGACATTTTGATTGATTTAATGGATTTTTGAGGCAAGAGTCTACGGAATTGATTTTGAAGTGTTTTGGATAAGTTGGGCAGGAGGGAATAGATTTTAAGGGTTATTTGTATGGTGTGGTGTTTGGTTATAGTTTCAACTTAAACAACTATGTTATGTTCCATGTGCGATCAATTATTGTGATTCCAAGGAAGATTACAATTAGATTTGATAAGATTGGTTCGGGAGTATGTCTAGATGGCTTGTGAATCAAAACTTCATAGCATTTGAGGTTGTTATGAAAAGCAAAAGGTATCCATGCGAGAATGATTGTTGTTTAATCTAATTGTATCTATAGTTCCTTTCCCATGTATTCAGTTATGCTTTTATGAATACATTGATGCACCAATATGCAGTTGAACAATTTTGATTAAATTACAAGAAAATCTTTTTTAATTGGTCGTGCTACCTTGATTTGACTTCTTTTTTATCAATCACACATTATGTTTCTCGTTTGATGTCTGATTAGTTTCATTTCCATTGTAATTTGACTATCTCTTCATGTCTAATGAAATACAAGTAGTTTCTTGGTGCTTTCTAACTCATTTCCTTCTCTTGATTGTCGTAAAAGGATTCGGTGGATCCATATTTGTCATTTTGATTGGTTTAATGGATTTTAAGGCAAGAGTCTACGGAATTGGTTTTGAAGTGTTCTGGATAAGTTTTGGGTAGGAGGGAATTAATTTTAAGGGTCATTTGTGTGGTGTGGTGTTTTGTTTTGGTTTCGGCTTAAACGACATATGCTATGTTCCATGTGTGATCGATTAGTGTGATTCTAAGGAATATTACAATCAGATTTTATAAGATTGGTTCGGGAGTATGTCTAGAAGGCTTGTGAATCAAAAATTCATTTGGTTATATTTGTTCGGGAGTATGTCTAGAAAGCTTGTGAATCAAAACTTCATAGCATTTGAGATTTTTACAAAAAGCAAAAAGTATCCATACGAGAACGATTATTGTTTAACATATTTGTATAAATAGTTCCTTTCCCATGTATTCAGTTATGCTTTCATGAATACACTAATGCACCAATATGTTGTTGCATAATTTTAATTAAATTACAAGTAAATATTTTTTAATTGGTTGTGCTACCTTGTTTGACTTCTTTTTGATCAATCACACATTATGTATCTCGTTTGACGTCTGATTAGTTTCATTTCCATTGTAATTTGACTATCTCTTCTTGCCTAATGAAATACAAGTAGTTTCCTGGTGCTTTCTAACTCGTTTCCTTCTCTTGATGGTCGTAGAAGGATTCGGTGGATCCATAGTTGTCCTTTTGATTTGATTAATGGATTTTTGAGGCAAGAGTTTAGGGATTGGTTTCGAACTGTTGTGGATAAGTTTTGGGCAGGAGGGAATTGATTTTAAGGGTTTTTTGTATGGTGTGGTGTTTGATTTTGGTTTCGACTTAAACAACATATGCTATGTTCCATGTGCGATCATTTAGTAGGATTATGAGGAAGATTACATTTAGATTTGATTAGATTGGTTCAAGATTGTGTCATATCATTTGAGGTTGTTAGGAAATGCAAAAAGTAACCATGTGAGAAGGATTGTTTTTTTGTATTTGTATAAGTAGTTCTTTTCCCATGTATTCAGTTATCCTTTCATGAATAAACTAATGCACCAATATGTAGTTGCACAATTTTGATTAAATTACAAATAAATCTTTTTTAATTGGTCATGATACCTTGATTTATATTCTTTTTGATCAATCACACATTACGTTTCTCGTTTGACGTCTGAATAGTTTCATTTCCATTGTAATTTGACTTTCTCTTTTTGTCTAACGAAATTCAAGAATTCCCTGGTGCTTTCTAACTCGTTTCCTTTTATTGATGGTCGAAAAAGGATTCGAGGGATCCATAGTTGTCATTTTGATTGGTTTAATGGATTTTTGAGGCAAGAGTCTACGGAATTGATTTTGAAGTGTTTTGGATAAGTTGGGCAGGAGGGAATAGATTTTAAGGGTTATTTGTATGGTGTGGTGTTTGGTTATAGTTTCAACTTAAACAACTATGTTATGTTCCATGTGCGATCAATTATTGTGATTCCAAGGAAGATTACAATTAGATTTGATAAGATTGGTTCGGGAGTATGTCTAGATGGCTTGTGAATCAAAACTTCATAGCATTTGAGGTTGTTATGAAAAGCAAAAAGTATCCATGCGAGAATGATTGTTGTTTAATCTAATTGTATCTATAGTTCCTTTCCCATGTATTCAGTTATGCTTTCATGAATACATTGATGCACCAATATGCAGTTGAACAATTTTGATTAAATTACAAGAAAATCTTTTTTAATTGGTCGTGCTACCTTGATTTGACTTCTTTTTTATCAATCACACATTATGTTTCTCGTTTGATGTCTGATTAGTTTCATTTCCATTGTAATTTGACTATCTCTTCATGTCTAATGAAATATGTCACACCCCGGGCCCAGGTAGGGTGGGACGTCACAGACTAGCAACAACATATGGCAGCGGAAACAAACCATTATAAGAGCTCAAAGGAGAGAATATCACATGGCATTAAAGTTTTTAAAAAGTTAACAGGGCTAGAGACACATCAAGCCCCAAATAAGTTTTACAATCATCCATAAAAATGAAATTGTACTTGTTCAACACAAAATATAAATTGTTCAATTGTTTCATCAAGGAAATAAGCCAATGCCATGTCACGGGGATAAGTCTAGGTCTTCACAACTGCTAGGATCTCTTCATATATTACCTGAAACATGCTCAAAAGAAAATTGTGTCAACTAAAAAGTTGGTGAATTCAAGTGCTTAAAGTTTAAAAACAAAAGGACTTAATAAATCCTTCTTTGATTAAAAGAAAATAATCATTGTTTATCATCGTGGGAAAAATAAAATCATAATCAACCCTGCACTCAGTCCCGGTTAGCATCTTCTAAAGTTGTGTTTTACCGGATATTCCCGAAGGAAGAAACTGAGCCCCATAACAGTGAACCCTACCTGCCCAGATGGTTCACCATAGAATCTTAGCAAAACTTGTTACATGCCACAACGATCCCTCAGGATCTCAGTGGGGTAACCTTCCTGGAATGGAAGCCACTATGTGTGGGGGATTCCCCAAATAGATCTATCCATATAAATCAAGCGGTTCACGAAAGAATTAATGATCATGATATAAGAATCAGCAGGTAACCACAAATCCCACATAGTATCATCAAATAAAGCACAATCATAGTTCATAAAAGTAGAGCATGTTTCATCCCAAAACAATAGTAAAAAGGGGGATCACTAGAACTCACCTTAGGTTTCCAAATCAAAGTCTCTTGGTGTGCCGAGAAGTGTCACAAGTCTAGCCCCCTAACATGTACATATTAAGCAATAAGCTACTGCCCTAAACTCATTCAAAGTGCAACATTGATGTCAAGAGTTTAGCTATTGGGTACGGCTTTGGTTTCGTGAAGGTTTGTATAAAAAGTTTCCTTTTATGGCAAGTCAAGGCGTCTTCATGAAAATTGGGGATTTTCACTTCATTAGATTCAGTATATTAAGAGATTTTGTTGTTCAAGTGTTCATTAGTTTCCTGGAAGTCGGTTATAAGGTTTGGAAAAATTTTACAGTTTAGTCCCTCAAGTTTCAAAATTGACAGTTTCTACCCTTAAGTTTAGTTTCTTGCCTTTTATGTCATTTAAGTCCGAAATCAGATTATTAGAGTCATATTATGATTATTATGGAGTAAGTGCTTCAAAACTTTAGTCTACGGGTTCGATTTTAAAAACTGCGCGTTTAACGCTCCCGGTTACGGTAAAAGCCGGATAGTTTTAACGGTAATTTGGAGTTTTCCTAAATTTAAATCTTGGACCAGTAGGTATTTTCTAAAAGATTTCTTTATAAATTTTTAAGTCCTTAAATTGTGTAAATTGGCCTTTTATAGTTAAAAATCTTGTTTTTACGTTTGACCCGTTAATACGCGGTTTTGACCGGGTTTGACCATTTAAAGCTTGTTTGACCAATTTTTCAAATCCTTTAAGTCCTTTATTACTTATCTTACTGAAATCATATGATTTTTATAAATCTTAGTTTTAAACTCTATTTTTATGGATTTTTCTAAAAAACGATGCTCGGTTTGTACCCGTTTTTAGTTAAAATGTCATTTATTTGAGTCTTTGACCATTTAAATTATCCATTGACTCCAGAGTACTTTATTTATCATTTTTGAGCCTGGAATTATTTTTAAGAATGTTAAACTTGTATTCTTACTATTTTTAAGTCATTTTACCATGTTTTCGGGTCCCGAAAGTGACTAAAAGAGGGTAAATCACAACATGTCCTTTATTTCAGAGATTAAACATTGCTAACACTTCTAATATTCACTAAAACCTACTGTAATTTCAGTCACAACATGTTGCCTAGTTGATCTATACATCCATATGCTTCAAATATGTAGAAAATGCCATAACCGACAATTACACTAGTGTAAACCATCTTAACTTGAGTTTAAATGTTACCAACACTTCGTTTAACTTCATAAACAGATTATTAAGGTGTCATTAAGTCGTTCATGAGTAGGTTATGGGTCTTGGTTAAAAGGATTTTTCAAACAAATGCTCAAGAGGGTGTTATTACATGTAGAAAGGAGGGTTTCAAGGTGAAATCCATGTATCAACCGTGGTTTTGAGTAAGTAGCCACTTGGAACTTTTAAAAACAGGTTCTTAGGAGTCCATTAAGTCATAAAAATGCAGGTCACAAGTTTGGTTTACAAGAGTTTAAGCTTTCACAAGTTAGATGATGTCAAAACACTCAAAATGAGGGTTTTCATGGTGGAAATCGGTTTCCACCTCAAGAATGACTAACATAACATGAAGTTTACCTTCAAGAACGTTGGGAACTCCTTAAGAAAGAGATGATGGTGAGATGTTTCTGCTACAACAAGGAAATACACGGTTCTTAGATGATAAATGGAGAAAACAAGAGAAATGTCACAAAACCGACAACATGAGCTTACACTCGATGTAACTCACGGTTTAGAAGGTGTTGATGGCCGTGAATGGCTTGAAACTCCTTGGACTTGAATGGAGAAACTCGAACTAAGGCTGTAAAGGTGGAAAAAACACGGTTGTGTGACCAAATCTTGCAAATAAGGCCACTTCTTTGCGGTTTTGCTCTTGGCCGTATGGATCTTGGTGTGGTCTTCGAATTTCCTTCACAAGACTAGAGAGAATTGTCGGGGAGTGTTGTGAGATGTGTGTGTGTGTTTTGGTTCAGCTGATGAGTCGAATAAAGGGAGAGAGGGAGAGAGAGGGAGAGAGATGCATGAAAGATAAGTGGTTGTGTGGGGTGGTGGTGAAGAGGAGAGGAGAGTGGTGAGGGGGGCGGCCGTTCTTGGAGGGTGGTGGGGAAGGGTTTTTGATTTAATTTTAATTGTAATTCATATTGTGTAGTGTAATTTTGTAGTATTGGGTATTATGTATTATTTAGTGGAAGGTGGTTTGAGGTATATAATGCATGCCCATGCATGCATGGCCGAAATTATGTAAGTGTGAGTGTGTATGCTCACATTTTAATTGCCTTCTCTTGAGTTTAATTTTGTAAGGGTGACTAGTTGACATTCCCGGAACACTAATTTTTAAAAAGGTAGAAACCTAAATTGGTTAAAAGTCAATAATAAAAATCACATGAAATCATAATTTACATCAAATAGTAAGAATTGTTTCCAATTTCATAGTAGGGTTGAATAGTTTCAATTATTAGCACTCATAACATGGATAATGATGCAAGTAATCTAGGGTTAGGGTAACAACCTGAAGGTCGGTTGTCACATTCTCCCACCGTTTAGAAAATTTCGTCCTGAAATTTTAACTCTAATTAGAGACTGAACGGGTGGGTTTGAAGAGGTGTGGATAGTTCTTCCTCATTTCATCTTCACGCTCCCAAGTAAATTCAGGTCCTCGCTTGGAGTTCCATCTAACCTTAACCTTGGGTATGCGGCTCCGTCGGAGTTGTTTGACCGAACGATCCGTGATCTCCACAGGTTCTTCCACAAAGTTTAGTTTGTCGCTTATCCTTGCTTCTTTTAATGGTAGTTCCAGGGTTTTGTCTACCATGCTCTTCTTCAAGTTTGACACATGAAAGGTGTCATGTATGTGACTCAACCCGGGGGTAGTTTCAACTTATATGCCACTGGGCCAATTCTTGCCATTATCTCAAATGGTCCAATGTATTTTGGGCTTAGTTTTCCTCTTTTTCCGAATCTCACTGTTCCTTTCCACGGTGCTACTTTTAGCATCACTCTGTCGCCCACTTGGAACTCTAGAGGTTTCCGCCTCCTGTCGGCGTACTTCTTCTGTCGATCCCTGGCTGCTCTCAGTCGTTCCTTTATCTTATAGATCTTATCGGTGGTTTCCAACACTATGTCGGGTCCCATCACTTGGCTGTCACCAATCTCATTCCAACTCAAGGGTGATCGGCATTTCCTGCCATAAAGGGCCTCATACGGAGCGGCTTTGATACTCGCGTGGTAACTATTGTTATAGGTGAATTCCACCAAAGGAAGATGGTTATCCCAGTTTCCGCCAAAGTCCATCACGCAAGCTCTCAACATGTCTTCCATCGTTTGAATAGTTCTTTCGCTCTGTCCGTCGGTCTGAGGGTGGTAAGCCGTGCTAAGATCTAAACGGGTTCCTAAAGCTTGCTGGAACGATTTCTAGAAACGAGAGGTGAAACGGCTATCACGGTCTGATATGATCGACAGAGGCACTCCATGCCTTGTTACAATCTCATCGACATAAAGTTGGGCCAGCTTCGTCATGTCGTAGTCTTCTCATGATCATTCAGCAGTCTCGACGCGTAAGCAATCACCTTGTTGCGTTGCATCAATACACATCCTAGCCCTTGACGTGAAGCGTCACAATAGACCACGAAGTCTTCTACTCCTTCTGGAAGAGCAAGGATAGGTGCACTGCGTAATTTCTCTTTAAGCGTTTCAACGCCTCGTTCTGCTCTCGCTCCCACACAAAGGTTGTGTTTTTCTTGGTTAGTGCGGTCAAAGGTTGCACGATACGCGAGAAGTCCTTTATAAATCTTCGGTAATAGCCAGCCAGTCCTAAGAATTGCCTTATCTCCGTAGGAGTTTCAGGAATCTTCCAATTCTTTATGGCCTCAATCTTGGAAGGGTCAACTTGAATCCCATCCTCATTTACCACATGACCTAAGAATTGGATCTGGCGCATCCAGAATTCACATTTCGAGAACTTGGCATATAGTTGCTCATTCTTGAGCAATTCAAGAATCAGCCTGAGATGCTTCTCGTGCTCGTCTTTACTTTGAGAATAGATCAGTATGTCGTCGATAAACACGATCACAAACTTGTCGAGGTAAGGGCGGCAAACGCGATTCATGAGGTCCATGAATGCTGCTGGAGCATTAGTCAGTCCAAAGGGCATGACCAAATACTCATAGTGTCCATACCTAGTTCGAAAGGCGGTTTTGGGTATATCTTCTTCTCTTATCTTCAGCTGGTGGTATCTTGACCTCAAGTTTATTTTGGGGAAATAACTTGCTCCTTGCAGTTGATCAAATGGGTCATCTATTCTCGGGAGAGGGTAACGGTTCTTTATGGTCAGCTTATTCAATTCCCTGTAATCAATACACATTCGCAGGGTTCCGTCTTTCTTTTTCACGAACAGTACCGGGGCACCCCATGGAGAAACACTCGGACGTATAAATCCCTTGTCCAATAGTTCTTGAATTTGTACCATTAGCTCCTTCATCTCAGGTGGGGCGAGCCGGTACGGTGCCTTGGCTACTGGTGCAGCACCAGGCAACAAGTCTATCTGGAATTCAACTTGTCGATTCGGGGGAAGTCTGGTAGTTCTTCCGGAAATACCTCTGGGTATTCCGAAACCACGGGAATCTCTTCGATCTTCTTCTCCTTTTGGGCTTTCATCACATATACTATAAAAGCTGGACATCCCTTCTTCAAGCTCTTGGTAGCTTTTAAGTGGGATATCATAGGGTATAGAGTGTTACTCCTTTCACCTTCTACCACTAGCACTTCTTCGTCGCTCAACGGTATCTTGAGCAGTCACTCATCACATACGATTTCGACTTTATGCTTCGCTAACCAGTCCATACCCACGACCACATCAAATCCTCCTAACTTAATGGGCATCAAGTCAATCTTAAACGTATTCCCTTTTAGATTCAGGGGGCAATCCCTAATGATTTCTTTATCTTCTAAAATATTACCGTCAGCTAATTCTACGGTAAATGTATCAGTCAAGGTACACACGTCTAAGTCAATCAATTGCCTAAAAGTACTAGAGATAAAACTAGCAGTCGCTCCAGTATCAAACAGTACAGTAGCGGGATGATTGTTTACAAGGAACGTACCGTTGGCCACGTCGGGTTCCCTACGAGCTCCTGCTGGGTCCATAACGAAAGCTCTTCCCTTAGGCTTGTTGTGCTTGGCATCCTTGTCCCTACCCAGCTTAGGACACTTGTTCCTCATATGCCCTGGGTCTCCACACTCGTAGCATTGTTTCCCCGGTACATAAGTACAGTCTTTAATTAAATGGCCTGTTCTTTTGCACCTAAAACAGGGCATCGGGTTACATTCCCCTTGATGATGTAACTTGCACTTGCTGCAGAGTGGGCTTGTCCCCATATACAATCTCCGGTTTTTGCTTCCTTGATCATCTCGTCTCACTCCTTCAGAACTCCTTCTACTTGACCCACTACTACTTCCAACCGCTCTTTTCGCTTCAAACCACTTCCTTTTATCACCAACAAACTTCTTCCTCTCATCAGTCCTTCCTTGATCGGTCCATCCAGCCCTAATTAGATCATCAGTCAAACTGCTGGTAAGGTCGACAGCAGCTTGCAGGGTCACAGGCTGATAGGCACGAACCATACCCCTAACTCTTGGGTGTAGTCCCCAGATGAACCGTGCTACACCTTTGGCTTCTGGCGTCACCAAATGTGGCACAAGTCGGGACAGGGCTAAGAAACGATTGATGTAATCGGTGTAAATGGGTCCTTTCATCTCCAAGCTTAAAAATTCTGTCTCCAGCTTCTCGAGTTGATTGATGGGGCAATATTTGTTGGTCATTAGCTCTCGAAATTCAGTCCAACCCATTCGATTAGCCACGTTTCTTCCACGGCTCTGAGTAATGGACTTCCACCATTCAAGAGCTGATCCCTTGATAGATTGTGATGCAAATCTCACCATATGCTCCATCTTGCACTCGCTGATGTCTATGACGGCTTCCATTTCGTCGATCCACCTGTAAGTCTCTGTAGCACCCTCGGTGCCATAGAAGTCCTTCGGCTTACATGCCATAAAGGTCTTGTAAGAGCACCCATTCCTTAACGCCTCAGCTTCATCGTCGTGGCTCTCATCGTTTACCGGTCGGTCGTTACCAGTAGTGTTATCCCGGTCTGCATTTATCTGTGCAATGATAGTCGGAATGGCGTTGGCCAGTTGCTGAGATACGAGGTTAGCAATCCTTTCGTCACTCTCTTGATTAGTATTCTCCCCGTGGGGAGTCCCTGGTGGAGTAGGTTGGTTTCCAATAGGCCTTGCTTCCTCATGGCGGCCCCTGGTGGCTCCACGTCGACCAAAACGTGTTCCTCTGCGAGTCGGCATTCTGATAGTATCACAAATAGATTCATTTAGCATCTCATAAATTTTGTTTTGGATAGCCTAGGCATCATTATCCTATCACACCATGCCTCGGAAGAGGGATCATGGCATGCACATATGTATTTACAACCCACTAAAGAACCTTAAAAAGTCCAATTCAAAACATGACATAATAGTTGGGCAACCATTTAGAAAAGGCACAGACAAATTTCAAAGCACAACAAAACATATAGCAATTCAATGCAGACAGTTTAATAATTCTAGCATCCCAAAAGCAGTTAACGATAGTATCATCCAAACAAATAGAATCAGAGTCATGCTCTTACAATTTGGAAGGTGCCATCACCCCCATAATAATAAAATAATAGTCTCGAATAAGAATTCAAATAGTTTCCTTCTACTGTCCACAGACAGATAAATCCCACTGAGTACTCCAGTTCTCACATCCACTTCCTCTTTAGCCATCCAAACCATCCTGTACCCTTCTTCCTCTGCTCCTGCTCCAAACGCTTCACTCCCTGTGTAGCCATCATCGCCTGGAACTGAGCCGACTGAGAAGTTCGAGTGGCGTGCTGAACAGTCAGCTCCTGACGGCGAACAGTCCTCAAAATCTCATCCAATGTCGCATCGGAGGGTCCTACATCACTTGCCCAGCGACTCGACTGGGAGTACCTATCACCAGCCAGTACAGTAGGGCCATCATACATACTATGTCTCGGCGGCATCAGGCGTTCGTCACGAGGGTCAAACAGTGGGGGTACCGATGTCGGAATCCTAACAGGCGGGGGAGGAGGAGGAGGCATCCTAAAGGATACGGAGGATCCTGGCCTAACGCTTTTGCGAGGTCGGGTGACAGTACGCGCACCCCTATTCCCAATAGGTGGGATGGGTGAGAGGGTTGGAGCAGCTACTTGAGGAGAGTGGGATCGCGTTCGGCTTCGGGAAGGTGATGTGGAGGAAGAGTCCTCGGAAGCCTCAGTGTCTTCGGACGTGACGGATATCCACCCTGGATGTCCGCATCTCCGGAGGTACGCCTCATACTCCGTCTGGGGCTTCTCTCTCCTCAGGTTTCCGGTAGGAGCGGTCTCAGTGTCGGGGTTAGCAGGCGCCTTTCCTTTATCAGCCATTGACGTTGTCCTGTAAGAAATACATCATGAGTAATTTGGTTTCTCATAGCTCATGATTTACATAATAGTACTAATAATAGTAGTGATGGCAATAGTATCTGTTATTCCAACATATAGCTGTCTGTTTTGCCCAGATCAATAGTTTCTTCAAATAGTATCGGATAACATAGTTCATCATAAAAATCATTTAAATCCCCTAAAAAAAATTAGTTTCAAATTATCAATATAAACCAGAAAAAGTCCAACCATAACCTAAAGATCAGTGATGGAAATTACGCGTCACGTAAATTCATGATTACGTTGATCAGGTGTAATCATCAATTTACCCAACCCGATCATCCCAACACTTCCCACAAGGACAGTCCTAGGGTATCAGGGTTGTAGCCTAGGGTCTACTATGGCATTCCCGACTTCTCTACAACCTTTGGCTCTGATACCAATCTGTCACACCCCGGGCCCAGGTAGGGTGGGACGTCACAGACTAGCAACAACATATGGCAGCGGAAACAAACCATTATAAGAGCTCAAAGGAGAGAATATCACATGGCATTAAAGTTTTTAAAAAGTTAACAGGGCTAGAGACACATCAAGCCCCAAATAAGTTTTACAATCATCCATAAAAATGAAATTGTACTTGTTCAACACAAAATATAAATTGTTCAATTGTTTCATCAAGGAAATAAGCCAATGCCATGTCACGGGGATAAGTCTAGGTCTTCACAACTGCTAGGATCTCTTCATATATTACCTGAAACATGCTCAAAAGAAAATTGTGTCAACTAAAAAGTTGGTGAATTTAAGTGCTTAAAGTTTAAAAACAAAAGGACTTAATAAATCCTTCTTTGATTAAAAGAAAATAATCATTGTTTATCATCGTGGGAAAAATAAAATCATAATCAACCCTGCACTCAGTCCCGGTTAGCCTCTTCTAAAGTTATGTTTTACCGGATATTCCCGAAGGAAGAAACTGAGCCCCATACCAGTGAACCCTACCTGCCCGGATGGTTCACCATAGAATCTTAGCAAAACTTGTTACATGCCACAACGATCCCTCAGGATCTCAGTGGGGTAACCTTCCTGGAACGAAAGCCACTGTGTGTGGGGGATTCCCCAAATAGATCTATCCATATAAATCAAGCGGTTCACGAAAGAATTAATGATCATGATATAAGAATCAGCAGGTAACCACAAATCCCACATAGTATCATCAAATAAAGCACAATCATAGTTCATAAAAGTAGAGCATGTTTCATCCCAAAACAATAGTAAAAAGGGGGATCTTTAGAACTCACCTTAGGTTTCCAAATCAAAGTCTCTTGGTGTGCCGGGAAGTGTCACAAGTCTAGCACCCTAACATGTACTACTGCCCTAAACTCATTCAAAGTGCAACATTGATGTCAAGAGTTTAGCTATTGGGTACGGCTTTGGTTTCGTGAAGGTTTGTATAAAAAGTTTCCTTTTATGGCAAGTCAAGGCGTCTTCATGAAAATTGGGGATTTTCACTTCATTAGATTCAGTATATTAAGAGATTTTGTTGTTCAAGTGTTCATTAGTTTTCTGGAAGTCGGTTATAAGGTTTGGAAAAATTTTACAGTTTAGTCCCTCAAGTTTCAAAATTGACAGTTTCTACCCTTAAGTTTAGTTTCTTGCCTTTTATGTCATTTAAGTCCAAAATCAGATTATTAGAGTCATATTATGATTATTATGGAGTAAGTGCTTCAAAAATTTAGTCTACCGGTTCGATTTTAAAAACTGCGCGTTTAACGCTCCCGGTTACGGTAAAAGCCGGATAGTTTTAACAGTAATTTGGAGTTTTCCTAAATTTAAATCTTGGACCAGTAGGTATTTTCTAAAAGATTTATTTATAAATTTTTAAGTCCTTAAATTGTGTAAATTGGCCTTTTATAGTTAAAAATCTTGTTTTTACGTTTGACCCGTTAATACGCGGTTTTGACCGGGTTTGACCATTTAAAGCTTGTTTGACCAATTTTTCAAATCCTTTAAGTCCTTTATTACTTATCTTACTGAAATCATATGATTTTTATAAATCTTAGTTTTAAACTCTATTTTTATGGATTTTTCTCAAAAACGATGCTCGGTTTGTACCCGTTTTTAGTTAAAATGTCATTTATTTGAGTCTTTGACCATTTAAATTATCCATTGACTCCAGAGTACTTTATTTATCATTTTTGAGCCTGGAATTCTTTTTAAGAATGTTAAACTTGTATTCTTACTATTTTTAAGTCATTTTACCATGTTTTCGGGTCCCGAAAGTGACTAAAAGAGGGTAAATCACAACATGTCCTTTATTCCAGAGATTAAACATTGCTAACACTTCTAATATTCACTAAAACCTACTGTAATTTCAGTCCCAACATGTTGCCTAGTTGATCTATACATCCATATGCTTTAAATATGTAGAAAATGCCATAACCGACAATTACACTAGTGTAAACCATCTTAACTTGAGTTTAAATGTTACCAACACTTCGTTTAACTTCATAAACAGATTATTAAGGTGTCATTAAGTCGTTCATGAGTAGGCTATGGGTCTTGGTTAAAAGGATTTTTCAAACAAATGCTCAAGAGGGTGTTGTTACATGTAGAAAGGAGGGTTTCAAGGTGAAATCCATGTATCAACCGTGGTTTTGAGTAAGTAGCCACTTGGACTTTTAAAAACAGGTTCTTAGGAGTCCATTAAGTCATAAAAATGCAGGTCACAAGTTTGGTTTACAAGAGTTTAAGCTTTCACAAGTTAGATGATGTCAAAACACTCAAAATGAGGGTTTTCATGGTGGAAATCGGTTTCCACCTCAAGAATGACTAACATAACATGAAGTTTACCTTCAAGAACGTTGGGAACTCCTTAAGAACGAGATGATGGTGAGATGTTTCTGCTACAACAAGGAAATACACGGTTCTTAGATGATAAATGGAGAAAACAAGAGAAATGTTACAAAACCGACAACATGAGCTTACACTCGATGTAACTCACGGTTTAGAAGGTGTTGATGGCCGTGAATGGCTTGAAACTCCTTGGACTTGAATGGAGAAACTCGAACTAAGGCTGTAAAGGTGGAACAAACACGGTTGTGTGACCAAATCTTGCAAATAAGGCCACTCCTTTGCGGTTTTGCTCTTGGCCGTATGGATCTTGGTGTGGTCTTCGAATTTCCTTCACAAGACTAGAGAGAATTGTAGGAGAGTGTTGTGAGATGTGTGTGTGTGTTTTGGTTCAGCTGATGAGTCGAATAAAGGGAGAGAGGGAGAGAGAGGGAGAGAGATGCATGAAAGATAAGTGGTTGTGTGGGGTGGTGGTGAAGAGGAGAGGAGAGTGGTGAGGGGGGCGGCCGTTCTTGGAGGGTAGTGGGGAAGGGTTTTTGATTTAATTTTAATTGTAATTTATATTGTGTAGTGTAATTTTGTAGTATTGGGTATTATGTATTATTTAGTGGAAGGTGGTTTGAGGTATCTAATGCATGCCCATGCATGCATGGCCGAAATTATGTAAGTGTGAGTGTGTATGCTCACATTTTAATTGCCTTCTCTTGAGTTTAATTTTGTAAGGGTGACTAGTTGACATTCCCGGAACACTAATTTTTAAAAAGGTAGAAACCTAAATTGGTTAAAAGTCAATAATAAAAATCACATGAAATCATAATTTACATCAAATAGTAAGAATTGTTTCCAATTTCATAGTAGGGTTGAATAGTTTCAATTATTAGCACTCATAACATGGATAATGATGCAAGTAATCTAGGGTTAGGGTAACAACCTGAAGGTCGGTTGTCACAAAATACAAGTAGTTTCTTGGTGCTTTCTAACTCATTTCCTTCTCTTGATTGTCGTAAAAGGATTCGGTGGATCCATATTTGTCATTTTGATTGGTTTAATGGATTTTAAGGCAAGAGTCTACGGAATTGGTTTTGAAGTGTTCTGGATAAGTTTTGGGTAGGAGGGAATTAATTTTAAGGGTCATTTGTGTGGTGTGGTGTTTGGTTTTGGTTTCGGCTTAAACGACATATGCTATGTTCCATGTGTGATCGATTAGTGTGATTCCAAGGAATATTACAATCAGATTTTATAAGATTGGTTTGGGAGTATGTCTAGAAGGCTTGTGAATCAAAAATTCATTTGATTATATTGGTTCGGGAGTATGTCTAGAAAGCTTGTGAATCAAAACTTCATAGCATTTGAGATTTTTACAAAAAGCAAAAAGTATCCATACGAGAACGATTATTGTTTAATATATTTGTATAAATAGTTTCTTTCCCATGTATTCGGTTATGCTTTCATGAATACACTGATGCACCAATATGTTGTTGCATAATTTTGATTAAATTACAAGTAAAACTTTTTTATTTGATCGTGCTACCTTGATTTGACTTCTTTTTGATCAATCACAAATTATGTTTCTCGTTTGACGTCTGATTAGAGCCATTTCCATTGTAATTTGACTATCTCTTCTTGTCTAATGAAATAAAAGTAGTTTCTTGGTGCTTTTAACTCGTTTCATTTTCTTGATGGTTGAAAAAGGATTCAGTGGGTCCAAAGTTGTAATTTTGATTGGTTAAATAGATTTTTGAGGCAAGAGTCTACGGAATTGGTTTTGAAGTGTTGTGGGGTAATGGCACTAGAATACTTGGATGAGCCGGAATGCTAAGGCAAAGTACGCAAATCTTTCGGTATATCCTGAAAATCCCATGTTATACTCGATGTATATACATACAAAATAATATGCCATTTTCCAACGTAATGGAATGGGTTATGAGATAAGTTTTGGACAAGATGGAATTGATTTTAAGGGTTGTTTGTATGATGTGGTGTTTGGTTTTGGTTTCAACTTAAACAACATATGCTATGTTCCGTGTGTGAACGATTAGTGTGATTCCAAGGAAGATTACAGTCAGATTTGATTAGATTGGTTCGTGAGTGTGTCTAGAAGGCTTCTTAATCAAAACTTCATAGCATTTAAGATTGTTACAAAAAGAACAAAGTATCCATGCGAGAACGATTGTTACTATGTGTATAAATAGTTCCGCATTTAAGATTGTTACGAAAAGCACAAAGTATCCATGCGAGAACGATTGTTGTTTAATCTATTTGTATAAATATTTCTTTTCCCTTGTATTTAGTTATGCTCTCATGAATACACTGATGCAACAATATGTAGTTGCACAATTTTGATTAAATTACAAGTAAATCTTTTTTAATTGGTCGTGCTACCTTGATTTGACTTCTTTTTAATCGATCACACATTATGTTTCTAGTTTGATGTCTGATAAGATTCATTTCTATTGTAATTTGACTATCTCTTCTTGTCTAATGAAATACAAGTAGTTTCTTGGTGCTTTCTAACTTGTTTCCTTCTCTTCTTTGTCAAAAAAGGATTCGATGGATCCATAGTTGTCATTTTGATTGGCTTAATGGATATTTGACGCAAGAGTCTAAGGAATTGGTTTTGAAGTGTTGTGGATAAAATTTAGACAAGTTGGAAATGATTTTAAGGGTTGTTTGTATGGTAAGGTATTTGGTTTTGGTTTCAACTTAAACAACATATGCTATGTTCCATGTGTGATCGATTAGTGTGATTCCAAGGAAGATTACAATAAGATTTGATTAGAGTGGTTCGGGAATGTGTCTAGAAGGCTTGTGAATCAAAACTTCATAGCATTTAAGATTGTTATGAAAAGCACAATATCCACGCGAGAACGATTGTTGTTTAATGTATTTGTATAAATAGTTCCTTTCCCATGTATTTAGTTATTTTTTCATGAATACACTGATGCACCAATATGTAGTTGCACAATTTTGATTAAATTACAAGAAAATCTATTTTAATTGGTCGTGCTACCTTGATTTGACTTCTTTTTGATTAATCACACATTATGTTTCTCGTTTGATGTCTGACTAGTTTCATTTCCATGCTAATTTGACTATCTCTTCATGTCTAATGAAATACAAGTAGTTTATTGGTGCTTTCTAACTCATTTCCTTCTCTTGATGGTCGAAAAAGGATTCGGTGGATCCATAGTTCTCATTAAGATTGGTTTAATTGTTTTTTGAGGAAAGAGCCTACGAAATTGGTTTTGAAGTGTTGTGGATACGTTTTGAGCAGGAGGGAATTGATTTTAAGGGTTATTTGTATGGTGTGGTGTTTGGTTTTGGTTTCGACTTAAACAACAAATGCTATGTTCCATGTGTAATCAATTACTGTGATTCCAAGGAAGATTACTATTAGAGTTGATAAGATTGGTTCAAGAGTATATCTAGAAGGCTCGTGAATCAAAACATCATAGCATTTGAGGTTGTTATGAAAAGCAAAAAGTACCCATGCGAGAACGATTGATGTTTAATCTATTTGTATAAACAGATCCTTTCCTATCTATTCAGTTATGCTTTCATGAATACAATGACGCACCAATATGCAGTTGAACAATTTTGATTAAATTACAAGAAAATATTTTTTAATTGGTCATGCTACCTTGATTTGACTTCTTTTTATCAATCACACATTATGTCTCTTGTGTGATGTCTGATTAGATTCATTTCGACTGTAATTTTACTATCTCTTCATGTCTAATGAAATACAAGTAGTTTCTTGGTGATTTCTAACTCATTTCCTTCTCTTGATGGTCGAAAAAGATTCGGTGGATCCATAGTTGTTATTTTGATTGGTCTAATGGATTTTTAAGACAAGAGTCTACGGAATTGGTTTTGAAGTGTTGTGGATAAGTTTTGGGCAGGAGGGAATTGCTTTTAAGGGTCATTTGTATGGTGTGGTGTTTGGTTTTGGTTCCGACTTAAATGACATATTCTATGTTCCATGTGTGATCGATTAGTGTGATTCCAAGGAAGATTACAATCAGATTTAATAAGATTGGTTCAGGAGTATGTCTAGAAGGCTTGTGAATCAAAAATTCATCTGATTAGATTGGTTCGGGAGTATGTCTAGGAGGCTTGTGAATCAAAACTTCATAGCATTTGAGATTGTTACAAAAACCAAAAAGTATCCATGTGAGAATGATTGTTGTTTAATCTATTTGTATAAATAGTTCCTTTCCCTTGTATTTAGTTATGCTTTCATGAATACACTGATGCACCAATATGTAATTGCACAATTTTGATTAAATTACAAGTAAATCTTTTTTAATTTGTCGTTTTACATTGATTTGACTTCTTTTTTATCAATCACACATTATGTTTCTCGTTTGACGTCTAATTAGATTCATTTCCATTGTAATTTGACTATCTCTTCTTGTCTAATGAAATACAAGTAGTTTCTTGGTGGTTTCTAACACGTTTTCTTCTCTTGAATCCAACGTTACATTTAAATAGTGGTTAGGTGACCTTTATCCCATTATTTAAATTAACAAAGTAGTCAACGTTTTGACAATTGCAACCCTTTGCAACTTCTAGGGTATGGGATCGACTTAAAGTTCATATCTGTGGTCGGCATGTTTATCCCATCAACACCTTTGTAAACCACATTGTAGGTGATCCATTAAACATGGTTTGCAAAACAAGTTACCCTACTTACACACACATGTGAGTTTTCCAACATAAGTGGTTAGGTGAGCTTTATCCCACAAATATGGTATCTCCACCTCAAATCACAAGTTCCCACAAAATGGTTAAGTGACCTTTATCCCATTAGGAGTTTCCAAGTGACTCAAGTTTTTTGCAAAAGGACGGTGTTAAACTTGTTTATTAAAGAAATTTTAATTTTTTATAATACTACTTTAGAAAACTCTATGTACCTTATATTTGCATGCTTTCAAATACAAGGTACCATATGGTTGAGTTTTTAATAAAACCCATTTTATTAAAATCATTAATCATTTTAATAACCTTTTATTAATCACTTAATGATAAAGAACCATCAATTTTCAGTTTGTTATGTTTGTTAATAAGTTTGTTATGCATATCCAAATATCAAACAAAAACCGTATAACAAACAACCAAACAAGCATAATCATACAAACATAAGTGCATAACCATAGCCACTAAGTTGACTACACTTGCTTGCCATCACAAGTGTTGTCATTAGGTCTTTCCTAAGGGTTAACAATGACACATCAAAATGTGTCCATGAACTCCCATTTGAATCCACATCCAAATGCTTCAAGTGTCCATGTCTTTTGTGTCCTCCTTTGGGTCTTCATCTTGTGCATCTTCTTTTACAAAATCATATCCTAATACAATTTTTCTATTAAAAGAAATGCACCTAATCTATTTATTACATAACCAATGAATAAATAAATTACAACCCAAAATACAAACACAAATATTACAACCCTTTCAAGAATCAAAACCAACATGACAAAACCACAATCAACCAAATCCAAAACACATAAGGTCAAGGCTATGTTATGCACCAAAATATGTATCATATACAACATTAAAGAACGACAATGGACCCCTTTTTTTAACCTTAAAGTTCTGGCCAACATGAACCAAAACTTTAGGGTTTTGTCCAAACAATATAATCAACCATTTGATGTTAATCTTTCAAGGTTTATACTAAAGCATGTAAGATTAAACCTTGAAACATAAGGGATTCATTCATCCATAACAAAACAGCCCCTAATGGGTTGAAAAAGTCCATGAAAACTAACTTTCAAGAACTTTTGAAGCAAGTATTCCACATAACCGGCTCTAGATGCCATTGTTGTGTTTTGTTACAAGTTTATCAAAGCAAATTTAACCATTTAAACTTCAAAAACGCAGCGGATATAAGTGGTTAAAAGGTGTTTAATAATCTGAAAATTTGAACCATATTAACCCAAAACAAAACCCAAGAACAAAGGATCATATGTATGTGAAATAAAATGCTATCAAAACGAAAAGAACAACCATAGGGTGTTCTTGAAACTACCTTTCAAGAACAAGATGATGTGGTATGGATGAGAAGAAGATGATGATGCTTCTTGAATGTCTAGCCTCCAAAAGAGAAAACCACAAGCTTGTATACCCACAAGCTCTTCCAAACACCTAGCTTGTTAGGGAGTGCAACACCAAAACCCTCTTCCTATGCTCCTTCAAAAACCAAAACTTTCAGCAACCTCTTTGCCTTGAATCTGAATTTTTCAGCCTTTTGAGAGAGAGTTCTTGCAATGTGTGTGTGAGAGAGAGTGTTGGTTAAGGTTGAGTGCTAGAGGGATTAAAGTCTTGTAATAACCAAGACATGCAATCTTAAGGAGTGGACCTCCCTTGGGCGGCCGAAATCCCATTCAAAATGGGTTCCCCCCATTTAATTTTTATAAAAAACTTACACTTTCAACCAATAAGTTTATAAAATTAAAACCTCTTTTAATTTTATAACATTAACACACTTTTATTTGTTATTATTTAACTCACTTAAATAATGAAACAAATGATTTCTCATGAACAAATTATCCATATAATGTTGTTCTATTACAAAGCAACGTTTTAGAAAACCCATTTTCTAAATTGGTGTCAATATTTATTTGTATGATCTCATCAACAAATAAATATTTATTGGTGTTTGTTTAGCTTGTTATTGGGTATGACCCGACTTAGATCATAACGTACTAACCACATCAACCTTGTATATGTCTTGGGCATACAAGTTCCAACATTTCCTTCTCTTCATGGTCAAAAAAGGATTCGGTGGATCCATAGTTGTCATTTTGATTAGTTTAATGGATTTTTGAGGCAAGAGTCTACGGAATTGGTTTTGAAGTGTTGTGGATTAGTTTTGGGTAGGAGGGAAATGATTTTAAGGGTCATTTGTATGGTGTGGTGTTTGGTTTTGGTTTCGACTTAAACGACATATGCTATGCTCCATGTGTGATCTATTAGTGGATTCCAAGGAAGATTACAATCAGATTTTATAAGATTGGTTCGGGAGTATGTCTAGAAGGCTTGTGAATCAAAAATTCATCTGATTAGATTGGTTCGGCAGTATGTCTAGAAGGCTTGTGAATCAAAACTTCATAGCATTTGAGATTTTTAAGAAAAGCAAAAAGTATCCATGCGAGAACGATTGGTGTTTTATATATTTGTATAAATAGTTCCTTTCCCATGTATTCAGTTATGCTTTCATGAATACACTGATGCACCATTATGTTGTTGCATAATTTTGATGAAATTACAAGTAAATCTTTTTTAATTGGTCGTGTTACCTTGATTTGACTTCTTTTAGATCAATCACACATTATGTTTCTCGTTTGACATCTTGTTAGATTCATTTCTATTGTAATTTTACTATCTCTTCTTTTCTAATGAAATACAAGTAGTTACTTGGTGCTTTCTTGTTGGGTTTGTTGCAAGTTTATTAAAGATAGTTTAACCATTTAAACAAAAAAAGCAGCGGATAGAAAGTGATATAAAACTTGTTTTAGTTGCTGAAAATAAACCATTTATTAATCAATATAACAAATCCAAAAACAAGGATCATGTATATGAGAGAAGAAATGCTATCAAACATAAAAAACCATAGGGTGTTCTTAGAAGACAACCTTTCTAAGAACAAGAAGATGAGGTGGATGTTAGATGAAGATGATGATGTTCTTCAATGGAAGGCTCCAAAGAAGAAGACCTTAAGCTTGTATACCCACAAGCTCTTGCAAACACCTAACTTGTTAAGAACTTGAACACCAAACCTCTTCTTCTTAGGCTTTCTTGCACATCCGAAATCAGCCACTTCAAACTCGAAATTCAGCCACTTCAAACTCGAAATTCAGCCAAGAAAGAAAGAAGAGAGAGCTATGCATGTGTGTGAGAGAGTGTGTGTATGGAATGGAGTGTGAAAGTGGTTTAAGTCTTGTATTAAAACTAGACAAAAGGAATCCCAAGGTGGACACCAAGGGGTGGCCGAAAATAAAGAGGTTCCCTCCCATTTTTCATAAAGTTTTCACACTCATTTAAATATGTATAAGTTAATAATATTAAACCCTTTTAATTTTATGACTTAAACACACTTTATTTGTTGTTATTTAACCTACTTAAATAACAATACAAATAACTTCTCATGAACAAAATATCCATATAATTTGTTCTATTTCAAATGCAATAATTTAGAAAATCCATTTTCTAAATTGGTGTTAATATTTATTTGTTTGATCATATCAACAAATAAATATTTATTGGTGTTTGTTTAGCTTGTTATTGGGTATGACCCGACTTGGATCATAACGTACTAACCACATCAATCTTGTATGTGTCTTGGGCATATAAGATCCAACAATCTCCCACTTGCACAAGATTCATAGAAGATTGATGCAAGTAGTAAATACCGTCTAACAACGGTTTACTACCCTTAATACGTATGACTAAGAGCCATTCAATAACATCATCCCCATCAAGTACCTTCCTCGAATTGTTTTAGGTGAATTAATCATCTATCCTTTTGTCACAGATGTCATGTTAAATCCTGGAGACACAGAGTGATCGTTATACTTTGATTCAACTTTAGCAGGCCTTAGACATCTTACTCTCAACGAATAAGAGGGACAAATCCCATCTTGAATAGATACGTCTCTCACAATCACCTCGTATTATACCTGAAATAAGCCTTATGTACTGCCATGTTTTAGAACAGCGAAGAACTAAGTCAAAGTATAACATTCGGTGAATATCAAGACTCAATATGTATCTCAAGTCAGAGGATACCAAATTGATATTCGCCTTTACTCAAATTTACTTATGATCAATCTAGAAGATTCCATGTAGTATTATTTGAGGTGCAGGTCAGTCCAATATTCGTATCCCACAAATATCTATGAACCTTGGCAGCAACCCTTTGCTCTATATTCATCCATATTAATATCCACCAATCCAAGTTCATAATAGTCTTACCCTCATACTTTTTCCCACAAGAATGAATGACTACGGACGTTTTGAGTAAATAATTTACTCATGAATTTTTAAACATGCAAAATAGGAACATTAGTTGAAACATTATAACCAAATAATTTATTCAAGTAATAAAAGGTCCAATATCCAAATACAAAATTAAAGATCAAATCCAGTCACTAGAATATCGAAGTCACATGGCACAAGTATGACCTTCATGCTTTGCCTTTTCAAGGAACTTCGTGAGTGGATCCGCAATGTTTTGATCCGTGTGAACTTTGCGAATACATATCTTTCCTTTTTCAACTTCATCCCTTATGTAGTTAAATCTCCGCTCAATGTGCCTAGTCTTTTGATGTGCATGGGGTTCCTTGATTTGAGCAATCGCACCCTCGTTATCACAAAGAATTTCTAGGGTGTACTGAATGGAAGGGACCACTCCTAGATCGGCAATGAATTTCTTCAACTATGCAGCTTCTTGAGCTGCTAATGAAGCGGTGATGTATTCTGACTCTATAGTTGATAATGCCACCACGTCTTGCTTAGAGCTCTTCCAAGTGACTGCTCCTCCATTCAAGACGAAAATGTTGTTGGGTTTGTTGGACCTTTAACAAACTAGTTTAACCATTTAAACTTAGAAAAATGCAGCGGAATAATAGATTAATATCATGTTATAATCTGAAAATTAAAAGTCCATAACTTTGTTTCAACAAACCCAAAACATAAGGATCATTCATATGTGTTTGAACTAGCTATCAAGAGAAGGAAACAACCAAAACAACATCAACAAACTACCTTTGTAGGCTGCTGAAAATGTGAATGAAACACCTTCCATAAGGGCTGCTAAAAACGTGATTCGGGTGAAGAAAAGGCTGCTCTTGAATGGCCAAAACATCAAAGTAGATGTCCTCAAGTGTCCATACCCACAAGCCTCTAAGAAAACACCATTGTTGCTAGGATTTGAGCACCAAAAACCGAACCTATAGGCTGCTGAAACACCCATTTTCAGCCAAAATCAAAGCTGCTGGAATACTCCATTACAACCGAGATAATCTTTTAGATCGAAGGGTTTGAGCCTTGAGGTTCTTGCATATATGAGAGAGATGAGAGATTGGAGAGTATGTGTGTGTTCTTGGAGAGCATCAAACTAAAGAGAGAACAACCACAAAACCAAAATGAATGGGGCTGCCACAAGGGGGCGGCCGAAACCCCTTTAGGGTTGTTCCATTTTGTGTTATTTTCCCAATAGGTCCTTATCTATTAATCTTTTGTCAAACTAAAGATTAATAAAGATATATATATATATATATATATATATATAATTAACCTTTTAATTATATAACATACACACACTTTTATTATTTGATGTTATTTAACTAAATTAAACAACATTACAAATAATATCCATGAACAAAATATCCATATAAGTTGTTCAATCTCATATGCAACTTATTTAGAAAACCCATTTTCTAAATTGGTGTATTTATTTAATTGCATGATCATATCATCAATTAAATATTATTTGGTGTTTGCTAAGCTTGTTATTGGGTATGACCCGACTTGGATCATAACGTACTAACCACATCAATGTTCTATGTGTCTTGGGCATAAAGAATCCAACAATCTCCCACTTGCACAAGATACATAGAAGATTGATGCAAGCAGTAAATACCGCCTAACAACGGTTTACTACCCTTAATACGCATGACTATAAGCCACTCAATAACATCATCCCCTTCAAGTTCCAAACTTGAAATGATTTAGGTGAATCAATCATTTATCCTTTTGTTACAGATGTCATGTTAAATCCAAGGACATAGAATGATCATTCCTTGTTGATTTAACTTAATCAGGCCTTAGACATCATACTCTCAACGAATAAGAGGAACAAATCCCATCTTGACTACATACGTTTCTCACAATCACCTTATGTCATATCTGAACATAGCCTTATGTACTGACCATTATTTCATATCAGCGAAGAACTAGCTCAAGGTATAACACTTGGTGAATATCAAAACCCAATATGTATCTCAGGTCAGAGGATACCAAATGGTATTCGCCTTTACTCAAATTTACTTATGATCAATCAATGAGATTCCATGTAGTAAGATTTGAGACGCGGGTCAGTCCAATATTCGTATCCCACGAATATCTATGAACCTTGGCAGCAACCAATTGCTCTATATTCATGCCTTATGAATATCCACCAATCCAAGTTCATAATAGTCTTACATTCATATTTGTTCCCACAAATATGACCGACTACGGACATTTAGAATAAAAGAATTATTCATGGATGTAAACATGCTAAAAGGGAACATAACTCAAATATATAAAAGAGTTAAATATTACAATTGTTCCATGTTTTATATGCTAAACAGATCAATTCTAATCACCAGTAAATCGAAGTCCTAAGGCACAAGTATGACCCTCATACTTTGCCCTCATCAAGGAGCTTCGTTAGTGGATCAGCAATGTTTTGATCTTTATGAACTTTACGAAGACATATCTTTACCCTTTTCAACTCCATACCTTATGATGTTGAATCTCCGCTCAAGGTGCTTAGTCTTTTGATGAGTACGGGGTTCCTTGATTTGAGCAGTCCCACCCACGTAATTACCAAAGATTTCGAGGGGGTCTTGAATGGTAGAGACCACCCCTAGGTAAGCAATGGACAAATTTATCCATGCAGCTTCCCAAGCTGCCAATGAAGCGGCTATGTATTCGGATTTTTTTGTAGTAAACAATGCTACCGTGTCTTGCTTTGAACCTTTCAAGGACACTTCTTCTCCATTCATAATGGAAGTATACCCCGATTGTGATCGAAAATCATCTCGATCAGTTTTGGAAGCCTGCATCCGTGTAACCCTTTACAACGACTTCCTTTTCAATAGATCCGTATATTAGAAACAAATCCTTAGTCCTACTAAGGTATTTCAATATACTTTTAAGAGCCATCCGATGATTATTTCTATTGGTATCTACTTTGTCATACTTAATAAGCATGACTCGTCCGGTCTAGTGCATATCATCACACAAATGATAGATCCTATAGCAGATGCGTATGGGATATCATTCATTTGATTTTGCTCATCCTATGAGCTTGGACATTGAGACGTAGTCAACACCGTCCCTCCTTGAATAGGTACCATACCTTTCTAAGAGTTTTTCATCTTGAACCTTTTCAAGATTTTATCAATATATATACACTTTGGTTTAACCCTATCAACCACCTCGATCTATCCTTATAGATCCTTATTCCAAAATATGGGTGGCTTAAACGAGATCTTATATGAAAAACATCTTCCAAGCTAGGTTTTAACACCTTCCAAGGTTGGAATATTATTTCCAAATAGTAGTGTGTCATCAACATACAACACTAAGAATACAATTATGCTCCCACTAGCCTTTATATATATACACAACCTTCTCGATGCTTGTTTCAATCCATAGATTGATCACTTTAACTTATATACATTATTAGGATGTCATGGATCGACAAAACCATCATGCTGAACTGAATGGACAATCTCTTCGAGATGTTCATTAAGAAAAGCGGTTTTGACATCCATTTGCCAAAACTCATATTCAGAATATGCAGTTATGGCACATGATATACTAATCGACTTTAGCATTGCCACGGGCGCAAGAGTTTCATCATATTCAACCAATTGAGTTTGATGGAAACCTTATGCTATAAGTCTTTAACTTATAAGTATTCAAGTCTCCATGCATATCTGTTTTCATCTTGAAAACTCACTTGTATCCAACCGGTTTGGAGTTAAGTGGAGGGTCAACCAATTCCCAAACTTGGTTGTTATAAATGGATTGCATCCTTACGTTCATGGCTTCTAGCCATTTGTCCAATCCAAATTGGACATAACATCTTGGTATATGGTTAGCCTACAGGGGTCAACCACATAGTATCCATTCTTTGAATATTCATATCACTTAGATGGAATACTAACTCTACCATATTTGTGAACGTTTTTTTGTGTATATTTATCAACCTCTTGATTATCATCAACAACCTCTTGTTGGTAGCTAGTGTCAACCAAAAGTGTACCGGCTTGTGGATTTTGATTCTTATCAAGTTCCACAGTTCTATACGTCATTCCTTCCATAAAGAACTCGGTTTCCAAGAACTTAGCCTTTCGAGCAATAAATACTTTTGCTCTGTTGAGTCAAAGAAACAGTATTCCATACAGTCTCTGTGGATTCTCAACTTATATACACTTTCTTTGTCCGGGTCATATTCATAATATGAGCCTTAGAGAGCAATGCGGAAACCCAAAATGATAAAGATGGTAAGCTCATAGCCATAATAAATTGAACCATATCCAAATAAGGTTCAGTTTCTTCTTTATCAGAATGAAGAACACAGATAGTTATTTAGAGTTGATATTCTACTTCATTATTGAAGATTTTGAACATTTCAAAAGCTTCATACTTATGTGTCATCAAGTGCACACAATAATAGCGACTGTAATCGTCGGTAAAATAATGAAGTATCTTTCACCAATCTTTGTCATTGTCTTAAAAGGACTACATACATCCAAATGTATCATTCCTAGTAAGTCTTTTGGTTCACACTTATCAAATGAAACATTTTCATTTGTTTCCAAAAGACCATTCTTTTGAAGTGTTTGAATCCAATTCTTGTTTATGTGACTAATACGATAATGTCAAAGATAATAATAACTTAAACCCATTTTAAGTTTCTTTGTACTTAATGTGTATAATAAGTCATTGTAGGCTGAATTATCATGAACCAATTCATGGATATCATTAAAAGGTATGTCCTTAAAATGAAATACATCATCCATAAAACTTAATACCATTATTTACAAACTTTAAATCATGATCACATTGTTTTAATAGGAAACCTTAATTATGTTTCTAGTCAAACTAGATGCATATAAAAGGGTTTGAGAACAACTTCCAAACAATTTGAAAGTCTCAAAATAGAGTTTCCTTCCTTGAAGCGCACATTTCTTTTGAACCCCTTTGCAACAATTGCAAGAATGAGTTTCACATCCGGTATCCAATACCCATGTGTTTGAAGAAATGACATTTAATACAATGTGTGAATCATGGAAATTGTATTTGAGGTTTGCTCAACATCCCTCTTGTCTTTCAACTCCTTGAGATAGGAGGAACAATTCCTATTTATTGTCCTATCTCTCCATACTCAAAGCATGGAACGTTCTTCGTTACCTTAGGCTTCATAAGCTTAGGCTTTTCGAGGTTTCGCATTAACCTTTGCTTTGATGTATTCCTTTCCTTTGGCAATAATTGCCTTAGGATCGGGATTGGCCATTTATTATAGCCTTCCTCATTGATCGAGAGAATAGGTAGAACCTCTCTATCCATCCCTGCCTCGGTTGCTTTGAGCATTGCGTGAAGTTCACCAATGCTCTTGTCCCACCCATTCATATTACAGTTTATTATGAATGTCTCAAACCTTTAGTTAGGCAATCAAGGATCAAATCCTTGGCCAACTACTTTGAGACAGGACAGTTAAGCATCTTGAGACTATCAATGTGGCTTTTCATCTTAAGAATATATAAGATGATATCGATTGGGTTTCTTCCATGTGACATGTATAAAATGCTCGAACCGTTTCGTAGCAATCTACTAGAGTTTGTTGAAGGAACATTTCCTTCAACTAGATTATCATGTCGTATGCCCCATGATGCTCCAAACCCTTTTGGAGTTCGGGAATCATATTCCCAACATGAGGTAGGATACTTGCACAGAATCCTTAGTGTGCCTAAGCCAATCGTCAAAAGGCCTTAACATCAACAGCGTTGGTTGGTGAGGTATGGGATCGTCAAGGACATAGGCCTTAACTCATTTTTGAGAACGATTCTCAAATTTCAAAATTGAGTCCATAAGTTTATTATGGTTAAGACGATCCCCTTTTAAGATGGTTCTCGGTGATAGGGTAGGGACGGTCGGGGTAGTGGCATCGTGGTTGCGGCCATTATTACAAAATTACAAAGTTCATTTTAGTATTTCTGAAAAATTGCATTTTAACTATTAATACCCTTTACATGTCTCATAGACAATTAATAATTAAAATCTAGAAACCAACGTTACATTTAAATGATGGTTAGGTGACCTTTATCCCATTATTTAAATTAACAAGGTAGTCAACAGTTGACAATTGCAACCTATTGCAACTTCTAGTCTTATGGGATCGGTTAAACATCATATGTTTAGTCGGCATGTTTAATCCCATCAACACCATTGTACGCCATGCTTCGGTGACCCTAATCACATGGTTTCCAATTCAAGTCGTCCTACTTACACACACGTGTGAGTTTTCACATACAAGCAGTTAGGTGACCTTTATCCCACAAGTACGTTAGACTCACCTCAAAGATACAAGTTCCCTACAAGTGGTTAGGTGACCTTTATCCCACAAATAGTTCCCAAGAGATTCGAGTGTCGTGTAAAAGGATGGTGTTAGACTTGTTACCAAAGGGATTTAAGTTTCCATTAATTCTAGTTATGAAAACTCTATGTACCTTGTATTCGCATGCTTTCAAATACATGGTACCCTATGGTTTATTTTTAATAAAACCTCTTTTATTAAATCATTAATCCTTTTAATAACCTTTTATTAACCACTTAATGATTAGAAACCATAAATTTCTAGCTTGTTAAGTTTGCTAATGAGTTTGTTTTGCATATCCAAATATCAAACAACAATCATACAACAAACAACCAAACAAGCATAATCATACAAACATATGTGCATAACCATAGCCACTAAGTTGACTACACTTGTTTGCCATCACAAGTGTTGTCATAAGGTCATTCCTAAGGGTTAACAATGACACATCATATGTGTCCATGAACTCCCACTTGATTCCACATCCAATTGCTTCAAGTGTCCATGTCTTTTGTGTCCTTCCTTTTGGGTCTTCTTCTTGTGCATCTTCTTTTACAAAATCATATCCTAATACAATTTTCTAATAAAAGAAATGCATCTATTCTATTTATTACATAACCAAATGAATAAATAAATTACAACCCAAATACAAACACAAAAGAATAATATTACAACCCTTTGAATGAATACAACCAACATGACAAAATCACAAACAACCAAATCCAAAACACACATGGTCAAGGCTATGTTATGCACTAAAATATGTATCCATATACATCATTTCAAGAACAAAATGAACCCCTTTTATAACCTTAAAGTTCTGGCCAACATGAACCAAAACATTTAGGTTATGTCCAAACAACACAATCAACCATTTGATGTCATCCTTTCAAGATTTAATCATAAGCATGCAAGATATAACCTTGAAAGGTTGGGGTATCATCATATCATCACAAAACAGCCCCTATTAGGTTGTTAAAGTCCTATAAAACCAATTTTACAAGGACAAATGAAGCTATTCATCCACATATCCGGCTCTAGATGCCAATGTTGGGTTTGTTGGACCTTTAACAAACTAGTTTAACCATTTAAACTCAGAAAAACGCAGCGGAATAATAGATTAATATCATGTTATAATCTGAAAATTAAAAGTCCATAACTTTGTTTCAACAAACCCAAAACATAAGGATCATTCATATGTGTTTGAACTAGCTATCAAGAGAAGGAAACAACCAAAACAACATCAACAAACTACCTTTGTAGGCTGCTGAAAATGTGAATGAAACACCTTCCATAAGGGCTGCTAAAAACGTGATTCGGGTGAAGAAAAGGCTGCTCTTGAATGGCTAAAACATCAAAGTAGATGTCCTCAAGTGTCCATACCCACAAGCCTCTAAGAAAACACCATTGTTGCTAGGATTTGAGCACCAAAAACCGAACCTATAGGCTGCTGAAACACCCATTTTCAGCCGAAATCAAAGCTGCTGGAATACTCCATTACAACCGAGATAATCTTTTAGATCGAAGGGTTTGAGCCTTGAGGTTCTTGCATATATGAGAGAGATGAGAGATTGGAGAGTATGTGTGTGTTCTTGGAGAGCATCAAACTAAAGAGAGAACAACCACAAAACCAAAATGAATGGGGCTGCCACAAGGGGGAGGCCAAAACCCCTTTAGGGTTGTTCCATTTTGTGTTATTTTCCCAATAGGTCCTTATCTATTAATCTTTTGTCAAACTAAAGATTAATAAAGATATATATATATATATATATATATATATATATATATATATATATATATATATATATATATATATATATATATATATATATACCTTTTAATTATATAACATACACACACTTTTATTATTTGATGTTATTTAACTAAATTAAACAACATTACAAATAATATCCATGAACAAAATATCCATATAAGTTGTTCAATCTCATATGCAACTTATTTAGAAAACCCATTTTCTAAATTGGTGTATTTATTTAATTGCATGATCATATCATCAATTAAATATTAATTGGTGTTTGCTAAGCTTGTTATTGGGTATGACCCGACTTGGATCATAACGTACTAACCACATCAATGTTCTATGTGTCTTGGGCATAAAGAATCCAACAAATGTATCCCGATTATGATCGTGATTCATCCTGATCAGTTTGGAAACTCGCATCCGTGTAACCTTTTACCACGAGTTCTTCCTCACCAGATCCATAGATTAGGAACATATCTTTAGTCCTCCTTAGCTACTTAAGTATGTTCTTAACAGCCATCCAATGACTATTTCTAGGATTTTGCTAGTATCGGCTTGTCATGCTCAAAGCGCATGACACGTCCGGCCTAGTGCATATCATTGCATACATGATGGATCCTATAGCAGATGCATACGAGATTCCCTTCATCTTATTTTTCTCAACCTTTGAGCTTGGACATTGTCGTACTCAATATCGTTCCTCTTTGAATAGGTACGTGTTTCGGGATAAAATCTGCTAAGAGTCTTGTATCCTGAATTAGTACGTGAGGCGGTGTATCCTTGATCGGGAGTAGTTGAACAAATGAATAAAACAAGTAATGAACAGCTAGAAAATGTTTGAACAATGGATTTGGTTACGAGGGAAAAAGCCCTTGGAGCGTTAGCACCGCCGGCATAAAAACCCCTGTTGGTGAAAATTATCACCAACTAGTTTATTAATCTTTTGAAAAAGTAAATACAATGATTTTTGGAGTGTCGAATCGGTGAGAGCTAAGTGTTACAGTAGTAAATCGAATGTGTGTTGTGTGAGTGTAAAGTAGTAATCGGATGTCAAGTGTGCAAGCTGAGTGATGTGTCCTATGTTCACAGATGGCACTCAATATTTATAGCTAGGTAGTTACAACTAACTTCCTATAAACTTGGACGTGGACGTTATGGCCAATGTGACCGTTGGTGGACTTGGTTCATGCGACTTCTAACGTTTCTCTTCCATAAACCTCGGAATATTTAGTTATCTCGCTTCCGCCATGTTCAAATTAAAGTAGACCAAGTCAATTCAATCAATCGCTGGTTATATGTCGCTGCTTTTTGAGGATCTTGTATCCTTGATTGTCAGGATACAACATCCTTGAAGATAGTATATCCTTGAGGATACGATATCGTTTGAAATTCCTTCCCCAACAATTGTCCAAAAAAATATCTTCTGGAATGCAAGTGGCGGGCTTCAAAGATATTTTTTCTATTTTTAAATTTCAAACGGCGCTTTTACTTATGATTTGACGTGGACCGGGTCTCATGATACAGAGCAAATCTCCCCCATCATTCGCTATATCTACTCAAGCGATGGTCTTGATTTAATATCCCGACTTCATAGGTACTGTTCTTATCTTCTCTCTCTCTTTCTTCTTTTTCTTTCTGCAAAAACCCTAGCTGTAAGAATGGCAAAGAGATCGAAACCGTCTCCCTCTTCCAGCTCCAGCAAGACCAACCATTCTTTCATTCGCCAAAACCTTCTGAAGGATCCCGAGCTTGAAACCCCTTACATCAGTGATCGTGATCTTGAAGCTCTCCGATCAAAAGGGGTTTTCCCTGATTCGGTCGTTTTTCACCCTTCCGACCCCAAACTTTGCTCTGATATGATTTCTGATAAGTGGGTTTGTTTTCCTTGCCTCCCGTTCAACATTGGTTTCACCTACCCTTTTCCCGCCTTGACCACTTGATTTTTTGAAGTCACCGGCCTCAGCTTTGCCCAAACAATGCCGATGATATGGCGAAGTTACCAGCCTCACTCTTGAAACCCTAATCCAAGATCACGGACTCGATCTAAACCTGGGGGACCTTGCTTTGGTATATGAGATCCGAAGCCATGGCTCCTCAAGGTACCTCCTAAAAACTAGACCTGGTTGTGAACAACTTGTCCTTCGCTCCTCCCAAACCACCGAGCTTTGGAAGAAGGAATACTTCTTTGTGCTGAGGTCTTTGATCCCGGGAGGAAGTGATCTTCCTTCACGATGGGTCACCAAATGTAGGGTATCTTTTGTTCCTTTTGAGTGACTTATGTGACCATTAACATTGTGTTTGTCTTTTTTGCAGCTCTGATCTTCAAAACGCTTGCTCCTCCTTTGCCCGATAGTGGTTCCAAGATTGGTTATATTCTTACTCTAGACAAGCTGTCAAGGACCTTCAAGGCAAGATTCACAGAGTCAACAGTCAGTGAAAGCCAAAGCTCCCAGTCAAACATGTCAAGTAAGGAAACTTATTTATTTAGGATAAATGAAAGAAATCATTTTAAATAGCTTCCTTGTTTGTTATGTGCGCAGCTCGCCGTCCAACCACTCGCTCTTTGCTCAAAGAAATTGATAGTATGCCGCTGGACAAGCTCGTAAAGAAAGAAGCCGCCACTCCTGCTGTTCCCAAACTTGCTGCTCCTACTCAGCGTGTCAAGAGCCTAGCCAAAAAAAGGAAGTCAACCAAGAGCTCCATATTCACTGATTTGGAGACTTCCGAGACCTCAAAACTCCTCATCCAGGTATGATGGCTTTTTAAGGGTTTTAAGGCTTAGGCGCAAGGATCCTGTATCCTTCTAAGGATGCTATATCCATAGATGAAAACTGCTTTCCTCCAGAGATTGTATCCTTATGTAAATTTTCAATTTCTGGTTTTGTAGGGCATTGAGCACTTCCAATAGTGCCAAGATGACCTAGTCAAAGAGCTCTCCAAGCTTAAGCAGTCCTTTGCTGACTACAGGAAGATGGCTGATGCTAGGAAGGATGCTAATGAGGTTGAGCCAAAGAAGGCTAGGAAGGATGCTGGCGAGGCTATGGCTGCTCTGGAGGGCTTGAGAGTCGAAAAGGATGGTGTCATCCTTGGTATCAAGAAGGATGCAGCTGTGTCCATCTTTTTGGTTCGGCTAAGGATGGCGACGGAGGCTCAAGAGGCTGGCTATGATGTGAAGATTTGGGACACAACCAAGTGGGAACAAATGGTCATCAATCTGGGCAGAGAGTTGGAGGATGCAGCTGAAGCAGCTGGACGGTCAAAGGGTGAGCCAAACAAGGGCAAGGACGCCAAGGAGGGAGGTCATGAAGCCGGCAAGGAGAAGGAGGTTCCCATGGGCGATGAAGGTAATGTTGACAAGGCCTGAGCCCATTTTTTAGTCTTGCATGTAACTGGTTGGTTGTAGCCTTCGGGCTCTTTTGAATAATTATACTTATCTTGCACTTAAGTCCCCTTCGTGGGCAAACAATTAACGGTTTGGGTGGAGGGATCCTGAGTTTCAGGACGAAGCCCAAACCGTGTTTAACTTATTTTGGGAATTTGGGTGGATGAATCCACTTATGTTGGATGAAGCCCGGATTCATAACTGTTATTTCTGCATGGTTAACCCATTAGTAAAAAGATAATGTTTCCACTAGATGCCATGTGTTATGAGATTGTTTGATTTTGGGAATTGCAATTTGATTAAAAACTTATAAATTTTAAGAATCCTTAGAGGATAAATATCCATGGCCAACTTTAGGAAACGATGTCTTTAAGTAATAAAGATAGAATAGAAAATCATAGTTTGATAGCTTAACCTTGATATGTAGATGTGTCTTCAAATAGATCATCCTTAAATAGTTGCTTTATAGGGTAAGCTTGTATCCTTGCTATGTCTTCAAATATATGTTTCCAGCCACACATGTCTTAATCAGTTTGGAACTAAAGCCCTTAGTCAAAAGATGCCAAAAGCCTTACCCAACCTATTATAAAGCCTAGGTCTTCATGCCGGTGTTACTAAAGGATTGCTGTACTGAGACCAACCCATTCTGGTCTCGTAGCCTTTAAGGATACACGCATTAAAGCCCTTTAAGGATACTGGCGATAAAGCCTTTTTAAGGATACTGGTGATAAAACCTTTTAAGGATACTGGCGATAAAGCCTTTCAAGGATACTGGTGATAAAGCCCTTTATTGATACTGGCAATAAAGCCTTTTAAGGATACTGGCAATAAAGCCCTTAGATGGCACGTGCATGCCAAAACCAATTGCTAACCCGAAAGAGTTAGAAACCTTAAGACCCTTACCACTTGGCCAAGAATGAAGGAGTGGTCAGCCATTATTCATGGACTTGCTGCTTCACCCCAACGTATGGGTTTAGGTAACGTGCGCTATAGGCGAGGGTATGTGCTCAAACCGAGTTCATTACCCAAAAAACTTAGGAAAGTGAAAACTTTCAAACCTTAGAAGGTGTGCTGGACACCTTAAAAACGTAGAGAGATGATCAATCTCTTACTGGCGACAGGGCCGAAATGACAGGCGACAAGGCCACTTTTATGCATGTATCTTCCTTTGTCATTGAATCTGCAAAAAACTAATCTTGGAAATAAGTTGGTGTTTAAAATACCCATTCCAAACAATTTAGAGTAAAATTGTAACACCTAATGGCAACCTCCCACATATACGTTGGGGCAAAACCTCATCGAGTGCGATGAGTCCCTTATGGGGGGTGATTGCAACACCTAGAGGCGTACCTCCCACATTGTCCGTGGACAGGAGAGATTCCTGGCTCATAAGTAATGACCTGCCTCTTAAATCACCACGCGTTTTGGGCTTAGTTGGCTGTGGAGCCTAAAAAACTCCACAGTTAAGCGTGCTCAGGTGGGAGTAGTACCAGGATGGGTGACCCCTGGGAAGTTTTCACCTGGGTAACCAAAAACAAATCCGTGAGCTCTTAGTGAGCAAAGCGGACAATATTGGTGATTACGAGGGGCCGGGGTGTTACAGAGTGGTATCAGAGCCACTCCTGTGCCATCCGGGATGTGGGGCAGAAACTCATCGAGGACGATGAGTCCCTAAGGGGGGGTGATTGTAACACCTAATGGCAACCTCCCACATATACGTTGGGCCAAAACCTCATCGAGTGCGATGAGTCCCTTATGGGGGGTGATTGCAACACCTAGAGGCGTACCTCCCACATTGTCCGTGGACAGGAGAGATTCCTGGCTCATAAGTAATGACCTGCCTCTTAAATCACCGACGCGTTTTGGGCTTAGTTGGCTGTGGAGCCTAAAAAACTCCACAGTTAAGCGTGCTCAGGTGGGAGTAGTACCAGGATGGGTGACCCCCTGGGAAGTTTTCACCTGGGTAACCAAAAACAAATCCGTGAGCTCTTAGTGAGCAAAGCGGACAATATTGGTGATTACGAGGGGCCGGGGTGTTACAAAAATAGACTAAGACAATAAGGATAATCATAATGAAACACCAAAGGGAGACATATACCATCATCCTTGTGAAAATCAGGATATAACATGTTTCAAGGATACAACATCCTTACGTAAAGTATTTCTTGATGTGTATCGCATTCCATGCTCTAGGTAGAAGTTCACCCTCCATGGTACTTAGCCTGTAGGCTCCCTTTCCTGCCTCCGCATCTATTAAGTAGGGGCCTTCCCATTTTGGTGCTAGCTTTCCATCGGATGCCTTGGTTGTATTCTGGAATACTTTTCTTAGAACCATATCTCCTATTTGGAATCTTCGTATCCTTGTATTTTTGTTATAAGAAGTTGTTATCTTTTGTTGATAGCTGCCATCCTTATCTTAGCTATGTCTTGGATTTCGTCCACTGTCTCGAGGTCTTGCATCAAGGATTCTTTATTCAGCTCAGGATCCTTCATGCTAACTCTTGCTGTAGGAATAACTACTTCTGTAGGAATTACTGCTTTAGATCCAAAGACTAATGAAAATGGAGTTTGCCCTGTTGCATTCTTTGTGGTAGTTCTATCTGCCCATAGGACGAAAGATAGTTCTTCTACCCAATTTCCTTTCTTGTCTCCAAGTCTTTTCTTAAGATTATTTATAATTATCTTGTTGCTAGACTCCGCTTGCCCATTGGCTTGAGGATGTACTGGGGTGGAAGTGATCATGTTGATTCCCCAGCCGGCACTCAAAAGTTTGTGGTCTTCTTTCCTATGAACTGAGATCCATTATCACAAATTATCTCCGCTGGAACGCCAAAATTCGTAAGGATATTCCTTTTTATAAAGGATATTACTTCCTTTTCACAAACTTGAATGAATGCCTCTGCTTCGATCCATTTGGAAAAGTAATCAGTCATGGCAAGCATGAATACTTTCCCTCCTGGAGGAACTGGTAGTTTTCCAACTATATCCATCCCCCACTTCATAAAAGGCCATGAAGAGGTGATAGGATGTTGTGGTTCTGCTGGTTGGTGAAGGATGTTGGCGTGTCTCTGACATGCATCACATTTTTGAGAGTAGGATATCGCATCCTTCTTCATAGTAGGCCAAAAGTATCCTGTTCTTAAGACTTTGGAGAAGAGTGCCCTGTCCCCTGTGTGATTTCCACAATCTCCTTCATGTATGTCTTTTAATACTTCTTGGATTTCAGGCTCTTCCAAGCATCTTAGATAAGGACCTGCAAGAGACTTTTTATATAATACACATGTTTATCAGGGTGTATCTAGATACCTTCATCTTAAACACTTTAGGATTTTGGTCTGGTGGGATCTTTTCCTTTAAGATGTAGTTCTTGATTGGAAGGATCCAGGATTCTTGATTATGCTGAGGATCCAGTATCCATGATGCTTTATTCTCAGATAATGCGTTGATCTTGTATCCTTCTTCAGAGATTGCTGGTTTAAGGATATGGATAATTGGAATCTTTGTTCCTTCTGGTATCCTTAAGGATGAGGCTAGATTTGCTAAAGCATTGGCTTCTGCGTTTTCTTCCCTAGGTACATGCATTATCTTAAAGTCTACAAACTCTTTTGATAGTTTTTTGACTATCTCAAGATATTGTAGCAATCTTTCACCTTTCACGGCATAAGATCCGTTTAATTGATTAGTTATTAATAAAGAATCAACATATACTTGAAGATACCTAACCCTAATATCCTTAGCAAGATGCATTCCGGCTATAAGTGCTTCATATTCTGCTTCATTGTTAGTGGCCTGAAATTCACATGTAATTGATTGGGGTATAGTGTTGTGGCGATTTCAGTAGGATGCCTAACCCTGTCCCTCGGACATTTGCAGCTCCATTAGTGTAACGGATCCAGTATCCTTCTTCTGTGTTTAACTATTGGACTTTGAAGTCGGCATCCTTGACTATATCCTTAGTGAAATCAGCCACAAAGTCTGCGAGTGCTTGGGACTGGGTAGCTGTTCTTGGTTCGTATACTATGTCATAGGCACTTATCTTTACAGCCCACTTGGCCATCCTTCCTGATTATGCTGAGGATCCAGTATCCATGATATTTTATTCTCAGATAATGCGTTGATCTTGTATCCTTCTTCAGAGATTGCTGGTTTAAGGATATGTATAATTGGAATCTTTGTTCCTTCTGCTATCCTTAAGGATGAGGCTAGATTTGCTAAAGCATCGGCTTCTGCGTTTTCTTCCCTTTGTATTTGCATTATCTTAAAGTCTACAAACTCTTTTGATAGTTTTCTGACTATCTCAAGATATTGTAGCAATCTTTCACCTTTCACGGCATAAGATCCGTTATATTGATTAGTTATTAATAAAGAATCAACATATACTTGAAGATACCTGACCCTTATATCCTTAGCAAGATGCATTCCGGCTATAACTGCTTCGTATTCTGCTTCATTGTTAGTGGCCTGAAATTCACATGTAATTGATTGGGGTATAATGTTGTGGCGATTTCAGTAGGATGCCTAACTCTGTCCCTTGGACATTTGCAGCTCCATCAGTGTAACGAATCCAGTATCCTTCTTCTGTGTTCAACTGTTAGACTTTGAAGTCGGCATCCTTGACTATATCCTTAGTGAAATCAGCCACAAAGTCTGCGAGTGCTTGGGACTGGGTAGCTGTTCTTGGTTCGTATACTATGTCATAGGCACTTATCTTTACAGCCCACTTGGCCATTCTTCCCGATATTTCTTGTTTTCTCAAAACAGACTTAATTGGATAGTTAGTCAAGACATGGATAGTATGAGTTTCAAAATAATGCCTTAATTTGATCGATGCCATAACCAATGCAAGTATGAGTTTTTCTAAATCAGAATACTTGGTTTCTGCATCTAGTAGGCTTTTACTTACATAATAAATAGGATGTTGTTGGCCTTCATGGTCCTTTACCAAGACTGCACTTACTGCGTTTCCTGAAACGGCTAAGTATAAGGATAGGGGCTCTCCATCCTCAGGCTTCATCAACAATTATGTTAAGGAAAAGTATTCCTTTAGATCCTTTAAGGCTTTCTCATGCTTCTCCGTCCATTCAAATTTCTGGTTTTTCCTGAGAGTATCATAGAAATTCTTGCATTTATTTGAGGACCTAGAGATAAACTTGTTTAAGGCTGCTATCCTTCCTGTCAGCCTCTGGACATCCTTAGTGTTTGCGGGTGACCTTTGGTCCATGATAGCCTGTATTTGCTCCGGACTTGCTTCGATTCCTCTCTTCATCACCATGCATCCTAGGAATTTTCCTGCTTGGACCCCAAAGTGGCATTTGGATGGGTTTAACTTCATATTGAATTCATCAAGGATGTCGAATGCTTCCTTGAAGTAGTAATTGTTGGAGGTGATCTTGTTCTTTCTTTGATTTGACCATCATATCATCAATGTATACCTCCATGGTGTCCCCTAGTTTCTCTTTAAACATCATATTCACCAGCCTTTGATATGTGGCACCTGCATTATTTAGTCCAAAAGGCATAGCAATATAACAACATATACCTGAAGGGGTGATGAATGCAATATCCTCCTGGTCAGATGGTTCCATTTGTATTTGTTGGAAACCAGCTGACGCATCCATGAAGGTAAGGATTTCATGCCCTGCTATTGCATCTACCATGGAGTCAATATGTGGCAATGGAAAAGGTTCTTTGGGGCACGCTTTGTTTAGGTATGTGTAATCAACACAAACTCTCCATTTCCCATTCTTCTTTCGTACCACCACCACATTTGCAAGCCATCTTGGGAATTTAACTTCTCTGATCATTCCTGCTTTCATTAGTTTATCTACTTCTTCTTGGATGATTGCGTTCCTTTCAGGAGAAAACTTTCTTCTTTTTTGATGTACATGCCTGCAATTAGAGTTTACATTTAATTTATGAGTAATGATATCTTTGGATATACCTGTCATAGTATATGTTATGAGTTTTGATTCGATATCCTTAAGGATATTGGATCCTATTAGAGCCTTTTTCTCCGTATCCTCTGGATCTAAGGATACTTCCTTTACTTCCTTCTGATCAGCCTCAAAGACTCCACGAGGCTTGTTCTTTAATTGCTATGCTGATTGAGTCTTCATCGAAGCCTTCATTAAGGAGGTATAACAGTTCTTAGCCTCCTGTTGGTCACTGCTTATCTAACCACCCCCCATGGAGTAGGAAGCTTCACACATTGATGGTAGGTTGAGGGTGCAGCCTTCATGTCATGGATCCATGGCCTGCCCAGGATGATGTTACAACATGATAAGGAATCTATCACGTAGAATTTATGTATGGTATTCATTCCTTCAATATACACAGGGAGTTTGATGTCCCCCACTGTATTCTTTGTTTCCCCACTGAAACCTACTATCACAGAAGACCTTGGGATGATTTCTTTCTCATTGATGTTCATCTTCTTCAAAACATCTAGCTGGATGATGTTTACATAGCTTCCTCCATCTACAAGTATCCTGCGTACAAAACAGTTAGCGTTGTATAATGTAATTACCAACCCGTCATGGTGAGGATCCTGGATAGTGGATAAATCATCCTCGTCGAAGGATATGATCTTATCCTCGGTGAGGCTGGTGCTAGGATGGGTCTGTCCCCATACTCAGCTTTAGCTTCCTTGGCATGTCGTCTGGCTGAAGAATACGACGTCCCATAGATGTCTGATCCTCCAGAGATGAAATTGATAGTCTTTGCATCTGGAGGTGGAGATATCGCTCTGCTTGGGGTCTTCTCATCATCTTGAGCTTTAGTCTTCTTTCTTGGAAGTAATTCCTTTAGGTGACCTTTGCTCAAGAGATAGCTTATTCCTTCCTCAAGGCAATGCATTCATTAGTAAGATGACCAAAGTCTTCATGGTAAGCGCACCATTTTGACTTACCCTTGTTTCTTGGAATCTTTTCATTCTTCCTTGGCCATCTTGCTTTTTCACCTAAACCCTGCATAGCACATATTAGTTCAGTTGTGTCAGCAAGGAAATAGTATTCCGAAACTCGAGGATATTCTTCTTCGTCCTCGTCTTCTTCCACTACATTTATCCTTGGGCTATCCTGCTTGGAGTAGGGCCTTGCTCGGTATGACTTGTTTGGAGATTCCACCTTCCTATTGTTGGGTTCATACTTGGGAATATCCAGCTTCCTGTGTATTCTTTTGTCGTCTTCCAGGCGAATGAATCGAAGTGCTCTGGTCCTCACTTCGTCTAGATTCCTGCAAGGATTCATTACAAGGTCATCGTAGAATTTTGAGCTCTTGTGTAATCTCATTTTGAGAGCTTCTACGGCAGCAGCCATATCCAAGTTTGGAATCTCCAATGCTTCTCGGTTAAACCTAGTAATGAAGTCTCTCAAGGATTCTGTATCCTTCTGAATCACCCGGTATAGGTCACCTGTTAGCTTTTCAAAGGTTCGGCTGCAAGAAAACTAGTTATTAAACATGTTAATTAAATCAGCAAAGGAAGTAATTGTATTGTTAGGTATATTGAGTAGCCATTTTAAGGCTGGCCCTGTTAAAGTTGATCCAACTCCTTTGCATAAGCATGCTTCATTGATGTTGGGTGGAATGGGATTGATCTCCATCCTTTCCCTGTATTGGGCTACATGTTCTTCTGGATCTGTGGTCCCATCATACAGCTTCATCTTGGGGGTCTGGAATCGTTTGGGAATCTCGATTCCAGATATAGGCCATGTGAACCTAGACAGCTTGTGACTTTCGACTGAGACTTCATGTATAGGTTTGATAACTCCAGGAACACTTGTTATCATGTTCCTTGGATCTTGTAATTCCTTAGCTAATTCAGCATTCATGTCTACCATATTTGGATTAGTCATAAAGGACGCATTATTGAAGTTGTTACCAGTTTGATGATATATTATTCACATAGGTTGCTGGTTCCCCGCCATGGTGTATCCCGGCGTTATGGGTTGGCCAGTTGTAGCCTCTGTCCTCATCGGGATGAAATCTACCTGATGCATATCGCTTTGTTGAGCTTTGGAGACTCCTACATTGTAGTAGGGTGCGGACGTCGTCAAGGATCCTTGCTGCATGAAAGTTCCCTGAGATTGCTCCCCCATGTATCTTGACATATGAGGTGTCTAAAGGATCCTTGATCCTAAGGTATTAGTAATCAAAGATCCTGGTTGCTGTAGGACCTTGGATCCTGAAGGATACGTCATTGGTACCGTAGCCTGTTGAAGGAAACCGGTTCCCGTGGGGTACTCGATCAAGGATTCAGGTCGTTGAAAACCATTGGCTCCTGAAGGATTCGTAATCGAGGGTCCGGGATGCCAAAGGATGCTGGATCCTAAAGGATACGCCATCGAAGGACTGATGAAAGATACCGGATCCTGAGGGATATGCCGTTGAGGATCCAAACTACTGAAGGATACTTGATCCCGAAGGATACGCCATTGAGGATCCTGATTGCTGGAGGAATTGAGAATCCGGGGGGCTGAAACGGAGCGTCCTGGGGATCAGCGGAGTATCCCCTTCCATAGGTTGTTTGGATTTCTTCACCTGTTTAATTAATTTGAAAAGATTGACGTTGGTTCTCGTCTGTTGCTCCATTTGCTCCTTTACCTGCTTATTCAGAGAAAAAATGTCTTTATTAGAAACAACAGGGTCTATGGTTTGAACCTTATTTCCAGTGAAGATAGGTTGTTCTTATCTTCTTAGTGGCTCGTCCCTTTTTCCTTGATTCCCCACAAAGGTGCTAGTTCTTTCAGATGAACCGGCTGAGGTAGCGGGAATGGTTGAGGTAGGAGGTTGAGTCGACATGTTAGGGAGTAAAGATAAATGAGAAATAGGGGTTTTGATATGGTTTTTTTGACGATCAAGGCACCAGTTGCCCCACGGTGGGCGCCAAATTGTTTCGGGATAAAATCTGCTAAGAGTCTTGTATCCTAAATTAGTACGTGAGGCAGTGTATCCTTGATCGTGAGTAGTTGAACAAATGAACAAAACAAGTAATGAACAGCTAGAAAATGTTTGAACAACGGATTTGGTTACGAGGGAAAAAGCCCTTGGAGCGTTAGCACCGCCGGCATAAAAACCTCAGTTGGTGAAAATTATTACCAACTAATTTATTGATCTTTTATACAAGTAAATACAACGATTTTTGGAGTGTCGAATCAGTGAGAGCTAAGTGTTACACTAGTAAATCGAATGTGTGTTGTGTGAGTGTAAAGTAGTAATCGGATGTCAAGTGTGCGAGCTGAGTGATGTGTCCTATGTTCACCGATAGCACTCAATATTTATAGCTAGGTAGTTACAACTAACTTCCTATAAACTTGGTCATGGACGTTGTGGTCAATGTGACTGTTGGTGGACTTGGTTCATGCGGCTTCTAACGTTTCTCTTCCAAAAAACCTCGGAATATTTAGTTATCTCGATTCCTCCACGTTCAAATTAAAGTAGACCAAGACAATTCAATCAATCGATGGTATATCCTTGAGGATACGATATCGTTTGAAAATTCCTTCCCCAACAGTATGGTACCTTCCTTAGAGTTTTCCATCTTGAACCTTTTCAAGATCTTATCAATGTATGCACTTTGATTTAAACCTATCAACCGCCTTGATCTATCCCTATAGATCTTTATCCCAAAATATAGGCGGCTTCACCAAGATCCTTAATGAAAAAACAGCTTCCAAGCCAGGTTTTTTACACCTTCCAAGGTTGGAATGTCATTTCCAAATAGTAAGATGTCATCGACATACAATACTAGGAAAGTGATGATGCTCCCACTAGCTTTCTTATACACACATGCTTCATCAGCGTTTTTTATGAACCCAATTTTGATTACCTCTTCATCAAAACGGTGATTCCAACTTCTTGATGCTTGCTTCAATCCGTAGATTGATTTCTTTAACTTGCATACTTTGTCAGGATGTTTTGGATCAACATAATCTTCAGGCTGAACCATATAGACATCTTCCTCAAGATATCCATTTGGAAAAGCGGTTTTGACATCCATTTGCCAAATCTCATAATCATAATGAGCAGTTATGGCAAATAATATCCTAATAGACTTTAGCATTGCAACTGCGAGAAAGTCTCATCATAATCAACCCCTTGAGTTTAAGTAAAACCTTTTGCTACAAGTCTACCTTTTTAAGTATCCAAGTTTCCATGCATATCGGTTTTCTTCTTGAAAACCCATTTACTTCCAACTACCTTTGAGTTAAGAGGTGGTACAACCAAGTCCCACACTTGGTTGTCATACATGGATTGCATTTCAACGTTCACGGCTTCAAGTCATTTGTCAAAATCCAAATTGGACATTGCATCACGGTATGTGGTTGGTTCATCGGAATCTACCACATAGCATCCATCTACGAAAAATCCATATCTTTCAGGTGGATTACTAATTCTAGCAGATCTGCGAACATTTTGTGTGTATTGATCAACCATTTCATCATCCTCAACATCCTCATGTTGAGTGCTAGTGTCAAACAAACGTGTATCAGGTTGTGGTTCTTGATCCTCCTCAAGATCCACTGTTCTATTGCTAGCTCCTTCCATAAGGAACTTAGCTTCTAAGAACTCAGCCTTCTTGGTAACACACTCCTTTTGTTCCAATGGATCATAGAAAAAATATCCCATGGATTCTCTAGGATATCCAATAAAGATACATTTAGTGGAATGGCTTTCTAACTTGTTTGAGGTGGGAATCTTAACATAAGCCTCACATCCCCACTCCTTTAAATATGATAGAGATGGAACTCTTCCATGCCATATTTCAAAAGGTGTCTTTTCCACTTTCTTGGTTGGGGACATATTCAAAATACAAGCCGCAGAGAGCAAAGCGAAACCCCAAAATGATAGAGGCAATGAGCTTCTAGCCATCATAGATCGAACCATATCCAATAGAGTTCGATTTCTCCTCTCGGACACACCAATGTGTTGGGGTGTTCCAGGTGGAGATAGTTGTGAGACAATCCCACAACTTCTAAGATGATCTCTGAAAAGCATCACTTAGGTATTCACATCCTCTATCGGTTCCGAGAATTTTTATTTTCTTGTTGAGTTGATTTTCTACTTTATTTTGTAAGATTTTGAAAATTTCAAAAGCTTCACCTTTTGTCTCTTAACAAGTACACATAACCATATCGACTATAGTCGTCGGTAAAGGTAATGAAGTATCTTTCATGGTACCTAGTCATTGGTTTAAAAGGACCACATACATCCGAATGTATGATGCCTAATAAATCTTTTGCCCTTTCGGATTTGCCACTAAAAGGTGCCTTAGTCATTTTACCTTGTAAACAAGATTCACATACATCAAATGAATCATATTCACTTGCTTTTAAAAGACCATTTTTTTGAAGTATTTGTATGCGCTTCTTGTTTATATGACCAAGACGGCAATGCCAAAGATAGGAATCACTCAAATCCAATTTGAGTTTCTTAATGGTGGTTTGGTACAATGAGCTATCATATAATGTGTTTTCACGAACCAATTCATAAATACCATTAATAGGAATAGCTTTAAAACAAAATATGCCATTTAAAGAAACATGAATTTCATAAATAGCATCACTTAGATATTTACCTCCTCTATTGGTGCGGAGAATTTTTATTGACTTGTTGAGTTGATTTTCTACTTCATTCTGGAAGGTTTTGAACATTTCAAAAGCTTCATCTTTGTGTCTTCACAAGTACACATACCCATATCGACTATAGTCGTCGGTAAAGGTAATGAAGTATCTTTCATTGTACCTAGTCATTGGCTTAAAAGGACCATATACATCCGAATGTATGATACCTAATAATTCTTTTGCCCTTTTGGTTTTGCCACTAAAAGGTGCCATAGTCATTTTGCCTTGTAAACAACATTCACATACATCAAATGAATCATATTCACTTGCTTTTAAAAGACCATTCTTTTGAAGTGTTTGTATGCGCTTCTTGTTTATATGACCAAGACGGCAATGCCAAAGCTAGGTGTCACTCAAATCCAATTTGAGCTTCTTAGTGGTGGTTTGGTACAATGAGCTATCATATAATGTGTTTTCATGAACCAATTCATAAATACCATTAATAGGAATAGCTTTAAAATAAAATCTGTCATTTAAAGAAACATCAATTTCATTTTTAATAACTGTCAAAATATAACCATATTGTCTTAATTGGGCAACTGAAATAATGTTCCTAGTCAAACTAGGAGCATAAAATGAGCCTTACATTCCCTTTCTTGAAGTCCTTACTTCTTTTGAACCCCTGCAACAAATTGCAAATATGAGTTCCACATTCGGTATCCAATACCTATGTGTTAGAGGATATTAAATTGAGATCAATATGAATCATGAAAATTGTACCTGAGGTTTGCCCGACATCCTTCTTAGCTTGCAACTCTTTGAGATGGACAGGACAATTTCTGGCCCAATGTCCTATCTCCCTACACTTAAAGCATGGGTCATTTGAAGCAACCTTTTGCTTCTTCTCCGCTAATTTTGTTGGTGGCGCTTTTACCACTCCCTTTCCTTTTTCCCTTAACGTACCCTTTACCCTTGGCAACACTTGCCTTGGGTTCGGTTTGAGGCCTCTTCTTGTGTAACACCCGGAAATTTATATTGAAGCCGACGAAAGAAGAAAAAGAAATAAAGTCCGAAGTAGAGGGACCAAACCCGCCAACGAGAGAAACTTCGATGCACGGGAGTATAAAAGGGGGAAAACACTCCCATTCTCCCCATTTTTCAGCCAAGAGAGGAGAGGAGAAGAGAAGGAGAAAAGAGGAGAAAAGTTGGTTCAGGTGGATTCGAGCGTGGATTTCGACATGGAACGAGTCAAATCGAAGCTCTACTCGACGGGATCGTTAAGGTGAGTTCTAGGACCCCTCTTTTACACATTTTCAACTGATTTTGGGGCTGGAACACGTCCAAAAACCTATTTTTCGAGTTTTTGGGTGAAGACCCGTTTTGATGCATGTATGTATGTGTATGATGCGTTTGAGGCTCGATTTCTTGCTTGGTTATGCTTGTATGAGGTCATGGTATGTTTCCCTAACCTTTAGAAGGGTTGATTTGAGCTTAAAAGAGGTGTGGAAGGGGTTGGAGGTCGAAAACCTGCGGCTGCAGTTGAGCTAACTGCACTCTGCACCAGCTAGGGCTAGGCGACCGACTGGACGGCGACTGGAGGCCATTCGGCCGATTGAAGTGCGACTGAGGTCCATGCGCACGCTTGCCATGCGACTGAGGTCCATACGCACGAGGGTCATGCGATTGAAGTTCATGTGCTGAGGAGTCATGCGATTGAGAGGTTGTGCGACTGAGGTTCATTCGCATGAAGGTTATGCGACTGAAGTCCATGCGCCTGGAGGCCATGCGACTGAGATTCATTCGCATGAAGAGTATGCGACTGAAGCCCATACGCCTGAAGTCATGCGACTGAAGGCCATACTCATGAAAGTTATGCGACTGAGAGTCCATTTGCATAGATGTCCAATCGCCCATAGTCCATTCGCATAGATGCCCATTCGCCTAAGTGTTCAGAAATGATAACCGAGATGAAATTCCTCGACGATGTGAAGGGCATGGACGGTATAAGGTAACGTAGGATGATGAGATTGTGATGATGATGTTGATGGAGATGATAATGATATGTATGATGTTATGTGTTATGTTAGGCATGGTGGTGTATTTGTTGCATCGTATGTATGATGTGTGTGATGTGATGTATGATTGATGTGTATGATGATGCTGTATGTTTATGTTTATGTTATGTTCCTTGCTATGTATGAATATCTTTCTATGGCTTTGCGTCAAACGTTAATGAATGAAATGAAAGTATTAGGTAACGTAAAGTGGAAGATAAAGAAAAGAGGAACGTAATGAATGAATGCATGCATTAATGAATGAAATCGTGAGAGGCTTGTAAGTGAAGTGCAGTGAAGTGCACGGCTCTAATGCCTTAAGCTCAACCGTGAGAGGTTCAGCTCGTCTATAGTGTGCACGTAAGGGTTCCAGTCTTTGTGGCTGACCTTCGATGATGTACCCACTTCGATGGGGGTGAGGTACCCATGTTGATGGTGGTGATGTACCCATTTCGATGGGGGTGATGTACCCATTTCGATGGGGGTGAGGTACCCATGTTGATGGGGGTGATGTACCCATCTTGATGGGGGTGGTGTACCCATGTTGATGGGGGTGATGTACCCATTTCGATGGGGGTAATGTACCCACTTCGGTGGGGTGTAGTACCCATAATGTTGGGGGTGTAATGTATGATGGTTACCCGGGTTACGCATAACTCCGGGGGTGTAGCATAAAGCCATGCATATGTATGAGGTGAGCAACTCGGTCGTTGCAAAAGACTCGAGTAACGTGCTATCGTGATGTTGCCTTGGGGTGAGCAACCTTGTTGTTGCAAAAGACTCGGATAGCTCGCTACCATTAAGATGGGCAATGAGGTGAGCAACCCTAGGGGTGCAAAAGACTCGGATAGCATGCAATCATTGAGATTGCTATTGAGGTGAGCGACTTTGTGTTGCAACAGCCTCGGATGGAGTTCAATCCCTGTGATTGACTCATATGGGATCTTTGTCGCGTATCCCGGTGTTGTGTGAGTCTTCGGACATGAGTCGGGGGCTTGTGAGCAGGTCCCGGCACAGCATCAGCTTTCGAGCATGAGTCGGGGATATTGCATGAGACAAGATTCGAGTAATGAAAAGTAATGAGTAAAGAGATGAATGAAAGAATGAATGTATGAAATGAACGTTAACGAATGATCATAATAATGTATGAAATGGGATCCTTGTTATTCGACCTCAGCAATCGTGGCTGTGTGCCATGAAGAGGGTAAAGCCTGACAGGATCTAGAAAGAAGTGAAAGATAATGATGTATGATGAATGATGAATGTAACGAACGTAATGACGAAGATAATAATGATATTATCTGTATGTACGTATGATGTGTGAATGCATGTATGTAATGAATGTTTTTATTAAAGAAAGGAAAGAACGGTTTTATGAAAGAAAAGTAAGTTTTATTAAATCTAGAACTCACTCAGCAACGCTGACTTTGATGTGTTTCCAGTTGGCAGGTATGTTGCTGGATGGCACGGGGCGGCTACTCAGCGTATTTTGGATGGCATCTTTATGTTTAATGCTTTTGTAATAAATGTAATATGATATTGTTAAATGAACGATATTACTGATGTGCAAAAGTACTTTGATGAAATGAAATTATGTTTTAATGTTTCCGCTGCAACTATTTATGAAAGGAAAAATGTAAATATATGTTTTGAGTGCGATGAATGACCAACTGTAAGCGTCCCGGGAACGGGGCCTTACAAGTTGGTATCAGAGCCAGGTTTAAGTGAATTGTGTAAATATTTTCAAAAACCTAATCTTAAACTGAGAATGGGACGAAAGGGAATGGGATGCCAATCTGGGTAGCTGCATGCCATCAGGTATTTTTTTTGTAAAGTTAACCCGTTTTACGTGCGCATGTTATATGGTTTATGTGTTGCTGGTAGATTTAGATACTGATGTAGTCAGGATAGGTAATGCTCGGAATATGAAGAGTAAAGTAAGTGGCTAATCACAACTGGCCACTGTAATTAGGGACTTACTATACTTGACATAAACTGAGCTGTTCCTTGAATGACCGTGTTAGTGTTTGAATCTTTCAGTGTGTTTAGAGAATGGCTGGTGGAAGATCTTCGAAAGCTTCTCGTGGTGGAGGTGACGGTGGACGTGGTGCTGAACGACGGGTCACGAGAGGAAGGGCAAGGGCCTAAAGAGTAGTTCATGAAGAATCTGTGACCCCTCATCCTGAGGGCGGTGATGAGAAAGCTAATCAGAGGGCCTCGATGAGAGAGGCGGTTGTGGAGGAAATGCATCAGGTCTTGCAGACGATCCTACCGTCTGTGGTGATCGAGGTGATAAAGACGGTTAGAGATGAGGAGAGAAGGGAAAGGGGTAGACCTTTAGGTGAAAGGAGACGACCCGAGACTGAAACGGTTCTCTCCGATGACGAAGAGGAAGAAGAAGAGGAAGAGCTTGCGCCGGAGGCGGCACGAGGCTGTAACTATGGGGCGTTTCAGCGATGCAAGCCCCCCACTTTTTATGGTAATGGCACTGCTGCTGCTGCTCACCGGTGGGTGAGGGAGATGGAAGCTGTTCTAAATATCAGCGAGTGCCGAGAGGATCAGAAAGTAAAGTTTGCTACCCACTCTTTCGTGGACTCAGCTTTGTGCTGGTGGGACAACATAGTCCAAGTTGAGGGTAGTCGGGCCATCGGGAGGATGAGATGGTCAGAATTGAAAAGGCTGGTGATTGAGGAATTCTGTCCTCACCATGAGATGGATAAAGTTGAAAGAGAGTTCCTACAGCTGGAGGCAGGAACAATGACGCATCAGCAATACACCACCAAGTTCAACGAAATGGCACGACTGGTGCCAGATCAGGTGACACCCCTCTCACGAAAGATCAAGAGGTATATCCATGGCCTGCCAGCGGACATTCGTAGGCACATGATTGCTGCCCGACCAAGCACGTTTAGGTCGGCGGTTGATTTAGCGGGAAGATTATACGATGAAAGATTGATGGTGGAGACAGAAGGTAGCAAGAAAGGAGATGGTGATCGGGATTGGAACGGGAAGCGATTGGGACACGGCGGAGCCGCTCCAAGTAACAAAGGCGCACGGGTGGATGACCAGCGTGTGGTCATAAATGATGTGGGTCCAGAAAGGTGTGACAAGTGTGGACACAGGCACCCCGGGGAATGTAGATTGGGGACTAATGCCTGCTTTCGTTGTGGAAGGACCGGGCATGTAGCGAAAAACTGCGGTATAGGGAAGTGTTATTCTTGTGGTGAGGAAGGTCATAAGAGCAGGGACTGCAATAAGCAAAGGGCTGAAGGTTCGGGAGTGAAGAAGATCGGAGGAAGCTAGGACGGACTTCGATGTTGTGTCAGGTATGTTCCTAGTAAATAGATCCTTAGCTTGTGTTATTTAATGTTGGCGTTAGTAAAAGTTTTGTTCCTGCTGCTTTCTGTGCTAAACTGCCTGTTAGTGGTAAGAATATAGATACGCCGTTCGATGTAGCCCTAAGAGTGGATTGTTTGGCGGACTATGGAGCGAACACTATGTGTTGCAAAAATATAATACGGTTGATAACGCCTGAGGTAATGGCTTAAGGTGATTGAGCCACGACGATTCCGAATATGATTTCGATGACAGTGGCGGGAAGGTGCATGAAGCACGATATGGTGGAGTATGAGATTAAATGCCTTACTTGTTTACAAGTGAAGGCCGAGCACCAAATGCCGTATAGAAAGAAATGAGGTGATCGAGGCCACGATCGAGAAGCTCGAAAAGATTAAAGCATTGATGAAGCTAGCCGAAGATATATAAGAAGTCATGTGTGGATAAACGACGTAGAGCGATTGAATCCCAGGTGAGAGATTGGAAAAGAGATGAGACAGTATTGCCAGCAATGGTTCAAGGAACAACAGGTTTCGGGGACGAAACCTATTTAAGGGGGGTGGACTTGTAACACCCGGAAATTTAAATTGAAGCCGACGAAAGAAGAAAAAGAAATAAAGTCCGAAGTCGAGGGACCAAACCCGCCAACGAGAGAAACTTCGATGCACGGGAGTATAAAAGGGGGAAAACACTCCCATTCTCCCCATTTTTCAGCCAAGAGAGGAGAGGAGAAGAGAAGGAGAAAAGAGGAGAAAAGTTGGTTCGGGTGGATTCGAGCGTGGATTTCGACGTGGAGCGAGTCAAATCGAAGCTCTACTTGATGGGATCGTTAAGGTGAGTTCTAGGACCCCTCTTTTACACGTTTTCAACTGATTTTGGGGCTGGAACACGTCCAAAAACCTATTTTTCGAGTTTTTGGGTGAAGACCCGTTTTGAGGCATGTATGTATGTGTATGCTGCGTTTGAGGCTCGATTTCTTGCTTGGTTATGCTTGTATGAGGTCATGGTATGTTTCCCTAACCTTTAGAAGGGTTGATTTGAGCTTAAAAGAGGTGTGGAAGGGGTTGGAGGTCGAAAACCCGCGGCTGCAGTCGAGCTAACTGCACTCTGCACCAGCTAGGGCTAGGCGACCGACTGGACGGCGACTGGAGGCCATTCGGCCGATTGAAGTGCGACTGAGGTCCATGCGCACGCTTTCCATGAGACTGAGGTCCATACGCACGAGGGTCATGCGATTGAAGTTCATGTGCTGAGGAGTCATGCGATTGAGAGGTTGTGCGACTGAGGTTCATTCGCATGAAGGTTATGCGACTGAAGTCCATGCGCCTGGAAGCCATGAGACTGAGATTCATTCGCATAAAAGAGTATGCGACTGAAGCCCATACCTCTGAAGTCATGCGACTGAAGGCCATACGCATGAAAGTTATGCGACTGAGAGTCCATTCGCATAGATGTCCAATCGCCCATAGTCCATTCGCATAGATGCCCATTCGCCTAAGTGTTCAGAAATGATAACCGAGATGAAATTCCTCGACGATGTGAAGGGCATGGACGGTATAAGGTAACGCAGGATGATGAGATTGTGATGATGATGTTGATGGAGATGATAATGATATGTATGATGTTATGTGTTATGTTAGGCATGGCGGTGTATTTGTTGCATCGTATGTATGATGTGTGTGATGTGATATATGATTGATGTGTATGATGATGTTGTATGTTTATGTTTATGTTATGTTCCTTGCTATGTATGATTATCTTTCTATGGCTTTGCGTTGAATGTTAATGAATGAAATGAAAGTATTAGGTAACGTAAAGTGGAAGATAAAGAAAAGAGGAACGTAATGAATGAATGCATGCATTAATGAATGAAATCGTGAGAGGCTTGTAAGTGAAGTGTAGTGAAGTGCATGGCTCTAATGCCTTAAGCTCAACCGTGAGAGGTTCAGCTAGTCTATAGTGTGCACGTAAGGGTTCCAGTCTTTGTGGCTGACCTTCGATGATGTACCCACTTCGATGGGGGTGAGGTACCCATGTTGATGGGGGTGATGTACCCATTTCGATGGGGGTGATGTACCCATTTCGATGGGGGTGAGGTACCCATGTTGATAGGGGTGATGTACCCATTTCGATGGGGGTGGTCTACCCATGTTGATGGGGGTGATGTACCCATTTCGATGGGGGTGATGTACCCACTTCGGTGGGGGTGTAGTACCCATAATGTTGGGGGTGTAATGTATGATGGTTACCCGGGTTACGCATAACTCCGGGGGTGTAGCATAAAGCCATGCATATGTATGAGGTGAGCAACTCGGTCGTTGCAAAAGACTCGAGTAACGTGCTATCGTGATGTTGCCTTGGGGTGAGCAACCTTGTTGTTGCAAAAGACTCGGATAGCTCGCTATCATTAAGATAGGCAATGAGGTGACCAACCCTAGGGGTGCAAAAGACTCGGATAGCGTGCAATCATTGAGATTGCTATTGAGGTGAGCGACTTTGTGTTGCAATAGCCTCAGATGGAGTTCAATCCCTGTGATTGACTCATATGGGATCTTTGTCGCGTATCCCGGTGTTGTGTGAGTCTTCGGACATGAGTCGGGGGCTTGTGAGCAGGTCCCGGCACAGCATCAGCTTTCGAGCATGAGTCGGGGATATTGCATGAGACAAGATTCGAGTAATGAAAAGTAATGAGTAAAGAGATGAATGAAAGAATGAATGTATGAAATGAACGTTAACGAATGATCATAATAATGTATGAAATGGGATCCTTGTTATTCGACCTCAGCAATCGTGGCTGTGTGCCATGAAGAGGGTAAAGCCTGACAGGATCTAGAAAGAAGTGAAAGATAATGATGTATGATGAATGATGAATGTAACGAACGTAATGACGAAGATAATAATGATATTATCTGTATGTACGTATGATGTGTGAACGCATGTATGTAACGGATGTTTTTATTAAAGAAAGGAAATAACGATTTTATGAAAGAAAAGTAAGTTTTATTATAAAACTAGAACTCACTCAGCAACGCTGACTTGATGTGTTTCCAGTTGGCAGGTATGTTGCTGAGGATGGCACGGGGCGGCTACTCAGCGTATTTTGGATGGCATCATTATGTTTAATGCTTTTGTAATAAATGTAATATGATATTGTTAAATGAACGATATTACTGATGTGCAAAAGTATTTTGATGAAATGAAATTATGTTTTAATGTTTCCGCTGCAACTATTTATGAAATGAAAAATGTAAATATATGTTTTGAGTGCGATCAAATCTGTCATATCCCGGCGGAAGCGTGAGATGCTTTGGATGTGACTTGCTTGTTCAGAACTCATTGATTAAAAGAGTAAATAGATTAGCACAGCAAAACATAACATAACATATTTTAGTTCATAATTAAAGATAATTATAAAGTTAGGATTACATTACATCATAGATAGTCAAAATTTGATCTAACATAATCCTATTACAGACATATTATCTAACTGCTACATCTTCAGTAACGATGGAAGTGCGCGTCCACCGATAAGCTGAGATCATACATGTTTACAGTTAGATTAACACAACTTTCCCCATTATTTCTCCCCAGCCGTTATACACATCAAAAGAGTACATTATGTTGTTAGTCATGATGTTTTCCTGAAAAAGCATACTCAAAATGGTCAACATAAAGTTGGTGAAATCATAGGTTTATCTTAAACAAAATATTCTTGATGCATCAGATACAACCAAACCTTACTTAATAATCAGATGATTCATAACTGTCATAACATAATTCATAAAATCAGATAATATAACATCACAACACTCATCCTGTTGGTGCAAGAAATATTTTCCTAAGTATCGCTACCTATATTATCCAACGGTTCCACATCCGAATTAATGGTTGTAACATAAATGACAGTATATCTCAAAAATCTTATAAATGCATCAATCATGAAAACAGTATGCTTTTTCCCCCAAAGAGCTTATAAGAATAAAAATGGGGCTATGAATCTCACCTCTTACTCCAAATGGTAACCTATAAAGAAAATATTTATAGTTTAGAGAAATGTCTTTTCTTTAACATTTTCAGCACTTCAAATTATAAAATTCATTTCAAAAATTATAATATGATATACAGCAGATGGGTCTAAAAATCATGTATAATATATCAAAATTTCATATATCAATTATCTACAGTTTATTTTCTAGAATTTTTATATTATTTGAATAAATTATTAGAAATACCTTCGGGCCTCTAAAATTTGTCAAAATTTGTCAAACTGTATGTCACAAAATTTGTATTTTCTCAAAATTTTCTCAAGTTCTAAATCATAGCAGAGCCTATTTTCATGATTTTTATTATTTTAACAATATTTGGTAAAAATAGCAGGATATGTCTAAAAATTCTAATCTTTAAAAAAAACTGCTCTATTCTAGTTATCTTACTTTTTAATTTTTCATAATTTATCTCAAAGTTTAAGTATTTTTCTCGATTTTCATATAGCAGAAACTTCTAAAATTCATAACTTATGCATAACTTTGAATTAGGCCACAAAACTTTTTCTGCAAATCTTATAAATTGTAATAATAAACATATAATTTTTCCAATCATTTGCCAAGTTCGGTTCTTCTAGCATGAAATTTTCTTCCAAATACTTAGATAATTTATGTAAATTATTTTACTTATAGTAATGGCATCAAAATTTTTAGAACGATATTTCCTAATATTCTAAACATGTTTACAATGTTTGTTCCCACAATCACAGTCATTTACATAATAAACTGAATTTAACAAGTTTGCACATAAATTTTCAACCCTTTATTTATAATTTCCTTTATATAACTTTTGGTTACCAATATTTATTTATTTCTTTCAGATTCATAAAACCTTTCATAATATCTTTTGATAAGATTAACATGTTTGTAAGAGTTTGTGAAGAACTTGTATGTTTAATCATATGGGTTGGTTATATGTGTTGTTTAAACACATATATACTTTGGTAAGCTTTACTAGTTATGTTTTTAGGGAATGAAACCTTGATTTTGATAGAGGGAGACGGTGAGTGTAACACCCCACCCATGACGGCGGAAACGTCGAAGTGTGAGGGTTAAGATTGTTCACAGCCACATAACGCTATGTTAAAATATAAATGCCATTAATCAATTGTTTTCAAATATCACATACATCCACGTCTTACAAGAAAAATAAATAAACAAAAATAGGAATCCAAATGTTCATTTAAGTCTAGGTCCATATCCTAAGCTTAAGCGTTTCTTCAGTCATCATTAAACTTGCACATTACCTGAAACATGTTGAAAATAGAGTCAACTAACGAGTTGGTGAGTTCTCATGGTTTTAAATACAATAAGTATACAAAAATGTGGCAATTCTAGTCAATGGTCACAAGATAGTAAGTATATAGAACATGCATAGTTACAATCAAACCTTGACTGAAAATATGAATAAGCATGATTAGCTAAGTGTATTTGGTTCCCTAGTGCACAAGCATACGGCTCCTAGGAGCCGGCAATCCCTCGGCTTTAGCACCAAATAGGCTTGTCAGGCCCAAAGATCTAAGACTTCGCCAGGCTAGTTATAGTTAATGATTGCACACGTATGTCACATCTCATATACAACTTAACATATTCAAATAACCACGACTATGTAAAGGATTGCACGTGCGTAATAAGTATCAAAGCGTGTATGAGTATGTTTGTATAACCAACATGTTTCACCCCGAAAGGTGTAAAATATATGTAAAATGGGGCATAAGAACTCACATGCTAATAAAAGAAGTCCCGAAGATGAAATAAGAACAATCACGAATGAGATTTCCACACAAACGTCACAAGGCACCTAAAAATAAGGTAACGCGTTATGATAGGTTTGATGATTAATCATTATGTTTTAGGGTTCTTAATTATAGATTAAAAAGGAGTTGATAAGTATTCATATTTATTACATGTTATTAATGCGACCGGGTTAACGGAACGAAAGGATTTTTATTCGCGAAATAAATAAATTGATTGGGCGTATGAGAAAGGATAAATAAAGGAAACCTAATCTAATTGTTCGCTAAACCGATTTATAAAGGTTGGATAATTACGATAGGTGATTTAACCATTAAAAGAATTATATATATATAGATATAGTTATATATATATATATATGTATAAGTAACAAAACATTTTAATTGTTTGCAAAAATATATATATATATATATATATATATATATATATATATATACAAGTATTACACATTTTTTTATTAAATACAACAACGTATTTATAAATACAGCTATATTTTATAAACAATTAATTTAGTCACGAAATAGTAAATCAAAGGTTTAGATAAATTCTGGATTTTATAAAATAAATTTAGAAATTTTCAGAATTAAAATAAATAAAAGAACTAAATAATAATAATAATAAAAAAAGAAAAACAGAAAAAGAAAAGGGAAAGAAAAGGAAAAGGGGGGGGGGGGTTGCCCGGGGTCAAACCCGGGACCTCCCCCGAAACATGGGGTGCAGGAACCAGTGAACCATGGCCGTGGCCTTGGTTCACTTTGGTTTGTTTTGAATTTAAACCGAGTCGCCCCGGTTTCCCCCAATCCGATGAACCCTAGGTTCATCCGATCTGAAATTGACCCTCGATTCGATATTAAACACTCGAATCATCATAGGGCTTTTGTTCATCGACCAAAAACGAGTGGGTAACAGGTTTTGATTACCTGTTTGGATGAGATTAAGGGGGGTTTCGAGTTCGGATGTGATTCGAAAGTTCTTGAATTGGGGCTTTATGATTGAGAGGTTTTCTTGTGCAATTGAGGGTTCTGGGAGTTTAGGAACTTCAAAGTGAATCCGAAACCCTCAATTTATAGCTTCGATTACACGGTTTCGGGCTTAACACACTCGATTGAAACCGCGTTCGAAGTTTACCCAAATTAAGAGATTTCGAGCTGTTAATTTGCAATTCTAATTGATTGATTGATTGCTTAAGCCGCATATTAAGTTTAGGGATAATTAATTTGATTGGAATTACGAATTTGGACAGGATTTGATTTGGATGTTTACATCGGTTAGCCTTAGTTCGATTAGGAAGGTTTGCAATGAGCGAGAACTCAAATTGGGTTGGGGTTTGGGTTCGATTCATGGGGTCGAGGGGATTGGGTGGTTTAATTGGGTCGAATCGCATGAATTTCGTGAGTTCGGGCCTTGCCGGAGCTCGGCCGGAGCTCCGGCCAATAACCACCGGAAAACCGTGAGTGAGGATTCACCATTTTGCACTTTCAGCCCCTATAGTTTGGGCTGTTGCTTTAAAACGCCCCAAACCTTGATTTTTAAGTTTGAAAAATCTACAAAACACCCCCCGAACTTTGTATTTAACTAACCATTTATTATTAATACTATTATTATTATTATTACTATTATTATTATTATTATTATTATGATTATTATTATTATTATGATTATAGATATTATTATTATTATTATTTGTTATTACTATTGCCATTATTAACATTATAATTGTTATTGTTACTTTTAAAGTTATTATCATCATTATTATTATTATTATTATTATTTATTATTATTATTATTATTATTATTATTATTATTTTGTTATTAAAATTATTATTATTATTATTAATATTGTTATCATTATTACTATTATTATTATTAATGAATTAAACTTTTACTAACGAGGCCACGTAAAAGCATAAATAAATAAAGTCATAAAGATACAGGATGTTACAGTCTCCCCAACTTAAAAGAATTTCGTCCCGAAATTAAATCAAAAAGGGGTTACAAGAAAAGAGAAGGGTACGTTTTCTTCATATGTTCTTCACGCTCCCAAGTGAATTCCGCTCCTCGTTTGTTCTCCCATCGAACCTTTACAATTGGGGTCGTAGAGGTCCTAGTCTTCTTCATAATGCGATCCATGATTTCGACGGGTTTCTCAACGAAATATAGTGACTCGTCGATCTGGATGTCTTCCAATGGCACATACAAGTTATCGTCGGCCAAACACTTCCTCAGGTTGAAGACGTGGAAGACCGGGTGAATTCCACTAAGGTCGGAGGGTAGTTCTAGTTTGTAGGCCGCTCTCCCGATTCTTTTCAGAACCTTGAAAGGTCCTACAAACCTCGGAGCTAACTTACCTTTTCTTCTAAAGCGAACCACACCCTTCCACGGTGAGACCTTGAGAAGGACCATCTCCCCAACTTGGAATTCTAGTGGCTTGCGACGTTTATCGGCGTAGCTCTTCTGTCGACTCCTAGCCGTTTCCAAGTTCTTGCGGATGATAGCAACTTTATCGGTCGTCTCTTGTATGAGTTCGGGGCCGGTGATAAGATTTTCGCCAATGTCGGTCCAGCATATCGGGGAACGACACTTACGACCGTAAAGTGCTTCAAACGGTGCCATTTGGATGCTCGAATGGTAACTGTTGTTGTAGGAGAATTCTGCGAGCGGTAGATGTGTGTCCCAGTCGCCACCAAAATCAAGGACACAGAGACGCAACAGGTCTTCCAGAGTTTGGATCGTCCGCTCGGTTTGACCATCGGTCTGGGGATGGTAAGCCGTACTTAAATCCAATTGCGTACCCAGAAGTTCTTGCATAGAAGACCAGAAGTGAGAAGTGAATCGAGCGTCTCAGTCGGATATGATATGAAGAGGCACACCATGACGGCTTACGATCTCGTCGATGTAAATCCGAGCTAACCTTGATGTCTTATACGTGTCGCGTATGGGTATGAAATGTGCCGACTTGGTCAATCGGTCGACGATTACCCATATGCTATCGTGCCCGCGAGATGTCCGAGGTAGCTTGGTTATGAAGTCCATGGATATATGTTCCCATTTCCACATGGGAATTTCGGGTTGTTCGAGTAATCCACTTGGACGTTGGTGCTCCGCTTTAACCTTCGTGCATGTAAGGCACTTAGCAACGTAGGTTGCTATGTCCCGTTTCATTCCGGGCCACCAATATTCGCTCCGTAAGTCCATGTACATCTTATCGGAGCCCGGGTGGATAGAATAACGAGTCTGATGTGCTTCGTTCATGATAAAAGTCCGAAGGTTATTGCGTTTGGGAATCCAGATTCGGTTTGGGAAATACATTAACCCATTGGCTCTTGCTTCCAATTGAGCTAGGAGGTTTGGCTCAAGTTCTTCCTTCATACTCCCTTCGGTTTGCACCACTTGCTGGGCTTCTCGAATACTTGACTCGATGTCACAATCGATCTTCAAGTTTTGTAGTAGTACCGTTGCGTTGTTGATATCGAGTCGGACTTCAGTGTCAAACTCTACCAATGCATCGAACAATTGACGTTGGTCGCGAATCTCTTGGATGGAAACCAACTTTTGGTGCGTCTTTCGACTCAACGCATCGGCTACGACATTTGCCTTGCCAGGATGGTATCGGATATCACAGTCGTAGTCGCTAATTAGTTCCGACCAACGACGTTGCCTCATATTGAGGTCTTTCTGGTTGAAAACGTGTTGAAGGCTCTTGTGGTCCGTGTAGACTATACATTGCGTGCCGTATAGATAATGCCTCCAGATTTTTAAAGCAAAGACCACCGCTCCGAGCTCGAGATCGTGCGTCGTGTAATTTACCTCGTGAACCTTCAATTGTCTCGAGGCATAAGCTATGACCTTACCCCATTGCATGAGGACACAACCAAGGCCTTGTTTCGACGCGTCGCAGTATACCGTGAAGTCGTCATTCCCATCCGGTAGTGTTAGTATAGGAGCATCACACAACATGTGCTTCAATGCCTCAAACGCCTCTTCTTGCTCGGCTTTCCACTCGAAAGGCTTGTTTTTCTGGGTCAAGGACGTGAGTGGTTTTGCGATTTTTGAGAAGTTGGCGATAAATCGTCGGTAATACCCGGCTAGACCAAGAAATGATCGAACTTCCGTCGGTGTTGTGGGAGCCCTCCAATTCTTCACGGCTTCTACCTTCGCAGGGTCGACGTGAATTCCTTGACTATTCACAACGTGCCCTAAGAATTGTACTTCTTCAAGCCAGAATTCACATTTCGAGAACTTCGCGTACAGTTGTTCCTTCTTCAACAGATTGAGGATTTGGCGGAGATGGAGTTCATGATCAGAGTGGGACTTGGAATAAATAAGAATGTCGTCAATGAAAACGATGACAAACTTGTCTAGGTATGGCTTGCACACTCGGTTCATAAGATCCATGAAGACCGCAGGAGCATTGGTTAAGCCGAAAGGCATAACCATAAACTCGTAATGCCCGTACTGAGTGCGAAATGCAGTCTTTGGGATGTCGTCGTCGTGGACTCGCAGTTGGTGATAACCCGAACGCAAGTCGATTTTTGAAAAGATTGCAGCTCCTTGAAGTTGATCGAAGAGGTCGTTGATACGAGGAAGGGGATACCGGTTCTTGACGGTTAACTTGTTGAGCTCCCGGTAATCGATACACATGCGAAATGACCCGTCTTTCTTCTTCACAAATAAGACAGGTGCACCCCAAGGAGAAGAACTGGGGCGGATAAAACCCTTCTCGGATAATTCCTGGAGTTGGCTAGAGAGTTCTTGCATTTCAGATGGTGCGAGTCGGTAAGGTGATTTGGCCACGGGGCTCGCTCCCGGGATCAAGTCGATTTTGAATTCAACTTCCCGTACAGGAGGTAACCCACTAAGGTCGTCGGGAAAAACTTCAGGGAATTCTCGTACAACTGGAACATCCTTGAGTTCCTTCCCTTTGACTTTGGTGTTGACTACGTAAGCCAAGAATGCCGGATAACTCTTACTCAGGCACTTTCGAGCTTGAGTGCATGACATAAGCTTGAGTCCTTTGGAAGACCGTTCACCGAACACCTTCATCGTGTCACCGGAGGGTAAGGGCATGCGAATACACTTCTCAAAACAAACGATCTCAGCATGATTCTTCGATAACCAATCCATGCCAATAATGACGTCGAAACTCCTGAGCTTCATAGGAATGAGGTCGATAAGAAATTTATGATCGTCGAGACACAATAGGCAATCGCGGATGACCACGTCGACGGTGATCGGTTCCCCATCGGCAACTTCAACGGTGAGAGATCTTTCCAAATTCGCACGAGGTTTAGCAAGAGTCGGTTCGAATTCTAAAGAAACGAAACTCTTATCGGCACCCGAATCAAATAGTACGTAAGCATAGGTATCATTAATAAGAAACATACATGTGTAGGTTTAAAAGGCACTTAGGGCATAAACCAGGAATTTTTTTTAGAGAAATTCTACGGAGATAGGGTTGAAAGTTACGTACTGTTCACCACATCATTGTTCGCCTGAGCTTGGTTTGCGTTGATGTTGAAGGCACGTCCACGAGCTTGTGGAACATTGCCCACAAGACGAGGGCATTGGGGTCGGTAGTGACCCGGTTCTCCGCAATTGTAGCAGGCCCGGTTTGGTTCCGTCACTGCGTTCCCCATTGCTCGACGACACGTTGCCACGAGATGCCCGTACTTGCCGCATAGTGTGCAGATGCGACACGGGAGATTCCCCGGATGATGGTACTTACATGTGTTGCACATAGGTAGAGGGCCTGCATAAGTCCTTGCCACGGGCACTTGTGCTGCCGGTGCAGCCCCGGGAACACACTGTCTCTGGGGTGGCTTAGGAGCGGCCACGGCGTAGTTCCGTGCCGGTACAAACTTCCTCTTTTTGTTATCAACCTTAACCTCCTTGACCTCCTCGGGGACCGTCTTCTCAGTTTTCTTGGCACCCTTTGCAGACATGGTGCCTGCTCGGCTGTGGTTCTCTGTCAGCTGTGCAGTGATAGTGATAGCTTCCTCCAGAGTTGCGGGTCGGCTACCCACCACGGCATCCTGGATCTGGGGCGGCACACCCTTAATGAATTTTTCCACATTCCGTGAAACAGTATCCACCATGTGTGGCAGCAGTATACTCAGTTCGTGATGACGGGTAGAATATGCCAGATGGTTCCCGCCATCCTGTTTCAGGTTCCAGAATTCCTCCTCCAATTTCTGGATTTCACTTCTCGGGCAAAACTTGGCAATGGCTATGTTTTTGAATTCCTCCCAAGTTAAAGCCAAGATCGCGTCGGGACCTCGGTTCCTCTTTTCACTGTTCCACCATGTTAAGGCCCTTTGCTGCAATATACTGGTGGCATACCTCACCTTGAGTGCTTCAGGACACTCACAGTTGACGAAGGTGTTCTCCATTCCTTCAAACCATTCCAGGAGACCGGTGGCACCTTCCTTGCCACTGAAACTGGGAGGCTTGCACGAACTAAAGTGTTTGAAAGTGCACGTCTGGTTGTTACGGCCTTGGTTTGCACTATTTTCCCCTTGGCCGTTGCTGTTGCTTGTGACGTTGGCGATCATGGTGCTGCTGAGTTCAGCCACCATAGTCGGGATGACCGCAGCCATTTGCCGGGCAATCATGGCGGCAAGCTTACGGCCGGATCTTCCTCGGGTTCCATGGTAACGAGACATGCTGGAAAAATATAAATTGGATTAGGATCGGTTAAAAGGGTAATAAGGATGGACAGTTAAAGTAAGAATCATGGGTTGTACGGAATGATTCCATTTGATGACGCATCACCATTTGGAAACGTTGACACGTCAAGATGAATTGACCCATTCGCCTCAGAAACTGGTGTATGTTGGCCATAGTTTATCACTCATCCCGGAAATCCCCAGGTAAGCATGACTGGTCCCGTAGGATTTATACGAAATGCTTACCTTAGCCCGAGGGCCTTTTGCCAGGAAAACCAGGATACAGGTGTCTACGTACCACACTAGTTCTATGGTTCATGGGATCAAAAATCTTGATGAGATATTTATAGGATTAGAGCTTAAGTCTAAGGAATTTCTATCAATAAGTTCCACTTTGAGATGAAGAAAGATTTAAGGAGTAGCAGTTGTCGGGGAGAATCAATGTTTAAGATAAGTCTAGGGGAGACGGGTAACAATACGTATTTATGCAAAGAGGCACCTATACTAAGGCATCACATTGCACATAAGGCATAGCGTTAGGCAGCATGCAAAACAATATGTATGTATTCATGAGAATACCATCCTATAAGGATCATGCATAAACTATAGTCTAGGTCACCATTACTAATAACCTAGTTCCCTATAGTTATGGGCTCTGATACCAATCTGTCACACCCCAACCATGACGGCGGAAACGTCGAAGTGTGAGGGTTAAGATTGTTCACAGCCACATAACGCTATGTTAAAATATAAATGCCATTAATCAATTGTTTTCAAACATCACATACATCCACGTCTTACAAGAAAAATAATTAAACAAAAATAGGAATCCAAATGTTCATTTAAGTCTAGGTCCATATCCTAAGCTTAAGCGTTTCTTCAGTCATCATTAAACTTGCACATTACCTGAAACATGTTGAAAATAGAGTCAACTAACGAGTTGGTGAGTTCTCATGGTTTTAAATACAATAAGTATACAAAAATGTGGCAATTCTAGTCAATGGTCACAAGATAGTAAGTATATAGAACATGCATAGTTACAATCAAACCTTGACTGAAAATATGAATAAGCATGATTAGCTAAGTGTATTTGGTTCCCTAGTGCACAAGCATACGGCTCCTAGGAGCCGGCAATCCCTCGGCTTTAGCACCAAATAGGCTTGTCAGGCCCAAAGATCTAAGACTTCGCCAGGCTAGTTATAGTTAATGATTGCACACGTATGTCACATCTCATATACAACTTAACATATTCAAATAACCACGACTATGTAAAGAATTGCACGTGCGTAATAAGTATCAAAGCGTGTATGAGTATGTTTGTATAACCAACATGTTTCACCCCGAAAGGTGTAAAATATATGTAAAATGGGGCATAAGAATTCACATGCTAATAAAAGAAGTCCCGAAGATGAAATAAGAACAATCACGAATGAGATTTCCACACAAACGTCACAAGGCACCTAAAAATAAGGTAACGCGTTATGATAGGTTTGATGATTAATCATTATGTTTTAGGGTTCTTAATTATAGATTGAAAAGGAGTTGATAACTATTCATATTTATTACATGTTATTAATGCGACCGGGTTAACGGAACGAAAGGATTTTTATTCGCGAAATAAATAAATTGATTGGGCGTATGAGAAAGGATAAATAAAGGAAACCTAATCTAATTGTTCGCTAAACCGATTTATAAAGGTTGGATAATTACGATAGGTGATTTAACCATTAAAAGAATTATATATATATATATAGTTATATATATATGTATATATATATGTATAAGTAACAAAACATTTTAATATATTATATATAATATATATATATATATATATATATATATATATTATATACAAGTATTACACATTTTTTTTATTAAATACAACAACGTATTTATAAATACAGCTATATTTTATAAACAATTAATTTAGTCATGAAATAGTAAATCAAAGGTTTAGATAAATTCTGGATTTTATAAAATAATTTTAGTAATTTTCAGAATTAAAATAAATAAAAGAACTAAATAATAATAATAATAATAATAAAAGAAAAACAGAAAAAGAAAAGGGAAAGAAAAGGAAAAGGGGGGGGGGGGGTTGCCCGGGGTCGAACCCGGGACCTCCCCCGAAACATGGGGTGCAGGAACCAGTGAACCATGGCCGTGGCCTTGGTTCACTTTGGTTTGTTTTGAATTTAAACCGAGTCGCCCCGGTTTCCCCCAATCCGATGAACCCTAGGTTCATCCGATCTGAAATTGACCCTCGATTCGATATTAAACACTCGAATCATCATAGGGCTTTTGTTCATCGACCAAAAACGAGTGGGTAACAGGTTTTGATTACCTGTTTGGATGAGATTAAGGGGGGTTTCGAGTTCGGATGTGATTCGAAAGTTCTTGAATTGGGGCTTTATGATTGAGAGGTTTTCTTGTGCAATTGAGGGTTCAGGGAGTTTAGGAACTTCAAAGTGAATCCGAAACCCTCAATTTATAGCTTCGATTACACGGTTTCGGGCTTAACACACTCGATTGAAACCGCGTTCGAAGTTTACCCAAATTAAGAGATTTCGAGCTGTTAATTTGCAATTCTAATTGATTGATTGATTGCTTAAGCCGCGTATTAAGTTTAGGGATAATTAATTTGATTGGAATTACGAATTTGGACAGGATTTGATTTGGATGTTTACATCGGTTAGCCTTAGTTCGATTAGGAAGGTTTGCAACGAGCGGGAACTCAAATTAGGTTGGGGTTTGGGTTCGATTCATGGGGTCGAGGGGATTGGGTGGTTTAATTGGGTCGAATCGCATGAATTTCGTGAGTTCGGGCCTTGCCAGAGCTCGGCCGGAGCTCCGGCCAATAACCACCGGAAAACCGTGAGTGAGGATTCACCATTTTGCACTTTCAGCCCCTATAGTTTGGGCTGTTGCTTTAAAACGCCCCAAACCTTGATTTTTAAGTTTGAAAAATCTACAAAACACCCCCCGAACTTTGTATTTAACTAACCATTTATTATTAATACTATTATTATTATTATTATTATTATTATTATTATTATTATTATTATTATGATTATTATTATTATTATGATTATAGATATTATTATTATTATTTGTTATTACTATTGCCATTATTAACATTATAATTGTTATTGTTACTTTTAAAGTTATTATTATCATCATCATCATCATTATTATTATTATTATTATTATTATTATTATTATTATTATTATTATTATTATTATTATTATTATTATTATTATTATTATTATTATTATTTTGTTATTAAAATTATTATTATTATTATTAATATTCTTATCATTATTACTATTATTATTATTAATGAATTAAACTTTTACTAACGAGGCCACGCACAAGCATAATTAAATAAAGTCATAAAGATACAGGATGTTACAGTGAGGGTAGTTGATGGTAGCTTCTTTCTCCGATAATCCGACTTGTGTGGTTGTTTTGAGCTTCCAAAGTCGTGATCTCCTGGCAAAAGTTGATTTGGAAGATGATGATGTTCGATTGTGGTGACCGAGAGTGGTGATGCTGATGGTGTTCGGTTATGGTGTTAACCGAGAGATGAGGCAGTGGTGGTGGTATGCCATTGTAATGGTGTGGTTTATGTGTGCAATCCATCGGCCGAGAGTTTCTATTTAATTGGGAGTGTAATCATTAGATCTAAGGCTAGGGTAGTGAGGTGTGTTTTATAGGGCTCTTAGGTGGCTTTAACTAGGTGTTAAGGTGGCGGTTTGTTGGGGTGTTTAAGAAGAACCGAATAGGTGGTGGGTTGGGTGGATGGATGGGTGTCAAAGCATGCAAGGTGGCATCTTATGAAGATACGTGACTCATCAAGTAATAATTACAAAGTTATGCTAATGTTTTAGGTGGTTAATCTGGTGGTTTTGTTATCTTAATGAACCGAACTAGAGCTTAGGTTATGCTTTTGTTTGAGGTTTAGGTGTTTAAGGTTTGCTTAGTTTTGTTTTGATGTCACATTCTCTTTCATGTTGTCTTTGTATTGTGGTGTTTGGTTGTGTTGTATTTGGTTCACTTGGTGTATGTTTGGTGTTACATAATGAGATGGGTGATCAAATAATGTTTGATGTCAAAAACTCATACATATAAATACATGCACACGTAAAATTTGTGCATGCATGCATCCATGCATACGTATCACACATATATATATACTAAAACATGTACAACTCATAAAGGGTTGGTCAAAATAATAAGCATTATATAAGAATTTATTAATATTATTAACGTACGAAATCCTAAGTTTTAAGGGTTGTCACATTCTCCCCCGTAAAAATAAATTCGCCCTGAAATTTATTATAGAGTAATACCTAAGGTTGAGAGGAACTTATCCGATTACTGTCTTAAAATAGATAGTGCAGGATCGAGTTTGTCACTTAAACACTTGGATTTCTCTCAAACTCACTTATAGAACACTCAAATAAGATGAAGTAAAGTCTTTTACAAGAGTTGATAATAATATAATAAGTAGCAAAGAACACATGGAAATAATTTTCAAGGCACTTGTATATATTACTTCTCAACTCAAGATATTACAAGACTCTTACAAGCATGAAACATGAGTTACAATAAGAAACTAGATATACTAGATCCTACAGCCGGATATACTTTGATACCAGCTAGAAACCTAAGACTAAAGCATATACTACAATGCTAAAGTTAAGGTATCTTAGATAAAGTATTATCTATGATATGGTAGTCATGACATGTCCATGACTTACCTTTTGTCACCAGCTAAAGATGACAACTGTACTAACTTATAAAGGTAAACAGTGGAATAAAGTATGGTCAACTACATGGCTTTTGAGAAAACGCCATGCAGTATCTCAGAGGTCTGCAGCGGAGTGTCAGAGAGACCATACTTATGTCCACTGGATAATAGCAGTGTCTTCCGAAGGTAAGTTGGCTTCGGAAGAACAAGTTCTTCCGAAGCCACTTATACTTCGGAAGAGGCTTCTATACTTCCGAGGCTTGAGGACTTATATACTTCGGAAGTTGACTTCTGATCTGTCATTCTAAATCTTGATCTTCGGAAGTAAGTTCTTTGTCTTTGGAAGTTGGAGTTTTCCTTCGGAAGTTAGTTTTACACTTGGTCTTCGGAAGAGCTCCTTTTTCGTTTGAAGTTCCACACTTGGCTTCGGAAGTCCTTTATTTGTTGTACCAAAATATTCTAAGTGATTTGGTTTGGGTTGCACCAGCCTTTCTAGATCCAACAGATAGGGATACTTTCTTCTGATTTCATCTTCTCTTTCCCACGTATATTCTGGTCCTCTTTTTGCATTCCACCTAACCTTCACTATGGGTATTCTATTCTTTCTTAACCTCTTTACCTCCTTGCCTATAATGGCTACGGGTTCTTCCACAAACTGAAGTTTCTTATCAACTTTGATCTCTTGAATTGGTACTTTTAATGTCTTATCTGTTAGACATTTCTTTAGGTTGGATACATGAAAAGTGTTGTGTACTTGACTTAATTCTTGGGCTAAATTTAGTCTATACGCAACGAGGCCAATTTTGTCGGTGATTTCAAATGGTCCAACATACCTAGGGTTTAATTTACTCCTTTTTCCAAATCGAATAATTCATTTTGTGGGTGATATTTTCAGATAAACCTTATCTCCAACTTGAAATTCTAATGGCTTTCTTCTTTTGTCAGCATAACTTTTCTGTCGATCACGTGTTGCCTTCAATTTATTTTTGGTTTCTCTGATCTTGTCAGATGTTTCTTGAATTAGGTCAGGACCTATAAGTTGCCTATCTCCTATTTCATTCCAACATAGTGGTGATCTACATTTTCTTCCATACAAGGCTTCAAATGGGGCCGTTCCAATACTGGAATGATAGCTGTTATTATAAGAAAACTCTATCAAAGGTAGATGTATATCCCAATTGCCACCAAAACCCAATACACAAGCACGCAACATATCTTCCAATGTTTGAATCATCTTTTCACTTTGCCCATCTGTTTGTGGATGTATGCGATACTCAGGTTTATTTGGGTTCCTAAAGCTTTTTGTAGGGTTTGGCAGAACCTAGATGTGAATCTACTATCCCTGTCGGATATAATTGATATGGGTATTCCATGTCTGGACACAATTCCCTGCATGTAAATTCTTGCTACTTTTTCCATTCTATAATCTTCCCTAATTGGCAAGAAGTGTGCTGATTTGGTTAATCTATCTACTATAACCCAAATTGTGTCATACCCACGTGAGGTTCTTGGTAGTTTAGTTACGAAATCCATGGTGATCTGGTCCCATTTCCATTCGGGGATTTCGGGTTGTTGTAGATATCCTGAAGGTTTCTGGTATTCAGCTTTAACGCTTGAACATGTATTACATCATTCTACGAATTCTCCGACTGATTTCTTCATGCCTGGCCACCATTATTGGCTTTTCAAATCTTTATACATTTTGTTATTTACAAGATGCACGGAATATTTTGACTTATGTGCCTCTTGTAGAATGATTCTTCTAATTATAGCATCATCGGGTATCCTTGTTTTTCATTTGAATTTCAGAATTCTATTTGTACTTTCTTCCAAATCTTTTATTTGTCCTTTCATTTTCAACTTATCTTTTTGTTGGGCCTCTCGTATTTCATTTAACATATCCGATTGTAGTTCCATTCTCATGGCACGTACCCGTAATGGTTTAACTCTATCTTTCCTACTTAATGCATCTGCTACTACATTTGCCTTACCTGGATGGTATTTGATCTTACAGTCATAATTACTTAATAGTTCTATCCATCTCCTTTGTCTCATATTTAGCATTTTCTGATCAAATATGTGCTGTAAACTCTTATGATCTGTATATATTGTACATTTTGTTCCATACAGATAATGTCTCCAGATCTTAAGTGCAAATATTACTGCTCCTAATTCCAAGTCATGGGTAGTATAATTCTTTTCACTTCCCTTGAGTTGTCTGGAGGCATAGGCAATTACTTTACTTCGTTGCATTAATACACATCCAAATCCTTGGCGAGACGCGTCACAATATATTATAAAATCATCAATTCCTTATGGTAATGATAAGATAGGTGCACTACATAACTTACTTTTTAAGAGTTCAAATGCAGCCTTTTGTTTTTCTTCCCAAACTATGGATCCACCGAATCGTTTTTCGACCATCAAGAGAAGGAAATGAGTTAGAAAGCACCAAGAAACTACTTGTATTTCATTAGACAAGAAGAGATACTCAAATTATAATGGAAATGAAACTAATTAGACGTCAAACAAAAAACATAATATGTAATTGATCAAAAAGAAGTCAAATCATGGTAGCCCGACCAATCAAAAAAAGATTTAGTTGTATCTATACAAAACTGGGCAACTACATATTGGTGCATAAGTGTATTTATGAAAGCATAACTGAATACATGAGAAAGGAACTATTTATACAAATATATTAAACAACAATCGTTCTCGCATGGATACTTTTTGGTTTTCATAAAAATATCAAATGCTATGAAGTTTTGATTCACAAGCCTTCTAGACACACTCCCGAACCAATCTAATCAAATCTGAGTGTGATCTTCCTTAGAATCACACTAATCGATCACACATGGAACATAATATATGTTGTTTTAGTCGAAACCATAGCCAAACACCACCCCATACAAATAACCCTTAAAATCAATTCCCTCCTGCCCAAAACTTATCCACAACACTTCCAAACCAATTCCGTAGACTCTTGCATCAAAAATCCATTAAACCAATCAAAATGACAATTATGGATCCACTGAATCCTTTTTCAACCATCAAGAGAAGGAAATGAGTTAGAAAGCACCTAGAAACTACTTGTATTTCATTAGACATGAAGAGTTAGTCAAATTACAATGGAAATGAAACTAATCAGACATCAAACGAGAAACATAATGTGTGATTGATAAAAAAGAAATCAAATCAAGGTAGCACGACCAATTAAAAAATATTTTCTTGTAATTTAATCAAAATGTGTGCAACTACATATTGGTGCATCAGTGTATTCATGAAACAATAACTGAATACATGGGAATTGAACTATTGATACAAATATATTAATCAACAATCGTTCTCGCTGGATACTTTGTGCTTTTCGTAACAGTCTTAAATGTTATGAAGTTTTGATTCACAAGCCTTCTAGACACACTCCAAACCAATGTAATCAAATCTGATTGTAATCTTCCTTGGAATCACACTAATCGATCACACATGGAACATAGCATATGTTGTTTAAGTTGAAACCAAAACCAAACACCACACCATACAAACAACCCTTAAAATCAATTCCAGCCTGTCCAAAATTTATCCACAACACCTCAAAACCAAATCCATATACTCTTGCCTCATCAATCCATTAAACCAATCAAAATGACAGGTATGGAACCACTAAATCCTTTTTCGACCATCAAGAAAAGGAAACGAGTTAGAGAGCACCAAGAATCTACTTGTATTTCATTAGAGAAGAAGAGATAGTCAAATTACAATGGAAATGAAACTAATCAGACGTCAAATAAGAAACATAATGTGTGATTGATCGAAAAGAAGTCAAATCAATGTAGCAGGACCAATTAAAAAGATTTACTTTAAATTTAATCAAAATTGTGCAACTACATATTGGTGCATCAGTGTATTCATGAAAGCATAAATGAATACAAGGGAAAAGAACTATTTATACAAAGAGATTATGTTGGATCTTGTATGCCCAAGACACATACAAGATTGATGTGGTTAGTACGTTATGATCCAAGTCGGGTCATACCTAATAACAAGCTAAACAAACACCAATAAATATTTATTTGTTGATGTGATCATACAAATAAATGTTGACACCAATTAAAAAAATGGGCTTTCTAAGTTTTTGCTTTTGAAATAGAACAATATTATATGGATAATTTGTTCATGAGAAATTATTTGTATTATTGTTTAAGTAGGTTAAATAATAACAAATAAAAGTGTGTTCAAGTTATAAAATTAAAAGGGTTTTAGTTTTATAAACTTATGGGTTAAAGAGTGTCATATATTTTATAAAATTAAAATGGGTGGGAACCCAATTTTAAACATGTATTTCGGCAGCCCCTTGGTTGCCCTCCTTGGGATTCCTTTTTCTTGTTTTACAAGACTTGAACTAATTTCACACTCCACTCAATGCACACTCTCTCTCACACACATAGCAAACTCTCTCTTCTTGTTTCTTGCTGAAAATTTCGGATTTGAGAGAGGTTCTAGCTGAAAATTTCGGATTTGAAAAGAGGTGCAAGAAGAAGACTTTGGTGTTGCACGTCCTAACAAGTTGGGTGTTTTTGCAAGGGCTTGTGGGTATACTAACTTGAGGTCTTCTCTTTTGGAGGCTTGCATTCAAGAACATCATCATCATCTTCTTCATCCAATATCCATCTCTAATCTCTTTGTTCTTAGAAAGGTAGCATTCTATGAACACCCTATGGTTGGTGTTGTTTGATAGCATTTCTTTTCACATATATGATCCTCATTCTTGGGTTTGATTTGTTGGTAAATAAATGGCTTATTTTCAGCAACTAAAACACGGGTTTTAGCTCTATATATCCGCTGCATTTTTTTGTTTAAATGGTTAAACAATCTTTGAAAAACATGTTACAAACCCAACAATGGCATCTAGAGCCGGTTATGTGGAAAACTTGCTTCAAAAGTCCAAGAAAAGTTAGTTTTGTTGGACTTTTTCAACCCATTAGGGGCTGATTTTATTTTGGATGTATGAATCCGTTGTCTTTCAAGTTTTATTTTACATGCTCTAGAATAAACCTTGAAAGATTAATGTCAAATGGTTGATTGTTTTGTTTGGACAAAAACCCTAAAATTTTAGTTTATGTTGGCTGAAAGTTTGAGGGTTAAAAAAGGGGTTCATTTTGTTCTTGGATATTGTATTTGGATACATGTTTTAGTGCAAAATATAGCCTTGACCAAGTGTGTTTTGGATTTGGTTGAATGTTTGTCATGTTTGGTTTTATTCATTAAAGGGTTGTAATAATAATTTTGTGTTTGTATCTTTGGGTTGTAATTTATTTATTCTTTCGTTATGTAATAAATAGATTAGGTACATTTATTTTATTAGAAAATTGTATTAGGATATAAATTTTGTAAAAGAAGATGCCCAAGTTGGAGACTCAAAAGAAGATACAAAGGAAGGACACAAAGACATGGACACTTGAAGCATTTAGATGCGGATTCAAGTGGGAGTTCATGGACACATTTTAATGTGTTATTATTAACCCTTAGGAAAGAACAAATGACAACACTTGTGATGGCAAAAAACGTGGCTATGGTTATGCACTTGTCACTGTATGGTTGTGCTTGTTTGGTTGTTTGTTTTATGGTTGTTGTTTGATATATGGATATGCATAACAAACTTATTAACAAACATAACAAGCTGAAAAATTATGGTTCCTTATCATTAAGTGGTTAATAATGTTGGGTTTTGTCACAAGTTTATCAAAGCAAGTTTAACCATTTAAACTTCAAAACGCAGCGGATATTAGTGGTTAAAGTATGTTAAACAATCTGGAATTTTTAACCATTTTAACCAAAGACAAAACCCAAGAAAAAGGATCATTAATATATGTGAAAATACATGCTATCAAAAGGAAAAGAACAACCATAGGGTGTTCTTGAAACTACCTTTCTAGAACAAGGTGTTGAAATATGGATGAGATGAAGATGATGATGCTCTTGAATGTCCAGCCCCCAAGAGAGAAAGCCTCAAGTTTGTATACCCACAAGCTCTTCCAAACACCTAGCTAGTTAGGGAGCACAACACCAAGAAACCTCTTCTTGTGCCTCTAACAAAAACGAAATTTTCAGATCCTTTTCTTCACTTGGATCCGAAAATTTTTCAGCTTTTGGAGAGAGTTCCTTGCTTGTGTGTGTGAGAGAGAGTGTGTGTTGATTGAAGAGTGCAAGAGTAGTGAAAGTCTTGTAGTATCCAAGACAAAAGAGACTCCTCAAAAGCCCAAAAGGGGCGGCCGAATCTAAGATTCAAAATGGGTTCCCCCCATTTTAATTTTTTTTCTAAAATTTCACTCTTTAAACCATTAGTTTATAAAATTAAAACCTATTTTAATTTTATAACATTAACACACTTTTATTTGTTATTATTTAACCAACTTAAATAATGAAACAAATAATTTCTCATGAACAAATTATTCATATAATGTTGTTCTATTACAAAAGCAATGTTTTAGAAAACCCATTTTCTAAATTGGTGTCAATATTTATTTGTATGATCTCATCAACAATTAAATATTTATTGGTGTTTGTTTAGCTTGTTATTGGGTATGGCCGGACTTGGATCATAACGTACTAACCACATCAATCTCGTATGTGTCTTGGGCATATAAGATTCAAAAATCTCCCACTTGCACAAGACTCATAGAAGATTGATGCAAGCAGTAAATACCGCCTAACAACGGTTTACTACCCTTAATACGTATGACAAAGTGCCATTCAATAACATCATCCCCTTCAAGTACCTTACTCGAAATGTTTCAGGTGAATCAATCATCTATCCTATTGTCACAGATGTCATGCTAAATCCTAGAGACACAGAGTGATCATTCTCCATTGATTTAACTTTATCAGGCCTTAGACATCTTACTCTCAACTAATAAGAGGGACAAATCCCATCTTGACTACATACGTCTCTCACAATTACCTTATATCATACCTGAACTCAGACTTATGTACTGCCATGTTTCAGAACATCGAAGAACTAAGTCAAAGTATAAAATTTGGTAAATATCAAGACCCAATATGTATCTCAGGTCAGAGGATACCAAAATGATATTCACCTTTACTCTAAATTACTTATGATCAATCAGGAAGATTCCATGTAGTAATATTTGAGATGCAGGTCAGTCCAATATTTGTATCCCACAAATATCTATGAACTTTGGTAGCAACCTTTTGCTCTATATTCATCCATATGAATATCTACCAATCCAAGTTCATAATAGTCATACCTTCATATTTGTTCCCACAAGTATGAAAGAGTATGGACGTTCTGAGTAAATGATTTACTCATGGATATTAAACATGCAAAATAGGAATATTACTTGAAACATTATAACCAAATAATTTATTCAAGCGATAAAGGGTTACAATATCTAAATACAAAACTAAAGATCATATCCAGTCACTAGAACATTGAAGTCCCATGGCACAAGTATGACTTTCATGCTTTGTCTTTTCAAGAAGCTTCGTGAGTGGATCCGCAATGTTTTGATCCGTGTGAACTTTGCGAATACATATCTTTCCCTTTTCAACTTCATCCCTTATGTAGTTGAATCTCCATTCAATGTGCCTAGTCTTTTGATGTGCACGGGGTTCCTTGATTTGAGCAATCGCACCCTCATTATCACAAAGAATTTCTAGGGGGTCCTGAAAGGAAGGGACTATCCCTAGATCCGCAATGAATTTCTTTAACCATGCAGCTTCCTGAGCTGCTAATGAAGCGGCGATGTATTTTGACTCTGTAGTTGACAATGCCACCACATCTTGCTTAGAGCTCTTCCAAGAAATTGCTCCTCCATTTAAGATGAAAATGTACCCCAATTTTGATCGTGAGTCATCCCGATCAATTTGGAAACTCGCATCCGTGTGAGCCTTTGCTACGAGTTCCTCCTCACCAGATCCATAGATTAAGAACATATCTTTGGTCCTCCTTAGGTACTTAAGTATGTTCTTAACAGCCATCCAATGACTGTTTCAAGGATTTTATTGGTATCGGCTTGTCATGCTCAAAGCGCATGAGATGTCCCGCCTAGTGCATATCATTGCATAAATGATGGATCCTATAGCAGATGCATACGGGATTCCCTTCATTTTGTCTTTCTCATCCTTTGAGATTGGACATTGAGTCTTACTCAATATTGTTCCTCTTTGAATAGGTATGGTACCTTTCTTAGAGTTTTCCATCTTGAACCTTTACAAGATCTTGTCAATGTATGCACTTTGATTTAAACCTATTAACCGCCTTGGTCTATCCATATAGATCTTTATTCCTAAAATATAGGCGGCTTTACCAAGATCCTTAATGGAGAAACAGCTTCCAAGCCAGGCTTTTACACCCTCCAAGGTTGGAATGTCAATTCCAAATAGTAAAATGTCATCGATATACAATACTAGGAAAGTGATGATGCTCCCACTAGCTTTCTTATATACACATGCTTCATCAGCATTTTTGATGAACCCAATTTTGATTATCTGTTCATCAAAATGGTGATTCCAACTTCTTGATGCTTCCTTCAATCCATAGATTGATTTCTTTAACTTGCATACTTTGTTAGGATGTTTTGGATCGACAAAACCTTCAGGCTGAACCATATAGACATCTTCCTCAAGATTTCCATTTAGAAAAGCGGTTTTGACATCCATTTGCCAAATCTCATAATCATAATGAGCAGCTATGGCAAATAATATCCTAATATACTTTAGTATTGCATCCGGTGAGAAGGTCTCATCATAATCAACCCTTGAGTTTGAGTGAAACCTTTTGCTACAAGTCTAGCTTTATAAGTATCCAAGTTTCCATGCATATCGGTTTTCTTCATGAAAACCCACTTACTTCCAACAATCTTGGAGTAAAGAGGTGGTTCAACCAAGTCCCATGCTTGGTTGTCATACATGGATTGCATCTCAAACATTCATGGCTTCAAGCCATTTGTCACAATCCAAATTGGACATTGCATCACGATAGGTGGTTGGTTCATTGGAATCTACCACATAGTATCCATCTACGAAAAATCCATATCTTTCAGGTGGATTACTAACTCTACCAGATCTGCGAACGTTTTGTGTATATTGATCAACCAATTGATAATTCTCAACATCCTCATGTTTAGTGCTAGTGTCAACCAAACGTGTATCGGTTTGTGGTTCTTGATCCTCCTCAAGATCCACAGTTCTACTGCTAGTTCCTTCCGTAAGGAACTTAGCTTCTAAGAACTCAGCCTTCTTGGCAACAAACTCCTTTTGTTTTGATGGATCATAGAAATAATATCCGATAGTATCTCTAGGATGTCCAATGAAGATACACTTAGTGGAACGACTTTCTAACTTGTTTGAGGTGGGAGTCTTAACATAAGCCTCACAACCCCATACCTTTAAATATGATAGTGATGGAACCCTTCCATGCCATATTTCAAAAGGTGTCATTTCCACTTTCTTGGTTGGGGCCATATTCAAGATACGGGCCGCAGAGAGCAAAGCAAAACCCCAAAATGATAGAGGCAATGAGCTTCTAGCCATCATAGATCGAACCATATCCAATAGAGTTCGATTTCTCCGCTCGGACACACCATTGTGTTGTGGTGTTCCAGGTGGAGATAGTTGTGAGACAATACCATAACTTTTAAGATGATCTCTGAAAACATCACTTAGGTATTCACCTCCTCTATCGGTGCGGGGAATTTTTATTTTCTTGTTGAGTTGATTTTCTACTTCATTTTGGAAGACTTTGAACATTTCAAAAGCTTCATCTTTGTGTCTTAACAAGTACACATAACCATATCGACTATAGTCGTCGGTAAAGGTAATGAAGTATCTTTCATGGTACCTAGTCATTGGTTTAAAAGGACCACATACATCCGAATGTATGATGCTTAATAAATCTTTTGCCCTTTCGGATTTGCCGCTAAAAGGTGCCTTAGTCATTTTACCTTGTAAACAAGATTCACATACATCAAATGAATCATATTCACTTGCTTTTAAAAGACCATTCTTTTGATGTGTTTGTATGCGCTTCTTGTTTATATGACCAAGACAGCAATGCCAAAGATAGGTATCACTCAAATCCAATTTGAGTTTCTTAGTGGTGGTTTGGTACAATGAGCTATCATATAATGTGTTTTCACGAACCAATTCATAAATACCATTAATAGGAATAGCTTTAAAACAAAATATGCCATTTAAAAAACATGAATTTCATATTCAATAAATGTGAAAACATAACCATATTGTCTTAATTGGGCAACAACAATAATGTTCCTAGTCAAACTAGGAGCATACAAAATATTGTTCAAAATTGCTTCCAAATCATTTGGAAGCTTCAAGATGTAGTCCCCTCGGCCTTCAACTTTAACTTTTCCCCATTCCCCATGTAGAGGCTAACATCCCCTTTCTTGAAGTCCTTACTTCTTTTGAACCCCTGCAATAAGTTGCAAATGTGAGTTTCACATCCGGTATCGAATACCCATGTGTTAGAGGATAGTAAATTTAGATCAATATGAATCATGAAAATTGTACCTGAGGTTTGCCCGACATCCCTCTTAGCTTGCAACTCTTTGAGATGGGCTGGGCAATTTCTTGCCCAATGTCCAATCTCCCCACACTTAAAGCATGGGTCATTTGAAGCAACCTTTTTCTTCTTCTCCGCTGGTTTTGGTGGTAGCGCTCATACCACTCCCTTTCCCTTTCCCCTAACGTGCCCTTTACCTTGGCAACATTTGCCTTGGGTGCGGGGTGAGGATTCTTCTTGTTCCCACCTTCATTGATGGTGAGAACGGGTAAAACCTTTTTACCTATGGCCGCCTCAGCAGTTTTGAGCATAGAGTGAAGCTCACTTATGTTCTTATCCCACCCGGTCATGTTATAGTTCATGACAAAGTTATCAAACCTTTTTAACAAAGAGTTGAGGATCAAATCCGTAGCCAACTCCTTCGAGACGGGACAACTCAGCCTTTCGAGGCGGTCAATGTGGCTTTTCGAAGTTGAAAAAGTTGAAGGAAACGTTCCAACAACAAGCAAGGGTAGAGCGCTTTGAAACGGTTCGAGCACTCCATGCGTGTTGTATGGATGACACCCAATCTGTTTCATCTTATGTCAAAAATGTTGACAACTTTGTCATGAACTATAACATGACCGGGTTTGACCGCCTCGAAAGGCTGAATTGTCCCGTCTCGAAAGAGTTGGCTACGGATTTTATCCTCAACTCTATGTCAACTTTGTTATGAATTATAACATGAACGGGTGGGACAAAAACATAAGTGAGCTTCACTCTATGCTCAAAACTACCGAGGCGGCCATGGGTAAAAAGGTTTTACCCGTTCTCACCATCAATGAAGGTGGGAACAAGAAGAGGCCTCACCCCGCACCCAAGGCAAGTGTTGCCAAGGGTAAAGGGTACGTTAGGGGAAAGGGAAAGGGAGTGGTAAAAGCGCCACCACTAAAACCAGTGGAGAAGAAGCAAAAGGTTGCTTCGAATGACCCATGGCTTTAAGTGTGGGGAGATAGGACATTGAGCAAAAAATTGTCCTGTCCATCTCAAAGAGTTGCAAGCCAAGAGGGATGCCGGGCAAACCTCAGGTACAATTTTCATGATTTATATTGATCTCAAATTAATATCCTCTAACACATGGGTATTTGATACCGGATGTGGAACTCATATTTGCAATTTGTTGCAGGGGTTCAAAAGAAGTAAGGACTTCAAGAAAGAGGATGTGAGCCTCTACATGGGGAATGGGGCAAAAGTTCAAGTTGAAGACCGAGGGGACTACATCTTGAAGCTTCCAAATGGTTTGGAAGCAATTTTAAATAATGTTTTGTATGCTCCTAGTTTCACTAGAAACATTATTTTAGTTGCCCAATTAAGACAATGTGGTTATGTTTTGACATTTATTGAGAATGAAATTCATGTTTCTTTAAATGACATATTTTATTTTAAAGTTATTCCTATTAATGGTATTCATGAATTGGTTCGTGAAAATATATTATATGATAGCTCATTGTACCAAACCACCACCAAGAAGCTCAAATTGGATTTGAGTGACACCTATCTTTGGCATTGCCATCTTGGTCATATAAACAAGAAGCGATACAAACACTTCAAAAGAATGGTCTTTTAAAAGCAAGTGAATATGATTCATTTGATGTATGTGAATCTTGTTTACAAGGCAAAATGACTAAGGCACCTTTTAGTGGCAAAACCGAAAGGGCAAAAGAATTATTAGGTATCATACATTCGGATGTATGTGGTCCTTTTAAGCCAATGACTAGGTACAATGAAAGATACTTCATTACCTTTACCGACGACTATAGTCGATATGGGTATGTGTACTTGTTAAGACACAAAGATGAAGCTTTAGAAATGTTCAAAACCTTCCAGAATGAAGTAGAAAATTAACTCAACAAGTCAATAAAAATTCTCCGCACCGATAGAGGAGGTGAATATCTAAGTGATGCTTTTAGAGATCATCTTAGAAGTTGTGGGATTGTCTCACAACTATCTACACCTGGAATACCACAAGACAATGGTGTGTCCGAGAGGAGGAATCAAACTCTATTGGATATGGTTCGATCTATGAGGGCTAGAAGCTCATTGCCTCTATCATTTTGGGGTTTTGCTTTGCTCTCTACGGCCCGTATTATGAATATGGCCCGAACCAAGAAAGTGGAAAAGACAACTTTTGAAATAAGACATGGAAGGGTTCCATCTCTATCATATTTAAAGGTGTGGTGATGTGAGGCTTATGCTAATACTCCCACCTCAAACAAGTTAGAAAGCCGTTCCACTAAGTGTATCTTTATTGGATATCCTAGAGATTATATGGGATATTATTTCTTTGATCCATTGGAACAAAAGGAGTTTGTTGCCAAGAAGGCTGAGTTTTTAGAAGCTAAGCTCCTTATGGAAGGAGCTAGCAGTAGAACAATGGATCTTGAGGAAGAACAAGAACCACAACCCGATACACGTTTGGTTGACACTAGCACTCAACATGAGGATGTTGAGGATTATCAAGTGGTTGATCAATACACACAAAACGTTCGCAGATCTAGTAGATATAGTAATCCACCTGAAAGATATGGATTTTTCATGGATGGATGCTATGTGGTAGATTCCGATGAACCAACCACATACCGTGATGCAATGTCCAATTTGGATTGTGACAATGGCTTGAAGCCATGAACGTTGAGATGCAATCATTGTATGACAACCAAGTGTGGGACTTGGTTGAGCCACCTCTTAACTCCAAGGTAGTTGGAAGTAAGTGGGTTTTCAAGAAGAAAACCGATATGAATGGAAACTTGGATACTTATAAAGCTAGACTTGTAGCAAAAGGTTTCACTCAAACTCAAGGGGTTGATTATGATGAGACCTTCTCGCCGGTTGCAATGCTAAAGTCTATTAGGATATTATTTTCCATAACTGCTCATTATGATTATGAGATTTGGCAAATGGATGTCAAAACCTCTTTTCTAAATGGATATCTTGAGGAAGATGTCTATATGGTTTAGCCTGAAGGTGTTGTCGATCCAAAACATCCTGACAAAGTATACAAGTTAAAGAAATCAATCTATGGATTGAAGCAAGCATCAAGAAGTTGGAATCACCGTTTTGATGAAGAGGTAATCAAATTTGGATTCATCAAAAACGCTGATGAAGCATGTGTGGATAAGAAAGCTAGTGGGAGCATTATAACTTTCCTAGTATTGTATGTCGATGACATCCTACTATTTGGAAATGACATTCCAACCTTGGAAGGTGTAAAAACCTAGCTTGGAAGTTGTTTTTCCATTAAGGATCTTGGTGAAGCCGCCTATATTTTTGATATAAAGATCTATAGGGATAGATCAAGGCGGTTGATAGGTTTAAATCAAAGTGCATACATTGATAAGATCTTGAAAAGGTTTAAGATGGAAAACTCTAAGAAAGAAACAGTACCTATTCAAAGAGGAACGATATTGAGTACGACTAAATGTCCAAGCTCAAAGGATGAGCAAGACAACATGAAGGGAATCCCGTATGCGTCTGCTATAGGATCCATCATGTATGCAATGGAATGCACTAGGCCGAACGTGTCATGCGCTTTGAGCATGACAAGCCGATACCAGCAAAATCCTTGAAATAGTCATTGGATTGTTGTTAAGAACATACTTAAGTACCTAAGGAGAACTAAAGATATGTTCCTAACCTATGGATCTAGTGAGGAGAAACTCGTGGTAAAAGGTTACACGGATGCGAGTTTCCAAACTGATCGGGATGATTCATGATCACAATCGGGATACATTTTCATCTTGAATGGAGGAGCAGTCTCTTGGAAGAGCTCTAAGCAAGATGTGGTGGCATTATCAACTACAGAGTCAGAATACATCACCGCTTCATTAGCAGCTCAAGAAGCTGCATGGTTGAAGAAATTCATTGCCGATCTAGGGGTGGTCCCTTCCATTCAGGACCCCCTAGAAATTCTTTGTGATAACTAGGATGTGATTGCTCAAATCAAGGAACCCCGTGCACATCAAAAGTTGAGGCACATTGAGCGGATATTTAACTACATAAGGGATGAAGTTGAAAAAGGAAAGATATGTATTCGCAAATTTCACACGGATCAAAACATTTGGATCCACTCACGAAGCTCCTTGAAAAGACAAAGCATGAAGGTCATACTTGTGCCATGGGACTTCGATATTCTAGTGACTAGATTTGATCTTTAATTTTGTATTTGGATATTGGAACCTTTTATTACTTGAATAAATTATTTGGTTATAATGTTTCAACTAATGTTGCTATTTTGCATGTTTAAAAATCCATGAGTAAATAATTTACTCAAAACGTCCGTAGTCATTCATTCTTGTGGGAGCAAGTATGAGGGTAAGACTATTATGAACTTGGATTGGTGGATATTCATATAGATGAATATAGGGCAAGGGTTGCTGCCAAGGTTCATAAATATTTGTAGGATACAAATATTGGACGGACCCACATCTCAAATAATACAACATGGAATCTTCTTGATTGATCATAAGTAAATTTGATTAAAGGTGATTATCATTTGGTATCCTCTGACCTGAGATACATATTGAGTCTTGATATTCACCAAATGTTATACTTTGACTTAGTTCTTCGTTGTTCTGAAACATGGCAGTACATAAGGCTGATTTCAGGTATAATACGAGGTGATTGTGAGAGACGTATGTAGTCAAGATAGGATTTGTCCCTCTTATTCGTTGAGAGTAAGATATCTAAGGCCTAAAAAGTTAAATCAATGGAGAATGATCACTCTGTGTCTCTAGGATTTAACATGACATCTATGACAAAAGGATAGATGATTGATTCACCTAAAACAATTCGAGTAAGGTACTTGGGGATGATGTTATTGAATGATACTTAGTCATACGTACTAAGGGTAGTGTAAGGATTCCTTAAGTCTGATGCAACCCAAAACATCCAAAGTGTCTCTGCAACATGCACTAAGTACTGAAGTAAAGAATGCTTTGGAAGTTTTACACAATGCACTAGAAAATACTCTAAGTGTAAAATCTTTCGAAGCCAAGACCAATATCTTCCGAAGCCAAACATGAAGTCTTCCGAAGCCTCAGAGACAAAGTCTTCTGAAGCTTCAACCTATGAAGACAGATTTCTTCCGAAGACTTTTAGTACACATGCTTTATCTGATGTACTGTTCCATAAAGCACCTTTCCGCTGCATCTCTGTAAAGTCACCAACTTACATGAGTTGGTGAAAAGGTCCATGCTTTTGGTAACTGTACATTAAGGTCTTGAGTCAGTAACTTTCTACTTTATGAACTTTATCCTTTTTGTAATGTATAAGGATGTGAGCTATGGTATGTCATAGTCACAAGGTCAAAAGGCATATATGCCTTTTAATCCTACAATTGATTTTGTTAGTGTCTAGTCAATTGTATCCAGCTGGCTTTCAAAGTATAGCCGGCTGTAGGTTGTAGTATAAGTATTCCAAGTTCTTGTATCTTTTTTAATGCTTTGTAACACTTGTAAAAGAACTTGAGAAAGCAATATACTGCCTCCTTGAAACCCAACTCTCTTGTTCTGTCTCTTTACTTTACTTGTGTTCTTAGTATCAACTTGGTTAATCCAATTCACTGTTTGATCAAAGTTTAGTTGCTCTCCTCATTGTGTTGTTGTGTTGTAATATTGTTCAAGCCCTTAAACGATCCTGCAATTGGTATCAGAGCATTCCAGGCTCTTGATATAAGATCTCACCATCTTAAGATCCCTCACACACACAAAAACTAAACTCTCCAAATGGCATCCATCTCAAATACTGATATGGAGACTGGAACCATGAACAAATCCCCACTGATCACTCTTGATGATTTTGACACCTGGTGTATGAGAATGGAAGGTTTCATCAGGTCTCTTGATTCAAGAATGTGGGAATCTGTTGAGAATGGACCTTTCATACCCAGCACTCCTTCTGCTACTGGTGCTGGTATGATTCCAAAAGATGTGGCCAACTACTCAGATGAAGATAGAAAAAGAGTAGAGATTGGTAGGAAGGCCATGACTGCTCTTCAGACTGCTCTCCCAAACTCTGTATACAGAGGCTTTAAGAAGTGCAAAACAGCTAAACAGCTGTGGGATGCACTGAAGCTGATGTATGAAGGCTCCTCTGAAGCCAAGGAGAACAAGAAAGATCTCCTGAAGCAGCAGTTTGAAAATTTCACCTTCAAAGCAGGTGAAACCATGACTCAACAATACTTCAGGTATGTTGAGATAGTGGATACCCTAGTGGATGGAGGAGTTCCTCTTGAGAACAGGGACATTGTAAGGAAGTTCATGTCCTCACTTCCTAGGCAATGGACACACTATTGTGTGGTGATCAAGAGGACTGAGAACCTCAAAACTCTTACTCTCACAGAGTTATATGAGATTCTCAGTGGATACCAGATGGAGATGAACATGCAAGGTTCATCTGGCAACTCCAACAATCAAATGGGTTCAGCCCTTCATGTGGTTGAAAGGGATAGCATAGAACCCCAACATCATCTCATATGCTACTCTGACAACTCACAAAAGGGTCCTTTCATCACCTTCCCGGAGACACCAAGGGAGAACTTTACTCAAGGAAGCCCATTCCAAGAGACAAGTTCTTCTCAAGCCTTTGTGTCTACTGATGAAAGCTGTGGGAACTCTCTCTTCACTCTTGAAGACCTTGACTGTATCCATCCAGATGACCTGGAATACATGGAGATAGTTCAGCAGATGGCTCTCCTCACTCACAGAGCCAAGAAGTTTACAAGAGAACAGGAAGGTTTCCAAGCAATGCTACCAGTGGAAAGTTTGGGCTGGATAAAAGCAAAGTTAAGTGTTACAACTGTAACCTTATAGGCCACTTTGCTAGAGAGTGTAAGACACCTAAAACAAATGGGGGCCAAACACAACCCAGACCAAACTACACTGACAAAGCCCCTCAGAATGAGAAGCCAAAGCAACATGCTGCTGTTGCTGTTGAAGAGGGAGGCTTTGACTGGAGCTTTCAGGTGGAAGATGCTTCTCCAAACCAAGCACTGATGGATGACCATGATGAAGCCAAGGTATTGGAACATCTCTGTACTCCTGAATGCATTGCTAAAGTAAATAGATACAGGTCCTACAACATAGAGATGAGATCTGATCTGGAGTCACTAAACATATTAAAATCTGATTTTAGAAAGTCTGAAAATGATTACAAGTTAAAGATAGAGGACTTGGAGAAAACCATTTCAGTACTAAAACATGAACATACAGATTTTAGAACTCAGATCCAGGATCTCATAACTAAGTTGACTGAGTGCCAGGCTGAGCTTGTGATCAGCAAAGCCAAGGCAGAGAAAAGTGTTCTTGAAGAAGAGACCTTCAAGAACATGATATCCTCATCCCTGCACAACAAAGTGTGCTATCAAAATAGGCAGGGACTGGGATCAAATGAGATAGCTCCTCCACACACAATCTTGTCTGTAAGATCTCCTAGGTGTGGAACTTGTGAAGATGAGCTTCCTCTCATAGATCCTATAAGTGAGGAGGATGAAGAAGTGATAGTGAAGAATTCCTCTGAGAAGAGTGAAGAAGAGGATTCTTCCAAGGGCCACTATCCTTCTGAGGAGAAGAAATCTACTGTGATGACCAAGTCCAAGAGAAAGAACTTGATCAGGAAGAGCAAGAGAAAAGCAAAGAAGGCTCAAGAGATCAAGGCTACTTTTGATGCTAAGCAGAAACAAGTTTTTATCTCTGCAGGTTTCAAAGTAGTAAGGACTGAAGACATCAACCAAGACTCCTTAGCTAAGAGTCCTGGTTTTTGTTCAAATCATCTCAGTGCAAAGAAGAAGACTGAGATGTTGTGTACCACTGCTGCACAGCCTGGACCATCACACTCCAAGAACAGTTCACAGCCCAAAAGAACTGTCTCAGCATCTACCAAGATGAAGGTGGAGAAGGGATGTGACCAAAGCCAGTCTTGCTCTCATAAGGAGACTCTTTTGAAGAAGAAAATGTCATGTGTCATGTGTGAGAGTACCTCTCACATTGCTAAGGATTGCCCATACAATCCTAAAAGTACTATCCACATGACCAATACAAAGACTTCAAAGAGTTTCAAGAAGTCTCAAGCTTCGGAAGGAAAGTCTGTTTCCTTCGGAAGCTCCAAATCAAAGAAGAAGGTAAATGGAAAATTACCTTCGGAAGTAAAATTGGTCTCGGAAGAAAGGAGTTCTTCCGAAGCACTGAAGTCTGCTGCAGTGACTGTAGAATCTTCCGAAGGTTCAGTCATCAAAACTTGTGAAGTCCCAAAAGCTTCTAAGGTTTTGAAGGTCAAGTCCAAGACTCCAAAGGTGGTGTGGAAGTCTAAGAAAGACCAAATGACTGAAGTTTCTCCATCAACAACAGCTGAAGATCCCCCTAGTACAACCATAGGATCTATTACTGTTGCATTACCTTCTATTACACTTAGTGAGCCCAAGACAAGTAAGGCTTGGGTTTCCAAATGTAACTAATCATTTTCTTTGTGCAGGAACAGCTCAAGACAAGCAGGAATGTCTGGATAATTGACAGTGGCTGTTCCAGGCACATGACAGGCAATAGGTCTCTACTCCATAATTTTGAGAGAATTGATGGAGGACCAGTTGCTTTTGGAGGAGATGAAGGTGGTTACATTTCGGGAAGGGGCAAGGTCACAAATGGTAAGCTCAGCATTGAGAAGGTAAACTTTGTTAAGGAGCTTGGGTACAATCTTCTGAGTGTATCCCAATTTTGTGATCAGAGTCATAACATGCTCTTTACTGAGCATGAGTGCATTGTTCTCAAGCCTGGAGTGGTCATTCCTCATGAGCATATCCTGCTCAGAGCCCCAGGAAAGGGAACATGTACAAGATGGATTTGCAAGAAACATCTCCCTCTGGAGAAGTTTCATGCTTTCTATCTAAAGCAAATAGTGATGAGTCTTTCCTATGGCATAAAAGAATGTGCCATGTAAACTTTAAGAACATGAATAAATTAATTAAACATGATTTGGTAACTGGAATGCCAAAGAAAGAGTTTACAAGTGATGATCATTGTGTTGCATGCCTGAAAGGGAAGCAACACAAGGTATCTCACAAGCCTAAGGAAAAGAACTCCATCACTACTCCCCTACACTTGTTACATATGGATCTCTTTGGCCCCACCAGTGTAATGAGTCTAGGAAGGACCTCTTACTGTTTAGTGATCACAGATGATTTTACAAGATTCACTTGGGTTTTCTTTCTTAGAACTAAGGATGAAACCCTGAGATTCTGAAGAATTTCATCTTAAAAGTTGAGAATCAATGTGATCACAAGGTCAAAACCATAAGATGTGATCAAGGAACTGAATTCAAGAACCAAATCCTTGATACATTTTGTGATGAAAAAGGTATTACAAGACAATATAGTGCTCCCAGGACTCCTCAGCAAAACGGAGTTGCTGAGAGGAGAAACAGGACACTTATTGAAGCTGCAAGAACTATGTTGTCTGACTCTAAACTGCCCATCACCTTCTGGGCAGAGGCAGTTAATACTGCTTGCTATGTGCAAAACAGAGTTTTAGTAGTTAAGACACATGGTAAGACTCCTTATGAACTTTGGCACAAGAGGAAACCTTTCATTGGTTTTCTCAGGTCATTTGGATGTCCCTGCACCATCTTGAATACCAAGGATCAAATTGCCAAGTTTGCTGAGAAATCAGATGATGGACACTTCATTGGATACTCTTCCCAAGCTAAGGCTTATAGAGTATACAATCTCAGAACTAGAATTGTTGAGGAGTCAGCCAATGTGACTTTCAATGAACACACACCCTGTGTGGCTGGTTCTGGTCCTGATTGGCTGTTTGATCTTGATTTAGTTACCAACTTTTTAACAAATCTTGTGAGCATGTTTCAGGATCTGCAGAAAATTTAAATACAGGTGATCCTGATCCAAGATTTGAGCTAGGAAGATCCTCAACTCATACATCTTCAGCTCCAGTTGGAACTACTTCAGCAAATGAGGTTTCTATCAGCACTACAATGACAAATTCAGCTGATACATCTGGTATGCCTTCAAATTCCAGCTCAGAGGCTTCTCAACCAGATAAAGATACCTCAATTGTAGAAGACAACAATGGTGATGGTGATAGTGATCAGGAATTCCTTGATGCTAATAACCACACCATAGATGACAACATCAATGATGTCACACACTCATTGGATCAAGTTAATCTTGATAAGTGTGGTAATGTGGAGGGTGAATCTTCTAGGCCAGATCTAAATTTCTCAAATTTGGATCTTTCTCAGCAACTTGCTGTGATCCCTCAGCTAAGGATCCACAAGTCTCACCCCACCACAAACATCATTGGAGATGTTGTCACAGGGGTAAGAACAAGAGGACAAACCCATGAAGCAAATGTTTGTCTTCACTCTTTTTCTTATCTCAGATAGAGCCAAAGAAAGTTGATGAAGCTCTAAAGGATGGAAGTTGGGTTGAAGCTATGCAACAAGAGCTGCTTCAATTCAAAAGGCAGAAAGTTTGGAACCTTTGTCCTCTTCCTCATGGGAAGACTACCATTGGAACCAAATGGGTTTTTAGGAATAAGAAGGATGATAGAGGAATCATCATCAAGAACAAGGCAAGACTAGTTGTTCAAGGATACACACAAGAAGAAGGGATTGACTACACTGATGTCTTTGCTCCTGTAGCAAGATTAGAAGCTGTTAGGATATTCCTGGCATTTGCTGCATCCAAGAACTTCAAGGTCTTTCAACTTGATGTAAAGTGTGCTTTCTTATATGGAGTGATTGATGAAGAGGTTTATGTCAAACAGCCACCTGGTTTTGTAGACCCTGATCATCCTGATTATGTCTGCAAGCTTGACAAAGCTCTTTATGGGCTGCATCAGGCACCCAGGAAGTGGTATGAGACACTATCTGAGTATCTTTGTAAACATGGATACAGGAGAGGTACTATAGATGGAACTCTCTTCATCAAAGGACAGGGAAATGACTTATTGCTAGTTCAAGTATATGTAGATGACATCATCTTTGGTTCAACTAATCCAAAGCTCTGCAAAGACTTTGAGAAGCTGATGAAAGACAGATTTGAAATGAGTGCAATGGGAGAACTCAATTTCTTTCTGGGAATTCAAGTGAAGCAAGTTGAAGATGGCATCTTCATAAGTCAGTCAAAGTATGTTCAAGACATACTCAAGAGGTTCAACATGACTGATTGTAAGATTGCTAAGACACCCATAGCCAGAAACCACTCCCTTGGACCTGATCTTGAGGGGGAGTGTGTAGATGAACATCTATACAGGGCTATGATTGGGTCTCTTATGTATCTTACAGCTAGCAGGCCTGATATCATGTTTGCTACATGTATTTGTGCAAGATATCAAGCCAACCCTAAGATGTCTCACTTAATCATTGTGAAAAGGATTCTAAGATACCTCAAAGGTGCTTCAACACTTGGTCTATGGTATCCAAAGAATCCTAACTTCAAACTGTATGCTTATACAGATAGTGATTATGGTGGTTGCAACATGACTGCAAAGTCTACATCTGGGGGATGTCAATTCCTTGGTGGAAGGGTTGTCTCATGGCAATGCAAGAAACAATCCTGTGTGTCTGCATCAACTGCTGAGGCTGAATACATTGCTGCTGCAAGCTGCTGTGCTCAAGTGCTTTGGATTCAAAATCAGATGCTGGACTATGGATTTAACTTCAAAGAGACTCCTATCCACATAGACAACAATAGTGCTATCTCTATCTTTGAGAACCATGTGCAGCACTCAAGGACCAAACACATCAACATCAGGTATCATTTAATAAGAGATAACTATGAAAAGGGATTAATTAAACTAGTCAAAGTTCATACAGATGAACAATATGCTGATCTGTTTACAAAAGCTTTTGATGAACAGAGATTTAAATATCTTATATCAGCTATTGGGATGATTAACTTTGAGTAGACTTTTTCTTAAAACTAATTCTAATTGTTTCTTCATAAAATATGTGTGTCCTAAGTTGTCTAGTTCATTACTTTCATAAGCTCATGTTTTCTTTGGATGTAAAATTCTTTTTGAAGACTTTCCTTAGAGTTTTGAAAATTTTCTGATACTTCGGAAGATAAAATTTTATCTTCGGAAGAAAATTATCTCTTCAAAATAAATAACTGTCTAAGAGATTTTACCTTCGGAAGAAGTCTAAACCCATCTTCCGAAGCTTAAATTCTTATCTCAGACACTTATTTGTTTTTAAGGACTTTTTCCTTCCGAAGCAAAATTAACTCTCGGAAGCTTTGTTGTTCTTTATACAAAGCATTCAAGGGTTTATTTCTCTTCTGAAGCATAAATTTTCAAGACTCTCAGGAAAATCTTCCGAAGCCATTTCTAGCTTCGAAAGTTTTTTTATTAAAACTTCCGAAGACAATTTACCTTCGGAAGCTTTTCGAATTCCAAGAAAACTACTTTTTGAGCAAAAGTAAACTACTTTTTCAGAGGTGGGACCGACTTCTGGATTTCAAAGTTTATCCTCTTTCATTAACTTTGGTTCAAATCCCTTTTCACATAAATACCCAACGGTTCCCCCTCTTCGTCACTATCTTCCTCAATTCCACTATTCCTCTAACCTAATTCTCTAAACCGCCTTTGCTTTCTACCTTTCTTCACCCTTAAGCTTCTGAAATGGCCAACCTTAACCGTAGAAACAACCCAGATTTCTCCATGCAACTTCACAGGCAACATAATCAAGTTGCTCTGTTAAGCTCTGAGAAAGATGCAAGTTTCTCAGAGATTTGCCAATTCTTAACTCTATCCAACTACTTCACCTCCCTGACCATTGATCCTACTCTTTATAAGGATCACTTGCTTGAATTCTGGAAGACCTGCCAAGAGGTCATCATGGATGGGGAGAAGGCACTGTCTGCCACAGTGCAAGGGAGGACAATCTTCATCACTCCGGTCATCATTAACCATCATTTGCAGCTGGATGATGAAGAAGGTGAGTTGTCCTTCCCAAAGGAAGCTGTTAATCATTCCTTTGAGCAGATGGGCTATGAGGGAGATTTCTCTGTAAAGACCTTTAGGAAAGGGAAGGTCTCATCCCAGTGGAAATACCTGCTCCATGTGGTTATCCACAGCTTATCAAACAAGCATGGTGGATGGGACCATATTTCTGAGGATCTCTTCTTTATAGTTCATGGAATGGTTCAAGGGGTCAAGTTCAGGTACTCTCAATTTGTTTATACTAATTTACTTGCAAACTTGGACTCCTTAGAGTATTACATGTTTCCTAGATATGTTCAACACATTCTCAACTGTGAACTGGGCTCACAGTTGAGGGAAACAAGTAATATTCTTAAATTGGGACAGATGAAGCCCAGCATCTTTAAAATAATGAAGAAGCCAACTGTAGGCTTCTCAGGGCTAGAAACAGCCCTAGTCCCCAAAATGTTAGAGCTCATTGCTCAAGGTGACAACCTAGCAACACAAGCTAGTGTTGAACCCACACCTCTCTTATCCTTACCTCTAAAAAGACCACAAATCACCTTGCTCAGGCTATTGAGTCTGTGCAGGCCCCCATATACTCAACCTTACAGGAGGAAGTGGACACTAGAGCTCCCACTTCCCCTGAGGAGCAAACCACTCCCATTTCTTCACCTATCAGGGCTGAGGTTCCTCATGCTCACCCTTGAGCTCACAAGCCCAACAGACTTAAGCCTTCACTCTGAGTCTCAACACTCAAGTGAACAACCTTCAGGGGACAGTTACCATCCCCAGCCTTTAGATCTCAACCAACCAATTCCCAACCTATCCTTCTATACTGATGAAGACTTAGGATTCAGTGAGTACCATGAGTCTTTCTTCTCCTCCCCTACTCAAAGAGAGATGAGTACCTCTGATTCTCCTCAGTCTATCCCACATCAGTCACCAATTACTGAGGTGGACACTTCTGAACATGTTCAGGATGTCCATATGGAAGAGGCTCTCACTTTTGAAAGTGATTACATCATTAAGACCCCAACCATGGCAACTCAGCCCACTGGTATCTCAACTGAGATTGCTAGTGAGCAGAGGAAAACCAGCAGCCAAGAACCTCAAGCTGGTGGTGAGAGAGAGGACTTTGGTCCAATCATCTCATCCCCCAATGATTCTTCTGATGAAGAAGAGGGGAATTTGAGACTAAAGGTGCAGAAACTGTCAAAAACATGCTCCTATTTAGTCTCTAAAGTTAGTCATCTGGAATCTCAGGTGACTACCTTACAAAACAGGGTCAATGATCAGCAACTTCAGATTTCATATCTAAAGGAAAAACTAGCTGGGAGACCTTTAAGGAGAGCTCAACCAGGAACACAAGAACCTGTGAAGTGATTGACTTATCCTCCAGCTCACCTATGCAAGTGGGTGATGCTACCAAAAAGGGGGAGAAAGTTATTACAACCACAGAACCTGGGAGTTCTTCACAGAGAATGGACATAGAGGACTCACCATCCTCACTTGCTGTTGTGCATTCTCAGCAACTTCCTCAAGTTCACATTAATGTGGACTCTATAGACTCTATCATCAGGAGTCTCTTTGAGGAAGGTATACCAAGGGCTGTCTCATCTCCACCACAAGGAACTGCCAACTACATCATAAGGTGGAGGTATGATGCTGACAGAAGAGCCCTTATCCTTCACAGAGTTCAAGGGCAACAAGAAGTGTTTGATTTTCAAAGCCTGAACTTCTATGAAAGATTGGATCTAGTCAACATGCCACTTGTCAATCCAAGCAATTCAAGACAAGCTGACAGATTGGCTCAAAGAATCCAAGATAGGATCCTTGCAGAGTTCACTCTAAGAAGGAGACTTAGGCAATCAGGCAATGTCATCGGTCAACTGGATGTTGAGGTGGACCCTAAGATTAGTTTCATAGGGGAAACCTTGACTGAAGGCCCAGTGGCAGAACCTGAGACCCCTGTCTCATCATCAACAACTGCTGCAGAGGTTCAAACTACCTCTGAGACACCTGCTGGTGAAGGTGTTTCTCAGCCTCTCTCTGGCCAGAGCATGGAAGCTACACCAGCAATGAAGGTCAAGCCTCTATCCACCCTGAGTCACAAAGGTCTGTTGGTGACAAAGGGAAAAGGATAATGACTCCTGAGGAAATTGAGGAGGAAGAGAGAGAGAGAGAGAGGAAAAGGAAGCTAAGGGGAGAAAGTTCCTCTGGGTCATCAAGCTTTATGCAAGCTGCAATCAGGGCTGCCCCCAGACCAAATACTCAAGATGATGAGTTAAGGGCAGTAAGGATTACTTATTTACAGACCAGGAACTATGATATTGATGAAATAATCTCCCTTCCCTTAGAAGAATTGAATGAACTGCCTGACATGGAAGTGTCAAGAGAGATGAAGGAGAAAGAGGATGCAAGGCTACTTCTAAATTCAAAGAGGAGAAGAGACAGAAAAGACTCTACAAGCATGCTCCCACTCTCTCTCCAGTTCAAGAAAGTCCTGCACAGGAAGATGTGGCTCCACAAGAACCTCAGGTAGATAAAGAAGAAGATAGGATCAAGATGATCAACTACCTGAGTGCCACAGGCTTCTATCAGGCAGATGCACTTCTTCCCTTGTCCTATGACTTCATTGAGTTTGAGTACCTAAAGCAACTTGAGCTTGAGCTAGTCAAAGAAAGAAAGACAACCAAAAGGAAGCTAAGGGAAGAAGCTGCAAAGTTAAGAGGCATCATCCAAAAGAGTGTAAAGAAATCTGCTGACAGACAAAGGATGAAGAGCTTCTTGAAGCTATATGGATTCTCCGGAAGGAGACTTGGCCCCATGTCTCTATCCACAATGGATGAGCACATAAGGGTGATCAAGCAGAAGATTAAGAGTGGTGAACTGATTGACTTGCACTCTCTTCCAAGTCAAGTCCCACCTGAAGTGGAGGTCAAGTTTGAACAACCTGAGACACCTCAACCAGAACCTCCAGCTGAGCCTCAGCAAGCTTCATCTTCTGATCCAAGGCAGGGTCAAACTCCCTCTCCTTCTGAACTTGTGAGGGAGGAACACCCAACTGAGAAAGACAATGATGATCAACAAGGTGCTGCAGACCAGTCTTCTCAGTTAAAGTCATCTAAGAGGAAGAAGAGGATGGCTTCTAAACCAAAGACAAAGAAGAAGAAGCCTAAGTCATCTACCTCTACACCTCAGGCTGAATCAGATCAACCTGAGGAAGTGCATGATGAGGCAGCCCAATTAACTCCTATGCAAGTGGCTCCTCTAACAACTAAGACACCCATCTTGTCCTGGACTTACTCTACCAATCCAGAAAGATGGCATGTAATCATAGATTAAGGTGTTGAGAATGTCTACTCCTAGCAAGACATAATCAACTTACCTCTGCATGATCTCTTTGAAATGAGAAGATACTATGAGAGTCTTGATGATCCTGACCATCTAATGAAGAAAGGAATGGTCATGATTGTACTAAAGACCACCAACATCTGAAGATCTTCTAAGTGTTTTGGTAGCATCAGCCGTGGGGGAGTTTGTAAGGATTCCTTAAGTCTGATGCAACCCAAAACATCCAAAGTTTCTCTGCAACATGCACTAAGTACTGAATTAAAGAATGCTTCGGAAGTTTTACACAATGCACTAGAAAATACTCTAAGTGTAAAATCTTCCGAAGCCAAGACCAATATCTTCCGAAGCCAAACATGAAGTCTTCCGAAGCCTCAGAGACAAAGTCTTCCGAAGCTTCAACCTATGAAGACAGATTTCTTCCGAAGACTTTTAGTACACATGCTTTATCTGATGTACTGTTCCATAAAGCACCTTTCCGCTGCATCTCTGTAAAGTCACCAACTTACATGAGTTGGTGAAAAGGTCCATGCTTTTGGTAACTGTACATTGAGGTCTTGAGTCTATAACTTTCTACTTTATGTACTTTATCCTTTTTGTAATGTATAAGGATGTGAGCTATGGCATGTGATAGTCACAAGGTCAAAAGGCAGATATGCCTTTTTGTAAGGATTTCTTAAGTCTGATGCAACCCAAAACATCCAAAGTGTCTCTGCAACATGCACTAAGTACTGAAGTGAAGAATGCCTCGGAAGTTTTACACAATGCATTAGAAAATACTCTAAGTGTAAAATCTTCCGAAGCCAAGACCAATATCTTCCGAAGCCAAAAATGAAGTCTTCTGAAGCCTCAGAGACAAAGTCTTCCGAAGCTTCAACCTATGAAGACAGATTTCTTCTGAAGACTTTTAGTACACATGCTTTATCTGATGTACTGTTCCATAAAGCATCTTTTCCGCTGCATCTCTGTAAAGTCACCAACTTACATGAGTTGGTGAAAAGGTCCATGCTTTTGGTAACTGTACATTGAGGTCTTGAGTCTGTAACTTTCCACTTTATGTACTTTATCCTTTTTGTAATATATAAGGATGTGAGCTATGGCATGTCATAGTCACAAGGTCAAAAGGCAGATATGCCTTTTGATCCTACAATTGATTTTGTTAGTGTCTAGTCAATTGTATCCAGCTGGCTTTCAAAGTATAGCCGGTTGTAGGTTGTAGTATAAGTATTCCAAGTTCTTGTATCTTTCTTTATGCTTTGTAACACTTGTAAAAGAACTTGAGAAAGCAATATACTGCCTCCTTGAAACCCAAACTCTCTTGTTCTGTCTCCTTGCTTTACTTGTGTTCTTAGTATCATACTTGGTTAAACCAGTTCACTATTTGATTAAAGTTTAGTTAATCTCCTCATTGTGTTGTTGTGTTGTAATTGTGTTAAAGCCCTTAAACGGTCCTACAATTGGTATCAGAGCTTTTCAGGCTCTTGATATAAGATCTAACCATCTTAAGATCCCTCACACACCCAAAAACTAAACCTTTCAAATGGCTTCCATCTCAAAGACTGATATGGAGACTGGAACCATGAACAAATCCCCACTGATCACTCTTGATGATTTTGACACCTGGTGCATGAGAATGGAAGGCTTCATCAGGTCTCTTGATTCAAGAATGTGGGAATCTGTTGAGAATGGACCTTTCATACCCAGCGCCACCTCTGCTACTGGTGCTGGTATGATTCCAAAAGATGTGGCCAACTACTCAGATGAAGATAGAAAAAGAGTAGAGATTGATAGGAAGGCCATGACTGCTCTTCAGACTGCTCTCCCAAACTCTGTATACAGAGGTTTTAAGAAGTGCAAGACAGCCAAACAGCTGTGGGATGCACTGAAGCTGATGTATGAAGGCTCCTCTGAAGCCAAGGAGAACAAGAAAGATCTTCTGAAGCAGCAGTTTGAAAACTTCACCTTCAAAGCAGGTGAAACCATGACTCAACAATACTTCAGATATGTTGAGATTGTGGATACCCTAGTGGATGGAGGAGTTCCTCTTGAGAACAGGGACATTGTAAGGAAGTTCATGTCCTCACTTCCTAGGCAATGGACACACTATTGTGTGGTGATCAAGAGGACTGAGAACCTTAAAACTCTTACTCTGACAGAGTTGTATGGGATTCTCAGTGGATACCAGATGGAGATGAACATGCAAGGTTCATCTGGCAACTCCAACAATCAAATGGGTTCAGCCCTTCATGTGGTTGAAAGGGCAGCATAGAACCCCAACATCATCTCATATGCTACCCTGACAACTCACAAAAGGGTCCTTTCATCACCTTCCCGGAGACACCAAGGGAGAACTTTACTCAAGGAAGCCCATTCCAAGAGACAAGTTCTTCTCAAGCCTTTGTGTCTACTGATGAAAGCTGTGGGAATTATCTCTTCACTCTTGAAGACCTGGACTGTATCCATCCAGATGACCTGGAATACATGGAGATAGTTCAGCAGATGGCTCTCCTCACTCACAGAGCCAAGAAGTTCTACAAGAGAACAGGAAGAAGATTTCCAAGCAATGCTACCAGTGGAAAGTTTGGGCTGGATAAAAGCAAAGTTAAGTGTTACAACTGTAACCTTATGGGCCACTTTGCTAGGGAGTGTAAGGCACCTAAAGCAAATGGGGGCCAAACACAACCCAGACCAAACTACACTGACAAAGCCCCTCAGACTGAGAAGCCAAAGCAACATGCTGCTGTTGTTGTTGAAGAGGGAGGCTTTGACTGGAGCTTTCAGGTGGAAGATGCTTCTCCAAACCAAGCACTGATGGCTGACCATGATGAAGCCAAGGTATTGGAACATCTCTGTACTCCTGAATGCATTGCTAAAGTAAATAGATACAGGTCCTACAACTTAGAGATGAGATCTGATCTTGAGTCATTAAACATATTGAAATCTGATTTTAGAAAGTCTGAAAATGATTACAAGTTAAAGATAGAGGACTGGAGAAAGCCATTTCAGTACTAAAACATGAACATACAGATTTTAGAACTCAGATCCAAGATCTCATAACTAAGTTGACTGAGTGCCAGGCTGAGCTTGTGATCAGCAAAGCCAAGGCAGAGAAGAGTGTTCTTGAAGAAGAGACCTTCAAGAACATGATATCCTCATCCCTGCACAACAAAGTGTGCTATCAAAATAGACAGGGACTGGGATCAAATGAGATAGCTCCTCCACACACAATCTTGTCTGTAAGATCTCCTAGGTGTGGAACTTGTGAAGATGAGCTTCCTCTCATAGATCCTATAAGTGAGGATGATGAAGAAGTGATAGTGAAGAATTCCTCTGAGAAGAGTGAAGAAGAGGATTCTTCCAAGGGCCACTATCCTTCTGAGGAGAAGAAATCTACTGTGATGACCAAGTCCAAGAGAAAGAACTTGATCAGGAAGAGCAAAGGAAAGCAAAGAAGGCTCAAGAGATCAAGGCTACTTTTGATGCTAAGCAGAAACAAGTTTTTATCTCTGCAGGTTTCAAAGTAGTAAGGACTGAAGACATCAACCAAGACTCCTCAGCTAAGAGTCCTGGTTCTTGTTCAAATCATCTCAGTGCAAAGAAGAAGACTGAGCTGCTGTGTACCACTGCTGCACAGCCTGGACCATCAAACTCCAAAACAGTTCACAGCCCAAAAGAACTGTCTCAGCATCTACCAAGATGAAGGTGGAGAAGGGATGTGACCAAAGCCAGTCTTGCTCTCAAAAGGAGACTCTTTTGAAGAAGAAAATGTTATGTGTCATGTGTGAAAGTACTTCTCACATTGCTAAGGATTGCCCATACAATCCTAAAAGTACTGTCCACATGACCAATACAAAGACTTCAAAGAGTTTCAAGAAGTCTCAAGCTTCGGAAGGAAAGTCTGTTTCCTTCGGAAGCTCCAAATCAAAGAAGAAGGTAAATGGAAAATTACCTTCGGAAGTAAAATTGGTCTCGGAAGAAAGGAGTTCTTCCGAAGCACTGAAGTCTGCTGCAGTGACTGTAGACTCTTCCGAAGGTTCAGTCATCAAAACTTGTGAAGTCCCAAAAGCTTCTAAGGTTTTGAAGGTCAAGTCCAAGACTCCAAAGGTGGTGTGGAAGTCTAAGAAAGACCAAATGACTGAAGTTTCTCCATCAACAACAGCTGAAGATCCCCATAGTACAACCATAGGATCTATTACTGTTGCATTACCTTCTATTACACTTAGTGAGCCCAAGACAAGTAAGGCTTGGGTTTCCAAATGTAACTAATCATTTTCTTTGTGCAGGAACAGCTCAAGACAAACAGGAATGTCTGGATAATTGACAGTGGCTGTTCCAGGCACATGACAGGCAATAGGTCTCTACTCCATAATTTTGAGAGAATTGATGGAGGACCAGTTGCTTTTGGAGGAGATGAAGGTGGTTACATTTCTGGAAGGGGCAAGGTCACAAATGGTAAGCTCAGCATTGAGAAGGTAAACTTTGTCAAGGAGCTTGGGTACAATCTTCTGAGTGTATCCCAATTTTGTGATCAGAGTCATAACATGCTCTTTACTGAGCATGAGTGCATTGTTCTCAAGCCTGGAGTGGTCATTCCTCATGAGCATATCCTGCTCAGAGCCCCCAGGAAAGGGAACATGTACAAGATGGATTTGCAAGAAACATCTCCCTCTGGAGAAGTTTCATGCTTTCTATCTAAAGCAAATAGTGATGAGTCTTTCCTATGGCATAAAAGAATGTGCCATGTAAACTTTAAGAACATGAATAAATTAATTAAACATGATCTGGTAACTGGAATGCCAAAGAAAGAGTTTACAAGTGATGATCATTGTGTTGCATGCCTGAAAGGGAAGCAACACAAGGTATCTCACAAGCCTAAGGAAAAGAACTCCATCACTACTCCCCTACACTTGTTACATATGGATCTCTTTGGCCCCACCAGTGTAATGAGTTTAGGAAGGACCTCTTACTGTTTGGTGATCACAGATGATTTTACAAGATTCACTTGGGTTTTCTTCCTTAGAACTAAGGATGAAACCCCTGAGATTCTGAAGAATTTCATCTTAAAAGTTGAGAATCAATGTGATCACAAGGTCAAAACCATAAGATGTGATCAAGGAACTGAATTCAAGAACCAAATCCTTGATACATTTTGTGATGAAAAAGGTATTACAAGACAATATAGTGCTCCCAGGACTCCTCAGCAAAACGGAGTTGCTGAAGGAGAAACAGGACACTTATTGAAGCTGCAAGAACTATGTTGTCTGACTCTAAACTGCCCATCACCTTCTGGGCAGAGGCAGTAAATACTGCTTGCTATGTGCAAAACAGAGTTTTAGTAGTTAAGACACATGGTAAGACTCCTTATGAACTTTGGCACAAGAGGAAACCTTTCATTGGTTTTCTCAGGTCATTTGGATGTCCCTGCACCATCTTGAATACCAAAGATCAAATTGCCAAGTTTGCTGAGAAATCAGATGATGGACACTTCATTGGATACTCTTCCCAAGCTAAAGCTTATAGAGTATACAATCTCAGAACTAGAATTGTTGAGGAGTCAGCCAATGTGACTTTCAATGAACACACACCCTGTGTGGCTGGTTCTGGTCCGGATTGGCTGTTTGATCTTGATTTAGTTACCAACTGTTTTAACAAATCTTGTGAGCATGTTTCAGGATCTGCAGAAAATTTAAATACAGGTGATCCTGATCCAAGATTTGAGCTAGGAAGACCCTCAACTCATACATCTTCAGCTCCAGTTGGAACTACTTCAGCAAATGAGGTTTCTATCAGCACAACAATGACAAATTCAGCTGATACATCTGGTATGCCTTCAAATTCCAGCTCAGAGGCTTCTCAACCAGATAAAGACACCTCAATTGTAGAAGACAACAATGGTGATGGTGATAGTGATCAGGAATTTCTTGATGCTAATAACCATACCATAGATGACAACATCAATGATGTCACACACTCATTGGATCAAGTTAATCTTGATAAGTGTGATAATGTGGAGGGTGAATCTTCAAGGCCAGATCTAAATTTCTCAAATTTGGATCTTTCTCAGCAACTTGCTGTGATCCCTCAGCTAAGGATCCACAAGTCTCACCCCACCACAAACATCATTGGAGATGTTGTCACAGGGGTAAGAACAAGAGGACAAACCCATGAAGCAAATGTTTGTCTTCACTCTTGTTTCTTATCTCAGATAGAGCCAAAGAAAGTTGATGAAGCTCTAAAGGATGGAAGTTGGGTTGAAGCTATGCAACAAGAGCTGCTTCAATTCAAAAGGCAGAAAGTTTGGAACCTTTGTCCTCTTCCTCATGGGAAGACTACCATTGGAACCAAATGGGTTTTTAGGAATAAGAAGGATGATAGAGGAATCATCATCAAGAACAAGGCAAGACTAGTTGTTCAAGGATACACACAAGAAGAAGGGATTGACTACACTGATGTCTTTGCTCCTGTAGCAAGACTAGAAGCTGTTAGGATATTCCTGGCATTTGCTGCATCCAAGAACTTCAAGGTCTTTCAACTTGATGTAAAGTGTGCTTTCTTATATGGAGTGATTGATGAAGAGGTTTATGTCAAACAGCCACCTGGTTTTGTAGACCCTGATCATCCTGATTATGTCTGCAAGCTTGACAAAGCTCTTTATGGGCTGCATCAGGCACCCAGGAAGTGGTATGAGACACTATCTGAGTATCTTTGTAAACATGGATACAGGAGAGGTACTATAGATGGAACTCTCTTCATCAAAGGACAGGGAAATGACTTATTGCTGGTTCAAGTATATGTAGATGACATCATCTTTGGTTCAACTAATCCAAAGCTCTGCAAAGACTTTGAGAAGCTGATGAAAGACAGATTTGAAATGAGTTCAATGGGAGAACTCAATTTCTTTCTGGGAATTCAAGTGAAGCAGGTTGAAGATGGCATCTTCATAAGTCAGTCAAAGTATGTTCAAGACATACTCAAGAGGTTCAACATGACTGATTGTAAGATTGCTAAGACACCCATAGCCAGAAACCACTCCCTTGGACCTGATCTTGAGGGGGAGTGTGTAGATGAACACTTATACAGGGCTATGATTGGGTCTCTTATGTATCTTACAGCTAGCAGGCCTGATATCATGTTTGCTACATGTATTTGTGCAAGATATCAAGCCAACCCTAAGATGTCTCACTTAATCACTGTGAAAAGGATTTTAAGATACCTCAAAGGTGCTTCAACACTTGGTCTATGGTATCCAAAGAATCCTAATTTCAATATGTATGCTTATACAGATAGTGATTATGGTGGTTGCAACATGACTGCAAAGTCTACATCTGGGGGATGTCAATTCCTTGGTGGAAGGGTTGTCTCATGGCAATGCAAGAAACAATCCTGTGTGTCTGCATCAACTGCTGAGGCTGAATACATTGCTGCTGCAAGCTGCTGTGCTCAAGTGCTTTGGATTCAAAATCAGATGCTGGACTATGGATTTAACTTCAAAGAGACTCCTATCCACATAGACAACAATAGTGCTATCTCTATCACTGAGAACCCTGTGCAGCACTCAAGGACCAAACACATCAACATCAGGTATCATTTAATAAGAGATAACTATGAAAAGGGATTAATTAAACTAGTCAAAGTTCATACAGATGAACAATATGCTGATCTGTTCACAAAAGCTTTTGATGAACAAAGATTTAAGTATCTGATATCAGCTATTGGGATGATTAACTTTGAGTAGACTTTTTCTTAAAACTAATTCTAATTATTTCTTCTTAAAATATGTGTGTCCTAAGTTGTCTAGTTCATCACTTTCATAAGCTCATGTTTTCTTTGGATGTAAAATTCTTTTTGAAGACTTTCCTTAGATTCTTGAAAATTTTCTGATACTTCGGAAGATAAAGTTTTATCTTCGGAAGAAAAACATGTCTTCAAAATAAATAACTGTCTAAGAGATTTTACCTTCGGAAGAAGTCAAAATTCATCTTCCGAAGCTTAAAATTCTTATCTCAGACACTTATTCATTTTTAAGGACTTTTTCCTTCCGAAGCAAAATTAACCTCGGAAGCTTTGTTTATTTCTATACAAAGCATCAAGGGTTTATTTCTCTTCCGAAGCATTTCTCTTTTCCGAAGCACAAGACTCTCAGGAAAATCTTCCGAAGCCATTTTAGCTTCGGAAGCTTTTTCAATTAAAACTTCCGAAGACAAATTACCTTCGGAAGCTTTTCGAATTCCAAGAAAACTACTTTTTGAGCAAAAGTAAACTACCTTTTCAGAGGTGGGACCGACTTCCGGATTTCAAAGTTTATCCTCTTTCATTAACTTTGGTTCAAATCCCTTTTCACATAAATACCCAACGGTTCCCCCTCTTTCCTACTATCTTCCTCAATTCCACTATTCCTCTAACCTAATTCTCTAAACCGCCTTTGCTTTCTACCTTTCTTCACCCTTAAGCTTCTAAATGGCCAACCTAAACCGCAGAAACAACCCAGATTTCTCCATGCAACTTCACAGGAAACATAATCAAGTTGCTCTGTTAAGCTCTGAGAAAGATGCAAGTTTCTCAGAGATTTGCCAATTCTTGACTCTGTCAAACTATTTCACCTCCCTACCATTGATCCTACTCTATATGAGGATCACTTGCTTGAATTCTGGAAGACCTGCCAAGAGGTCATTATGGATGGGGAGAAGGCACTGTCTGCCACAGTGCAAGGGAGGACAATCTTCATCACTCCGGCCATCATTAACCAACTTTTGCAGCTGGATGATGAAGAAGGTGAGGTGTCCTTCCCAAAAGAAGCTGTAAATCATTCTTTGAGCAGATGGGCTATGAGGGAGATTTCTCTGTAAAGACCTTCAGGAAAGGGAAGGTCTCATCCCAGTGGAAATACCTGCTCCATGTGGTTATCCACAGCTTATCAAACAAGCATGGTGGATGGGACCAGATTCCTGAGGATCTCTCCTTTATAGTTCATGGAATGGTTCAGGGGTCAAGTTCAGGTATTCACAATTTGTTTATACTAATTTACTTGCAAACTTAGACTCCTTAGAGTATTACATGTTTCCTAGATATGTTCAACACATTCTCAACTGTGAACTGGGCTCACAGTTGAGGGAAACAAGTAATATTCTTAAATTGGGACAGATGAAGCCCGGCATCTTTAAAATAATGAAGAAGCCAACTGTAGGCTTCTCAGGGGTAGAAACAGCCCTAGTCCCCAAAATGTTAGAGCTCATTGCTCAAGGTGACAACCTAGCAAGACAAGCTAGTGTTGAACCCACACCTCTTTTATCCTTACCTCTAAAAAGACCAGAAATCACCCTCACCTACCAAAGAAAATCCAAACGAACCCCTGCTCAGGCTATTGAGTCTGTGCAGGCCCCCATATACTCAACCTTACAGGAGGAAGTGGACACTAGAGCTCCCACTTCTTCTGAGGAGCAAACCACTCCCATGTCTTCACCTATCAGGGCTGAGGTTCCTCATGCTCACCCTGATGAGCTCACAAGCCCAACAGCCTTAAGCCTTCACTCTGAGTCTCAACACTCAAGTGAACAACCTTCAGGGGACAGTTACCATCCCCAGCCTTTAGATCTCAACCAACCAAATCCAACATATCCTTCTATACTGATGAAGACTTAGGATTCAGTTAGTACCATGAGTCTCTCTTCTCCTCCCCTACTCAAAGAGAGATGAGTACCTCTGACTCTCCTCAGTCTATCCCACATCAGTCACTACTACTGAGGTGGACACTTCTGAACATGTTCAGGATGTCCATATGGAAGAGGCTCTCACTTTTGAAAGTGATTACATCATTAAGACCTCAACCATGGCAACTCAGATCACTGGCATCTCAACTGAGGTTGCCAGTGAGCAGAGAAAAACCAGCAGCCAAGAACCTCAAGCTGGTGGTGAGAGAGAGGACTTTGGTCCAATCATCTCATCCCCCAATGATTCTTCTGATGAAGATGAGGGGAATTTGAGACTAAAGGTGCAGAAACTGTCAAAAACATGCTCCTATTTAGTCTCTAAGGTTAGTCACCTTGAATCTCAAGTGACTACCTTACATAACAGGGTCAATGATCAGCAACTTCAGATTTCATATCTAAAGGAAAAACTAGCTGGGAGACCTTTAAGGAGAGCTCAACCAGGAACACAAGAACCTGTGGAAGTGATTGACTTATCCTCCAGCTCACCTATGCAAGTGGGTGATGCTACCAAAAAGGGGGAGAAAGTTATTACAACCACAGAACCTGGGAGTTCTTCACAGAGAATGGACATAGAGGACTCACCATCCTCACTTGTTGTTGTGCATTCTCAGCAACTTTCTCAAGTTCACATTAATGTGGACTCTATAGACTCAATCATCATGAGTCTCTTTGAGGAAGGAATACCAAGGGCTGTCTCATCTCCACCACAAGGAACTAGCAACTACATCATAAGGTGGAGGTATGATGCTAACAGAAAAGCCCTTATCCTTCACAGAGTTCAAGGTCAACAAGAAGTGTTTAATTTTAAAAGCCTGAACTTCTATGAAAGTTTGGATTTAGTCAACATGCCACTTGTCAATCCAAGCAATTCAAGACAAGCTGACAGGCTGGCTCCAAGAATCCAAGATAGGATCCTTGCAGAGTTCTCCCTAAGAAGGAGACTTAGGCAATCAGGCAATGTCATCGGTCAACTGGATGTTGAGGTGGACCCTAAGATTAGTTTCATAGGGGAAACCTTGACTGAAGGCCCAGTGGCAGAACCTGAGACCCCTGTCTCATCATTAACAACTGCTGCAGAGGTCCAAACTCCTTCTGAGACACCTGCTGGTGAAGGTGTTTCTCAGCCTCTCTCTGGCCAGAGCATGGAAGCTACACCAAGGAATGAAGGCCAAGCCTCAATCCACCCTGAGTCACAAAGGTCTGTTGGTGACAAAGGGAAAAGGATAATGACTCCTGAGGAAATTTAGGAGGAAGAGAGAGAGAGGAAAAGGAGGCTAAGGGGAGAAAGTTCTTCTAGGTCATCTAGCTTTATGCAAGCTGCAATCAGGGCTGCCCCCAGACCAAATACTCAAGATGATGAGTTAAGGGCAGTCAGGATTACCTATTTACAGACCAGGAACTATGATATTAATGAAATCATCTCCCTCCCCTTAGAAGAGTTAAATGAACTGGCTGACATGGAAGTGTCAAGAGAGATGAAGGAGAAAGAAGATGCAAGGCTACTTCTCCAATTCAAAAAGGAGAAGAGACAGAAAAGACTCTACAAGCATGCTCCCACTCTCTCTCTAGTTCAAGAAAGTCCTGCACAGGAAGATGTGGCTCCACAAGAACCTCAGGTAGATAAAGAAGAAGATAGGATCAAGATGATCAACTACCTGAGTGCCACAGGCTTCTATCAGGCAAATGCACTTCTTCCCATGTCCTATGACTTCATTGAGTTTGAGTACCTAAAGCAACTTGAGCTTGAGCTAGTCAAAGAAAGAAAGACAACCAAAAGGAAGCTAAGAGAAGAAGCTGCAAAGTCAAGAGCCATCATTCAAAAGAGTGTAAAGAAGTTTGCTGACAGACAAAGAATGATGAGCTTCTTGAAGCTGTATGGATTCTCCGGAAGGAGACTTGGCCCCATGTCTCTATCCACAATGGATGATCATATAAGGGTGATCAAGCAAAAGATTAAAAGTGGAGAACTGATTGACTTGCACTCTCTTCCAAGTCAAGTCCCACCTGAAGTGGAGGTCAAGTTTGAACAACCTGAGACACCTCAACCATTCCAAGTTCATAATAATCTTACCCACACACTTGTTCCCACAAGTATGAATGACTACGGACATTTAGAGTAAACAATTTACTCATGGATTAAACATGCTAAATTGGAACATTAATTGAAACATTATAACCAAATAATTTTATTCAAATAATAAAGAGTTCCACATATCCAAATACAAAATTTACAGATCAAATCCAATCACTAGAATATCGAAGTCCCATGGCACAAGTATGACCTTCATGCTTTGCCTTTTCAAGGAGCTTCGTGAGAGGATCCGCAATGTTTTGATCTGTGTGAACTTTACGAATACATATATTTCCCTTTTCAACTTCATCTCGTATGTAGTTGAATCTCCGCTCAATGTGCCTAGTCTTTTGATGAGCACGAGGTTCCTTGATTTGAGCAATCGCACCCTCGCTATCACAAAAGATCTCTAGGGGTTCCTGAATGGAAGGGACAACCCCTAGATCGGCAATGAATATCTTCAACCATGCAGCTTCTTGAGCTGCCAATGAGGCGGCGACATATTCTGATTCTGTAGTTGATAGAGCCACCACATCGTGTTTGGAGCTCTTCCATGAGACCGCTCCTCCATTCAGAATGAAAATGTATCCCGATTGTGACCGAGAATCATCACGATCGGTTTGGAAACTCGCATCCGTGTAACCTTTTACAACGAGTTCCTCATCACCAGATCCATAGATTAGGAACCTATCTCTTGTCCTCCTTAGGTACTTAAGTATGTTCTTAACAGCCATCCAATGACTGTTTCTAGGATTTTGCTGGTAACGACTTGTCATGCTTAAGGCGCATGACACGTCCGGTCGAGTGCATATCATTGCATAAATGATGGATCCAATAGCAGATGCGTATGGGACTACCTTCATTTTATCTTGCTCATCCTTTGAGCTAGGACATTGAGTCGTACTCAATATCGTTCCTCTTTGAATAGGTACGGTACCTTTCTTAGAGTTCTCCATCTTGAACCTTTTCAAGATCTTATCAATGTATGCACTTTGATTCATACCAATCAACCGCCTTGATCTATCCCTATAGATCTTTATTCCCAGAATATAGGCGGCTTCTCCAAGATCCTTAATGGAAAAACAACTTCCAAGCCAGGTTTTTACACCTTCCAAGGTTGGAATGTCATTTCCAAATAGTAGTATGTCATCAACATACAATACCAGGAAAGTTATTGTGCTCCCACTAGCCTTCTTATACACACAAGCCTCATCAGCGTTTTTGATGAAGCCAAATTTCTTTACCTCCTCATCAAAACGATGATTCCAGCTTCTAGATGCTTGTTTCAATCCATAGATTGATTTCTTTAACTTGCATACTTTATTAGGATGTTTTGGATCGACAAAACCTTCAGGCTGAACCATATAGACATCTTCCTCAAGATATCCATTTAGGAAAGCCGTTTTGACATCCATTTGCCAAATCTCATAATCATACTGAGCAGCTATGGCAAACAATATCCTTATAGACTTTAGCATCGCAACAGGTGAGAAGGTTTCATCATAATCAACCCCTTGAGTTTGAGTGAAACCCTTTGCTACAAGTCTAGCTTTATAAGTATCCAAGTTTCCATGCATATCGGTTTTCTTCTTGAAAACCCACTTACTTCCAACTACCTTGGAATTAAGAGGTGGTACAACAAGTTCCCAAACTTGATTGTCATACATGGATTGCATCTCAACGTTCATGGCCTCAAGCCATTTGTCACAATCCAAATTGGACACTGCATCATGGTATGTGGTTGGTTCATCTGAATCTACCACATAGCATCCATCCATGAAAAATCCGTATCTTTCAGGTGGATTACTAGTTCTACCACTTCTACGAACATTTTGTGTGTATTGATCAACCACTTGATCAACCTCAACATCCTCATGTTGAGTGCTAGTTTCAACCAAATGTGCATCGGGTTGTGGTTCTTGATCCTCCTCAAGATCCACTGTTCTACTGCTAGTTCCTTCCATAAGGAACTTTGCTTCTAAGAACTCACCCTTTCTGGCAACAAACACCTTTTGTTCCAGTGGATCATAGAAATAATATCCCATAGAATCTCTACGATATCCAATAAAGATACACTTGGTGGATCGGACTTCCAATTTGTTTGGGGTGGGAGTCTTAACGTAAGCCTCACAACCCCAGACCCTTAAGTATGATAGGGATAGAACTCTTCCATGCCATATCTCAAAAGGTGTCCTTTTCACCTTTTTGGTTGGGGCCATATTTAGAATACGGGCCGCAAAGAGCAAAGCAAAACCCCAAAATGATAGAGGCAATGTGCTTCTAGCCATCATAGATCGGACCATATCCAATAAGGTTCGATTCCTCCTCTCAGACACACCATTGTGTTGTGGTGTTCCAGGTGGAGTGAGTTGTGAGACAATCCCACAACTCCTAAGATGATCTTGAAAAGCATCACTTAGGTATTCACCTCCTCTATCGGTACGGAGAACTTTAATTGACTTGTTGAGTTGATTTTCCACTTCATTCTTGAAGATTTTGAACATTTCAAAAGCTTCATCTTTGTGCCTTAATAAGTACACATACCCATAGCGACTATAATCATCGGTAAAGGTAATGAAGTATCTTTCACCATTCCTAGTCATTGGCTTAAAAGGACCACATACATCCGAATGTATGATTCCTAATAAATCTTTTGCCCTTTCATTAGTTCCACTAAAGGGTGCCTTAGTCATTTTACCTTGTAAACAAGATTCACATACATCAAATGAATCACATTCATTCGTTTTTAAAAGACCATTCTTTTGAAGTGTTTGTATACGTTTCTTGTTTATATGACCAAGACGACAATGCCAAAGATAGGTATCACTCAAATCCAACTTGAGTTTCTTGGTGTTAGTTTGGTACAATGAACTATTTAAAGCATTTTCATGAACCAATTCATAAATACCATTAATGGGAATTGCTTTAAAATAGAACATATCATTTAAAGAAACATGAATATCATTTTCAACAAAAGATAATACATAATCATAATGTCTTAATTGGGATACAGAAATAATGTTCCTAGTCAGACTAGGAGCATACAAAACATTCTTCAAAATAACATCCAAGCCACTTGAAAGTTTTAGGATGTAGTCCCCACAAGCTTCAACTTGGACTTTGGTTCCATTGCCCATGAAGAGACTAACATCCCCTTGATTGAAGTCCCTACTTCTTTTGAACCCCTGCAACAAATTGCAAATATGAGTTCCACATCCGGTATCTAATACCCATGTGTTAGAAGATGTAACATTAAGATCAATATGAATCATGTATATTGTACCTGAGGTCTGCCCGGCATCCCTCTTTGCTTTCAACTCTTGGAGATGGACAGGACAATTTCTTGCCCAATGTCCAATCTGCCCACACTTGAAGCATGGGTCATTGGTAGCAACCTTTTGCTTCTTCTCTTGTGGTTTGGGTGGCACCCTTGCCACCCCTTTCCCTTTTCCCCATACGGGTCCTTTACCCTTGGCAACCTTTGACTTGGGTGCGGGATGGGGCCTTTTCTTGTTCCCACCTTCATTGATGGTGAGAACGGGTAAAACCCTTTTACCCATGGCCGCCTCGGCCGTTTTAAGCATTGAGTGAAGCTCACCAATGCTTTTGTCCCATGCATTCATGTTGTAATTCAACACAAATGTCTCGAACTTCTTGGTAAGGCCATTAAGGATCAAATCCGTGGCCAATTCCTTCGAGACGGGACAATTAAGCCTCTCAAGGCGGTCAATATGACTTTTCATCTTAAGTACATAAGATGAAACAGATTGGTTGTCGTCCATACGACATGCATGGAGTGCTCGAACCGTTTCGAAGCGCTCAACCCTTGCTTGCTGTTGGAACGTTTCCTTCAGCTGGGTTATCATGTCATAAGCTCCGTGATGTTCATACTCCTTTTGGAGATCCGGAGTCATGCTCGCTAGCATGAGAAAAGACACTTGGACGGAGTCCTCAGTGTACTTCAGCCAATCGTTGAAGGCCTCCTCATCATCCTCAGTAGGTTGATCGGGGATAGGGTCGTCTAAAACATATGATCGTCTCTCTTGCTTGAGAACGATTCTCAAGTTTCGATACCAATCAATGAAACTATTATGATTTAGACGTTCCTTTTGGAGGATCGCTCGTAATGATTGGGTGGACGCGGATGAGTTATCATGATTGTCATTATTGGTGGCCATCTACAAAATTTAACAAAGATCTATTTAGTATTTTCGATATTGCTATTTTTAATAATTAATGCCTTTTAAGGTCATTTTTATATTAAAATCTAGAACCCAACATTAGATTTAAATTGTGGTTAGGTGACCTTTATCCCACGATTTAAATTAATAAGGTGGTCAACGATTGACGGTTGCAACCATTTGCAACTTCTAGAGGTATGGGATCGACTTTAAACATCATATGTAAAGTTGGCATGTTAATCCCATCAACACCATTTGGAAACCATATTTAGGTGATCCATTTAACATGGTTTGCAAATCAAGTTATCCTACTTGCACACACGTTTGAGTTTACTCACATAAGTGGTTAGGTGACCTTTATCCCACCAATGTGGTATCCCCACCTTAAATCACATGTTCCCTCTAAATGGTTAGGTGACCTTTATCCCATTAAGAGTTTCCAAATGACTCAAGTGTTGTGCAAAAGGACGGTGTTAAACTTGTTTGTCAAAAGTTTAGAGATTTCATAATTCTAGTTTAGAAAACTCTATGTACTTGTATTTGCGTGCTTTCAAATACAAGATACCCTATGGTCCTTTTAATAAAACCCATTTTATTACGAAATCATTAATCCTTTTAATAACCATTTATTAACACTTAGTTATTAAGAACCATTTTGTATTAGCTTGTTAAGATCATTTATATTAAGATTGTCCATCATATCCAAATATCATACAATCATTCATAAAATCACAATCAAACAAGCATAATATAAACAACCACAATGTGCATAACCATAGCTACTATTGTGACCACACTTGTTTGCCATCACAAGTGTGGTCATTTGGTCTTTCCTAAGGGTTGAATACAACACAAAAATGAGATCAACATAGACTCCCACTTGAACTTGCATCCATATGCTTCAAGTCCTTTTCTTTGTATCTTCCTCTTGTGCTTCCTTCCCGAGCATCTTCTTTTACAAAATATATATCCTAATACATATTTTCTAGTAAAAAAAATTACTCCTAATCTATTATTACATCCCAATGAATAAATAGACAAAATGCATTTTTAAACAAAGCACAAATTAGTATACAACCCCATTGAATGAATATAATCAAATAAATACATACAATCCAAACCAAACAACACAAGGTCAAGCTAGGTTATGCACTATCATATGAACAATCATAAACATCATTTAACAAACAAAATAAACCCCATCAAACCCCAAATTTTTCAGCCAACATAAACTGAAAATTTGGGTTTGTTTGTCCAAACAAACAACAACCAAACATATCAACCAATTAACATTTCTATCTTTCAAAGTTTAATCATAAGCATGAAGATATAACTTTGAAAGACATGGGGTTTATTGAATCAACCAAAATCAGCCTATTATGAGTTGATAATCATCCTTAAAACCCGATTTTAAAGGACAAGAACAAGCAAGCTATCCACATAACCGGCTCTTGATGCCATTGATGGGTTTGTTTGAACACAAGACATAGTTTAACCCGTTAAACTTTTTGAAAACGCAGCGGAATAACAACTTTATAAACTTACTTATAAGCTGAAAAACATGTTCTTTAGGTGACCATATAAATGTATAAAGCAAACCCAAAATCAAAGGATCATAATATGTGAATGAGCAAGCTATGAACATAAGTAAAACTACATAAAATCACAGCTATAATGAGCTGTGAAGAACTACCTTCCCAGCAGCTTAAAACCGACAGAAAAGTGGATGTTTGATGCTCAAAATCGGCCAAGGCTCCAAGGTAAGGACCCCTCAAGCTTGTATACCCCAAGCCCTTTGCAAAACACCTTCTTGTTAGGAATAAAACTACACCAAAGCACTCCAAGAAAACTCCAATGCTGCTGCTGGCCGTGAGGTTTTTAGAGAGAGAGAGGAGTTTTCTTTTGAGTCTTTTGCATGTATTGAGATAAAAAAAACTTGAGTGTAAGACTAGTTATGTAATGTGGTGTTCAAGAAACAAAAGAACCAATGGGATCAAGGGGGGGGGGCCAATTTTTCAAATTTAAAGGGTTCCCCCTTTAAACTTTAACACACATATTAGATAAACTAGTCTTTCAATTTGTTGTACAATTAACCTTTTAATCGTGTGACTTATACGCTCGTTTTTATTATTTGATGTTATCTAACTAATTTAAATAACATTCCAAATAATATTATTGAACAAAATATCCAAATAAGTTGTTCCATCTCATATGCAACTTATTTAGAAAACCCATTTTCTAAATCGGTGTAAATATTTAATTGCATGATCATATCATCAATTAAATATTAATTTGTGTTTTCCAAGCTTGTTATTTGGGTATAACCCGACTTGGATCATAACGTACTAACCACATCAATATTCTAAGTGTCTTGGGCACATAGAATCCTACACATAAGTGGAGTCTAATTAGGATGATAACTTTTATTCCCTGATTTTAAATCCAAACGCTTCAATTCTTAGTTTACTTTCTTTTTATTATTGTTTACTTTTAAACCCTAAAAATCTTTCCAATACAAAATATCACTTTCTTTAACAAAAACCAAATCTGATAGTCAAACATCAAGTTTGTTGAATACGCTAGGTGTGTCCACGGATTGATACTTGGTTCTTACCAACACTATATTACCTCACGATAGGTACACTGCCTTTTGTGTGTGTGGTTTAGTATTAGTAACAACCAACTAAAACTGAATCTGTGCAATAAATCTTTATCAAAATATATACTATCTGCACTCCATTAGGAATCCTATTTGATTGGCGATCCAATCAGTGAGAACGCACGTAGAATCGATCTTAATTTGAATCTAAACGTTAAGAACGATTGCAAATCGATTTAGAGCGATCTATGAACTTGGAACAGGTTCTTAGAAGTCTCTGGACTGCTAGGGTGCGATTTAGTACGTAAGTATTCAAAGTGTTACATTTTTCCAAGATTAAGTGGTATTTATAGGTTAGGGTTTCTCATTCGCACAACTGAACCATTAGCCATGCGACTGAGTCATGCGGTTGATCCATTCGCACGACTGAGTGTTTAGCCGTGCGACTGAGTCAATCTCATGTCACAATCGTGCGACTGATCCAGTCTCCTGGTTCAGTCGTGCGACTGGTTCATTAGCATGAAGTTGTTCATGCGTATGGTCCATTTGCATGGGCCATTCGCATGAAAACTTCATACAACTAAGTTTGAATATGTTTCTCAATCATTACTTTACTAAGATTTATTCAAACAACCACAAACCTATATAATTAGTTCAATATGCGTTAATAAATAATAAAAATTCAAATATACTCTGAAACATTCAACATTAAGATCATCAATGACATATTCCGTTTCATTTAACTCATATATTTCATTTACATTAAGGACATGACAGACATATTACATTAAGATCGTAAACTAGGTACATATGTATCTACAAACTCCCCCTTGGACCTAGTTTCTATCATTGTCTGGCATCCTTCATTAGCTCGTCAAACTTCTTATGCCTCTCCTCGACTGTGACTCCAGCATGTATCTCAAAAGCAAAGCAGAGTCTTATCACATTCTGAAACTGGATGGCCTGTATGATATCTTACGGATCATAGAATTATGGCCACCTGTATAAAGTATAAACATCACTAGCTGACAGGTTGGTTAGCCACATTGGGTCAAATACCCGGATGGTCTCCATTTGGCGCTCTTTCTTTAACACTATGACCGCTTCTCCTGTTCTCCAGTCATAATACCACCACTTGAAGTGGGGAGTGAAGTCATGTGGCATTTCCCTCATGGGAATCTTTGACATAGTACGAGGAGGACTCCACTTCAACACCACTTTGGTTTTCCCAGTCCTTGGGTCCACCTCCAACCTTCGAATCTACCTCGTAGGTTGTTGAGGCTTGAAGTTAACCCAACGAGTGTGATATTCTCTCTTCAACGCCGCTTCAAACCAGCCTGACATCTTCCTGGGATCAACATACAGCAGGTTCAGACGTGTCAACTGGTTGAGCTTAAAACCAGGGAGAGTCTTTAGATCATGTGGAAATCTGAAGTACTCGATTACCTTCTCCCGCTTCACAGCATATACATTTAGATCCTCAAAGTAAGCCCATGCTATAATCTTGCCAGACACCTTTAGGTGCTTCTTTACTATGTAGAGCTTGGCATAGGCACTCGGATTTGGCGCTGTGCGTTGGGCACGGATCTCTGCAAAACAAGCCGCCCACTCAGCCTTTTTGGTCTCAACATCGGCGTCCGAGGCTTGGGTGGTGATGTGTGGGTGGTGATGGGTGAGCTGTGGTAGTGGTGGATAGGATGTGGGTAAGTGGTGGAGTGGCTGAGGTAGTGGTGTGTGAGGTGGTAGTAGTGGTTGAAGTAGTCATCAGATGGGAGAGCAATCTGCTCTACATCTGAGTCACCCTCCTCATGGCGCCACTTACGCCTTGCCGGCGCCACGTACTCCTCCCGGGCCAGGTGCCCAAACAGTCTCCTCACAGGGGGCTTGACTAGCTTTCCCCTGTAGACCTTCATGCGGCCCAAAGTCGTGTCATCCATCACCTCAAGGGATACCGCATCATGGCTCTCCTTAGGCAAGGTAGGCAGCTTCTCATCGATAATCATCTGTAAGAATCTTGGGTACATACAGAAGCCCTCCTTGCCTTTGGCCTCAAGATTCTCTATCAGGTAGGCAAATATCATACTGGAGAAGCTGAAGGGGTGGTTAAGCACCAGTGCCACGTAGGCATTCTGGATCTAGTCTGATAGGTCATCAAATCCACCCCTCCTTGACGCTATGCACTTCAGTATCACGTGTGCCAAGTACTTCAACTAGGGACACAGGTTGCTTTTGTTTAGCACACTTGCATTGATGTCCCTAGAGTACTTCATCCTGAGGAAGCATCCCCTTACAATCAGAGGGTGTAGCCTAGTTGGGTGATCAGCATCATCACCTAGATCCAGTACTCGTCGAAGATCTACAGCTGACACCTCTATATCCTGCCCAAATATAGTACTCCTGATGTTGTAGGGCTCACGAGATCGATCCACTGACGCACACTCCTAGAAGGCCTGCTGTATAGACCTGTAGGGAGTGCATGGTGTAAATATAGCTTTGTGGATCCGTGATCTCTTCACGAAAGCTATGATGCCAGAAAACTCGGCTGTGTTCCGAGTTGTGGCGTCCAGATGAGCACAAATATTGTGCTTGGTGTTTATGGTCCACCGATCAGCCATCAATTTATAACACAAGAAGCATACAAGTGAGATCATCACACAACATAAACCATTTCTAATTAGCATGTTTGAGATCAGTCTGGTTCAATCGTGCGATTAAACCATACGACTGGGTTCAGTCGTTTGACCTAACATGCGACTGAATACAGTCGGATGACCTATCATGCGACTGAGTTCAATCGGGTGACTGAGCATGCGATTGGTTCAGTCGACCGACTGAGTTCATTCGCATAGTTCATTCGGTCGATTGAGCCATTCGTCTAGCTCAGTCGTGCGATTGTAGTTCAACTGGGTGTCTAGTCGCATGACCTACTGTCTATTCGATTAAGATTCAAACTTTGAGCTAATCTTAATATTAGACATCGTGGTTTGGCTCATTAGACTCGCAATAACCCTACCTAGCACCTAATAACTTTGATTTTAACATTTTACTTAGTTTTATTAGCTTATTTTTCAACATAAGTCTCGGTTCTTATTAGGGCCGAATTCATTGATTTAGGGCAACAAATCGACTGAGATTTGAGTAGATTGCACCGCATTGTACTTGTATAACAACCAACAATCGTCAGATTATCAAAATATGAAGTCAAATTAGGTCAGAGGAAAATTTGGCAGAGTAACAATATGTTGTGCGATTTTAGGGCGAATAAGGGGTGATGAGTGTATGCAATCGACTATGGCCCTATTTATACTAAATCTGGCTTCAATCGGGCAACTGGATTAATTCACTCTTTTCATTTGTGCGTGGATCTCAATCGTGCGATTGGTTCAGTCGGTCACATTCAGTCGGCCAACTGGGTTTTAGTCGGGCGACTAACTCATTGGGTCAACCCAATTCAGGCGAGTGGCTCATTCTTGGACTCCAGTCGGGTGAATGGTTCATACTCATGCTCCATTCTGCTGACTGGTTCATAAGTATGATTCAATCGTACGACTGGTCCATACTTATGGTGTAGTCGTGGGAATGGTTCATACTTATGAGTTTGACCTTATGACATTTCAACACTTAGCCCTTGTTAACTTTTGAATAAACATTTTGAGCATTCAATCATCTCATACATGATCGTTTTTAACTTTTGAAACATTTGATCACCTCAGACGTGATCCTTTTAACAGTAGAACATTTTGTCACCTCAGTCGTGACCCATTTGACATTTGAAAACATGTGTGTGGTCACCTCAGACGTGACCTTGTTAAGTGATTAAATCCCAGATTGAATTCCACGGCATAGTCCGACGTATAAAACCTGAATTTGACTAAAAGTTAGAACAAAATAAAGGAACTAACCCTAAAAGACAATAACAAAACAAGTTTTTTTTTGTGATTTTGTGTGAGTTGGAAATCCTAAGATAGATATCTAGCAGATTTCTTTTTAGAACAGTACAGCTTCAAGTTATTGTGACCATAGCTGGAACGATTCATTATGGAATCATACAGGTAATCAAATCATTAGGGACATTTTACCAAAGCCTTTTGATGCTAGATTCTTGTTTTCATCGAGAGTCATTAGCAAGTTTAGGAAATCATACTGGTACTATAAGATGCACACATTGATTTGGACTTTCAAGAGTTGCTGCTCACGATGATTGTCAGTGTACTTGTCCTCTTAAATCCATACACAGATTTTTGACACTCATTGGTGATGAATTAAGGTTTAATTATTTCAACAAACATTTGTGGACCCCACACTTATATGTTAATCAACATTCCTCAGGAGATTTTTGAGCGGTCTACAGGTATTTTGACAAGAAGAAACTATTCTCAGAGCTTTCAAAGAGAAGCCAAGCCTCAGGTCAGTGCCACCGCATAGCAGAGAGGTGGCAAACAACAATGAATTCTAGAATATGTAGGTTATGCTTATCCTCAGGTCAGTGCCACCGCACAGCAGAGAGGCACACAACCTATCTTCTTGTTAGAGCATATATTTTTTCTTTTTGCACATAACGCACCAATAACTTTTGTTATTAGCTTGATTGTGTTTATTTTTCATTTTTTCGTGCTTCGCTCTTTTTGTGGTCATCCGCACACATTTGTGGCGTTTATTTGCTCGTCACCCCTTATTGGAAATAACTGATTGTGTTAACCAGTGATAAGATGGGAACCCACAGTCAGTTGAACAGCTTAGTTTAAATTGAAGTCACCAATGACGTCTAATCATATATTGTGTTGAATCTACTGACACATCATGTGGTGGTCTAACAACCTCTAGATCTACTTTCTTTGTGTTACCTTAGTAGTAGCCAGTTTTACTATCATTATTCCTGTTATATTGCTCAGACTTCTCAGACTTATACTTTGAATTTCGCATCTAATTCAATTTAATCTTTTAAGGTCCCAAATGGTTTGTTCCTGTGTACTATCATTTTCCATAGTAATTGTATCGGTTTCACGGATCCGATCTCATTTCTATCAGCTAGCCTGTCCTTCTCCCTCGTTTTTTTAAATACTGAAATTAAAACAACTAATTTAATACTAATTTAACCTTTCTCCCCCTGTCACACCCCAGGCCCAGAGAGGCGGGACGTAACGATTGGTAAACAACAACCAAAATGCAGCGGAAACTAAATGGTTTAATACAATGCATCTCACAATATTTACATTAGGATATGGGTTTAGTTTCAGTTTACAAGGTGCCTCAATCTACAATCCATGGGTATCATGACCTATCTCTTTGTCAATATTTCTTGAGGCTTCAGTAACTAAGGCTTCTAGGCTCGACCTTCTTCCTTCAACACCTACCCTCACTTCTTGCTTCGGATTTGGATATCTTCTATAGCTCGACTAAACTACCTAGCTATACCTAAAAGTCATGCTCAAAAGATTTTGTGTCAACATAAAGTTGGTGAGTTCAAGTGCTTAAAGTTTTAAAAACAAAAAGAGCTTAACAAATCCTCATTTGATAAAAATGAATGAATCATAGTTTCAACATCGTGGGAGAAATCATAATCAACCCTACACTCAGTCCCGGTTGGCCTCTTCTAAAGTTGTGTTTAACCGGATATTCCCGAAGGAAGAACTGAGCCCCAAACCAGTGAACCATACCTGCTCGGATGGTTCGCCATAGTTTCTTAACAAAACCTGTTACATGCCACAAACGACCCCTTGTTTTATATAGATCTATCCATATAAAACAAGCGGTTCACGAAAGAATTAATGATCATGATATAAGTATCAGCAGGTAACCATAAATCCCACATACAATCATCAAGTAAAGCACAAATATAGTTCATAAATAATAGAGCATGTTTCACCCCAAAACAGTAGTAAAAAGGGGAAGTCACTAGAACTCAAATGGCATCCTTATATAAGTTCTGAGCTCGGTAAAGAAAAGTGAAGGTCACCAACAAAGCAATCCTAATTAGAACATATGAGATTCATGTTTAGAATTCGCACGATGTCATTACATGCGTGCAGTTGAGCTCTTTAGTTAACTTAAAGTTAATGATTAGTATCATTGATGTACCTTAGCTTCTTGTGAAATTATTAGTCGTTAAGTACTAATTCGCGCTTATTAGGTTAATAAGTGCCTTTATTCGAGAAATGATTATTTGTACAATGATTGTAACAATAATCGGTTGATAATAGGGATTCCAATCTTTATAGATAATTATCATTGATGATATTAGAAATCTTTAATGTTCCAATTATTGTATTAGATGTTCTAATAATATTTATATCGTTTATGCAGATTCTTTAAATGTGTGATACTTGCATAGGTAGGAATGTAGTCAAACCTCTAACTGTTTGGTAGTGATAGCAATCTAAAATGCATCAAATATTATGAATTATACTCTCTTATGTCATGATTCACGCGCATAGCATATATACTATTTAAGATCGCCTAATTTAGGCTATTAAAAGGCTTAGCTTATAAATTATATGATACTTAGATGGTTCAAGGATAGATATGCTTATATTCCGCTTAACTCTTTTAATGCAAAACAAAATTATATTTTTAACAATAAGTGTAAGTACACCTTCGAAGATTCATCCATATTTCATAATTATATAGATATATTTCTACCAATAATGTAGATAATATGATGTTAGAATAATTTGAATATCAATAATAGTTGTCATTATATTGAATAAAAAGAGTGATACAATTAATATTTATTCCAATAATAATAAGATTATCGATTATTAATAATAATAAGACGATGGATTAGCATAGAATTATGAGTCTTAAATAATTATGAGTGAACATCGGTTAACCTAAATTATCCATTGCATATATATATATATATATATATATATATATATATATATATATATATATATATATATATATATATATATATATATATATATATATATATATATATATATGTATGTATATATATATATATATATATGTATGTATATATATATATATATGTATATATATATATATATATATATATATATATATATATATATATATATATATATGTATATATATATATATATGAATATAGGTATGTACAATTGCATTTTATATATATTAATAATCTATACGCCTTGTAAGAATTTTATATGACACGAGATTAGATAACTTCATATATGTTTCTAATATTTTTGTTCATATGAATACATTTCCAATGTTGTTTTTCATTATGCGATTGCTCACGTTCTTTCAAATTTACGTATCCATTCATGATGGTTTATAAAGTAGTTAACATTTTATACTTATTTGTAGCTCAACGCACACACAAGTTAGTATATAATCATTATATTTACGCGTAAGAATATTAACGCACGGTTATACCTAACGTTTCCATATCGCATCCTAAAATTCGCTTGTTCCGATCCGCATCGCGTTGACTGTCCATTGACCAGTTTGACCCGCTTTGACCAAGGTTTAACGTAACCAAAACACACCAAGATTACATACATCACTATTATTTTGTTATCTAGCAACCAAACGCAACCATAACCACACTATTTGTTACCAAACACCTCGGTTGAGGCTTCTACCACCGTAGTCCATCACTTGCAGCCAAGATCAACCATGGATAGCCACTGGGCACCACCGGCCGCCCAAGAGCCGCCGTATAACTCGCCGAAGAACGACTCCAAACCACCAATTCACGAAGATCTTGCTTTGAATTCAACATGCAGCCCCCAATACAGCGTCGAATGGCTCTATTTCACCTCAAACCGCTGCAACCACCACGACCACCACCGGCCCCTACCTCCGGCCTGTACTGCCACGGCCGGCAGCCACCAAAATCTCCAAAACCTTGCTGCCGTCATCTTCAAATGCCCATAACTTTCAAACTGTTAAGAGTTAGACAACGCAGCTACCACCGTTGGAAAGATCTTGTCGAGACGAAGAAGAGCATGGGTGGCACTCGCCGCCACTCGCCGGCGCCGGCGGCCTGAAACTTCGCCGGAACCCTAGCCGCCGCTGCTTTCTCTCTTCTATATCTTCCACACCGTTGTGAATCAGAAGAAACCACCACCACCATCGTGATTAGGAGGTCGAGATTAGGGGGGTAGGCCAAGACCTGGCCAGAAACCGCCGCGCCGCCGCCGCGCCGCCGCTGTGGAGCCTCCTGCTCCGGCGAAGTCGGCTGCAGCAGCTCTTGGGAGCATTTTTAGGGTGGTTTTAGGGTTTTCAAATGAGAAGTGAGGGAATAGATGGCTTATATACCTAGGGTTTTTGAGTGGGCTTGATTTAAAAATCGCGTGTACGTCCCGAAACTTCGTTATCGCGTATTAAACGGTCTTTTGGATAAAACCTCGTTAGAAAACCTATAATAGATTTATCTAATTACTTCAGCTTGAAATAAAACAATTCGGTATATTTATCGTCAAACTCTCGAGTTTGACCTATTCTCATGCCGGTCCACGCTTCAGTCGCGTCTCGAACCACATTGCTCCTTGATAATGTCCTCACTCTCTAATTTAGCATATTATAATAGGTATAATAATTAGATAAATATTTATGACGTTATAGGGCTCGGTTTTCGTATCAGATGTCCGTTAAATGCCGGTGTATCCGGTATTCGCGTTTTTCCGACGTATCATAGCTGATTATACACGTTTGGTTAGGATCTTTTAGCAAGTACTGTTTACAGTATGCATCATGATTAACAATGATTTTAAAAGGGTATAAACCATTATAAGTATGTTCCGATGTAAATTAGACGTTAGTACGCGTTAGATTACCGGACTTTACACCGTAAAGGTTTTGAATCTGTTTTTAGTTTGGATTCTTATCGTAGTTGCTTCGAATCACAATTTAATTTATTATCTTATGATCACTTATTTATTTAGATGGTAAATGGGCATTGGGCTTTAAATGGGCCTTGTTTATAAGTTTGGGCCCTTATTAGGCCTATTGGGCCTAAAAAGGCTATTTTCTTTTCCAAGTTTTCTTTGGTAAGCCCAATTCAATCCGGACCTTTATTGGGTCCTATAATACATTAAGTTTTCTAGTTGGGCTAGATTTCAGAGGTGTTACATTCTCCCCTCCTTTAAGAAATTTCGTCCTCGAAATTTTAGTATCGCTAACATTGTTTCCGAGTGTGTTACACTCGTAGCATGAGTCTTGAGGATTTTAAAGTTATTCAGCTGAGCATTCCAGGACAGAAGTTGTCGATTAGGTATCAAACAACCGGGTTTGATTTAGCTTCAAGTAATTATCCTAACGTTAGAACATGTTTGACAAAATCAGAGAGTCGATTCATGAATAGATTTTTGGCTTCACAATCAGGTCATTTAACATTTGAACCAAAATTAACAAGAAGAGATTCTCCACTGAGGTTCAATGCACAATCTTACTAGGTAGATCTAGCAAGGGAACAAATACTAAAAATAAATCCAGGCAATATCACCGTCCTCACTGAGAGTCTTACGAAAGGTTGTGAAGTATCAGATGTTGATGTGAATGCCTTCAATTAGACTTAATAGTCAAGTCGGCTATACGTCACTGTTAACTCCATAGAATCATAAGGTCATAAGATGTTATAGGTTAAAGTTTTCAGATCAAGGAGGGTTTGGGTTCCCCAAGGAGTATTGATTAACATTTAGGAACCGCATGATTATTCCCATAAAGCTAAAACTAAGAAGTTTTCACGATTAATAAGAATGAAGAGGTTAGGTCGCACACAAAGGTCACTACTTTTCCAAACTTCCTACTCTGGAACGATACTGCAGGCAATAATGCTAGTCTTCGACTAGTTCCACCTATCTTAACTTACGCATGTCGAGAGTTTTCCCATGCAGGATGCGTCTGCAGGATCGGGTTTTGTCACTTAACACTTGTATTTCTCTCAAACTCACTTATAATAGTCACTCAAACAAGATGAAGCAATGCCTTTGACAAGAGTTGATAATAATATAATAAGTAATCAAAGCAACAAGCAGAAATATTTTCAAGGTACTTGTATATATTACTTCTCAACTCAAGATTACAAGACACTTACAAGCATAGAACATGAGTTACAATGAGAAACTATATATACTAGATCCTACAGCCGGTTATACTTGATACCAGCTGGAAACCTAAGACTAAAGCATATACTACAATGCTATAGTTAAGGTATCTTAGATAAAGTATTATCTAAGATATGGTAGTCATGACATGTCCATGACTTACCTTTTGTCACCAACTAAAGATGGCAACTGTACTTAACATAAAAAGGTAAACAGTAGATTAAAGTATGGTCAACTACATGGCTTTTGAGAAAACGCCATGCAGTATCTCAGAGATTTGCAGCGGACTGTCAGACAGACCATACTTATGTCTACTGGATAATAGAAGTGTCTTCCGAAGGTTAACTGGCTTCGGAAGAACAAGTTCTTCCGAAGCCACTTATACTTCGGAAGATGCTTCTATGCTTCCGAGGCTTTAAGGACTTCTTTATACTTCGGAAGTTGACTTCAGATCTTTGTCTTCAAGTCTTGAACCTTCGGAAGTAGCTTCTTTACCTTCGGAAGTTGGAGTTCTCCTTCGGAAGTGTATTTTACACTTAGACTTCGGAAGAGCTCTTTCTTCCTTCGGAAGTCCCACACTTGGCTTCGGAAGTCCTTTGTATGTAGTACTCAAAATCTTCTAAGTGATATGGTTTTGGTTGCAACAGCCTCTTATGATCCAACAAACTCCCCCTAGGCTGATGCTACCAAAACTTCACTTATCTCTACTTCTCAAAGTTTTCAGCACCAGGGACAAAAGATATTTGTCTGTCTCTCTGTTCTTCCCGGAAGTGGTGCTGAGAAGCTTGTACAAGTCATTCGTGGATAGGAGATCCAGTCTATCACTTTGAATGACATGCACCCTTTGTTGTGACCCCCTGAAGAGAGTTAGTTGACGGGAGTTGTAGTCATACTCCCATCTAACTATGGACTCAAGTTCAGGACCTTCAACCATTTGAAGAAAGGCTTTGCCTTTGGTTGCTGATCCTTTCCTTTCCTCCTCCTCTCTCAGTTTTGACTCCTCTTCGACCTTGCTTCTTGCAGTGAGCTCGGCCATGTGAAGGCTGCCTAGATGATTTCTGATGTGAGCAGCTACTTCGGAGTTTGAGGGGTTGGAGAATGGTTTCTCTGCTAACTCAGCAATATCAAATCTGCTTAAGTGTAGCAGAGATGAGGCATTCAGCCTGTTAATCTCACCATTCTCTCTCTCAACAACAAAGTTGTGAGAAGAGTCTTCGAACCTCCACTGGACTATCTTCTTTCTGGGTACAAGAGATTGTCTTGGTACCCTATCTCCTTTCTTTGTGTCCAGCAGAGTCACCAGCCTTCTCCTCAGCTTCTTTTCTTCCTCATTCAATGTATCTGAATTGAGGCCAAAGAGTCTTGCGGCTTGGTCCAAAGTTCCTCTTGGCAGATCAAGAAACTCATCTCTTGTGAGGGAACTTGAGGATCCATCAACATAAGTCAGGTTGACTGTATCCTCCTCACATGAGATGTCGCTCAGGGTAGTGCAGTTGATGAGCTTGGTTTTGATCTCCTTGAATTCCTCCATTGAGAGATGTTTGGAAGGCTGAGGGGATGGTTTGATTGGTTGTTGGGTAGGTTTTGGAGGTTGGGTTCTGGGTAAGGTTTTAGGTTGGATGATGGGTAGTTTAGGTGGTTGAGGTGAGGGAGTTGGTAGATGTGTAGGTGTAGGTTCAGGGGTGAAAGGTTCAGGTTCAGTTTTGATTGGGAAGGGAAAGGGTATTGGTTCAGGTTGATGTTGGGTTTGGATATTTGGCTGAGGGGTGGCTTTGAAGGTCATCCCCTGTCCCCTTCTATACATCTCCTTTCTTTTCCCCGCACGAATGTCAGCCTTGATGTCACTGACATGTCGTTGGAGAGTCTTCTCAGACATTGGACCCACTTGCCTGCCAGAGAAGCCGTGAGCTTTAAGATAGTTCTTCATCCAAGCTTTGTCACCTATCTTCTTGGCGGCAGACAGTCCAGCCTCTTCTTCCTTCTTCTTCTTCTCTACCAGCTTCTCCCTTGCAGCTCTCTTTCTCTCCTTCTCCATTTGATCTTGCTCTTTGTTAAAGAGCCACAAGATCGTGTCACTGTTGTGTGGAGACAACTCCTCTTGAGAGAATCCTCTGGAGAGTAGGAAAGTGATCCTTTCTCTCCTGAGCTGCAGATCAGCTTCTCTTTCTTTTCTCAGCCTTTCTTCTTCCAAGGCCAACCTTGCAGCTTCTTCTTTTTGCTGTTTTTGCAGCAAGGTTGCCTTTTCAAGCTCTATCAGCTCCTCTAATGGTAGCAGGAGTACATCTTCCGAGGCAGCCCCTAGACTGACAAGTCTATCAATTACCTCCACCCTTCTTCTATTGTTGATTGCCTCTTGGTTGGCTGCAGCTGCTTTTGAACTTGCAGCTAACAGTTTCCCAGTTGGCAGTCTTCCTTTCCTTTTAAGTTTCTCCAGCCTTTCTTCTTCCTGAAGCTCTTCCGAAGTCATCTTCCTTTTGCCTTTAATGTCTTCGGAAGTGCTAGACTTTGGTGGTTCTTGGGTAGAAGATTCAGGTTGGATGGTGGAGGTAGGAGCTGAGGTCAATGCAGATGTAATGGCTAGTGGTTGGCTGAGAAAGTCCTCCCTATTAACCTCAGATGCAAGTTCCAGAATTGCATCTGTGACTATTAGATCATCGGAAAGAGAGAACAGTCCTTCCGCAGCAGCAATTTCAGCTTCGGAAGTTTGAGTAGGTTCTTCCGAGGCTTCGAATTGTGCTTCGGAAGCCTGTGAAAACACACCTTCTGTCCCAACTATTTAGTTGCTGGGCCATCAGTCCTAGTTTCCCCTTCGAAATCAATCTCAGGTTCCACTTGGGCCTTAGGTTGACCAACTTCCTCAACAGTGGTAGGAGGTGCATTCAACCTCTGAAGCTCTTGAGCTCCAAAGTATACCACAGACATATCCGGACTAGGTTGATCAATGAGGGACTCTAAAAGGAACTTGTTGAAGATCCTATTTAGATCCTGAAGCATCCTTTGATCCACTTGAAACACAACTGGAGGAGGCTCAGGGAAGATGGCAGCTTGTTGTCTTGAGCTCAAAGAAGTGAGAGCTTGACTGATGGAATCCTGTCTTTGACTTTGTTCCTCAACTTTCTCCCCCTTTTTGGTTGCATCATCTTGAGAGGTAGATGAGCTAGAGGAAGAGGTCAAGGAGACTTGAACTGGTACATGCCTAACACATCTCTCAATCTGTTTCTCAGCTAGTTTGACCTTGAGACTTTCAATCTCAAGTTGCTGAGTGGCAGACCTATCCTCTAAAGTCTTAACCTTTGATTCGAGGTTTGAGACTTTAGAAAGTAGGTCCCTTATTGTGAGTTGCATTCTTCCCTCATCTTCTTTGGAAGAATCACGGGGAGATGAGGTAACATACCTGGTATGTTCATCCTCACCACCAGATGTGGTTTCTTGGCACCCTGGTTTCCCTTGCACAGTGATGTCTCTTTCAGAGGCATCATAGGGCATGGTTGCCGTAGATTCAGTCTGACTAGCGTTACCACTGTCCTGAGGATCCAATGAGGCTCCTTCAGTAGTGGCAGCTGAATCTACATGAGTCCCCTCCACATCAGTGGGACTCACCTCAGTAGGGCTTTGCTGGTGTGGGCTAGAGACAAGAGGTTTCTCTAGGCTCTGTTGATCCTTAATGGGTTGTTGTGGATCAACTTCATTGCCTTGGAGAGACATAGTCTCTTCACCAGCTCCGGTCAATAGGTCAGTAAAAGAGAAGGAATGAAGACCTAAAGACCCGGGACTTTGATCAATGTCAAAAGGCATTGAGCTGTCCCTTGGTGGCTGCTCAGGGGAGTATAGAGACTCACCCTGAGGGCTATCAGCTGGGGTTATGGGCTCATGGGTCTGAGACTGAGGAGACTCAAGACCCATATTGAGGTCAATGGTGAAGGATTGGGGGACCTCTGGCTGAGTGGGAGCCCCTTGTTCCACTCTAGCCTTTTTGGTTTGAAGAGGAGGGGCTTGTTCAATCAGAGTAGATTGAACAAGGGTTCGTTTGGTACGTCTCTGATAGGTGACTTTTATTGGAGGAGAAGGTAGTTTGGAATGGTGAGGGTAGTTGCTGGTGTGGGTTCATCACCTGTGGGGATAACAGGGATGTCACCAGGAGCCATTGGCTCAATCATACCTGGAAGTAGTGCGGTATCCCTTCCAGTGTAGTTGGTAGACACTCTCTTCAAAACTTTGAAGATGGTCGGCCTCATTTGAGGAGCAGACAGAGCAGCTGCACAGACAAGCTTACTCTGATCTAGCTCGCAGTTGATTATGTGCTGTAGAAATCTGGGATACATAAAGAATGTGTCCCTTTGCAGATTTCCCATGAGGTTAGTCAGCACAAACCTGGAGTAGTTGAAGCGCAGGCCTTGTACCAACCCATGAACTAGGCACCCGAGTTCATAGGGAATTTGATCCCATCCCCCGGATTTGTTAGATAAGCAGTGAAGAACCACATGTAGCAGGAACTTCCACTTGTAGGAGAAGTTGAATTTGTAGACTGTAGACCTGCTTACATCTCCACCGTATCCCATTTGGAGATAAGAGTTATCTAACTCAGACTTGGGGAATTCCGTCGGTGCGCCTTCATCATGGAGCTCAAGATGCTCCCTGATGATTTGTTCAGTAACGACCAACTCTTGGCCACATACACTTGACCTGATAGCACGAACCCCATTTAGGGTTTCAACCCGACTATTTGCCCAGAATTCGGACATTTGGTTGGTGTAAATGGTAGGGTTTACAGTCAGTGCTGTGTAGTATGAAGATTGGGCTAAGAAAGAGATAATATCAGAGAAGTCAGCATCCCTTGAAGAGTCAAGGAGTGCGACTTGGTTGTGCTGAGGGTTTAGAGCCATTGAGAAAGATAGCAGAGGAAAAGTTCTTGAGAGAGAGGTAAATTGGAGAAGAAGAAAGCTTTTAGGGCAGTGAATTTGGTAAAAAGAGTGTAAGTGATTAACCGGAAGTATTTAAATGGGTGAAATGGCGGTTTAAAGGGTGGTTTGGATAAGATGATGTGAGGGTTCAGAGGATGATGTGACAGGGGCGGTAAGGTTAAGCCATTTAAATAATCCGACATCATTAACAAAATCTTTACTTTTTACAGAGTGGGGCCCAAAAGATTTCCGTTACACAGTAAAATCCTTCTTCCGAGTATAAGGTATTTCCGAAGGTAAAGTTCTTCCGAAGGCAAATGTACTTCCGAAGGTAAATAAATTGCTTCCGAAGATACATGTTGCTTTCAAGTGGAGAGTATTAAGTGCTTCGGAAGTAGATCTGAGATTACCTCAATCGCTTCTTCCGAGACTTAGTACACTTCCGAGAAGAAAATTATCCTATGAGAAATTTGCTTCGGAAGTTATACTAGATATCTTCCGAAGGCAAGTTTCTCTTCGGAAGAACTTATACTTAGTTAAATAAGAAAGGATCTTTTGTAACAGGGCTTAGATTGTGTTGACATAAGACTTTACATATTGAAAAGGTTTTCAATTGAGATTAACTAGTCAATGTTTATCATCCCAATAGCTGTAATAAGATACTTAAATCTTTGTTCATCAAATGCTTTGGTGAACAAATCAGCATATTGTTCATTTGAATCAACTTTGATTAGTTTGATAAGATTTTTCTCATGAATATCTCTAATGAAATGATACCTGATGTCAATGTGCTTTGTCTTTGAGTGCTTTACTGGATTTTCAGTGATGGATATAGCACTGTTGTTGTCAATGTGGATAGGAGTGCTCATGAAGTTGAATCCATAGTCAATCATCTGGTTTTGAATCCACAGCAGCTGAGCACAGCAACTTGCAGCAGCAATGTATTCAGCTTCAGCAGTTGATGTAGAGACACAGGATTGCTTTTTGCATTGCCATGAGATGATCCTTCCACCAAGAAATTGACATCCTCCTGATGTTGATTTCTTGTTGATGTTGCAGCCACCATAATCACTGTCAGAGTAACCATAGAGATTAAAATCACTATTTCTTGGATACCAGAGACCTAATTTAGGTGCTCCTTTGAGGTATCTGAGGATTCTCTTGACAGCAATTAGGTGAGACACCTTTGGAGCAGCCTGATATCTTGCACAAATGCAGGTTGCAAACATGATATCAGGTCTACTTGCTGTGAGATACATCAGAGAACCAATGATTGCTCTATACTGATGTTGATCAGTATCCTCCCCCTCAGAGTCAGGGCATAAATCATGGTTTCTGGGTATGGGTGTCTTTGCTGCTTTACAATCCTTCATATCAAATCTCTCTAAGATATCATTGACATACTTAGATTGATTGATGAAAAACCCTTCCTTCAGTTGCTTTACCTGAATTCCAAGGAAAAAGTCCATTTTTCCCATAGAACTCATTTCGAACTTCTTCTTCATAATGCTCTCAAAGTCTTTGCACATTTGGTCATTTGAAGAACCAAATATGATGTCATCGACATAGACTTGAACTAGCAAAATGTCTTTCCCAGACTTTCTGATAAAGAGAGTCTTGTCAATGGTTCCTCTAGTATAGCCATTCTTCAGAAGAAATTGAGACAATGTCTCATACCACAGCCTAGGTGCTTGGTGCAGCCCATATAGAGCTTTATCCAATTTGCACACATAGTTTGGATGCTGTGGGTCTTCAAATCCTGGAGGCTGGCATACATAGACTTCCCTATCTATATCCCCATATAGAAAGGCACACTTGACATCAAGCTGGTAGACAGTGAAATTCTTGGATGCAGCATAAGCAAGGAAGATCCTAACTGCCTCAAGTCTTGCAACAGGTGCAAAGACATCAGTATAATCAATTCCTTCCTCTTGAGTGTATCCTTGAACCACCAGTCTTGCCTTGTTCTTGATAATCAATCCTCTGTCATCTCTTTTGTTTCTGAAAACCCACTTGGTGCCTATAGGTACTTGACCAGATGGTAGCGGACATAGGTTCCAAACCTTTTGTCTTTTGAATTGAAGCAGCTCCTCTTGCATTGATTCAACCCAGCTACTATCCTTTAAGGCATCTTCCACCTTCTTGGGTTCCATTTGGGATAAGAAGCATGAGTACAGGCAGACATTCCCATTGTGAGTTTGTCCCCTTGTTCTCACACCCTCAGAGACTTCCCCTATGATGTTTTCAGCTGGATGAGTATTGTGAATTCTAAGTCTTGGAATTACCTCCAGCTGCAAAGATAGGTCCAAGTTGGACATATTTTGCTCTGGAGCTTGAATACTTGGTCCAGCTGTTGTTTCAATCTCATTCAATGAGGACTGATTGAATGAAAGAGAAACATCATCATTTCTTTGCTGTGAAGCATCATTAACAGTTGCCTGTTCCTTCAAAATGCTGCTTCCATCAGCTTGGTGTTGTGTAGGATCACCTGAGGAGACTTGAAGATCATCAGGTGAGTCCCTTGTTGAAGTTCCACTATTTCTTGAAATGGTTATACTGTCAGATCTTTCAATAGTAGGAACTTGATTTGTTGTTCTTGGAGAACTTGGAGCAGGTCTGGGAAGCTCAAATAGTTGATCTTCATCAGAATAGCCTTGAGCACCTGTTCCAGCTGAAACATTCTCACAAGATGGTTTAGAATAGTTTGGAAACAATTCTAAATCAAAAATATGATCAGGTCCATTCCCCCTAACACAAGGAGTGTGCTCATTAACTACAATGTTGGAGGATTCCTCAAATTGTTGGTTTTTAATGTTATAAACCCTGTAAGCTTTAGAATGGGAGGAATATCCAACAAAGATGGCATCATCTGACTTTTCAGCAAATTTTGCTAAATTGTCTTTTGTGTTAAGTATGGTACACCTGCTGCCAAAGGACCTTAGAAAGCCAATGAACGGTGGCCTCTTGTTCCATAGCTCATAAGGGGTCTTTCCATGTGGCTTTACTACAAGAACTCTGTTCTGCACATAGCATGCAGTGCTGACTGCCTCTGCCCAGAATGTTAGAGGCAGCTTTGAATCAGCTAACATAGTCCGAGCAGCCTCAATAAGTGTCCTATTTCTCCTCTCAGCAACACCATTTTGTTGAGGAGTTCTAGGAGCACTGTATTGTCTGGCAATCCCTTTTGAGTTACAGAATGAGTCAAGAACAAAGTTCTTAAACTCAGTCCCTTGATCACTTCTAATTATTTTAACCTTGTGATCAACTTGATTTTCTATTTTAAGAATAAAAGATTTTAAAGTTTCAGCAGTTTCATCTTTAGTTCTTAAAAAGAATACCCATGTAAATCTAGTAAAATCATCAACTATCACAAGGCAATATGATTTCCTTCCAATGCTCATTATACTTGTGGGACCAAATAGATCCATGTGCAATAAGTGTAATGGAGTAGTGATAGAGTTAACAACTTTGGATTTATGAGAAGACCTGTGTTGTTTCCCTTTCAGGCAAGCAACACAGTTATCTTTGCAGAAAAATTCCTTTTTAGGCAAACCATGTACCAAGTTATTTTTAGCCAATTTATTCATTGTCTTAAAATTGACATGACACATTCGTTTATGCCACAGTGTTGACTCATCACTATCAGCTTTGGAAAGAAAGCATGATACTTCTCCCATTGGGGAAGCATTGTTCATATCAAGCTTGTACATATCCCCTCTCCTGGGAGATCTAAGAAGCACCAATTCCTGAGGAATTGTCATCCCAGGTTTGAGGATGATGCACTCATGTTCTGTGAAAAGCATTTGATGCTTTTGATCACAAAACTGAGAAACACTTAACAGGTTGTGTTCAAGCTGTTTGACAAAGTTAACTTTGTCAACTTTTAATTTTCCGTTGGATATACTTCCTCTGCCAGAAATATATCCTCCGGCCTCACCTCCAAACTGGACAGGACCTCCATCATAATGTTGAAATTGTTGAAGGAGAGATCTGTTCCCTGTCATGTGCCTGGAGCATCCACTATCTACTATCCAAATGTTGTTATTCTTGTCATATGGATGTCCCTGCACATAAGGTGAGATAATTAGTTTTGATTGGAAACCCAAGCCTTTTTGGTCTTGGGTTCTTCCAATGAAAGTGACATGATTGAACCAAAATTTATGCATGGGGGTTCAATGGATGTCTTTGAAGAAGAGGTTTGGGCTACAGCATCTTCTTTGATCTTCCATTCCATCCCTTGGTTGATCATAGAAGATGAGCTTGATGAAGCTTTTGTAGCTTGGCATTCTTCCGAAGCTTCTTTCTTTTCGGAAGAACCTTCACCACCTTTTCTTCCGAAGCAGTCTTCTTCTGGGATGGTTTCAAGGGAACTCTTTTGTGAGTCTTTGCAGCTTTCACTTCCGAAGCCTTTTTCCTCTCGGAAGAAGAGTTTTCTTCCGAGACAAGCCTTGCTTCGGAAACAAGCTTTCCCTTTTTCAACACTTGAACCATCTGATATGGTCCAAATGTGAAACCTTCCCTGACTCCTTCTCTTTTAACATTATTTGCATAATGTGTGCTAGCAGGATTGTAGTAACAATCTTTAGCCATGTGGTTTTGCAGACCACACATTATGCATGCAATGTTAATTTTCTGGGAATTGGAGGGTTGCTGTTTCTTGTTCTTTTTCTCCTCATCAGCAACCTTTCCCTTTAACTTCTGATCCTTTGGTAGGACAGGAGTACTGGTATTATACTCCTTTCCTGAATCAGAAGGTCCAACCACCTGGAATCCTGCTGATATGAATACACCCTTTTGCTTTGGGTCTATCTTCAGCTTGGATTCAGCCACCTTCTTGGCAGTTTTTCTGGCTGCTTTAGCCCTGCTTCTTCTGGCTTTGGTGGTCAGGGATTGATCATCATTGGTCTGGGAGGGTTCAATTACCTGTTCCTTCCCTGTGATGGTCATGGTCTCCACAGTTGCATCACTCTTTGACTCTTTACAAGGTGGGTCAACAGATGGAACCTCTTGCTCTTCAGTACCACATCTTGGTTGTCTTACAGACTCATAAGAGTGTGGTGGAGCAATTTCATTGGTTCCCAACCCACTTTTGTTTTGATAACAAAGTTTGGAGTGAGAGGATGATGCAAGTATGGCTTGGAAGTTTTGCTCAGCAATAGCATACTTCCTGGCTTGAGCCTCAGCTGTGACAAGCTGGGCTTGAGCCTCAGTCAATTTGGATATTAAATCCTTGATTTGAGTCTTGTAGTTGGTGTGTTCATGTTTTAAAAGAGATACAGTTTTCTCTAACTCCTCAATTTTCTTTTGGTAGTCAGATTCAGCTCTTTTAAAGTCAGATTTTAGCACATTTAAAGACTCAATATCGGATTTAATTTCCATATTGTAGTCCTGGTACAACTTAACCTTAGCAATACAAGCAGGGGTACAGAGATGTTCATATACCTTATTTTCATCTGTTCCTGCCATGAGTGCTTGAGCAGGAGTCACATCTTGAACCATAAAGCTCCAGTCAACTTCTTGAGCCATAGCTGCAGTTTCAGTTGACTTCCCATTGGGCTTTGGTGTAGAAGGATGTGTGGAGGCCTGTGAGGTTCCCGGGTTGGACTTGGGAGCCTTGCATTCCCTTGCAAAGTGGCCAAGCTGGTTACAGTTGTAACACTTAGCCTTGCTCTTGTCAAACCCAAACTTGCTAGTGATTGGGTTTTGAGGGAATTGCCTTCCAGTTCTCTTAAAGAACTTCTTCGCTCTGTAGGTAAGGAGAGCCATTTGCTGGACAATGTCCACATACTCTATGTCATCTGGACTGAAGCACTCAAGATCATCAAAGCAAAACTGATGATCATTGGAGTGTCCACTCCCTGAGACAAACGCACAGCCCTCCTGAAAGGAGCTTTGCTGAGCTTGATGAGACCTTGGAGTCTCAGGGAATGTGATGTAAGGCCCAGATGAACAAGATGGCTGCTGGGTGTATGACAGGTACTGCTGAGACTGTGAGATACCTGAGCCTTCAGCAACCATTAAAGCGTTGCTAGCAGGAAGGCTCAAGGGTCTGCTTGCTTGGTGACCCTTCTTGCTTTCCATTTCCAAACGGTATCCATCAAGGATCCCATAGAGTTCGGTCATGGTGAGAGTGTTTAAATTCTCTGTTCTCTTAATGGAGACACAGTAGAAAGTCCACTCATTGGGTAGAGCACTCATGAACTTTCTGGTAAGGTCTCTAAGTTCTTGAGTGATTCCCACAGATTGGAGGGAGGAGATAAGATCCATATACCTGAAGTATTGCTGGCTAAAAGTTTCTCCAGCAACGTAGGTGAAGTTCTCGAACTGCTGCTTCAGTGAGTCCTTCTTTGAATCATTAGAGCTCGAGTACATTTGAGCAAGTGCATCAAAGAGTTCTTTGGCTGACTTGCAATGCTCAAACCCCACCATGATGGAGTTTGGGATTGCAGTCATGAGAACAGTCATAGCATTGCTGTCAATGTCGAGCTTCTTCCTGTCTTCATCGGAGTAGTCTTCAACAGCCTTCTCGATCATGGCACCGTTTCCACCAGCAACTTTTGGCTTGTACGGGCCATTCACGATGGACTGCCACATCTTGCTATCCTGGTATCTGATGAAGCCTTCCATTCTTCTGCTCCAAGACCTGAAGTTTTCAGGATCATGATGGGAGCTTTGGTCATCGTTCCCATTTCAACTTCAGATTTGATGAGGGCCATTTTGAGTGAGGTATAAGGAGGAGTGAAAAACTGGTTGATTAGGATGGTAAGATCTCACAATCAAGAGCCTAAAAAGCTCTGATACCAATTGCAGGATCGGTTTTGTCACTTAACACTTGTATTTCTCTCAAACTCACTTATAATAGTCACTCAAACAAGATGAAGCAATGCCTTTGACAAGAGTTGATAATAATATAATAAGTAATCAAAGCAACAAGCAGAAATATTTTCAAGGTACTTGTATATATTACTTCTCAACTCAAGATTACAAGACACTTACAAGCATAGAACATGAGTTACAATGAGAAACTATATATACTAGATCCTACAGCCGGTTATACTTGATACCAGCTGGAAACCTAAGACTAAAGCATATACTACAATGCTATAGTTAAGGTATCTTAGATAAAGTATTATCTAAGATATGGTAGTCATGACATGTCCATGACTTACCTTTTGTCACCAACTAAAGATGGCAACTGTACTTAACATAAAAAGGTAAACAGTAGATTAAAGTATGGTCAACTACATGGCTTTTGAGAAAACGCCATGCAGTATCTCAGAGATTTGCAGCGGACTGTCAGACAGACCATACTTATGTCTACTGGATAATAGAAGTGTCTTCCGAAGGTTAACTGGCTTCGGAAGAACAAGTTCTTCCGAAGCCACTTATACTTCGGAAGATGCTTCTATGCTTCCGAGGCTTTAAGGACTTCTTTATACTTCGGAAGTTGACTTCAGATCTTTGTCTTCAAGTCTTGAACCTTCGGAAGTAGCTTCTTTACCTTCGGAAGTTGGAGTTCTCCTTCGGAAGTGTATTTTACACTTAGACTTCGGAAGAGCTCTTTCTTCCTTCGGAAGTCCCACACTTGGCTTCGGAAGTCCTTTGTATGTAGTACTCAAAATCTTCTAAGTGATATGGTTTTGGTTGCAACAGCCTCTTATGATCCAACAAAATGCTTGAGAGATTGTCTGGAAAAATGTTCTATTATTTCCTGGATGGTTTCTCAGGTTATTTTCAAATTCCTATTGCTCCCAAAGATCAAGAGAAGACAACATTCACCTGTCCATATGGCACATTTGCTTATCGGCGAATGCCCTTTGGATTGTGTAATGCTCCTGCTACATTTCAAAGATGCATGGTAGCATTTTTTCATGACATGATTGAACACTCAATGGAAGTTTTCATGGATGATTTCTCCATCTTTGAAACATTTGAGCAACGTTTTGAAATCTGGAAAAGATGCTAGTTAGATATGAAGACTCCAACCTTGTTTTAAATTGGGAAAAGTGCCACTTCATGGTTACGGAAGGAATAGTGTTAGGAAACAAAATCTCTCGAGCGGGGCTGAAGTCGATCAAGCCAAAGTCGACACTATTTCAAAACTTCTGCATCCCACAACGTGAAAGACATCAGAAGTTTCTAGGACATGCAGGATTTTACCGTCATTTCATTAAAGATTTCTCAAAAAATCGCTCGACCTATGACTCAACTTCTGGAGAAAGACACGAAATTCGTATTTTCTGATGAATGCATTAGTGCATTCAAATTGCTTAAGGAGAGACTGGTAAATGCTCCAATCATGGTTTCCCTAGATTGGACGCTGCCATTTGAACTCATGTGCGACGCAAGCGATTCACGGTAGGAGCTGTATTAGGATAGAGGAAAGACAAGCAATTTCACCCAATTCATTATGCGAGCAAAACCCTAAACGACGCACAAGAAAACTACACTACCACCGAAAAAGAACTTCTTGCGGTTGTTTTCGCATTCGACAAATTCCGCTCGTATCTCATCCTTTCAAAAACAATTGTTTACACCGATCATGCAGCCCTTCGGTATTTGTTCAAAAACAAGATGCAAAGCCGAGATTGATTCGTTGGATTCTTCTGCTTCAATAATTTGATATCGAAATTCGTGATAAGAAAGGAGCGGAAAATCTAGCGGCTGATCATCTCTCGCGTCTTGAGGATTCAAGTCCTTCACAAACAAAGGAAGCCAAAATAAACGACAATTTTCTCACGAATTCCTTATGCACATTCAATCCTCAATCAATGAACATCCTTGGTTCGCTGATTTTGCAAATTACTTAGCTAGCGGAATCCTTCTCAAAGAATGACTTATCAGCAAAAGAAGAAGTTCTTTACTGATATCAAACATCACTATTGGGAGGACCCGTATCTGTTCAGAATCGGTGCAGACCAACTCATTCGAAGATGAGTATACGGAAGTGAAGCTGAACAAATTCTAAGGCACTGTCATGAAGGACCCACAGGAGGACATCATGGAGCAACCTTAACAGCCAAGAAAGTATTTGACTCTGGATTTTACTAGCCCACGATTTTCAAGGATGCTCACAACATGGTACACACTTGTGATGCATGTCAAAGAGCAACCAATATCTCAACACAAGATGAAATGCCTTAGAAACCAGTTCAAGTATGCGAGGTATTTGATGTATGGGTATTGATTTCATGGGGCCATTCCCGGTTTCATTTGGAAATCGTTATATCTTGGTAGCAGTTTATTACGTTCCAAAATGGGCGGAAGATCAAGCCCTGCCTATTAATGATGCAGTCAGTAACGTTGTCAAATTCCTTAAGAAACTATATTCTCGTTTTGGTGCCCCCAAAGCTCTGATTAGTGACCGAGGAACTCATTTCTGTAACAATCAACTCGAAAGAGCAATGGCACGTTATGGAGTTCACCATCGCTTTACAACTGCTTACCATCCACAATCGAATGGGCAAGCCGAAGTCACTAACTGAGGTATCAAACAAATCCTTGAGAAAACTGTAGGTCAAAATCACAAGGACTGGTCTACCAAGTTAGATGATGCATTATGGCCTTTTCGGACAGCCTATAAGACTCCCATCGGCACAATACCGTTCAAACTAGTTTATGGGAATTCGTGTCATCTACCTGTGGAACTAGAGCACAAGGTCTTTTGGGCACTTAATGCAGCAAACCTGGACCAAGACCTTGCAGGAAAGAATCAATTCCTACAAATTCACGAATTGGAGGAATTGAGGGAACAAACGTACGAAAACGCTAGGGTTTACAAAGAAAAGACAAGGAAATTTCACGACGCTCGATTAAAGAGCACAAAAACAATTTCATGTGGGAGAACGTGTCTTATTGTATAACTCTCGTTTACGTTTATTTCCCGGAAACTGAAATCACGTTGGTCTGGACCTTATACGATCAAAAACGTGTTTCTGAATGGTGCCATTGAAATTTATAACCACACAGGTGTAAGTTTCAAAGTAAATGGTCATCGTTTGAAACCGTATAACGATGGACAAACCAAGATTCCTTCGGAGGAACCTCCGCCCCGACGACAACTAAGTGTGGAGAAGGGTCATGCCGAAGACCCGAAACTTAAACGCGACACCTGTACATAAATGTTTCTCACTTTTTAGCAATTTTTAGGACTTCACAAGCACAAGCACGGGGCCGTTCCTCATCAAGCACGTCCCTGTGTCTCTGACAAGTTTTTTCCACGATCTCCGCTGACGAAATTTGACAAGCATGGGGCCGTGCCTAGCCAAGCACGCCCCCATGTTCCCTTTTCACGACCTGTGTATAAATACCACACTTGTTCCATTCTTTCATCACACTTATTCCTGCTTAAAAACGTCTAAAAAAAATGAAAGAATCAAGTCACGGAAGCTCAAACTGGAATCCTACGAAGAAACCGCGTTCTGAAACGCGAGAGAGCCAACGACTCAAGAATATTTCTTCATGATGCATGAACTAATCAAGCAATTGACTGAAATGAACCTCGTTGCTTCCCAACGCTTAGTTGAACTTATCCAAAAGTTCAACAGATGAGCGAGGAACTCATTTCCATTAACCGGCAGCTTGCGGAATTGAGCAACCGCACTTCTCACTATCCCATGCCAAACCTTCCACACGAAATGTGTGGAGGTTTCTTTTACAAGCATTCCGTGATGTGTTAAGTGCGTTGTTGCGCGTTAAAGAGTCTGGTTTTACTTTTTCAGATTCTCGGCTTTTAACGTATCGTGTAACCGTAGGACCCTAGGAAATGTAATTTTCAATTTGGCTTGTGTTATTTAACTATAGGACTATTTTCGTATCTTTTCTGATGATTTGGAAGTGATAAAACTTAACCGGGAAAATTACATAACACGCGAAACTGAAAAACGAAACAACAAAGAGTGAAACCGAACGATACCTCATGAGCACGCCCCCATGCCTAAGGAGGCATGCCCCCGCGCTCGACAAGACATGACACCACCTGAAAATTTTCAGCCTTTGTCTTTTCTCATCAACTTTGCATGTTAAAAACCGAACTCATTTGCCTGCAAAGTCGTATCCAACTTCAATTTCATCTTGTTTTCCATTTTTCTTTCAACTTTTCAAGGTTTTTGCAAGAGTAATTGACCAAGAGGTTAGTATGCTAATTCCTATCATTATGAAAGTCATTTACATGTAGTTAGGTGATTAGGTCTCTAAACAACCGAAATCCTAGCAATTATGTGTAAACACTTATTCTTAAACGTGTTATGGAATGATGAATGCTTTTAACCTACTTGTTCATGCTTATTCTTGTAGTAGATTAGTGTTAATTAGTATGTTTAGTTAGACATTAGTATGTTTAGTTAGTTAATTAGTTGTTTTCTTTTATTGTTAACAAGACTATCTTCATAATTCGTGGTGAAATCTTTGTTAATCATGTTCAAGTTACAAGAATCATCAAGTGGTGTAAAACAATATATATATTTTGAGTATCTTGAATTATTAACAAATGATTAAAATGTTAAACGTATAATCTTTGATTTTTAAAGCAAGAAAATGTTAAACTCATGCTTAATCAACGATTTACAAACAAAACCACGATTGCTCGAGTCAATATTTCATGCCTAAACATGTTAACCGCACCCCACATTTTACAAAGCGCACCCCCATGTTCAAATAAAACTTTTTTTCCTTGGATGATAAATTCTTAACTATTTTTAACATGAATTGAATCATTATGATGTTAAGTCTTGAAAAACATATGATTTTCACTAACATCATGAAACTGCTTAAGAAATTTGTCTTGTCTAGATTAACTTATTTTTAAAATTTCAGGATAATGGATCATCCCTACTTACATTTTGAAGGGAGCCGCGAGAGATGGTGTCATGATAGACTTCAAAGATTGCTACAAAGGGTCGAAAGATCCCACTTACAAGCAGATGAAGAAACACTAGCGGCAGTCGGACAGCTAGAAAGATATAATAATTTATTAAGTGTTTAGTGGAAACGTTTATTCTCACAAAATAGACCTTCCGTTTATGAACTAACTCTTGAATTTTTAGCATCTTTTAAATTTAGCATGAAAGACTCTGACCCTTGGGATGATAGTGCAGTTTCATTCAGACTAGCTGGGCATTGGCATAAAACATCCATTGCCTTGTTCGATGTCTATCTCGGAATATACACAGAACAAGAAATGGAGGAGGAGGCAATATCTGGAATGCCGGCGTATCATACCTTCCTGGACGAGGAAAGTAAAGACGCGAAAAGTGGTGCAATGAGGAAAGCATTTTGGCAGCGAATTGGAACCGGAGGGTTCAACTCGAGTAAAACAAAAAGTAGTCAGATACGAGACCCGCTGTTGCGATACATTCATCGGGTACTCAGTCATTCCATAACAGCTCGTGGTCAAAGCGAGGGAGTTGTTAATTTGAGGGACTTGTTTATTTTATATTGTATGGTTAATCAGTTGCCATGTAATATTAGGTATTTGTTTTGTAATCTTTTTGCTAGGAATGCGATTACAGGTGCTTCAATACCCATGTTTGGAGGAAGCTGGATTTTGAACTTATATGAAAGCTATGGTTATAACACTGAGGGAACCGTAGGAGTGATGCCGGGACCGTTAGACTTGAGCATTTATACAAGTATGTACATGGTGACAAGCCTACCAAATGGGCAGCCGAGATTCAGGGATAAGAAGGGACAAATATGGGATCCGACGGATCCCAAAGAAATAATCATGGACCTCGACATGCCGATACAGCCAGAAGGAGCCGGAGCTGGATCTTCAAGTTCACGTACAAGGGAATTCCCAACATTGGTTAGACCTTTATGAGTCAATCCAAACCACCAGCGACCATGCAAGGCGATCATTTGAATATGCCCAACGAGCCTTCAACCGAGTCGAAAATCTGCATTCCCGAGTCGATGACCTAAGCAATGATGTCACATACATCAGAAACCGAATGTACCATGAGTGGGGGGATATCCCACCACAAAGCCCTTTAAAACCGTATCATTTTCGGGGCCCCGACACAGTTGTTTCGTGCCAATCTATCTTTTAATTTATGTCGTTTTGTTTTTATTTTGTGTGTTTAGGATTTTAATGCTTTCAACAAATTGGTGACATTTCAGGTGATACCGATGATTCTAACAACGCGAGGGCAATCAAAAACAAGTGAAAAATTCATCATTTTTAGGGGAGTTATTTCATTACCCTTTCTCGATCTTAAATATGTTAATCACATTGAGGACAATGTGAATTTTAAGTGGGGATGGAGAGTAATGCATTTGACTTTGCAAAAAAAGGTCCAAATTTAAAACTTTTAAGAAAAGATCACTTACCAAGTAATTTTTGTGACAAGGAACCAAAAATTTAACATAATTTTTGATAAACCAAATTATAAATATACGTTTTCGGGAAATAGAGAAGTAAATCCATGACCTCCAAATAAAATTGAAAATGTTTTTTGTGATGTCCTTAAAGCAATAATCTAGTAAAATATTTAATCATGTAAAATGAAACACTTTTACCAATTCCATCCGTATGTGAGTTTATTTTGAGCCTTAAACAAGCTTTTGCAAATTGCGGGTGCTATATGATACGTGTGATTAGAACTTGCTTTGGGTATACATTTCAAGACCTTAATTAGTATTTGGTACATAAAAATAAGTTAGGCACTAGGAAACCTTAACCAATCGAGCCCCAACCATTGTCTTTAATTTTCCTTACCCGAACGTCAACCCTAGTTCCCGTTGAGCTTAAACGGTTTTTATCTTTCAATCACCCGAGTCACTAAGTCACTTAACCAAAAGCCTTCAACAAAACCCGTTTTCGTTAAAGACAAGTTTTTGGCTAATGTTAAAAAAAAAATTGGTCTTTTACCGGCAGACCTTAAAGAACTAGAATGCATTCTTTTGATTTCAATTGCTTTGTTGCCTTCATCACGCAAAACCGGGACTTCCCCCAGAAATCCGCGAACAAATTTTCAATCTTTGACGCAAGAAAGAAATGGTGAAAAAAGGAACAAGTTCCGCCATTTTGTGGGATTTCAAAAAGTGCTATAAAGAGACGGGCAATGTCACACCCCAACCTTGACGGCGGAAACATCGAGATGTGAGGGTTAAGATTGTTCACAGCCACATAACGCTATAATTAAATTCAAATATATTATACATAAGTTTCAAAATTACATTAGAAGTATAAGTCTCAATAATGAAATAAGTTTCAACATGAAATAACAAACATAATCATTTTGTTTATAACTAGGTCCAAGTCCTAGAATATGCCAGCAACATAAGTTCACTTCAAAACTTGGGGGTTTTCCTGAAACATGATAAAAATAAAAGGTCAACTATAAATAGTTGGTGAGTTTCCAAGGTTTTCATACATAATATGAAAAAGTTACAAGTAGCAATTCATGTCATAGGTTATAAGCTAGTAAGGTTATAGAACACATATCGTTACAACCAAACCTCGACTTGATTACAAGTAAAAAGATTGGCTAAGTGTATTTGGTCCCTAGTGCACAAGCGTACGGCCCCTAGGAGTCGGCAACAATACCTCGACTTTAGCACCAAATAGGCTTGTCAGGCCCAAAGATCTAAGACGTCGCCAGGCTAGCAATAGTTAATGATTGTAAACAAACTATGTATCTCATATAAACACTTACAATACAAATAACCATGACTAATAATAAGTTGAATTGCATGTGATTTACAAGTCTCAATGTGTATAAGTGTATCATGTATAAGTATCATGTTCAACCCAAAATAGTGTGAAATAAAGTAAAAAGGGGACAAGGAAAACTCACATGGAATTAAGCATTTCAAGATGATATAAAAGATCACAAGATAAATCCCAAGTGTCCATTACAAGCACCTAAATATATAATTTACAAGATGAAGATTAAGGTTATTATATTGATTAATGTTTAAATAAGAATTAAGGTTTCAATAGTTTTAGGGTTTGATGAGTAATTATGTTTAATGATGATGATAATAATTTAAACGAGGTTCCAAATGATTTCTTTTACAAGTTGTTTAAACGTATAGATTCCAAGATTAGGTTTGGTAATAAGATTAACAATAAAACATGAACTAGGTTCAATGTGATGTTTGGGGATTTTATCAATTATAGTTAACAATTGAGAAAACAATTATATATTCATGAGAACAACATACTTAGATTTTATATAAATATACTATAAGAATAACATTTATAGTGTTTGTATAATATTTATATAGTTTTAATAAAGTTTTATAATTAAATACAATGAGCACGATTTAAATCATAACTTAAGTAAACAATAGTTGAAATAATAAACTAATATTTTTTTTAGTCAATATTTCATAGAATATATATATTAACTAAACATTCATTTTAGAATTTTAAATAAAATATAAGAACTTTTTTTTTTAATAATAAATTACAGAAAAATATTTAAACAGTTTAGAATATACGAAATTTATAAAATGAATATTCTTATAATTTTTAGAAATTTATGTATATATATATATTTTTAAAAGCTGTAAAACAAGTAAAAATAAAATAAAAAAAAATGTTGGAGGTCACTGGGTTCGAACCCGTGACCTCTAACTAAGGAGGTGAACATGGAACCAGTAGGCTAAAGGCCTCAGCCGCATTTAGATTGGATTTTTAATTCTTTAATACCAAAGTTAACACAACCCCCAAATTTTCCACATGAACCCTAGTTCAAACGAATCCAAAATTGAAGATCAATTCGTGTAAGATAGCCAAATTGATGTTAGGGCTTTTAATCCCTCAATGAAAACGAGTGGAATGATGTATGAAACTTACTCGATTACATCAAATCGAAGTGATTACGCTCGGTTTTCTTGACTCGGTCAACTCGCGAAGAACAAAGGTTAGGAATCGATGGCAGCAGAGAGTGTGATTTGTGCAATTGATGTTACAGAGAGATTAAAAGAATCAAAAGGGACCTTTTCCCCTGTTATATAGGTTCCATTCATTCGATTATACAACCGTCGGGTTCAAGTCGTTTTGTGAACGTTAGCACATCAATTCGAGTGATTAACTATTGTCTTGAATTAATTTAATTGTATCATTGAATTCTAAATGATTAAACGTACGTACCCGTCCAATTAATTTGATTTTTAACATGATTTGGAAGTTGAACGTATGGATTCCGATTGCGGTTTCGGTTTCTTGTTCGAACGCCAATACAACAGTGTTTAACACCCAATTAAAGTATGTAATCAAGTTTAAATCGTTTCCCCGAATTGATTGCATCGTTCAGGCTTGAATTTGGAGGGAAAAACGGCCGATTTTGGCCTCGCCGGCGCCGCGGCCGGAGCCTGGCCGCCGGTGGCCGGGAAATCGGGGGGGGAAAGGAGGGTGTTGGGTTTGGTTTTATTATTTTACACGATTGGTCCCTGAGGTTTTAGAAGTTTTCAATTACAAATTTAAAGTTTTGATTAAGTTAAATTTAATTACAAATTAGTCCCTGAAGTTCTAATAGGTTATTATTTTATGTAATAAACTTATTAATTACAAGTTTAAAGTTATACAACTTTATTATTTTTAATATTATTGTCATTTACATTATTGTTATTAATAATATCATTTAGTAATAATAACAATAACATTGTTATTATTATTTTAATCACAATTATTTTTAAAGATTTTTAATACATTAAGTTAAGTTTTATAATATTAAGTAAACATTATAACACTTATAATGTTATTGTTATTTATTAAATTAATTTGTTAACCACCAAATTAATTATGAAGTATATTAAACCCTCAATGTTTCACAAAAGACATAAAAGGTCCTTTTATATACTTAACAAAATACGAGATGTTACAGTCTCCCAACTTAAAAGAATTTCATCCCGAAATTAAGAATGAACTTAAATGAACAAAAGAATTGTAATGAAAGGTGAGTGTTCAACGAACAGTGATGGACGTTTGATTACAAATGAGATGTTTCATTTCATGGAATCCTACAAGATTCTTAACAAACGAACGTGAAACGTTTTGAGATAAAACATTGAAAAACACTAACGAGCTACGTGGTACCTTAGATTCATAAATCACAACTTCTAGAATGTAACTTCGTAGTAAATTGATGTCTAGAAATCAATAAAGGACCAACAATGATAAGAAAAGTTGACCGTCAGGGTTTAAGAACCCCAAACGTCACTATATGAAACGGTCTTAACGCATATCTTATGAATATGTATCCCTCTTTTGACCAACCATTGGTCTAAGAATTATACGATATGCGAAGATTTTGAAACAAGTTCACGACGATGGTTGAGAACATTATTAAAGCAGCAAATGAATCGGTCATCCAAAATAACGATCGATGTTTTAACGCCATACCACGGTATACGATTATTTGAGATAGATACAAGTCAATTTCTCGACCTGTTATCCCAGATAAGTCAATTTGAAATCAGCCAATCGGTCTATAATGCACCAATTGTCATCATGGCATCTAAAATAAGAGGTACTTAGTGATGAAAAGTTGAACAGGAGATTCATAGGAACACGAATGTTAGGCTTTGTCATATATGAAGGTAAGACACTTGGACACATACCAAGTTATGTTCTTTTCTTTTATGCCAAACCCATGACCACAAGGTTCGAAGGTTTATGAACCTCCACATCACAATGTAAGTAATAACGGGTCTCGTTAGTCGAAACCAAGATAGAGTTTTAAAGATTTCCAAGGTTAAGGGTTCAAAAGTGATTCAATAAGTAACGTAAACAATAAGACATGCATTTGTAACCATGTTTTGCAAAGTAACGAACTTCCAAATATAGATCGCATACGTAATTCATCAAACCCATAAGTACAATCGAGAACATTCGTATGACTAGAAAGACATAACCACGAGTTGATAACGTCTTTATTTAGTAGAAAGATTGTTTAAGAAGGCTACCATCACACAATCATGCGTTGATGATAACTCAAAATGAAAGTTGATGAGTAAGGAATAAATGGTTCGATATAGCTAGATCAAATCAAAACATAAGGATAAGGGAAAGAAATCAATTTAAGAATTTAAATGCTCCCAAGCTCGGAATCAAAATCAACCTAGAGTGGTCGGGTCTCCTTACAAGTTCAGAAATCATGCTTTGGCTTGATAGGTTCAAACCCTAACATTGGTTCGCCCTTCAAGTTACTACACGTTTCTTGTTACTTGATTTAAAACCTTGGTAAGTTGGAGATCAAGAAATAAGAATAGTCATCAAGGTGTGGTTTTCACTCCTAGCTTGATGGTGTATTCTCAAGTATGATCACTAACTTACCAATCAAAAAGTTCGATCCCAACTCCTTGTTGAGGATCCACAGAAATAAGACGAGGTAACTCACCATCAAGGTAAGGGAAATCACTCCTATCTTAACGGTGAAGTTTTACAACAACAAAATATAACAAGATGAACTTCTTCATCAAAATCCAGAAATCACTCCTACTTTGATGAAGTCGTCTCATTTGAGCAAATACAATTCATAAAGATGATATTATCATCAAGGTATGGAATTCACGCCTATCTTGATGATTGAATTTCATCATAGCAAGAAAACAATCGAAGATTGACATTTGTCACCAAAGTACGGGTTTCAATCCTATTTTGGTGAGATCATGTCATTTGTGAAATGCCATTCCAAAGAAAATAATTGAATTCAATCCTCGGGATAAGGAAATCACCCCGATCCAGAGGATGAAATTTTATAAATCACAATTGGAAACCATTTATCAAAACGAATAGAGAATCATCAAAGTAAGGGAATCACCTCTGTTTTGATGAGTTAGAATTTAGAAAAATACAAGTGTTCTTAGTCATAGGTTGACTTGCAACTCTTGCATCTCCCACCGTGCAAACGGTATGAAGTTCGACTTATCAACGAAAGGAAGAGAGTATCCATTAAAAATTCAGAAAATTTCAAGTTACATTAATGTAACGAAAGGGAAATCATACTTACAAAGTTTAAGGTCAAAGTTCGAGGTAACAGAATTAGTTATGATGGTGTTCAAATTGAATGGTTTAAATCAGGAAGACTAAATCAACGACAAGAGTGATTCAACACCACGACGAGATGTGAACATTCGATTCACAATTGAAAGAAATACATGAACTCCTCAAGTCATGAGGTCAACCATAACCTTATTAAGGACATGCGTACTTATAAGTGATCACTCATCTCAAGAGTTTCGAGTCAAGTAAATGGATTCAATGATCGTGTCAAATCACCATTTACACTTTGCCTAGACAAAGTATCTCGAGACGTAAGAATTCCACCTATAGCATTGCATGTCTTAGTTATGGGACACATCCTTAAGGAGACTTGAGAACCATAAGTAGCGGTTTTAAAGTTTTTGATGACCATTCGGTTTAGATTCCCAATATCTTTGGGTATATTAAGATTCAGGTTCACGTTGGTCAAGATATAGAAATAGTTAATAATACGCTCGACGTGTAACGATGTTTAAAAGTTGAAATGTAAGATGGGTTCAATATTAACAGGAACATTATGTATGATAAGAACGAGAAGATATTAAAACTTTGGTGATAAACCAGATCAAAGAAGCAAGGACTTTTAAGACACAAAGAGGATGGTTCCATTTAGTAACGCATTACCATTTGGAATCGTTGACACGTCAAGGTAAATTGACCCATTTGCCTTAGAGACTTGTGTATGTTGACCATAGTTTATCACTCATTCCAGAAATCCCCAGGTAAGCATAACTGGTCTCACAATGAGATTTATACGATATGCTTGCCTTAGCCCGAAGGCCTTTTGCCAGGAAATCCAGAATACGTAGGAGGCCAAAACAACTCATACAATTCAAATCGGAGAAGCAACTCGGATTACAGAGATGCTGGTAGTAACCAACAATCATCTGGATTCAACCGATGGCCACCTTACCAACAACAGAAACCACCATACCAAGGTCCAAGCAGTAGTAACCAAGACCGTGGAGCATCATCAATGGAAGACTTATTGCAGCAATTGTTGTTAACCACACAAGCCACAGATGAGTACATCCGGAAATCTGATCGAAGAAATGAGGAGAGGTTCCAAAAAAACGAAGCTGACATCAAAAGCAACAAAGCATCATTACAAACCATAGAGCACAAGTAGGTCAAATAGCATAACAACTATCTGAAAGACCTCAAGGAGCTTTGCCCAGCAACACTGTGACAAACCCTAATGCTCAAGTCAAAGCCATCACCACCAGGAGTGGCAAAACCACTCAAGGTGATGCACCCGCATTACAACCCATCCTTGAAGAAGTAGAAACTGAAACTCCAAGTAATGCGAGTGATAAGCAAAAGCAACCTGTTGTTATTGAAGAACCAGCAAAGAAATACGTTCCACCACCACCTTATGTTCCACCACCTCCATATCTAGGTTGTTTGAGACAATAAAGAATGGAGGCACAATATGGCAAATTCCTTGGGTTGTTCAAGCAACTCCACATCAATCTGCCCTTGGTGGAGGCCTTAGCACAAATGCCAAACTATGCTAAGTTTCTAAAAGGTGTCTTGTCAAACAAAAAGAAGCTGGAAGAGTTATCACACGTAGTTTTGAATGAAGAATGCTCTGCAATTCTTCAAAACAAACTACCTCAAAAGATGACTGATCCAGGAAGTTTCACCATACCTTGCCTAAAAGGAAATCTTTCTGTCAGTATTGCGTTAGCTGATTTGGGTGCAAGCATTAACCTTATTCCTTATGCGGTTTTTGAAAAATTATACTAGGTGAACCGAGACCTACCCGTATGAGCATCCAGTTAGCTGACCGTTCTGTCAAATATCCGAGGGGTATCGTTGAAAATCTATTAGTTAAAATTGACAAATTTGTATTTCCCGTTGATTTTGGGATCCTTGACATGGATGAGGACAAAAAATGTTCCTCTTATCCCAGGTCGACCTTTCTTAGCGACTGCTCGAGCCCTCATTGATGTTTGTACAGGCAAACTCACGCTTAGAGTAGACGAGGAGGAAGTAACTTTCGATATAGGCTAATCTATGAAACACCCTCAACATCATGATCACTCACTCTATTACGATGATGCTTGCGATTCGATCATAAGCCATCATTTGAAGGAAACCCTTCAAAATGAAGTTTGCAACACTCGATTAATAGAAGTCCAAATTACCGAACCCACCTGTGAGAACCAAATCATTCCAGAACTTGAAGTTGATGAAACATCATTTCATCAAGAAGCATTTGAGATCATTGAGGAAGACTTAGAACCAAAAGCCAAACCTTCTATCGAAGACCCTCCAGTTTTAGAGCTCAAAGAACTTCCATCTCATCTCGAATATGCTTTTCTTGAAAACACATCTCAACAACCTGTCATAATCTCATTCGCCTTATCAATTGATAAGAAGAACAAGTTGCTCAATGTGCTTAAGGCACACAAACGAGCAATTGCATGGAAAATCATGGACATCAAGTGAATCAATCCATCCTTTTGCACTCATAAAATATTGATGGAGGAGAACTTCAAATCCGTCATTCAACCTCAAAGACGTTTAAACCCGAGCATGCAAGAGGCGGTGAAGAAAGAAGTAATCAAACTGCTAGATGCCGGTTTGATTTACCCTATTTCTGATTCGCCTTGGGTCACTCCCGTCCAAGTTGTTCCAAAGAAGGAGGAATGACTGTTGTAACTAACGAGAAAAATGAGCTTATTCCCACTCGTACGGTTACAGGATGGAGAGTTTGCATAGACTATCACAAACTCAATGACGCCACAAGGAAAGATCATTTCCCTCTTCCTTTCATCGACCAAATGTGCATGATCGGGTTTTGTCACTTAACACTTGTATTTCTCTCAAACTCACTTATAATAGTCACTCAAACAAGATGAAGCAATGTCTTTGACAAGAGTTGATAATAATATAATAAGTAATCAAAGCAACAAGCAGAAATATTTTCAAGGTAGTGTATATATACTTCTCAACTCAAGATTACAAGACACTTTACAAGCATAGAACATGAGTTACAATGAGAAACTATATATACTAGATCCTACAGCCGGATACTTGATACCAGCTTGGAAACTACGACTAAAGCATATACTACAAGCTATAGTTAAGGTATCTTAGATAAAGTATTATCTAAGATATGGTAGTCATGACATGTCCATGACTTACCTTTTGTCACCAACTAAAGATGGCAACTGTACTTAACATAAAAGGTAAACCATAGATTAAAGTATGGTCAACTACATGGCTTTTGAGAAAACGCCATGCAGTATCTCAGAGATTGGCAGCGGACTGTCAGACAGACCATACTATGTCTACTGGATAATAGAAGTGTCTTCCGAAGGTTAACTGGCTTCGGAAGAACAAGTTCTTCCGAAGCCACTTATACTTCGGAAGATGCTTCTATGCTTCCGAGGCTTTAAGGACTTCTTTATACTTCGGAAGTTGACTTCAGAACTTTGTCTTCAAGTCTTGAACCTTCGAAAGTAGCTTCTTTATCTTCGGAAGTTGGAGTTCTCCTTCGGAAGTGTATTTTACACTTAGACTTCGGAAGAGCTCTTTCTTCCTTCGGAAGTCCCACACTTGGCTTCGGAAGTCCTTTGTATGTAGTACTCAAAATCTTCTAAGTGATATGGTTTTGGTTGCAACAGCCTCTTATGATCCAACAAAATGCTTGAGAGATTGTCTGGAAAAATGTTCTATTATTTCCTGGATGGTTTCTCAGGTTATTTTCAAATTCCTATTGCTCCCAAAGATCAAGAGAAGACAACATTCACCTGTCCATATGGCACATTTGCTTATCGGCGAATGCCCTTTGGATTGTGTAATGCTCCTGCTACATTTCAAAGATGCATGGTAGCATTTTTTCATGACATGATTGAACACTCAATGGAAGTTTTCATGGATGATTTCTCCATCTTTGAAAACTCATTTGAGCAACGTTTTGAAAATCTGGAAAAGATGCTAGTTAGATATGAAGACTCCAACCTTGTTTTAAATTGGGAAAAGTGCCACTTCATGGTTACGGAAGGAATAGTGTTAGGAAACAAAATCTCTCGAGCGGGGCTTGAAGTCGATCAAGCCAAAGTCGACACTATTTCAAAACTTCTGCATCCCACAACCGTGAAAGACATCAGAAGTTTCCTAGGACATGCAGGATTTTACCGTCATTTCATTAAAGATTTCTCAAAAATCGCTCGACCTATGACTCAACTTCTGGAGAAAGACACGAAATTCGTATTTTCTGATGAATGCATTAGTGCATTCAAATTGCTTAAGGAGAGACTGGTAACTGCTCCAATCATGGTTTCCCTAGATTGGACGCTGCCATTTGAACTCATGTGCGACGCAAGCGATTTCACGGTAGGAGCTGTATTAGGATAGAGGAAAGACAAGCAATTTCACCCAATTCATTATGCGAGCAAAACCCTAAACGACGCACAAGAAAACTACACTACCACCGAAAAAGAACTTCTTGCGGTTGTTTTCGCATTCGACAAATTCCGCTCGTATCTCATCCTTTCAAAAACAATTGTTTACACCGATCATGCAGCCCTTCGGTATTTGTTCAAAAACAAGATGCAAAGCCGAGATTGATTCGTTGGATTCTTCTGCTTCAATAATTTGATATCGAAATTCGTGATAAGAAAGGAGCGGAAAATCTAGCGGCTGATCATCTCTCGCGTCTTGAGGATTCAAGTCCTTCACAAACAAAGGAAGCCAAAATAAACGACAATTTTCTCACGAATTCCTTATGCACATTCAATCCTCAATCAATGAACATCCTTGGTTCGCTGATTTTGCAAATTACTTAGCTAGCGGAATCCTTCTCAAAGGAATGACTTATCAGCAAAAGAAGAAGTTCTTTACTGATATCAAACATCACTATTGGGAGGACCCGTATCTGTTCAGAATCGGTGCAGACCAACTCATTCGAAGATGAGTATACGGAAGTGAAGCTGAACAAATTCTAAGGCACTGTCATGAAGGACCCACAGGAGGACATCATGGAGCAACCTTAACAGCCAAGAAAGTATTTGACTCTGGATTTTACTAGCCCACGATTTTCAAGGATGCTCACAACATGGTACACACTTGTGATGCATGTCAAAGAGCAACCAATATCTCAACACAAGATGAAATGCCTTAGAAACCAGTTCAAGTATGCGAGGTATTTGATGTATGGGGTATTGATTTCATGGGGCCATTCCCGGTTTCATTTGGAAATCGTTATATCTTGGTAGCAGTTTATTACGTTCCAAAATGGGCGGAAGATCAAGCCCTGCCTATTAATGATGCCAGTAACGTTGTCAAATTCCTTAAGAAACTATTTTCTCGTTTTGGTGCCCCCAAAGCTCTGATTAGTGACCGAGGAACTCATTTCTGTAACAATCAACTCGAAAGAGCAATGGCACGTTATGGAGTTCACCATCGCTTTACAACTGCTTACCATCCACAATCGAATGGGCAAGCCGAAGTCACTAACTGAGGTATCAAACAAATCCTTGAGAAAACTGTAGGTCAAAATCACAAGGACTGGTCTACCAAGTTAGATGATGCATTATGGCCTTTTCGGACAGCCTATAAGACTCCCATCGGCACAATACCGTTCAAACTAGTTTATGGGAATTCGTGTCATCTACCTGTGGAACTAGAGCACAAGGTCTTTTGGGCACTTAATGCAGCAAACCTGGACCAAGACCTTGCAGGAAAGAATCAATTCCTACAAATTCACGAATTGGAGGAATTGAGGGAACAAACGTACGAAAACGCTAGGGTTTACAAAGAAAAGACAAGGAAATTTCACGACGCTCGATTAAAGAGCACAAAACAATTTCATGTGGGAGAACGTGTCTTATTGTATAACTCTCGTTTACGTTTATTTCCCGGAAAACTGAAATCACGTTGGTCTGGACCTTATACGATCAAAAACGTGTTTCTGAATGGTGCCATTGAAATTTATAACCACACAGGTGTAAGTTTCAAAGTAAATGGTCATCGTTTGAAACCGTATAACGATGGACAAACCAAGATTCCTTCGGAGGAACCTCCGCCCCGACGACAACTAAGTGTGGAGAAGGGTCATGCCGAAGACCCGAAACTTAAACGCGACACCTGTACATAAATGTTTCTCACTTTTTAGCAATTTTTAGGACTTCACAAGCACAAGCACGGGGCCGTTCCTCATCAAGCACGTCCCTGTGTCTCTGACAAGTTTTTTCCACGATCTCCGCTGACGAAATTTGACAAGCATGGGGCCGTGCCTAGCCAAGCACGCCCCCATGTTCCCTTTTCACGACCTGTGTATAAATACCACACTTGTTCCATTCTTTCATCACACTTATTCCTGCTTAAAAACGTCTAAAAAAATGAAAGAATCAAGTCACGGAAGCTCAAACTGGAATCCTACGAAGAAACCGCGTTCTGAAACGCGAGAGCCAACGACTCAAGAATATTTCTTCATGATGCATGAACTAATCAAGCAATTGACTGAAATGAACCTCGTTGCTTCCCAACGCTTAGTTGAACTTATCCAAAAAGTTCAACAGATGAGCGAGGAACTCATTTCCATTAACCGGCAGCTTGCGGAATTGAGCAACCGCACTTCTCACTATCCCATGCCAAACCTTCCACACGAAATGTGTGGAGGTTTCTTTTACAAGCATTCCGTGATGTGTTAAGTGCGTTGTTGCGCGTTAAAGAGTCTGGTTTTACTTTTTCAGATTCTCGGCTTTTAACGTATCGTGTAACCGTAGGACCCTAGGAAATGTAATTTTCAATTTGGCTTGTGTTATTTAACTATAGGACTATTTTCGTATCTTTTCTGATGATTTGGAAGTGATAAAACTTAACCGGGAAAATTACATAACACGCGAAACTGAAAAACGAAACAACAAAAGAGTGAAACCGAACGATACCTCATGAGCACGCCCCCATGCCTAAGGAGGCATGCCCCCGCGCTCGACAAGACATGACACCACCTGAAATTTTTCAGCCTTTTGTCTTGTTTCTCATCAACTTTGCATGTTAAAAACCGAACTCATTTGCCTGCAAAGTCGTATCCAACTTCAATTTCATCTTGTTTTCCATTTTTCTTTCAACTTTTCAAGGGTTTTTGCAAGAGTAATTGACCAAGAGGTTAGTATGCTAATTCCTATCATTATGAAAGTCATTTACATGTAGTTAGGTGATTAGGTCTCTAAACAACCGAAATCCTAGCAATTATGTGTAAACACTTATTCTTAAACGTGTTATGGAATGATGAATGCTTTTAACCTACTTGTTCATGCTTATTCTTGTAGTAGATTAGTGTTAATTAGTATGTTTAGTTAGACATTAGTATGTTTAGTTAGTTAATTAGTTGTTTTCTTTTATTGTTAACAAGACTATCTTCATAATTCGTGGTGAAATCTTTGTTAATCATGTTCAAGTTACAAGAATCATCAAGTGGTGTAAAACAATATATATATTTTGAGTATCTTGAATTATTAACAAATGATTAAAATGTTAAACGTATAATCTTTGATTTTTAAAGCAAGAAAATGTTAAACTCATGCTTAATCAACGATTTACAAACAAAATCACGATTGCTCGAGTCAATATTTCATGCCTAAACATGTTAACCGCACCCCACATTTTACAAAGCGCACCCCCATGTTCAAATAAACTTTTTTTCCTTGGATGATAAATTCTTAACTATTTTTTAACATGAATTGAATCATTATGATGTTAAGTCTTGAAAAACATATGATTTTCACTAACATCATGAAACTGCTTAAGAAATTTGTCTTGTCTAGATTAACTTATTTTTAAAATTTCAGGATAATGGATCATCCCTACTTACATTTTGAAGGGAGCCGCGAGAGATGGTGTCATGATAGACTTCAAAGATTGCTACAAAGGGTCGAAAGATCCCACTTACAAGCAGATGAAGAAACACTAGCGGCAGTCGGACAGCTAGAAAGATATAATAATTTATTAAGTGTTTAGTGGAAACGTTTATTCTCACAAAATAGACCTTCCGTTTATGAACTAACTCTTGAATTTTTAGCATCTTTTAAATTTAGCATGAAAGACTCTGACCCTTGGGATGATAGTGCAGTTTCATTCAGACTAGCTGGGCATTGGCATAAAACATCCATTGCCTTGTTCGATGTCTATCTCGGAATATACACAGAACAAGAAATGGAGGAGGAGGCAATATCTGGAATGCCGGCGTATCATACCTTCCTGGACGAGGAAAGTAAAGACGCGAAAAGTGGTGCAATGAGGAAAGCATTTTGGCAGCGAATTGGAACCGGAGGGTTCAACTCGAGTAAAACAAAAAGTAGTCAGATACGAGACCCGCTGTTGCGATACATTCATCGGGTACTCAGTCATTCCATAACAGCTCGTGGTCAAAGCGAGGGAGTTGTTAATTTGAGGGACTTGTTTATTTTATATTGTATGGTTAATCAGTTGCCATGTAATATTAGGTATTTGTTTTGTAATCTTTTTGCTAGGAATGCGATTACAGGTGCTTCAATACCCATGTTTGGAGGAAGCTGGATTTTGAACTTATATGAAAGCTATGGTTATAACACTGAGGGAACCGTAGGAGTGATGCCGGGACCGTTAGACTTGAGCATTTATACAAGTATGTACATGGTGACAAGCCTACCAAATGGGCAGCCGAGATTCAGGGATAAGAAGGGACAAATATGGGATCCGACGGATCCCAAAGAAATAATCATGGACCTCGACATGCCGATACAGCCAGAAGGAGCCGGAGCTGGATCTTCAAGTTCACGTACAAGGGAATTCCCAACATTGGTTAGACCTTTATGAGTCAATCCAAACCACCAGCGACCATGCAAGGCGATCATTTGAATATGCCCAACGAGCCTTCAACCGAGTCGAAAATCTGCATTCCCGAGTCGATGACCTAAGCAATGATGTCACATACATCAGAAACCGAATGTACCATGAGTGGGGGGATATCCCACCACAAAGCCCTTTAAAACCGTATCATTTTCGGGGCCCCGACACAGTTGTTTCGTGCCAATCTATCTTTTAATTTATGTCGTTTTGTTTTTATTTTGTGTGTTTAGGATTTTAATGCTTTCAACAAATTGGTGACATTTCAGGTGATACCGATGATTCTAACAACGCGAGGGCAACCAAAAACAAGTGAAAAATTCATCATTTTTAGGGGAGTTATTTCATTACCCTTTCTCGATCTTAAATATGTTAATCACATTGAGGACAATGTGAATTTTAAGTGTGGGGATGGAGTAATGCATTTGACTTTGCAAAAAAAGGTCCAAATTTAAAACTTTTAAGAAAAGATCACTTACCAAGTAATTTTTGTGACAAGGAACCAAAAATTTAACATAATTTTTGATAAACCAAATTATAAATATACGTTTTCGGGAAATAGAGAAGTAAATCCATGACCTCCAAATAAAATTGAAAATGTTTTTTGTGATGTCCTTAAAAGCAATAATCTAGTAAAATATTTAATCATGTAAAATGAAACACTTTTACCCAATTCCATCCGTATGTGAGTTTATTTTGAGCCTTAAACAAGCTTTTGCAAATTGCGGGTGCTATATGATACGTGTGATTAGAACTTGCTTTGGGTATACATTTCAAGACCTTAATTAGTATTTGGTACATAAAAATAAGTTAGGCACTAGGAAACCTTAACCAATCGAGCCCCAACCATTGTCTTTAATTTTCCTTACCCGAACGTCAACCCTAGTTAGCCCCGTTGAGCTTAAACGTTTTTATCTTTCAATCACCCGAGTCACTAAGTCACTTAACCAAAAGCCTTCAACAAAACCCGTTTTCGTTAAAGACAAGTTTTTGGCTAATGTTAAAAAAAAAATTGGTCTTTTACCGGCAGACCTTAAAGAACTAGAATGCATTCTTTTGATTTCAATTTGCTTTGTTGCCTTCATCACGCAAAACCGGGACTTCCCCCAGAAATCCGCGAACAAATTTTCAATCTCACGTTTGACGCAAGAAAGAAATGGTGAAAAAAGGAACAAGTTCCGCCATTTTGTGGGATTTCAAAAAGTGCTATAAAGAGACGGGCAATGTCACACCCCAACCTTGACGGCGGAAACATCGAGATGTGAGGGTTAAGATTGTTCACAGCCACATAACGCTATAATTAAATTCAAATATATTATACATAAGTTTCAAAATTACATTACAAGTATAAGTCTCAATAATGAAATAAGTTTCAACATGAAATAACAAACATAATCATTTTGTTTATTAACTAGGTCCAAGTCCTAGAATATGCCAGCAACATAAGTTCACTTCAAAACTTGGGGGTTTTCCTGAAACATGATAAAAATAAAAGGTCAACTATAAATAGTTGGTGAGTTTTCAAGGTTTTCATACATAATATGAAAAAGTTACAAGTAGCAATTCATGTCATAGGTTATAAGCTAGTAAGGTTATAGAACACATATCGTTACAACCAAACCTCGACTTGATTACAAGTATAAAAGATTGGCTAAGTGTATTTGGTTCCCTAGTGCACAAGCGTACGGCCCCTAGGAGTCGGCAATACCTCGACTTTAGCACCAAATAGGCTTGTCAGGCCCAAAGATCTAAGACGTCGCCAGGCTAGCAATAGTTAATGATTGTAAACAAACTATGTATCTCATATAAACACTTACAATACACAAATAACCATGCCTAATAATAAGTTGAATTGCATGTGATTTACAAGTCTCAAATGTGTATAAGTGTATCATGTATAAGTATCATGTTTCACCCCAAAATAGTGTGAAATAAAGTAAAAAGGGGACAAGGAAAACTCACATGGAATTAAGCATTTCAAGATGATATAAAAGATCACAAGATAAATCCCAAGTGTCCATTACAAGCACCTAAATATATAATTTACAAGATGAAGATTAAGGTTATTATATTGATTAATGTTTAAATAAGAATTAAGGTTTCAATAGTTTTAGGGTTTTGATGAGTAATTATGTTTATAATGATGATGATAATAATTTAAACGAGGTTCCAAATGATTTCTTTTACAAGTTGTTTAAACGTATAGATTCCAAGATTAGGTTTGGTAATAAGATTAACAATAAAACATGAACTAGGTTCAATGTGATGTTTGGGGATTTTATCAATTATAGTTAACAATTGAGAAAACAATTATATATTCATGAGAACAACATACTTATATTTTATATAAATATACTATAAGAATAACATTTATAGTGTTTGTATAATATTTATATAGTTTTAATAAAGTTTTATAATTAAATACAATGAGCACGATTTAAATCATAACTTAAGTAAACAATAGTTGAAATAATAAACTAATATTTTTTTTAGTCTATATTTCATAGAATATATATATTAACTAAACATTCATTTTAGAATTTTAAATAAAATATAAGAACTTTTTTTTTTTTAATAATAAATTACAGAAAAATATTTAAACAGTTTAGAATATACGAAATTTATAAAATGAATATTCTTATAATTTTTAGAAATTTATGTATATATATATATTTTTAAAAGCTGTAAAACAAGTAAAAATAAAATAAAAAAAATGTTGGAGGTCACTGGGTTCGAACCCGTGACCTCTAACTAAGGAGGTGAACATGGAACCAGTAGGCTAAAGGCCTCAGCCGCATTTAGATTGGATTTTTAATTCTTTAATACCAAAGTTAACACAACCCCCAAATTTTCCACATGAACCCTAGTTCAAACGAATCCAAAATTGAAGATCAATTCGTGTAAGATAGCCAAATTGATGTTAGGGCTTTTAATCCCTCAATGAAAACGAGTGGAATGATGTATGAAACTTACTCGATTACATCAAATCGAAGTGATTACGCTCGGTTTTCTTGACTCGGTCAACTCGCGAAGAACAAAGGTTAGGAATCGATGGCAGAGAGTGTGATTTGTGCAATTGATGTTACAGAGAGATTAAAAGAATCAAAAGGGACCTTTTCCCCCTGTTATATAGGTTCCATTCATTCGATTATACAACCGTCGAGTTCAAGTCGTTTTGTGAACGTTAGCACATCAATTCGAGTGATTAACTATTGTCTTGAATTAATTTAATTGTATCATTGAATTCTAAATGATTAAACGTACGTACCCGTCCAATTAATTTGATTTTTAACATGATTTGGAAGTTGAACGTATGGATTCCGATTGCGGTTTCGGTTTCTTGTTCGAACGCCAATACAACAGTGTTTAACACCCAATTAAAGTATGTAATCAAGTTTAAATCGTTTCCCCGAATTGATTGCATCGTTCAGGCTTGAATTTGGAGGGAAAAACGGCCGATTTTGGCCTCGCCGGCGCCGCGGCCGGAGCCTGGCCGCCGGTGGCCGGGAAATCGGGGGGGGAAAGGAGTGTAACACCCGGAAATTTATTATTTTGAAGCCGACGAAGAAAGAAAAGAAATAAAGTCCAAAGTTGAGGGACCAAACTCGCCAACGAAGAAAAGTTGGGTAATGTGGTGATATGTGTAGGGAGAGGGCAGCCCACTCTCCCCACACTCCACACATTTCAGCTCACAAGAAGAGAGAAGAGAGAAAGAAGAGAAAAAGGGAGAAAAGTGGTGTTTCGGGTGATTCGGGTGTCCAAATTCGTCGAGTAGCAAGCCAAATCGAAGCTCTTGTCTTTGTGCTCGATTGTGTGAGTTCTAGGACCCCACTTTTACTTGTTTTCAACTGATTTTGGGGCTGGAAGATGTCAAAAACCCGTTTTTATGTGTGAGTGTGTTTGACCCATTTGGGTGTGATGTGTATGGTGTGTTTAGAGTATGATTTCGGGCTTGTGTGTGCTTGTATGGTGTTAAGGTATACATTCCTAAGGTCCAGGAGGGTTGATTTAGGCTTAGAATGGGTTAGGATGAGCTTGGAGGCCGAAAATGGCAGATTGGGTTCGGGATGAACTCCATTCTGCATCAGCTAGGGCTAGGCGACCGAATGAAGGCCATACGGCCGAATGAGGGCGATTGAAGGTCATTCGCACGATTGGGGTTCAGTCGCACGACTGGGAGTCCAGTCGCATGAGGGATGTGCGACTGAGGGTTCAGTCGCATAGATGCTTAGTCGCATGAGTCCATACGCATGAGGTTAGTCGCATAGGTGTCCATTCGCAGTAATCCCATTCGCACAAGGTCCATACGCACGATTGGATGTTCATTCGCATAGATGACCATCCGCATGGGTCCAGTCGCATGATGTTCAGTCGCATGGAGGCCATGCGACTGAAGAGTGTCCATACGCCCGAATAGGGCTGTTGCACTCGAATGAATGTGTAGTTTGACTTCTGGTCTTCGGGGAAAGGTGCAGATGTAAGTTTGGATGTAAGGAAAACCGTAAGAGCATGTAAGAGTATGGTTATGACCTTAGAGTACATATAGGGCATGATGGTGGTGATGTTGCATGTTAATGCATATTATGAATGTATGACGTTGCCCTGTATGATGTTGATGATTATGTTTGATATGTTCCTTGTTATGATGTATGATTACCTTTCTTATGGCTTTACGTATTATGACGAATGAAATGAAGTATTATGTAACGTAAAGTGGAAAGAGATGACACGTCTTGCATGCATCGGATAACGGGTCCTTCTTTGTGATTGACCATTATGTGGAACCTCTACCGCTTACCCTTAGTACTGTGGCATACGTTTAGCTGTTCATTTATTGACTTCGGCCCAGTGGCTATGACCGTCGGTTATCATTAGTACTGTGGCATACGTTTAGCTGTTCATTTATTGACTTCGGCCCAGTAGCTAAGACTGATTGGTTAACCCCAGTACCGTGGCATACGCTTAGCTGTTCATTTATTGACTTCGGCCCGGTAGCTGTGACTAATTGGGGTGTAGCATATGGTATTGGTATGGATGATGTCCGATGCGCAAGTAAGTTAAAAGGAACGAATGAACGAATGAATGAATGAAGAAGATAATAATGATATTATCTATGCGTACGTATGATGTGTGATCACGTCAAAGTAACGAATGGTTTTATATGAAAGTAAAGTATATTTTATTATTAAAACTAGAACTCACTCAGCAACGCTGACTTTTATTGCATTTTCCAGTTGGCAGGTAGATGATTGCTGAGGATGGCACGGCGAAGCTACTCAGCTCTTTTGGGATGGCATCCAATTATATAGCTTTTGTGATGTAATGCAAACATGAATTTTGTAACCGGATAATGATGTATTATTTGGCAAAAGTATTTATAATGAAATGTGATGTCATTTTTGAATGTTTCCGCTGCAATATTTTCCTAATGTAACTGAAATTATATGTTTTATAAGCGATGAATGACCAACTGTAGGCGTCCCGGAAACGGGGCCTTACAAGTTGGTATCAGAGCCAAAGTTTAAGTGAAATGGGTAAATTTTCAAAATAAACCTTAACTTAAACTGAAAATGGGACGAATGGGGAATGGGATGCCAAACTGAGTAGCTGCGTGCCATCAGGTATTTTCTTAAAGTTAACCAGTTTATGTGCGCATGGTATATGTTATGTGTTGTATGTAGATTTGAATACTGATGTAGTCAGGACAGGTAATACTTGGGGTATGAAGAGTACAGTAAGTGGCTAATCACAACTGGCCACTGTAATTAGGGACTTACTATACTTGACATAAACTGAGTTGTTTCCTTGAATGACCGTGTTGGTGTTTGAATCTTTCAGTGTGTTAGAGAATGGCGGGTGGTAGATCTTCTAGAGCTTCTAGGGGTGGAGGCCGTGATGGCCCTGTTGCTGAACCACGCCCTAAAAGAGGAAGGCCTAGAGCTGAGAAAGAGGTTCCTGCAGAACCTGAGACCCCACATCCAGAAGTTGGGGATGAGAGTGCGAACCTGAGGGCCTCGGTAAAGGAGGCTGTAGTGGAGGAGGTACCAGGTCATGCAGACAATTCTACCGTCTGTGGTGACCGAAGTCATCAAGGCTGTGAAGGAAGGGGAAAGGAAGGAGAGAAACCGGGCCTCGGGGGAGCAACCGGAGCCTGAAACGATTTTCTCCGATAATGAGGAGGAAGAGGGAGAGGAGCCTGTGCGGGAGGTGGCACGAGGCTGTAACTACGGGGTTTATGAGATGCAACCCCCTACTTTCGACGGTAATGGCAATGCTGCTGCTGCTCACCGATGGGTGAGAGAAATGGAGGCTGTTCTCGACATAAGCGAATGCCGAGAAGATCAGAAGGTAAAGTTTGCCACCCACTCCTTCGTGGACTCGGCACTATGCTGGTGGGACAACATTGTCCAAGCAGAGGGTAATCGGGCGATCGGGAGAATGAGGTGGCCCGAACTGAAGAAGATGGTGATCGAGGAGTTCTGTCCTCACAGGGAAATGGATAAGATTGAGAGGGAGTTCCTGCAGCTGGAGGCGGGATCCATGACACACCAGCAATATACTACCAAGTTCAACGAGATGGCACGGTTGGTGCCGGATCAGGTGACGCCTCTTTCTCGGAAGATCAAGAGGTACATTCAGGGTTTACCGGTGGATGTCCGCCGGCATATGATCGCCGCCCGGCCAAGTACGTTTAGGTCGGCAGTTGATTGGCCGGAAGACTTTATGATGAGAGGGGAGTGGTGGTGGTTGAAGCGAATAGGAAGGGTGGTGGTGATCGAAGCTGGAACGGGAAGAGGTTTGGTCGGGGTGAGGCCTCGACGGGTAACAAAAAGGCACGGGTGGATGACCGCCGCGTGGCCACACCGGGAGCAGGGTCGAGGAGGTGTGGAAAGTGTGGAAAGGAGCATGCGGGAGAATGCAGGCTGGGTTTGAACGTGTGCTTCAAGTGTGGGAAGACTGGGCATATGGCGAAGGATTGCCTGACGGGCAAATGTTTTAACTGTGGGGAAATTGGTCATATGAGCAGGGATTGCAAGAAGCCGAGGGCTGAGAGTTCAGGGGCGAAGAGGACGGGAGGTGATGGACCGAGGGCGAGCGCCAGGGCATTCACCATGACACAGGAGGAGGCTAGGACGGACCCTGACGTTGTGTCCGGTACGTTTCTGGTGAACCAAACTTTAGCTTCTGTGTTATTTGATTCTGGTGCGAGTAAAAGTTTTATTTCTGCTGCTTTCTGTGCTAAGCTGCCTGTTAGTAGTAGACGTGTTGATGCGCCCTTTGATGTAGAAACTGCCATAGGTAAGTCTACCAGGATTTCCGAGATGATAGAGAATTGTGATGTGGAGCTTGAGGGTCATAAGTTTCCTGTTAGACCGTTTGTGATGACCTTAGGTGGTTTTGATTTGGTTCTTGGGATGGATTGGTTAGCGGACTTCGAGGCGAACATTGTGTGTCGCAAGAAGATGATTCGGTTGTCGGCGCCTGACGGTAGTTCAGTGACGGTATATGGTGATCGGGTTACTACGATTCCGAAGGTGATCTCGATGGCAGTGGCGGGAAAGTGTATGAGGCGTGGATGTAGTGCCTACTTGGCCTACGTAAAGGATGTGGATACGCCAACACCACAACTAGCTGATGTACCGGTTGTGTGTGACTTCCCAGATGTATTCCCAGAAGACTTATCAGGAGTGCCACCTGACAGAGAGATCGAGTTTCAGATTGATCTGATACCGGGTGCCCAACCTGTCGCCAAGGCACCGTATCGGTTGGCTCCGACCGAGATGAAAGAGTTGATGGAGCAGTTACAAGAGTTGCTTGATAAGGGGTTCATCAGACCGAGTATCTCTCCTTGGGGTGCTCCGGTCCTGTTTGTAAAGAAGAAGGACGGTAGTATGAGGATGTGCATCGACTACCGCGAGCTGAACAAGTTGACAGTGAAGAACCGATACCCCTTACCGAGGATTGATGATTTGTTCGATCAGCTTCAGGGTGCCAGTTGGTTTTCGAGAATAGATCTTCGATCTGGTTACCATCAGTTGAAGGTGAAGGAGCAAGATATTCCTAAAACAGCTTTCCGTACGCGCTATGGTCACTACGAGTTTCTTGTCATGTCTTTTGGCTTGACCAACGCGCCAGCTGCTTTTATGGATTTGATGAACCGTGTGTGTCGGCCTATGTTGGATAAATCAGTGATCGTGTTTATTGATGATATCCTGATTTACTCGAGGAGCGAAGCAGAGCATGCCGGACACATTCGGGAGGTTCTAGAGACGTTGAGAAGGGAGAAGTTGTATGCGAAATTCTCCAAGTGCGCGTTCTGGTTGCGCGAAGTTCAGTTCTTGGGTCACGTGGTGAATCCTGACGGGATTATGGTGGACCCGGCGAAAGTGGAGGCGGTTATGCAATGGAAGTCACCAAAAACGCCATCCGAGATTCGCAGTTTCTTGGGTTTGGCGGGCTACTACAGAAGATTTATCCAAGACTTCTCCAAGATTGCTTCTCCACTAACCAAGTTGACCCGAAAAGATGTGAAGTTTATATGGGGTCAAGCTCAAGAGAAGGCGTTTGAAGAATTGAAGGCGAGATTGACTCAAGCTCCTGTTCTGTCATTACCCGATGGAAGTGAAGACTTGGTGGTTTATTCCGATGCTTCTTACTCGGGGTTGGGGTGTGTGTTAATGCAGAGAGGAAAGGTTATAGCCTATGCATCCCGACAGTTGAAGGTTCATGAGGTCAATTATCCTACTCATGACTTGGAGCTGACAGCCGTGGTCTTTGCTTTAAAGATTTGGAGGCACTACCTCTACGGGACGAAGTGCACCATATTCACTGACCATAAGAGTCTGAAGTACTTCTTTGAGCAGAAGGATTTGAACATGAGGCAGAGGCGGTGGTTGGAACTTATAAAGGATTATGATTGTGAGATCCACTACCATCCGGGCAAGGCCAACGTGGTGGCTGATGCTCTTAGTCGGAAAGAGAGGCCCGAGCCGATTCGGGTGAAAGCGTATCAGTTGATCATGACCTCTGATGTAATGAAGCAGGTTAAAGAGTTTCAAGATGAGGCACTGAAAGCAGATCATCTTAACTCTGAAAGAATGAGAGGTCTGGTTGGAGAATTGGGTGAAAACACGCTCGGTGTTAGAACCCGATTCGATCGTGTGTGGATTCCTCGTTTTGGGGATCTACGGGTGAAGATAATGGATGAAGCTCACAAGACTCGGTACTCCATTCATCCTGGTGCCACGAAAATGTATCATGATATGAAGAAAGATTATTGGTGGCCGGGCATGAAGCGCGATGTGGTGGAGTATGTGAGTAAGTGCCTTACTTGCTTACAGGTGAAGGCCGAGCATCAAAAGCCTTATGGGAAGATACAACCTTTGGATATACCGGAATGGAAGTGGGAGCACATCACCATGGATTTCATTACCAAGCTACCGCGTACTCCGAAAGGGTACGATGCCATATGGGTGATAGTTGATCGTTTGACGAAGAGTGCTCACTTCCTACCGATCCGCGAGACATATTCATCTGAGAGGTTGGCTGATCTGTTCATCAAGGAGATTGTGACTCGTCATGGCGTGCCGGTGTCTATCGTGTCGGATCGCGACACCCGGTTTACATCTAAATTCTGGAAGAAGTTCCACGATGCTATGGGGACGAGGTTACATATCAGCACGGCTTATCATCCCCAGACTGATGGTCAGTCAGAAAGGACCATTCAGACGCTGGAAGACATGCTTCGGGCATGTGTGATTGATTTTGGTGGAAGTTGGGATGACCACCTACCGTTAGCTGAATTCTCATACAACAACAGCTATCATGCCAGCATTGGTATGCCTCCATATGAGATGCTATACGGTAGGAGATGCAGAACACCCGTTTGTTGGGGTGATATTGGTCAGAAGGAATTGGGAAGCGTCGAGGTAATCGAGGCTACGACTGAGAAGCTTGAGAAGATCAAAGCCTTCATGAAGGCAGCCAAAGATAGACAGAAGTCGTATGCTGATAAACGACGCAGGCCGATTGAGTTCCAGGTGGGTGACCGGGTTATGTTGAAGGTCTCACCTTGGAAGGGTATCATTCGCTTCCGAAAGCGGGGCAAGTTGAGCCCAAGGTATATAGGCCCTTTCCGAATCATTGCTCGAGTAGGAGAGGTGGCCTATAGACTGGAGTTATCGGATGAGTTAAGTGGAATTCACCCGACATTCCATGTATCGCATCTAAGGAAGTGCTTAGCAGATGAAGATATGATTGTCCCATTGGAAGATATCGAGGTAGATGAACGGCTCAATTATGTGGAGCAACCAGTGGCAATCATTGACCGAAAGGAGAAAAGGCTAAGGAATAAAGTGGTTCCTCTTGTGCGTGTACAGTGGAAGCACAGGAAGGGATCCGAGTCGACGTGGGAGACTGAGGAAGAAATGAGACAACATTATCCACGTTTGTTCGAGGAATGACAGGTTTCGGGGACGAAACCTATTTAAGGGGGGGTGGACTTGTAACACCCGGAAATTTATTATTTTGAAGCCGACGAAGAAAGAAAAGAAATAAAGTCCAAAGTTGAGGGACCAAACTCGCCAACGAAGAAAAGTTGGGTAATGTGGTGATATGTGTAGGGAGAGGGCAGCCCACTCTCCCCACACTCCACACATTTCAGCTCACAAGAAGAGAGAAGAGAGAAAGAAGAGAAAAACGGAGAAAAGTGGTGTTTCGGGTGATTCGGGTGTCCAAATTCGTCGAGTAGCAAGCCAAATCGAAGCTCTTGTCTTTGTGCTCGATTGTGTGAGTTCTAGGACCCCACTTTTACTTGTTTTCAACTGATTTTGGGGCTGGAAGATGTCAAAAACCCGTTTTTATGTGTGAGTGTGTTTGACCCATTTGGGTGTGATGTGTATGGTGTGTTTAGAGTATGATTTCGGGCTTGTGTGTGCTTGTATGGTGTTAAGGTATACATTCCTAAGGTCCAGGAGGGTTGATTTAGGCTTAGAATGGGTTAGGATGAGCTTGGAGGCCGAAAATGGCAGATTGGGTTCGGGATGAACTCCATTCTGCATCAGCTAGGGCTAGGCGACCGAATGAAGGCCATACGGCCGAATGAGGGCGATTGAAGGTCATTCGCATGATTGGGGTTCAGTCGCACGACTGGGAGTCCAGTCGCATGAGGGATGTGCGACTGAGGGTTCAGTCGCATAGATGCTTAGTCGCATGAGTCCATACGCATGAGGTTAGTCGCATAGGTGTCCATTCGCAGTAATCCCATTCGCACAAGGTCCATACGCACGATTGGATGTTCATTCGCATAGATGACCATCCGCATGGGTCCAGTCGCATGATGTTCAGTCGCATGGAGGCCATGCGACTGAAGAGTGTCCATACGCCCGAATAGGGCTGTTGCACTCGAATGAATGTGTAGTTTGACTTCTGGTCTTCGGGGAAAGGTGCAGATGTAAGTTTGGATGTAAGGAAAACCGTAAGAGCATGTAAGAGTATGGTTATGACCTTAGAGTACATATAGGGCATGATGGTGGTGATGTTGCATGTTAATGCATATTATGAATGTATGACGTTGCCCTGTATGATGTTGATGATTATGTTTGATATGTTCCTTGTTATGATGTATGATTACCTTTCTTATGGCTTTACGTATTATGACGAATGAAATGAAGTATTATGTAACGTAAAGTGGAAAGAGATGACACGTCTTGCATGCATCGGATAACGGGTCCTTCTTTGTGATTGACCATTATGTGGAACCTCTACCGCTTACCCTTAGTACTGTGGCATACGTTTAGCTGTTCATTTATTGACTTCGGCCCAGTGGCTATGACCGTCGGTTATCATTAGTACTGTGGCATACGTTTAGCTGTTCATTTATTGACTTCGGCCCAGTAGCTAAGACTGATTGGTTAACCCCAGTACCGTGGCATGCGCTTAGCTGTTCATTTATTGACTTCGGCCCGGTAGCTGTGACTAATTGGGGTGTAGCATATGGTATTGGTATGGATGATGTCCGATGCGCAAGTAAGTTAAAAGGAACGAATGAACGAATGAATGAATGAAGAAGATAATAATGATATTATCTATGCGTACGTATGATGTGTGATCACGTCAAAGTAACGAATGGTTTTATATGAAAGTAAAGTATATTTTATTATTAAAACTAGAACTCACTCAGCAACGCTGACTTTTATTGCATTTTCCAGTTGGCAGGTAGATGATTGCTGAGAATGGCACGGCGAAGCTACTCAGCTCTTTTGGGATGGCATCCAATTATATAGCTTTTGTGATGTAATGCAAACATGAATTTTGTAACCGGATAATGATGTATTATTTGGCAAAAGTATTTATAATGAAATGTGATGTCATTTTTGAATGTTTCCGCTGCAATATTTTCCTAATGTAACTGAAATTATATGTTTTATAAGCGATGAATGACCAACTGTAGGCGTCCCGGAAACGGGGCCTTACAAGGAGGGTGTTGGGTTTGGGTTTTATTATTTACACGATTGGTCCCTGAGGTTTTAGAAGTTTTCAATTACAAATTTAAAGTTTTGATTAAGTTAAATTTAATTACAAATTAGTCCCTGAAGTTCTAATAGGTTATTATTTTATGTAATAAACTTATTAATTACAAGTTTAAAGTTATACAACTTTATTATTTTTAATATTATTGTCATTTACATTATTGTTATTAATAATATCATTAGTAATAATAACAATAACATTGTTATTATTATTTTAATCACAATTATTTTTTAAAGATTTTTAATACATTAAGTTAAGTTTTATAATATTAAGTAAACATTATAACACTTATAATGTTATTGTTATTTATTAAATTAATTTGTTAACCACCAAATTAATTATGAAGTATATTAAACCCTCAATGTTTCACAAAAGACATAAAAGGTCCTTTTATATACTTAACAAAATACGAGATGTTACAGTCTCCCCAACTTAAAAGAATTTCATCCCGAAATTAAGAATGAACTTAAATGAACAAAAGAATTGTAATGAAAGGTGAGTGTTCAACGAACAGTGATGGACGTTTGATTACAAATGAGATGTTTCATTTCATGGAATCCTACAAGATTCTTAACATAACGAACGTGAAACGTTTTGAGATAAAACATTGAAAAACACTAACGAGCTACCGTGGTACCTTAGATTCATAAATCACAACTTCTAGAATGTAACTTCGTAGTAAATTGATGTCTAGAAATCAATAAAGGACCAACAATGATAAGAAAAGTTGACCGTCAGGGTTTAAGAACCCCAAACGTCACTATATGAAACGGTCTTAACGCATATCTTATGAATATGTATCCCTCTTTTGACCAACCATTGGTCTAAGAATTATACGATATGCGAAGATTTTGAAACAAGTTCACGACGATGGTTGAGAACATTATTAAAAGCAGCAAATGAATCGGTCATCCAAAATAACGATCGATGTTTTAACGCCATACCACGGTATACGATTATTTGAGATAGATACAAGTCAATTTCTCGACCTGTTATCCCAGATAAGTCAATTTGAAATCAGCCAATCGGTCTATAATGCACCAATTGTCATCATGGCATCTAAAATAAGAGGTACTTAGTGATGAAAAGTTGAACAGGAGATTCATAGGAACACGAATGTTAGGCTTTGTCATATATGAAGGTAAGACACTTGGACACATACCAAGTTATGTCTTTTCTTTTATGCCAAACCCATGACCACAAGGTTCGAAGGTTTATGAACCTCCACGTCACAATGTAAGTAATAACGGGTCTCGTTAGTCGAAACCAAGATAGAGTTTTAAAGATTTCCAAGGTTAAGGGTTCAAAAGTGATTCAATAAGTAACGTAAACAATAAGACATGCATTTGTAACCATGTTTTGCAAAGTAACGAACTTCCAAATATAGATCGCATACGTAATTCATCAAACCCATAAGTACAATCGAGAACATTCGTATGACTAGAAAGACATAACCACGAGTTGATAACGTCTTTATTTAGTAGAAAGATTGTTTAAGAAGGCTACCATCACACAATCATGCGTTGATGATAACTCAAAATGAAAGTTGATGAGTAAGGAATAAATGGTTCGATATAGCTAGATCAAATCAAAACATAAGGATAAGGGAAAGAAATCAATTTAAGAATTTAAATGCTCCCAAGCTCGGAATCAAAATCAACCTAGAGTGGTCGGGTCTCCTTACAAGTTCAGAAATCATGCTTTGGCTTGATAGGTTCAAACCCTAACATTGGTTCGCCCTTCAAGTTACTACACGTTTCTTGTTACTTGATTTAAAACCTTGGTAAGTTGGAGATCAAGAAATAAGAATAGTCATCAAGGTGTGGTTTTCACTCCTAGCTTGATGGTGTATTCTCAAGGTATGATCACTAACTTACCAATCAAAAAGTTCGATCCCAACTCCTTGTTGAGGATCCACAGAAATAAGACGAGGTAACTCACCATCAAGGTAAGGGAAATCACTCCTATCTTAACGGTGAAGTTTTACAACAACAAAATATAACAAGATGAACTTCTTCATCAAAATCCAGAAATCACTCCTACTTTGATGAAGTCGTCTCATTTGAGCAAATACAATTCATAAAGATGATATTATCATCAAGGTATGGAATTCACGCCTATCTTGATGATTGAATTTCATCATAGCAAGAAAACAATCGAAGATTGACATTTGTCACCAAAGTACGGGTTTCAATCCTATTTTGGTGAGATCATGTCATTTGTGAAATGCCATTCCAAAGAAAATAATTGAATTCAATCCTCGGGATAAGGAAATCACCCCGATCCAGAGGATGAAATTTTATAAATCACAATTGGAAACCATTTATCAAAACGAATAGAGAATCATCAAAGTAAGGGAATCACCTCTGTTTTGATGAGTTAGAATTTAGAAAAATACAAGTGTTCTTAGTCATAGGTTGACTTGCAACTCTTGCATCTCCCACCGTGCAAACGGTATGAAGTTCGACTTATCAACGAAAGGAAGAGAGTATCCATTAAAAATTCAGAAAATTTCAAGTAACATTAATGTAACGAAAGGGAAATCATACTTACAAAGTTTAAGGTCAAAGTTCGAGGTAACAGAATTAGTTATGATGGTGTTCAAATCTTGAATGGTTTAAATCAGGAAGACTAAATCAACGACAAGAGTGATTCAACACCACGACGAGATGTGAACATTCGATTCACAATTGAAAGAAATACATGAACTCCTCAAGTCATGAGGTCAACCATAACCTTATTAAGGACATGCGTACTTATAAGTGATCACTCATCTCAAGAGTTTCGAGTCAAGTAAATGGATTCAATGATCGTGTCAAATCACCATTTACACTTTGCCTAGACAAAGTATCTCGAGACGTAAGAATTCCACCTATAGCATTGCATGTTCTTAGTTATGGGACACATCCTTAAGGAGACTTGAGAACCATAAGTAGCGGTTTAAAGTTTTTGATGACCATTCGGTTTAGATTCCCAATATCTTTGGGTATATTAAGATTCATGTTCACGTTGGTCAAGATATAGAAATAGTTACATAATACGCTCGACGTGTAACGATGTTTAAAAGTTGAAATGTAAGATGGGTTCAATATTAACAGGAACATTATGTATGATAAGAACGAGAAGATATTAAAACTTTGGTGATAAACCAGATCAAAGAAGCAAGGACTTTTAAGACACAAAGAGGATGGTTCCATTTAGTAACGCATTACCATTTGGAATCGTTGACACGTCAAGGTAAATTGACCCATTTGCCTTAGAGACTTGTGTATGTTGACCATAGTTTATCACTCATTCCAGAAATCCCCAGGTAAGCATAACTGGTCTCACAATGAGATTTATACGATATGCTTGCCTTAGCCCGAAGGCCTTTTGCCAGGAAATCCAGAATACAGGTGTCTATGTGTCACACAAATTTCTTTGGTTTTTGTAATCAAAACCTTGATGAGATTTTTATAGATTAGACATAGAGTCTAAGGAATTAAACCCACGACGATAAGTGTAGATTCCACATGACGTTGAGAATAGGTTTAGGAAGTTCATTTGTCGGGGAGAATCAAAGAGTTAAACTTAAGTTTAGGGAGACAAGTAACTAAGTTTAAGCATACATAAGGCAATCCTATGCTAAGGCATCAAGTTGCACAAAAGGCATAGCATTATGTAGCATGCAAACATCATGTAAGCACAAAAGTATAAGGATCTTTCTATGAGGTTCATGGAACTATAGTCTAGGTCACCATTTCTAATAACCTAAATCCCTATAGTTATGGGCTCTGATACCAATCTGTCACACCCCAACCTTGACGGCGGAAACATCGAGATGTGAGGGTTAAGATTGTTCACAGCCACATAACGCTATAATTAAATTCAAATATATTATACATAAGTTTCAAAATTACATTACAAGTATAAGTCTCAATAATGAAATAAGTTTCAACATGAAATAACAAACATAATCATTTTGTTTATTAACTAGGTCCAAGTCCTAGAATATGCCAGCAACATAAGTTCACTTCAAAACTTGGGGGTTTTCCTGAAACATGATAAAAATAAAAGGTCAACTATAAATAGTTGGTGAGTTTCCAAGGTTTTCATACATAATATGAAAAAGTTACAAGTAGCAATTCATGTCATAGGTTATAAGCTAGTAAGGTTATAGAACACATATCGTTACAACCAAACCTCGACTTGATTACAAGTATAAAAGATTGGCTAAGTGTATTTGGTTCCCTAGTGCACAAGCGTACGGCCCCTAGGAGTCGGCAATACCTCGACTTTAGCACCAAATAGGCTTGTCAGGCCCAAAGATCTAAGACGTCGCCAGGCTAGCAATAGTTAATGATTGTAAACAAACTATGTATCTCATATAAACACTTACAATACACAAATAACCATGACTAATAATAAGTTGAATTGCATGTGATTTACAAGTCTCAAATGTGTATAAGTGTATCATGTATAAGTATCATGTTTCACCCCAAAATAGTGTGAAATAAAGTAAAAAGGGGACAAGGAAAACTCACATGGAATTAAGCATTTCAAGATGATATAAAAGATCACAAGATAAATCCCAAGTGTCCATTACAAGCACCTAAATATATAATTTACAAGATGAAGATTAAGGTTAATATATTGATTAATGTTTAAATAAGAATTAGGGTTTCAATAGTTTTAGGGTTTTGATGAGTAATTATGTTTATAATGATGATGATAATAATTTAAACGAGGTTCCAAATGATTTCTTTTACAAGTTGTTTAAACGTATAGATTCCAAGATTAGGTTTGGTAATAAGATTAACAATAAAACATGAACTAGGTTCAATGTGATGTTTGGGGATTTTATCAATTATATTTAACAATTGAGAAAACAATTATATATTCATGAGAACAACATACTTATATTTTATATAAATATACTATAAGAATAACATTTATAGTGTTTGTATAATATTTATATAGTTTTAATAAAGTTTTATAATTAAATACAATGAGCACGATTTAAATCATAACTTAAGTAAACAATAGTTGAAATAATAAACTAATATTTTTTTTAGTCTATATTTCATAGAATATATATATTAACTAAACATTCATTTTAGAATTTTAAATAAAATATAAGAACTTTTTTTTTTAATAATAAATTACAGAAAAATATTTAAACAGTTTAGAATATATGAAATTTATAAAATGAATATTCTTATAATTTTTAGAAATTTATGTATATATATATATTTTTAAAAGCTGTAAAACAAGTAAAAATAAAATAAAAAAAATGTTGGAGGTCACTGGGTTCGAACCCGTGACCTCTAACTAAGGAGGTGAACATGGAACCAGTAGGCTAAAGGCCTCAGCCGCATTTAGATTGGATTTTTAATTCTTTAATACCAAAGTTAACACAACCCCCAAATTTTCCACATGAACCCTAGTTCAAACGAATCCAAAATTGAAGATCAATTCGTGTAAGATAGCCAAATTGATGTTAGGGCTTTTAATCCCTCAATGAAAACGAGTGGAATGATGTATGAAACTTACTCGATTACATCAAATCGAAGTGATTACGCTCGGTTTTCTTGACTCGGTCAACTCGCGAAGAACAAAGGTTAGGAATCGATGGCAGAGAGTGTGATTTGTGCAATTGATGTTACAGAGAGATTAAAAGAATCAAAAGGGACCTTTTCCCCCTGTTATATAGGTTCCATTCATTCGATTATACAACCGTCGAGTTCAAGTCGTTTTGTGAACGTTAGCACATCAATTCGAGTGATTAACTATTGTCTTGAATTAATTTAATTGTATCATTGAATTCTAAATGATTAAACGTACGTACCCGTCCAATTAATTTGATTTTTAACATGATTTGGAAGTTGAACGTATGGATTCCGATTGCGGTTTCGGTTTCTTGTTCGAACGCCAATACAACAGTGTTTAACACCCAATTAAAGTATGTAATCAAGTTTAAATCGTTTCCCCGAATTGATTGCATCGTTCAGGCTTGAATTTGGAGGGAAAAACGGCCGATTTTGGCCTCGCCGGCGCCGCGGCCGGAGCCTGGCCGCCGGTGGCCGGGAAATCGGGGGGGAAAGGAGGGTGTTGGGTTTGGGTTTTATTATTTACACGATTGGTCCCTGAGGTTTTAGAAGTTTTCAATTACAAATTTAAAGTTTTGATTAAGTTAAATTTAATTACAAATTAGTCCCTGAAGTTCTAATAGGTTATTATTTTATGTAATAAACTTATTAATTACAAGTTTAAAGTTATACAACTTTATTATTTTTAATATTATTGTCATTTACATTATTGTTATTAATAATATCATTAGTAATAATAACAATAACATTGTTATTATTATTTTAATCACAATTATTTTTTAAAGATTTTTAATACATTAAGTTAAGTTTTATAATATTAAGTAAACATTATAACACTTATAATGTTATTGTTATTTATTAAATTAATTTGTTAACCACCAAATTAATTATGAAGTATATTAAACCCTCAATGTTTCACAAAAGACATAAAAGGTCCTTTTATATACTTAACAAAATACGAGATGTTACAGGCAAAAAGATATGAAAGATGCCCGAATTGTGGAAATTGGTCCCATAATGGAAAATGCAAAAAGAATCAAACTGAATCTCAATACGAATACACAGAATTAATCCGATTGGGTGCTATTAGGCTTCAAGCCGAACGATCCTGAGAAAGGAAAGTTTTGTGTATCTTCGGGTAAATGATGAAGTACGGTTCTTGAAAGCAAAATACGGTCTTGACAATCTGACCTTAAACGAGTCCTCAAGCTAGCATATCCCTTCTAGCTTGAAGTATTGTATAGGGAACCTTTATTGCTTTCCTTGTAGTTTATGTTAAAAAAAAATAAGCCAAGACCGTCGTCTTTAGCAACTAGCCACTCTTTTTCCAAATATTCCATACCCGAGCCCGAGCCAAGTTACAACCCATCAAAGACCTAATGATTTATGCAAGTAAATATCTAAGTAGGTGAAGATTTGATCCCTTAACAAGCATATGATTTCACACGTATTCATACTAGGCAATTGAGTGTATTAGTCATACTTAATCTTGATTATGACTCCATATATTTAGCCGAGTGTGAGTGTATCTTGTGAGAAGTGTGGATTTTTACATGATAATAATCTTTACTAATCAACCTATTGCTTGCTAGGATATCATTTTACATGTGCTTAGAATATTTATATTTGGATGAAAATAATATTTACTTGCGTATTTCTCGAAAGACATGTTTATAATTTGATTTATTTGATTTTTGGTGGAATTGTCTTTTTAAGTGATTTTTGCTTGAGGACAAGCAAAGTTCAAGTGTGGGGATGTTTGATGTGCTCTAAATTATACATAAAAGTCCTATCAAAAGCACATCAATTATTCCTTAATATCTTTTTTTAAAATGATGAAAATGTACTTAAAAGTGTTAAATTGTGTTTTCAGGTGTTTAAAAGGGCAAGATGGACAAAAGGAGTATATTTAACAAGAAATTGAAGTGATCTGAGCTTTGGACTCCAAGCATGGGGCCGTGCCTCATTAAGTACGCCCCCATGCCTTGCCAGAAACACACCCTCGTGCTAAATTAACACACCCCCGTACTTGGACATCTGGCAGGACAAAAAGTACTGTTCCCTAAAAGTAGACACGGGGCCGTGCCCCATAAGGCACGGGGCCGTGCCCCACCTCCAACACGGGACCGTGCCTCATTTAGCACGGGGCCGTGCCTGACACAACCTGCATGTACGAGCCGACCAACTTTCGTAAGCATTGTACTAGCACGGGGTCATGCCATTTAGGCACGGGGTCGTGCTTAAACACTCCGGAAAGCCTATAAATAGAAGCCTAAGCTCACCATTTTTGGCAAGCTTTGGTGGGAGAGTTACTCTGTAGAATTCTCTCGGGAATCAAGACTTCAAGATCATTCGGAGGCTTGGGAGGTGCATACAACACTTGGAAGAAGCTTGGGATCGTCTAAACGTCATCCATTGTGGATTATCGGTTCTATTGTTCCATTTCACCGATGATCACTTTTTCATCTTCTTTGTTATCTGTTGTTATGTTCAAGCTCATTATGAGCTAAACTCTATTTATCATCCTAATAGGATGAAACTTATGTAATTTGTGATAAACTAATGGTGTGATAAATATTATGTTAATGTTATGGTGGTCTTGGGAAAACTATTGATGGGTAGCATCTACATTTGAACAAGAAGTTATAAATTTATGGTTTGTGATTGTGATTGTCATACAAGGTTGAAAACCGTATGATTAACTTTCATTCGCGAAACCGGTCTTCATAATAAATCCATGGCTAATGAACTAGAAATGGTTATTAGAAATCATATCACTTTAACTTTCTGATCATTTGCGGGTTCCCTTTTATTAGTTCGGAAACTTCAGTAATTGTTACGGTTTTCTAAAATTAATGGTATGTTAGGAAGGAACCTGATAAACTCTCTTTTTAACATCAAATTATGTTTTCAGAAATCGTATGTCAAATAGGTCACAAAAGATTCACCTACATTACTAGCGCTTTGATCCGAGCAGTAAACTCAGCCAGACAGGATCAAGTCACTACGACAGCAGGATAGACGAGAAATCGCGCTGGCTCATCTTTATAAACATTAACATAATTACATTAATCCATATCTTTAAATCACCCCACCAACCCATCACAATTACATAAGTGGAGTCTAATTAGAATGATAACTTTTATTCCCTGATTTTAAATCCAAACGCTTCAAATCTTAGTTTACTTTCTTTCTATTATTGTTTATTTTTAAACCCTAAAAATTTTCCTAAATGCAAGTTATCACTTTCTTTAACAAAAACCAAATCTGATAGTCAAACATCAAGTTTGTTGAGTAGGCTAGGTGTGTCCACGGATTGATACTCGGTTCTTACCAACACTATATTACCTCACAACAGGTACACTGCCTTTTGTGTGTGTGGTTTACTATTAGTAATAACCAATTAAAACTGAATCTGTGCAATAAATCTTTATCAAAATATATATACTATCTGCACACCATCATTTTACTTCTCTTACAACTAGAAGTTCCTACTGCATGTTGTTCTTTCTTGCTTGTCCAATAAATCTGGGGGATGGGATCAAATCCCATATGAACTAGGGTGACTAGTTCATGGATTGGTGAGAAGCCTCCGCTTTAATTACTCAAGGTTTGTGCTAACCAATCTTATGGGAAACCTCCAGCGGGACACATTCTTCATGTATCCTAGATTTTTTCAACACATAATCAACTATGAACTGTACAAGAGTCAGCTTGTCAGTGCAGCTGCTCTAACTATCCCTCAAATGAGGCGGACCATCTTCAAGACTTTAAAGAGAATGTCCACCAATTTCACCGGAAGATATACTGCACTTCTTCAAGGTATGACTGAGCCAATGGCTCCTAGTGACATTCCAGTTAACCCCATATAAAACGGGACAGCCCCACCATAGGCTCAATGTCATTAGACATTGACCAAGGTCCCAGGTCATTAGGCTTAACCTCTATATCCTTTACTGACCTATTAATAGGAACTGATGAAGAGATTATGTCACTTCAGGGCAATGAAGTTAATCCACAACACCCTCGATAAACAGAGCCTAGAGAGACCTCTTATCTCTAGCCCCCATCAGCAAGCCTTTACTGAGGTGAGTCCTACTGATGTGGAGGGGACTCATGTAGATTCAGCTGCCACTACCGAAGGAACCTCAATGGATCTTCAGGACAATTGTAACATCACTGAGAATGAATATATGACAACCATGCCCTTTGATGACTCTGAAAGAGACATTATTGAGCAAGGGAAACCAGGGTGCAAAGAAACCACATCTGGAGGTGCGGATGAACATACTAGGTATGTTACCTCATCTCCCCATGATTTTTAAAAGAAGATGAGGGAAGACTGCAACTCACCATTGAAGACCTACTTTCTAAAGTCTCAAACCTTGAATCTAAGGTTAGGACTTTAGAGGATAGGTTTGCCACTCAACAACTTGAGATTGAAAATCTTAAGGCCAAACTAGCTGAGAAACAAATTGAGAGGTTTGTTAGGCATGTACAAATTCAGGTGTCATTGACCTCTTCCTCTAGCTCATCAAGCTCTCATGATGATGCTACCAAAAAGGGGAGATTGTTCAGGGAAAAAGTCGAAGACAAGAGGCACCACAGAGTCAAGCTCTCACTTCCTTAAGTTTAAGATACCCCATGCAACAAGCTTTAGTTTTTCCTGAGCCTTCTCTAGTTGTGATTCAAGTGGATCAAAAGATGCTCCAAGATCTCAACAGGTTCTTCAACAAGTTCATGATTGATTCTCTCATTGAACAGCCAAGTCCTGACTTGTCTATGATTTACTTTGGATCTCAAGAGCTTCAGAGGCTGAATGCACCTTCTACTACTATCGAGGGAGTTGGTCAACCTAAGGTCCAAGTGGAACCTGAGATTAATTTGAAGGGAAAACAAGGACTGATGGCCCAGCAACTGAGACAGTTGGGACAGAGAGTGCATTCTCACAGACTTCCGAAGCACAAGTCAAAGCCTTGAAAGAACAGCTTCAATCTTCCGAAGCTGAGATTTTAGCTACTGAAGGACTATTCTCTTTATCCGATGATCTAATAGTCATAGATGCAATCCTAGAACTTGCATCTGAGGTTAATATGGAGGATTTTCTCACCCAACCCCTAGCTGAAACATCAGCATTAAGTCAGCTCGCATTTCCACCACTCAACCTGAACCTTCCATCCAAGAACCCCCAAAGTCTAGCACTTCCGAAGATGTCAAAGGAAAGAAGAAGATGATTGAGGAAGAGCTTCTGGAAGAAGCAAGGTTAGAAAAGCTCAAAAGAAAGGTAGACTTCCAACTAGGAAGTTGCTAGCTGCTCGTAGCAAAGCAACTGCAACCACCCATGAGGCTGTCAACAACAAAAGAAGAGTGGAAATCATTGGCTGACTTGTCAATTTAGGAGCTGCCTAGGACCATTAGAGGAGTTAGTTGAGTTGGAAAAGGCAACTGTGCTGCAAATACAACAAAAGGAAGAAGCAGCAAGGTTGGCCTTAGAGGAAGAAAGGGAGAAGAAGAAAAGAGAAGCTGATCAATAGCTTAGGAGGGAAAGGATAACTTTCCTAACCTCCAGGGGTTTCTCTCTAGAAGAACTATCTCCACATGACAATGATACGATCTTATGGCTCTTCAACAAAGAGAAAGATCAAATGGAGAAGAAGAGAAAGAAAGCTGCTAAGGAAAAGCTGAGGTTGAAAAAGAAGAAGGAAGAGGAAGCAGGACTCCATGCTGCCAGAAAAATAGGTGAAAAGGCCTGGATGAAAGACTATATTCGGGCTCATGGCTTCTCTGGCAGGCAGGTGGGTCCTATGTCTGAGGAAGACTCTCCAGCGACATGTCAGTGACATAAAGGCTGACATTCGCTCGGGGAAGAGGAAGGAGATGTATAGAAGGGGACATGGGATGATCTTCAAACCAACCACTTAACCCTAAACTCAAACCTAACCACACCTTAACCAACTCCTTTTCCATTTTCTATCAAAACTGAACCAACCTCTGAACCCTACACCCCTGAACCTACACCATCAACCTTACCAACTTCCTCACCTCAACCACCTAAACTACCCATCCTTCAACCCAAAACACTCGCCAGAACCCAAACACCACAACGTACCCAACAACCTCCCACACCATTCCCTTAGCCTTCCAAACATCTCTCCTTAGAGGAGTTCAAGGCAATCAAGACAAAGCTCATCAACTGTACAACTCTGAGCGACGTATCTTGTGAGGAGGATTCTGTCAAACTGACTTATGTTGATGAATCCTCATGTTCCCTCACTAGAGATCAATTTCTGATCTGCCCAGAGGAACATTGGACCTAGCTGCAAAGCTCTTTGGCCTCAACTCGGATACTCTGAATGAGGAAGAAAAAAATATAAGGAGAAGGCTGGTGACTCTGCTGGATACGAAGAAAGGAGACAAGGTACCAAGTCAATCCCTTGTGCCTATGAAGAAGATTATCTAGTGGAGGTTCGAAGACTCTTCTCATAACTTTGTTATTAAGAGAGAGAGTGAAGAGCTAAACATGCTAAATGCCTCATCTCTGCTACTCTCTTTGCTGAGTTAGCAGAGAAGCCAATCTCCAACCCTTCCAACTCTGAAGTAGTTGCTCACATCAGAAATCACCTAAGCAGTCTTAATATGGCCGAGCTAACTGCTAGGACGGACCCTGATGTTGTGTCAGGTACGTTTCTAGTAAACCAAACTCTTGCTTTTGTGTTATTTGATTCAAGTGCTAGTAAGATTTTTATTTCTGCTGCTTTCTGTATTAATTGGCATGTTACTAGTAGAAGTATTGATGAGCCCTTTGATGTAGAAACTGTTATAGGTAAGTTGTGACATCCGTTACCTTAAGGTTTGTCAATTAACGAGGCTTTCCGTTAGCTATTCTTTTATCAATCATGCCTCATCTTTATTAACTCTTTATGTGGATATCATGCTTGCTTTATCATCATTGTGCTTGTGCTTTCATCGTGAATGTGTGTTATCTTCAAAAACATTTAAAACTTTCAACATCGTAACCGCCAAATATAACATTTTTATATAAAATATTGTCACCAATAAAACCATTTTAAGTTACAAATATCATTAAATACATTTTTATAATTAATATGATTAACCTAATAAAGTCGTTTTTCAACCAAAACAAATTTGGGAAACTCGGGGGTTAAGTGTTGGGACTAAACATGACATTTTGCAAACATGGAATGGGTATAAATAGCCCCATTTTTCCAGCCCTAGAACCATTTCTTCTTCTTCATCTTCTTCATCCTCTCCTTCACCATTTTCTTCATCCTAGCACCAAATCTGACCCGCTTGGTCTCGTTTTCGTCGTCTAGACTTCATCTACAGCCTAGTCTACTCTATTCTAGCAGGTAGACGACTTTGGTTGTCCCTTTTTTTTTGCTTATTAACGGTTGTCCAAACTAGGGTTCAGGTGTTCGGGTTCAACCCGAACACATGAGGTCATGTGGGTACGTGTGAGGTCTTTCTGCGTGTGCTTCATGTTTGTGTATGTTTGAAGTCTGTTTCTGGAAGTACTTGTTGTGTAAAACTCGTGTTTGGAGCAACCGAAGGCTGCTCAGCCCGTCAACAGTCGCGATTCTGCTATCCAGGCGACTGGGTCTGTCATGCGATTGAGTCGTGCGACTGAGCCATGCGTCTGAGTCAATCGTGCGATAAGTTGTGCGACTGGGTGTGTCGTGCGACTGAGTCGTGCGACTGAGTCGTGCGATTGTGTGTATGTGTGCGATTGAGTCATGCGAGCGAATGAATGTGTGAGATTGAGTCAGGTGACCGAATGAATGTATGCAATTATGTGTGTATCGTACGAATCGAGTCCAATCGCACGAATGAAGGTTCAATCGTACGAATGTAGCTGATTCATATGAATGAAGGTTGATTCGTGCGTATGGAGGTTGAGTCGTGCGATTGGGTGTTGTGTGGTACGACTGAATGCCAGTCATACGAATGAAGGCTCAATGGTACGAATGAAGCTGATTCGCACGATTGAGGGTTGATTCGTGCGAATGGAATGTTGAGTCGTGCGTCTGGTCCTGTCGTGCGACTGTAGTTGTTGTGTGTGATTTCCCTTCTTGTGCGTGGTGTGTGTATGTCGTGTGATGTTGAGGCAACATTAACACAGTTGCCATTGTTCGGCCATAAAGATTAAAGTCAACGCTATAAAGGCCACAAATACTATTCAAAAATCAAATCAATCTAACGTTTAACAATTATCAACCGACTTATAACTATTGATATTTATCTAATACTTCTTCAATAACAATGAAACTTTTACTCAAACATCATCAGCAATGGCGACAATGTCTAGTACTTGAATCTACATAAGATCTAATACGTGTGTCTGTTTGTGTGTGTTACACACGACCCAACCGATATAACCCGAACCGACCAAACAATATTATACGCTTATTACATATCATTAATGCTTATCAATAACTATCAATAGGTGTTTGACCATTCATTTGCATACAACATTTGGATACATTGATCTTACATACTTACCACCTAACAAGTGAGTTTCGTGGCCCCTTTTACGCTTACAATATTTCAATCATTTACAACTTGGGGGAAAAGTATGCTCACCCATTTTCAATGCTGTACAACTTACTTACATTTTACATACATGGAATCAACGTGATACTGTTTTACAAGTACTTATCTGATACATGCTTGGGTCTGTTGTGTGGTTCTATCTTTTCAACTATTTAATTCCAGTGTGGGAACCAACGGATAGGTATTGGTAGTACTACTGGGTTGACACCCCCACCCTTGTTCGTTGGTATACAAGTTGGTACCATCAGTGGCCAGGAACGGGCCCTTGGGTGAATATATTCCGACAATATCTTTGTGTACGTCGCTAGGTTTGGTTGCAAAGCTCATTGTCATGTGATTTTACTTGTTTATATAACTGTATTCACGGTATTCCACATCATTTACTATATACAACATCACTTACTCGTTTATTACTTAAACCTGCGAGCTTACCAACAATTTTGTTGACCGTTTTGAGCATATCTTTTCAGGTGAACATGCAAATTGAGGATCTAGGTGTGCTGCCTTAGTGGAGACCCTAGGACGCATTTTTGGGACTAAACATATTTGACAAACAATTTTTCGAACAATGTTGTAGTCTGATTAAACAAATACAACCTTCTGATACTTGTTCCCGGGTTGTTGGAATTTACATTACAATTTCATCTATATGTGATTATGTGAATCGTTATCATGTTATGCTTATGGCTATGTTGTCGTGAATATTGACTAAACACGACACAAGTCCCCTTGTTGTCGGGTGTCGTCATGACACGCTTGTCATCATCTATTATATTGCATCTCTATCGCTTACCATGTGTTATGACGATCCCGATCTCGTTACATCCCCGTGTTTCCGCTTTTAGCGGGGGTGTGACAGATTGGTATCAAAGCTATTGGTTATAGAGAAATAGGCAATACGCTTGACCTAGACTATAACCTTGGAACCTTCATGTAGATTTGCATGCTAGGATCTGTATGCATATTATATCTCGTGTATGTGTTCCTCGTTACTTGATTTGTTTATCTATCTGTTATGTGATCTTTCACCCTATGAGAGAGCCCTTGTGCTCACTCTTTTATGGGATGCTTCTATTGGATCTTCCGTTCCCTCTGCGCCCCTAGTTTGTTTATCAATTCCGGGTATTAAACCCGAAGAGATGTTCACAGATGATGCCATTGCGCTTGACCTTGGACATTGAGTTTAACACTGAGGAGGTTATGTCTGAAACCTCGAAGGAGGAAGAGATAGACAACCTCCGCTAGACTAAACGTGATTATATACATGGATTTACAATTGATATGATGGACTATTATTGAGACATTACCAATTCATGGTGTGAGAACCACATATCTTGCATGTGATATGTGGTGACAATAAGTGTGATATTAACTTGGAATACTGGACTTGATGAGTGTTATGGATAATACACTTTGAAATGATTTAAGCTTACGTGTTATATACATATATATATATGTATATGTATATATATATATATATATATATATATATATATATATATATATACGTATATATATATATATATATCTCTCTCCGTATATATTATCTATACTCTATATCTCTCTCTCTCTCTCTATCTCCCTCTCTGTCTCCGTCCTCTCTCTCTCTCCGTCTCTCTCGTCTCTCTCTCCTCTCTCTCTTGTCTCTCTCTCTCTCTCTCTCTCTATCTCTCTCTCTCTGC